>CM065379.1:28943317-29543317 GCA_033060915.1 Euryodendron excelsum
TCTGTCTTGACTATGGGGAATGGTATAGTTCCAACTCCTTGCACTAGTACATTTTGTGTGTATTAAACAGGACTGTGTTGAGGTAATTGTTTTTATACTGACTATATAAAACAATTAATACCTCATGATTATTATGAGTGCTTATACTCTTAATTCTATCATAATAAATAGACACGTGCATGTAGTATTTATTGTTTTGATTCACAGAAGAGTGAGATTCTTTGTGGGTCAATAAACTCAGTGAGTTGGACGATAACATTACGTGTATGGTGAATATTTATTATTGATGGAATCCACGTCCCCTTATAGGGATTGATGATACCCCCTTGAGGAAGCTTATAAGTTTTGATTATGTCAAACCCTACAGGTGGATTATAAATCCGATATATCAAATAAGTTAAGTGGAAGGTCTCAAGGAATTAAATAAGTCTATTAAATTTAATTGTCAGTAATTTAATTTAATAGACGGGTATCTGTAATCTTAAAGTGGGGAGATAAATAGACATTTAATAATATAGAGCTCGAAATATAATTTCTAGTATAACAAGGAGTGCAATTATAATTCGGTAGTGGTATAAATTATAATTTACGTAAATAAGGATTAATCCTGGTTGGATTAGGAGTCCTTATTTGCTTAGGAAGCCCTAGTTATACTAATCCTATGGTTCATGTTGTAGCCTCTACATATACGCACTTTAAGAGCTGTTAGGGTTACACACTCTACACATAATTGAGAGATACACGATTTTGTGAGGAAGAGAAACCCTAGCAGCGGCGAGCCCACTCTCTGTAAAGCAAGGCGTGTACAAGGAATACAGCAGAAGTCCGGAGGTTGAGTTCGAGCAGCTGCTTCGTGCTTAGTGCTGATTATTGTTATTCGGGATCAAACCAGAGAGATCTCAAAGGTACGATTCTAATCACGTAGATTAGGCTATACTAATCAGATTGAAATTTTTAGTAGTATGCGTATACACTATAGCCAGGTCGTGGGAAATTCTGCAGTCCCCAACAACAAAACCATAATATAAACAAATTTAAAAAAAGACTCTCATCCAATGTACAACATATATAAGTTCTATGGCTCAAACAACAAGAGATCTCCATAGCTCATCAAATCAACATCAGCAACAGTGGACTGGACCTTATCTCCTTATACCTATAAAACAATCTGTGTGAGTGTGAGCTATTGTCAACATGTTCACTAAAATTATCAAACTCATAAAAAGCGAATGATAGATAAACACTGAATCAATCACCAATAGACAAATCACCACACAATGATAAATAATTATCCACTCATCACCATCATTAATGGTAAATGCCTCATATGATGCAATGTTTAGTGTCATCACAAATGTGTGCACCTCTTTATAACAATACCGAGATTGATAAGGTAAGTTATTTAAGAATGTCCCACATCGACCCTCTTTAGGTTAGTCCCACATCGACTTAACCTTCTCCATGCAATGCATTATATGCACACAATGCATGTTATATGCGATGTCAGCTCATAATCTAACAATCAATGCTAACATAGATAATAACACATGCAATTCAGTAAGAGTAAGAATATCTTAGACCCCCGCCTTATACTACTTTTGCAAATAAGGTTGAATCAGTCCTAGGTTAAACTGGAGTGTCTTGAGTCACCTCTGAACCTATCATACATCACCACGTCAAACTTATGAAATACATGCAATCATTTATAACCAATGCATAGTCATGATTTATAATGCTCAAACAAAAGAAATGATGTATTAATGACACAATACACGAAGATAAAATACAAAACAAGAAGCAAACCAGCCAAACCAAGGGACCCGTGCCATGGCCCCCTCAAGGCGCGCTTGCCTAGTGCCTGGGTTGTGCCAGTGGACTCTCCTGACGAGCCTTGCCAAATGGATTGTGCCACTAGGTGCTCCCCTAGGGCCCCTCTCCAGCCCACTATGCCACTAGGCGCCCTTAACCCTGCCATGGCGCCCCTACTTTTTCCTAGGTTCGAAAATGATGTTTTTAAAACATGGTTTTAGGTCTTCCTTACAACCCTAACCCAATTCTAAGTCCTCTAAAACCTATAATAAGACTTCAAAGCATCAACACATGCAAAACATGAAGAATCCTAAGTTTTTAACTTGAATATCAAGTTTCTTGGATTTAATTCCTACATGCAACAATCAATAGAAATGCAATAAAATAAGCATGGTCTTAAGATTCATCACCTTTAGCAATGAAAACACAACATTTTTCTTCAATCCCTTCTTCATTCTATTCTTTTCTCTCCTTTTCTCTCACTTTCTCTCTTGTTAAACACAAGTTACTACACAAGCACCTCTTTCCTCTCTCTTCCCTTGACTTGAAGGCATAATAGATACAAGTTGTATCTAATCAGACAAATGTCTCACACACACATGCTAGCAATGAAGCACACACCCTTTATGCACACACTTTGAGGGCTTCCACACACAAGCACACCAAGCACCTCCTTGCTTCACCACACACCACTAGTCTACATGATTAACTTAATTAAACACACTTATAATTATTAATCATCATTAACATTAAGCTAAGCATGAAAATTAATTGATCTAATTAATCAAGAATTAAGCTAATTAATCAAGCTAAAAAATACTTTAATCCTCCAATAACAAACTCCCATTAAAACATGCTAATCAAACTCCTTTATTAGAGAAAATCATGCACTATAAGTATGCTATTAAGCTAAATGTGATGCTAAGCAAAGTAGGGTCTCAAACTATGATTGTCATAATAAAAAACAGTAGTACCAGAATGAGAGGCACCCATGTCCTGAAATAACCATCAAAGCTAGAGTAGTTCCTGAGTGGTGTTAGCTAGTGCACCATATTCGGCCTTAGTGCTAGAGCGAGTGGTAAGGGTTTACTTCTTACTACACCAAGAAATGAGAGAATCACCAAGAAAGAAGTAGAACCTAGTGCTAGAACAATGATTAATAGGGTCACCAGCCTAATCAACATCATAATAGGCATGCAGCTGTAGAGAAGAGTGACGAGAGTAATGTAGAACATAGAAAAGGGTACCCTTGATATAACGAAGAATACAAAGAATTGCAACATAGTAAGTGGAGCGAGGTAAGGACAAGAACTGATTGAGAAGATAAACAGCAAGGGCAATGTCAAAGTGAGTAATAGTGAGGCAGATAAGACTGCTAACGAGCTGTCGATAGAGAGTAGCATTAGACAAAGGCCCACCATCTAGAGGAGTAAGATGCACATTAGCTTCCAGAGGTGTGGAAGCAGTCTTACTATCAGTGAGGCCAACGTGAGTAAGAAGATTTGAGGCACACTTGGCCCAATATAGAGAATAACCAGTAGAGGTAGAAGAGATCTCAATACCAATAAAGTAACTGAGGGGACTAAGATCTTTTATCTCAAATTGTTTGCTAAGAAAGTCTTTGAGCTAAAAAATGTCATGGATATCATCACCAATGAGGGGCATACCATCCACATAAAGAAGGTGGAGAACAGTGTCGTGTGTGATTTGCGAACAGAGAGAGTAAAATCATAATCACTAGAAGAGAAGCCTATCTCACTGATGGTGGAATTAAATTTGGCATACTAGGCATGAGGAGCTTGCTTGAGACTATAGAAAGCATGGCGAAGCTTGCAGACCTGATGTGTAGAATGAGAAGACCTAGGAAGAGGCTGCATATAGACTTCCTTAGAAAGATCACCATTGAGGCAAGCATTTTTGACATCTATCTGATACAAGGACCATTGGCGAACAACAACAATCGAAATAAGTTTCTGGACAGAGGTGAGACAGGCCACAGGAGGAAAAGTCTCCTCATAGTCAATGTCATACTCTTGAGTGAATCCTTTAGCAACTAGATGGGTTTTGTAACATTCCACAGAACCATCAGAAAGAGTCTTGATCTTGTAGACCCAATGACACCCAATCATAGATTTATAAGGAAGAAGATCAACTAAGTCCCAAGTGTGAGTCTTGTTAAAAGCCCGTAATACATCATCCATAGCTTGCTGCCAAAGAGGGTTAGAACTAGCCTCGTGATAAGAGCGAGGGGCATGCTAAGTGAAAATAGTGGAGAAACAATAATAATCACGAAAGTGAGTAGGAATCTTGCTTAGCCAAGTAGAACGCCGAATAGTGGGCTCATCAGAAGAAGAGGGCAGAGAAGGATCAGACAAGGGAGAGCCAGCAGGAGGACCAGGATCAATAGACAGGGACTCCTCTGCATAGATTGTAACAAGAGGCACAACAGGTGTGATAGCAGTAGCTACATTAGCATCCTCAAGAAAGAGCTCAATAATAGGATCAGTGAAGTATGGAGGGTCAGAAGGAGAGGATAAATGGAATGAAGATAAGGAGTAGAACATCTTATGTTCCCAGAAGACAACATGGGGAGAAACATGAAGACGTTTGGACAATGGATCCCAATAACGATAACCTTTGTACTCAATCCCGTAGCCTAAGAAGCAGCAAAAGCAAGCTTGATACTCCAATTTGGTACGCTCACGAGGTTAAAGTAAGACAAAATAGGCACACCCAAAAACACAAAAGGAGTGACAATTATGTTCAGTACCATACAGATGCTCATAGGGAGTGAGGTTACCAAGAGGAGCAGAAGGTACACGGTTAATAGTGTAAATAGTAGTAAGTGCATCTTCACCCCAACACCGTTCATGACAGGATGCAAAGATAAGAAGAGCATGAGTAGTATTAAGAAGATAATGATATTTTTGTTCAGCACAACTATTTTGTTATGAAGTACTAGGATAAGAGCGATGAGGAACAGTCCCATGCTTATGAAGAAAGGCAAGAAAAGACCTATCATAATAGTCCCCAACATTGTCAGCCCAAAAGACCTTAATATTACAGGAAAATTAGGTTTTGACCATGTGAGCAAAATCATATTAGGTTTATTGATGTTAAGATCTATTTTGCAAGAGATAAAGCCAAATATATCTAGCAAAATCATCAACAAATATAACAAAGAATTGGGAGCCTCCCATAGTAGAAGTGGGAGAGTGTCCCCAAATATCAGAGTGAATTAAGTCGAAAGGACCTAAGGAGAAAGAAGCACTTTTATTAAAGGATAAAGCCAGTTGGTTGGCAAATTAACTAGACTGACAATCAAGGTGTTTATTAGGGATAGATCCTAACACACCTTTAGACAAAAGAAAACATAAAATGACCTAAGGAAACATGACCTAAATGTGAGTGCCAAAGTACAAGAGAGGAGCTGTGAGCAAATGAAGTAACAACAAAATGTTGCGCCCTGTTTTTTCACACTATCGAGATGATATGTGGGAAACACATGGTACTCTTTCATTAGAACTCATCCTCCTAGAAGGACGAGTGCGACCAAGTTTGAATTAGAAATTGACTTGAATAAGAGCTCTTGAAAAAGGTCTAGAGTCGTCACTTAACTTTGTTAAGCTAAGTTAGGTCACTTAAAATTAAGTGCAATATGAAGATTAAACTTATGATTTTTTGAAAGGTTTTGGAAAACTTTCTCAATAGAGGATTTGGTGGAGAAAATAGGTTATTTGGCAACCTTTGGAAAGATTTAAGCCCTTTTTAAAAATAATTATGTTTTGGTATTTCGAAAATAGCAATTCTAGGTTTAGAGGTTAGTTACGTATAGGGAAGATGCACTAGGCTATCACCCTATCCCGTTCTTGCGGTACTTACATGTTTTTTCACCCTAGGTTCACTCATTTAGAATTTTTAATTATCCAATGTCCAATTATATCCACTTTAAAAATAATTTTGAAAAGAAGTTTGAGCCATCACTTTGAGGATGATATGATGCATGATATGCAAGTGTATGAAAAGAATTAGAAAAGAGATTCTATAAAAAGGGAATTGAAATTTTGAAAAAGGTTGTGACTACATCCATGAAGGTTGCCTACGTATCATTTTGTTGGGAATTAGGTCAGTCGTAATTTGGACTCGGATTCCGATTGAAAATATACACTTTGGGGTCTTGTTTGACTTAAAAAGACACTTTGAGGCCTTTGAAAATTTTGACTTGAAAAAGTTATTGTTTGAACTTTGATTTGAAGATTGGGAATTGAACTTTGGCTTGAAGTTGACTTTGCAATAAAACTTAAATTTGAAATTGGAATTTGAAATATAACTTGGACTTGCTTTGGAAAGTTTGAATTGGACTTTGAAATTATCTTGACTTGAATTGGGGTTTTAAAACCATCTTGATGGAAACATAAGATTTAGAAAAAGGTTAAGGTTTCTTAAATTAGGGTTAGGGGTGAACTAGGGTTTTAGCCTTTTAGGTTCTAGATAACCTAGGGTTTAAACATGCACTTGAAAGAGAACGATTTGATTAAGACTTGAAAAGTTTGATTTTTAGAAAGCTTGATTTTAGGAAAGTTTTGAATTAGGAAAGTTCTATTTTAGGAAAGTTTTCATTTTAGAAAAGACTTGATTTTGGAAAGGCTTGATTTAGGAAAGTTTTGACTTTAGAAAGACTTGATTTTGGAAGGATTTGATTTAAGAAACATTAAATTTGAAATATTGAGTTTGAGAAGTTTTGATCAAGGTTTCAGGTAACAAGGGATTTGAGCAATCCTAGGACCTAGGGTTCATACAACGCATTTGAATTGGAAAGATTGGATTTCAATTGAAAAAGAAAGTTTTGTTTTCAGAAAGTTTTGAAATGAGGAAATATTTGAAATTAGAAAATATTGCAATTAGGAAAGATTTAATTTGACTTGAAATTGGAAAGCTTTAGTTTTGAAAATATATCATTTTATGTGACTTTTGAATTAAGAAATCTATGATTTGATGTAGAAAACGGTTTTGGAATTCTATGATTTGATGTAAATAGAAAATCACGATTTTATATGAGCAAATTAGGGTTTCCTAAATATGGACTCTAGGGTTTTGACTTCAAAACTCATGGAATTAAAGCTTTTGAAAAGTAAATTTTTGAGAAAAACGTTTAGGAAGTGGATTTGCAAAACGATGTTAGAAAGGTTTGAATATAAACTTTTGAAAGTCTCCTAACTATCTTACCTTCCTAAAACGATTCTAATTATGAGAAAACTATAATCATTCTAGGATTGTGATTTTCACAACAATTAGGATTTGAAACCCTTTTATGGAATTTTGACAATCTCTTGGAATGTAACACTTTCCTAAAACAATCCTATACATGGAATGACTAGAATCATCTTAGAGTTATGGTTTTTTAAAAAACAATTTAAGTCTTAAACTCAAATTTGGATCTTGATGGTCATATTAAATATAAAATTTTTCTAAAACAACCCTAACCATGGAATGGCTAGAATCATCGTAGGGTTGTCGTTTTGAAAACAACTTTGAAAACACTTTTTGGATGCAAGTTTTAAAGAAAACTTTTGAACATGATATTGAATGCTATGCATGAGCATAACAACTACATTGCAATACGGACGTGTACATACAAGGATAGGCCTCACCACATAACCAAGGGGGCCGAACCCACATCATCTTAGGTGGAACTCAAAGAAAATTCCTAACACGGTGATTCTCTCTAAGGCCTTCCTAGGCATGAACTAAAAGGTCCCTGGTTTTAAGCATGCAAGAAGAGGAAGTGGAAGATGAGAATTAAAATAGAAGAAAATTCAAATGGGTTAGGAGGGAGAAGAGAGAGAGGGGGATTACATAATTTAGCTAGAAACCCTACCTTGTCTTCTCTTTGCTTTGATGGTGGACTTTGTTTGGACCTTAGGAGCTTTGAATGTGCAACACTTGATTTTTAATGGATGCTTGGAGGTAAGGTTTTGAGTGTATAGATTGTATGGAGGCTAGGGTTTGAGGGGGTTTGAGAGAATTAGGGTTTTAAGGGAATTCAAGCTCTGTTTTCAGAGCGGCAGAGTTTCTGGAGTAATTTTGCAGACCTAAAATATGTCGAGGGTGGCTTGTATTTATAGGCCACTAAAATAGAGACTGGCGCCTGTTGCAGCGGCACCAGTAACTTTGGAAAGTTTTTAAAGTGGTAAGAAACATATATTTAATCCTTGGGACGCAAGGCAGAATATTTGGGCACCTATTCTAGTGACTACCATGTAATTTTTGGCCAGGCTTCATTAAGAGTGACTCAAGAAATTTTGAGAATGATCTAGAAGGTCCCGAGTAACGAGACTCGGCTGGGAATGGACAAAAACCTCTAAGACAGTGTCCAGGACGTAAAGGGCTTAGTAACTAAAGCCGGGATAATTGAAAGGGTGACCGGCCTACCAAGAGCTAAACAATCATTTGAACTAAGAAAACACCAGGATCAGCCCAAAGTGATTCGTGAGAAGGATTGAAGGCTGGTAACATTATTAAGAATGTTCTGAGGGATTGCCCGTATGATACCTAGAACCAGTGTGGTTCCCGGAGGCGATTGGATGCCAAGAGGTAATATGGTCATTTTGATCGGATGTTCTCGAAATCAATCCAAAAGCGATTAGAAGGCACCAGAACGTGCTAGATTATCTTTAGGACAATCTTGGAAATGTGGACTTATTACTCTGAGGTCTTAGGTACTTTCTCGAGAAGCATGCAATGGGGATCGAGGTTCAGTTTGGTCATTTTTCACCAGAATGGGCTAGCAAGCACTGGTGTTGACCTAGGTTTAGAGTGTTTCCATCACTCTGACAGTGTGTGACGAGTTGATTTTCAAAGTTATCCTATCCTCTGATAAACGTGTCATGGCCAATAGGCGTGTTCAATCCCGTGACATAGGGGGTTTGTTGGCATTTTCGATGTCAACCTGTTTGCAAATGTTTCTGTCACCCTGATGGTTGCAATGTTTGCGAGTGTTTCTATCACTTTAACGGTGTGCATTCATTTCGAAAACTACCTAATCTCGAGAAGCTGCTGGATGGCCTTCTCGCCTTAAGGCCATAAGTACTTTCTCAATTAACGTGCTGAATAGTTAACAAGTCTACGTTGGCAGGCTAGCAGGAGCTACAAGTGAACTACTCTACCATCTCAGAGACTTGGGTTCTATCCTGATTGACAGGTGTGAAGGGACTTACCATTTTGAGAGATTTTATGCTTTATTGGTAAACGTGCCATGTTTGATGGCCTTAGCGTCTGAGGGATCAACTTTCTCAAAACACATGCCAGATAGAGTTTGACTAGTCTAAACTGGAATTGAAACTAGAATTGAGGTTGAAATATGGATTTACCGTCTTTAGGAAGACGTGCCAACTAGAATTGGACCGAGCAATGCTCCAAGGGAATTTTGATTAGTTTGCCTCTATTGGGCCTGGCGAGCACGCGAAACAGTTGATGAAGAGATAGTTTGGGCTTGGATGTGTCTTTACGGGTTTGAATATGAGTCTTGTCAGGCTGGAGATTATCGAGCGGGCAAAAATAGAGTACTTACACAGAAGTGGCAGTAGCAGTCTGAGTAAGAAGGTGAATGTGAATGAGCTGAAACAGTCGATCATGTTCAAGGCCTATCTCAAGACTTTGTCCCGTCCACGGATCGTGTACAACACAACCAGTAGAAGAGAAAAGAACAATAAGACTAAGATCACATAATTGGTCAACAGAGATAAGATTTAGTGTGAGTTTAGGAATATAATATGTATGAGGAAGTGCAAGAGTGGGAATGGAGACATGACCAATGTGAAACCCTCATCTCATAATTTCATAATTAGTTCAATTGTATAGTAAAAATTAGTTAGATTAGTTTACTTAATTTAATTTGTATTTATTGTATGGTTAAATATTATGTGAGTGCATGTGTGTGTGGCATGTGGCAAGTGGTGAATTGATTGGTGGGTTAATTAGTGCATGTGTGTATGCATGTAGAGTGTCTTGTAATTAGATATACATATATATATATATATATAGAGGGAGAGAGTGGGTAGCCAGCCCACTCCTCTTTTTGGTGGAGAGAAGAGAGATAGGACAAGGGGGGAGACAAGGGGACAAGGAAACAAAAGAAAGAAAGAAAAAGAAAGAAAAAGAAAGAGAAAATGGAGGTGATGTGTCTAACATGATGGGAGAGAGAAGAAGAAAAAAAAAGTAGAGAATAGAGGGAGGGAAGAGTGTTGGTTGCGATATAGAGAGAGATAGAGGAGAGATAGAGAGAAGAGAGGAGAAGAGAAAGAAAGATGAGGAACCTTGGGTGGGTTTGTTGCATCTTGATTTTAAGATCTAAGGTAAGATCTTCATGCTCTTGCTTCTATTTCATATTCATGGTAAAACTTAGAATCATTCATGGTTGCCATAACAGCCTTTTCTCTAATAGGCTACTATTTAGAGACGTTTTGATCTACCTAAAAATCTTCTTGGTGGCTGAATTTTTGAACACTGTAAGTTAGGGTTATGAGGATCATTTGGGCTTTAGATTCACTTAAAAATGTTATAATTTCGAATTATAGTGAATTTTTGAATTGGGACTATTTCTGCAGATTTCAGATGCCCAGATCTATGACCCCTAGTTTAACTGAACATTCGACCAAGTTAAAGTGGTCCAAAAATTATGAACTTTTTACTGTATCTATTAGAAATATGGATGAGAGTATATACCAAATTTTAGATCATTTGGATGTTGTTTACCTATGTTAAGAACCTCTTAAAGAGAGACTATTTGCAGTTGGATTATCGTCTTTGCAACACTGTCCTGTTTTATAAAATACCAAAGAAATACGTAGGCTTGTTCAATAAATGTGAAATTTGGTATTGTTTAGTATAAGCTCACGAAGTTATGCCCAGATTATTAGGTTTGTGTCAGTTTTTGGCAGATTAGAGGACTTCGTGGATTTTGGTACTTTTAAGCTCTTACATTGCATTGGGACCGTAATTGAGGTTATCATATGGCATGTCTAATACATGATTTTAGATTTATGGTTTATTTTGGGTGTCTCCAATATGTTCGATTATTTTACGAAATTATATATTGAGTTTCCTAAACTAACATGGTTATAGTAATAGGAGCTAACAAAGAGCAAGATCCTTCAACATCCACCAAGAAGTGATCTTTGGCGGAGTTTATGCACGGTGACAAGTGGGGTGTTGGGATAATCTTATTCATATAGAATGAATTAATTGCTTTCTATATGTATGGTGGTGGTAAATTCATATGAAGTGTTAAAGGTGTTCATACATGAGATGAAATTGGTATTTATATATATCAGAAGTTATGTGGAGATATTGATGATTATATATGTATGGTGGCATTGTATACTATCCATATTGTATGCCTTGCAATGCACTGGAGAGAGTTAACCACGGTGGGTTAACCAAAGCTTAGTCACGGTGAACTAGCCTAAGGGTACCACAGTGGGCATTCCTTGATAATGCGCCATCGATATATTAGGCTAACGTTATCTAAAATTATGCATACATGTAGGTGATACATTCATTGCATTGAGGCATCCATGATATGTATATTTATATATTAATCATTTATACCTATGTGCATTGTGGTGTTTGTTATCATTCTCTATAAATTTGTTTATCTACCGTGAGCATGTTGATTTTTAGCTCACACTCACACAGACATTTTTGACAGGTGAGCAATGGATGGAGTTTGGTTCACTATAGTCTTGATCCTTGTTGTGGTGGCATTCATGTCGATGTTAGGATGTCAAATCTTGGGGCGTGAGAGAGCTCCATTGTTTTACTTTCAGTTTCTTGGTTGTATTTTATATGAAACATTGGGTCTTGGTGTTATGCTTTGTATTAACGTGATATAATGGTAGAGAATTTTGAAAGGATGTTGAGTATTTTTTAGTTAGAAATATATCTATGATTTATGGTTTCCTTTGATGTATCTTGGAGAGTTTATTATATTTTTTCTTATTATATTGTTTATCTATTTTATTTTGCTGCATTCTTTTATTTTTAGGTATGTGTTGAGGTATTGTTTGCAGGTATGGTGACCTGTGCGATCACGTCTCGCTTAATGTGACATGATTAATGTCTAATTGGGTTGGGAGTGTAACAACCAACATGATCAATAGTTATATGAGACCCATAACCAATGTAAATGACGAGAAGAACAAATGCATAATATTTGGAAGAAAAGGCAAACAAGTCAGAAGTCATATGATTGTTATACCTAGAATTATGGAACCATGAAGAAATACCTAAAGTGGCAGACAAGGTAGTAGAGGAGGGATTACTAGAGGCAGACATGAACTATTGAAATAGTGCAAGAAGATCACTGACATTATTCTTAGAGGAGGATAATGGAACAATAGAATCCCCAGCAGTGGCAGCGGTAGACTAAAGGCGAGAATCTTGGCAGGAAGTTTTTTTTGGGCAATCAAAAAGGAAGTGACTAGGGCCACGCCGATAACAATGCTTGCAGATCCAAGTGGGGCAGATAAGTAAGTGATAATTAGTGGCATGATAGAATGTGCAGGCATCAGACTAGGAAGGATGACTATAAAAGGTCCTAGAAGGCTGAGTAGGAGAATTATGGAAACCACTAGTGTAAGCAACCCATTTTTACCCGCTCAACGTCTTTAGCTCGACCAGGCTCACTTTTAAACATTGCATGCACATTTAGACTCACACCCACCCTCCAAATTCCAATCCAATCCACCAGTCGCTTCCTTGGCCCGTTGGATCCACTTGAAGCCAAGTGACCATTTTACCCCTAGGCATCTAATTGCCTCTAGGAACCACACCGACTTTAGGTATTAAACCGGTTACCTTCCGAGGATGCTTCCAATAGTATTCCTGACCTTCCAACACCTTTCCAGACCATTTCAAGCCTATTTCAGTAAGTTTAGTGCAAACTGACCATTTTGCCCCTGGTGGGCTGATAGTCTTTTCTAACCACATCGGCTCTAAGTATCAAACCAAAAATATCTTGGAATACTCTCAATAGTGTTTTCAACCCTCTAGCCTTCTCACATGTCACTCTGAGTCCATTCCGGTATTTTTCTAGTTCAAATGACTGTTTTGCCCCTGGCGAGCCAATTAACCTTTTCAACTATTCTAGCATTGTTTCTCAAGCCAGTTACCTATAGGACACTTTATTGAGGGTTCCCATCCATTCTCGGCCGAGTTTGGTTACTTAAAACCTTCCAGATCATTCCTAGACTTTTTGGAGTCATTCCTAGTGGAGCCAGGCCAAAATTTGCATGGTAGGCACTAGGACAGGTGCCCAAATCTTTTGCCTTGCATTCCAAAAGTCAAAGATCTGTTTCTTACCGATTTAAAAAATTTTCTAAAAGGCTGGTGCCACTGCAACAAGTGCCAATGCCAACTTTGGCTACCTATAAATATAGGGCACCTCTTACGTAAAAAGGATCCGGAAATTTAGTCCAAAAACTTTGTCTCTTTGAAAACAGAGCTCGAAGTCTCTCCAAACCCTAATTCTCTCAAGCATCTTCAAGCCCCAACCTCCATACACTCAAACCTGAATCTCTATACACCTTATACACTCAAACACAAGCCTCCAAACATCTATTGAAGACTCAAGTGCTGCAACTTCAAAGCTCTCAAAGTTCAAGTCAAGTGAAGCAAACCAAGCAATCAAAGTAAGAAGAATACGAGGTTTGTTTTCTATTTACTTTTATGTAATCCCCCCTCTCTCTTCTCCCTTCTAACCCACTTGGATTTTCTTCTATTTTAATCCACATCTTCTACCTCCTCTTCTTGCATGCTTGAAATAAGGGACTCTCCAATTCATGTACAGGAAGGACTCTTGAAGGTCACCATGTTGGGGCGTTCTTCTAGTTCAACCTTTGATGGTGTGGGTTTGACCCCCTTTGATTATGTGATGAAGCTCAGCCTTGTATGCTCACGACCCTATTGTATTGTAGTTATCGTGTTCATGTATTACTTTCAAAATTACATTCAAAGTTGTTTTCAAGATTACATCAAAGTTTTCTTTCAATACTTGCATTCAAAATCTTTTTCTTTCAAACTTGTTTTCAAAATCATAATCCTAGATTGATTTTAGCCATTCCATGGTTAGGGTTATTTTAGGAGTGTTATATTCAATGTGACCATCAAGGTCCAAATTTTGGGTTCAAACCCTAAATTATTTTTATTAAAATCATAATTCTAAGATGATTCTAGCCATTCAATGGTTAGGGTTATTTTAGGAAAGTGTTATACTCAATTTGATCATTGTGGTCCATATTTCAAAACCCTATTTGTTTTCAAAATCACAACCTTAGAATGGTTCTAATCATTTGATGATTAGAATCGTTTTAGGAAAATGAGATATTCATGAGGCTTACAAAAGTCTGTATTCGAATCTCTTTCCAAAATGGTTTTGCAAATCTACTTCTTAAGAACTCTTTTCAAAAATTTATTTTCTAGAAACTCTTTGTCTTGAAGTCCAAGTCAAGCCTTAGAATCAATGATTAGGAAACCCTAGTTCCTTTCTTAAAATCATGACTTTCTATTTTCTACATCAAATCATAGATTTTCAAAACCTCTTCTTTCACCAAATTATAGATCTCCAAATCCAAGATTCTCAAAACTCAACCTTTCCAATTCTATGTCAAATCAAATCTTCCAATTTAGGAAACCAAACCCAGTCTTCTAATTTTGGAAATCAAAACATCTATTTTTGGAAATAATATTCAATTTTCAACTTTAGGAAATTAAAATCAAATCTTTCATAATTTCAATCTTTCCTAATTTCAAACGTTTCCAAATCTCAACTGTCTAAATTTCAAATTATCAAATCTTTCCTAATTCTAATCTTTCATAATTTAAATCCTTCTTAAATTCAAACTTTCAAACCTTTCTTAATTTCAAAATTTCTAAGTCTTCTTTAACTTAATTTTCTAAATCCAACTTATCAAATCTTTCTAAATTTTAAAACTTTCCTAATTTCAAACTTTCAAATCTTTCCTAATTTAAACTTTCAAACATTTCCTAAATTCATACTTCTAAATCTCTCTAGAGTTCAAATCTTTTGAAATTCAAAACTTTCCACACTCAATTCTTTCCAAATCAATACTTTCCTAAAATAAAAACTTTCTTAATTTGTCACTTTTCTAAAATGAAACTTTCCTAATTCAAAGCTTTCCAAAATCCAATCTTTCCTAAACCTTAACTTTCTAAATTCTTTCATATCAAAAATTCAAGTCAAATCTTTTCTAACTATTCCAAGTCAAGTGTTTTTAAATCGAATAAAATCCTTTCCAAGTCTTTCTTAAATCCAACTTTCCTAATTCGAAACTTTATGAAAACGGAACTTTCCTAAAATTAAACTTTCTAAAATCAAACCTCTCAAGTTCAAATCAAGTTTTCCAATTCAATTTCATGCTTCAATCCTAGGTTACTTAAGTCCTACGATGTCTAAACCCTAGTTCAGTCCTAACCCTAAAGTTATGAAGCTTCAACTCTTTTCTAAAACTCAAATCCAAAACTAATATGGTTTTCAAAGTTCAATTCAAATCAAGATGATTTCAAATTTCAACGTAATCTTTCCAAATCAAGTCATGGTTCTACCCTTCTAGTTTAATTTTAAATCAAAGCTCAATTTCAAATCCTCAAGTTCAATTTCAAATTAAAGTCAATTCCAAGTTCAATTTTAAATCTAAGTTTGATTTTAAATGAAAGTTTAATTTTCAATCTTCCAATCAAAACTCAAATCAAACCTTTTTTCAAATTAAGCCTTTTCAGGTTAAGCTTTTCAAAACCTCAAAGTGTTTATTTTCAATTGGACTACGATTCCGAACTATAACTGACCTGATTTCCAACAAAGGGATATGTAGACAACCCTCATGGATGCGGTCATAACCTTTCTCAAATTTTCAATTTGATAATCTTTTTCAATTTTCTAATTCCACAACCTTTTTCAAATTTTCAATTCTATAATCTTTTTCAAATTTTCAATTTCACAACCTTTTTCAAGTTTTCAATTTTCACAACCTTTTTCAAACTTCAAATTCTCTCTTCAAATCTATTTTAAAAAATCAAGTCTGTTTCTTGCACTTGCATGCCAAGCATCATATCAAACATCTTTCTAAATTCTTTTTCAAAGTGGATAGTATTGGACAGTGAATAATTAAAGATTCTAAATGAGTGAACCTATGGTGAGTAGACATGTAGGTACCGAAAGCGCGGGATACGGTGATAGCCTAGCGCATCTTACCTATACGTAATTAACCTCTGAACCTAGAATCACTGTTTTCGAAATACCAAAAATAGAGTTATTTTTCAAAATGGCTTAAATCTTTCCAAAGGTTGCCAAACAACCTGTTTCTCCAAAAACTCTTTATTGAGGAAGTTTTCCAAGACCTTTTAAAAAATCCTAGGTTTAATCTTCGAATTGTACTTAGTTTTGGGTGGCCTAACTCACCTTAACCAAGTTAGGTGGCAACTCCAAATTTTTTTTCAAAGCACGTAATCAAACCAATTTCAAGTTCAAACCAAGTCACACTCGTCCTTCTAGGAGAATGGGTCATAACACGAGAGTACTATGTTTTTATCACTTGTGTATTTTCCCGAGTGCAAAAAATCAAGGTGTGACAGCTAGCGACTCCGCTGGGGATGCTTAAAGGGTTAGGCCATTATCGTGACTTTTCACCCTTCACACATCCAGAGTCTTCGATTAACTTGTCCAATTCTATCCACTTTAAATTTTGAAACTCAAAACTTTTCAAAGCTGTTTTCGAAAATGTGTCATTAGTTGCAATTAAATTACATTCTATCTTGCATTAAGTTTATCATCCAAGTACTGACTTTTCATATCTTTATTTTTTTTAAGTGGACCCTGTTCACATTTTATTTTTATGTCATATTAACTGTCATATATGTCATGAATGAATAGGATGGAATAAATAGTTTAGATGGGAGCTGTTAGGCCCTTTCCTCCATTTTTCAAAATTTGACACACACACCGCACGTGCACTTGCATTTGTATACTTGTATTCTTTACCTGGCCACGTCCCTTCTAGTTAGAAGAAGAAATTGTATATTGGTTGTGGGTAGATGCTTGTAAGCACCCCATTTTTGTCCACACGGTAATCTCCGACCCAACTGGGCTCATTTTCACACATCACACGCATATCCAAACTCTAATCTACATTCTAAACTTGAATTTAGTCCACCAGTCACTTCCTGGCCTGTAGGGCCCATTTGAAGCTAATTGACCATTTTGCCCCTAGGCCTCCGAAAGCCCCGAGAACCACACTGGCTCTGGGTATCAAATCGGTAAATTCCCGGGAATGTTTTTGATAGCATTCCTAGCCTTCCATTACTGTTCCAGAGCATTCCGAGTCAGTTCTGGCAAACTTGACGCAAAATGACCGTTTTGCCCCTGGCGGGCCGGTCGCCTTTTCCAACCACACTGGCTCTGGGTAACAAACTGGTAACTTCCCGGGAATGCTCCTTACAGTATTCCTAACCTTCTATTATCTTTCCGGATCATTCTGGGTCAGTTTCGGCGAACCCGGTGCAAAATAACCGTTTTGCCCCTGACAGGCCGGTTGCCTTTTCCAACCACACCGGCTCTGGGTATCAAACTGGTAACCTTTGGGAACATTCTAAATAATGTTTCCAAACCTTGAGTCTCCTTCCGGGACATTCCGAGTCCCTCCCGCCAGCTTTTTGACCCAGTTGACTGTTTTGCCCCTAATGGCCCGGTCAACCCATCTCACAAATCTTATCATCATTTTTCAAGTCCTTTGTTCTTGAGACATTACTCTAAGGAATCTTGTCCCTTTCTGGCTGTCCGAGTCATTCCCAGCCCCTTCAATTCATTCTCGGACTCTCCGGAGTCACTCATAGTGAGGCCAGCTTGAAAATTACATGGTAGTCACTAGTATAGGAGCCCAAATCTTCTAAACATACGTTGCTTGCCGACCATAAACATTTCCTAAATGGCTGGTGTCACTAGTAGTGGCGCCAAGCCAAAAAATGGCCTAGCGCCACTCCTAGTGGCTCTAGTGTAATTTTTGGCCTAGCACCACGGTAACAGGCCCTAGTGCATTCCTCTATCTATAAATACAGAGCCTCTTTCAGCATGAAAGAGGTCCGTAAACTCAGTCTAAAACCCTACTTTTTGATATATAGAGCTCGTAGCTTCTCTAAAACCTAGTCTCCTTAGGTTTTCCAAACCCTAGCCTCCATATACAAACCCTAGCCTCTTATGCACTAACATACACTTCTATATACTCATATACTAGCCTCTAAAGCCTCTTTTGAAGACCTGAAGTGCTCCAATCTGATGCTTTGAAGATTGAAGATCAACTCTTGAAGATTGAAGTGAAGACCGAAGCAAGACAAGCAAAGCAAATCGTGCAAAGCTAAGCAAAATAAAGAAGACACAAGGTAGGTTTCTTATTTACATTTACGCATCTTCCCCCCTTCTCTTCTCCCTCTAAACCTACTTGGGTTTTCTTCTATTTTAAACCCTCATCTTCTTCCCCCCCTTCTTGCATGCTTGAAACAAGGAAATTCCCGATCCATATGTAGGATTAGGCTATTGGAGAGTCACCGTGTCGGGGGCTTTCTTTTAGTTTAACCAGAGACCACGTGGGTTCGACTCCCTTGATTATATGGTGAAGCCTTTAACCTTGTATGTTCACGACCCTCATTGCATTGTGCATATCATGATTTTGCATTCTTCTCAAATTCATTTTCAAACTCGTTTTCAAAGCTGGCATTAACATCGTTTTCAAAATTGCATAAAAATCTTATTTTTCAAAACTTTCTTTCAAAACCACAATCCTAAGGTGGTTCTAGCCTTTTCATGGCTAGATTCGCTTTAGAAAAGTATTACATTTAAAGTGACTAATATGGTTCGTATTTTCAAAACATTGTTGTTTTCAAAACCACTATCTTAAAGTGGTTATAACCTTCTTATGGTTAGAACTGCTTTAGGAAAGTGTGATATTTTGTATACTTTCTAAAAACTCTCTTTTCAAATTTCTCCTTCTAAAACCTCTCTTTCAACTTACTTTATAAAAATTTTCTTCAATCTCCATCTTCAAATTCCTTTCCAAAATTGTTTTCCAAAAACTCTCTCCAAAAATCTATTTTCAAAACTTCCTTTTCAACTCCTTTCCAAAACACTCTCTTCAAATTCCTTTCCTAAAAACACTCCCTAGGTTTTCTTCTTAAAAAACTCTCTCCAATCTCCTTTCCAAAATTTTTTTTCAAAAATTCCTTTCCAACAATATCTTTCCAAAAACATCTTTTCCAAAAGCTCCTTTCCAAAAATGCTTTCCTCAAAGTTCACTCTCCAAAGACGCTCCTTACGTTTCCTTCCTAAACAACTGTTTTCAAAATTCACTTTCTAGAAACTCCTTTCTAGGATTTGTTTCCAAAACCTCTCGCTTTTCAAAATTCACTTTCCAAAAATTCCTCTCTAGGATTTTCTTCCTAAAATCTCCCTTTGCAAAAACTCGCTTTCCAAAAATCCTTTTTCTTGGTGTCCAAGTTAAACCCTAGAACCCACGTTTAGGAAACCCTAATTTTCCTTCCCAAAAAAACATGATTTACAATCCCTTCTTTTGGCCTCAAAACTTAGGTTTCCAAAACCTCTTGTTTTCTACATCAAAACTATATATATTTCCAAAACCTCTTTTCTACGTCGAAACTATAGTCTTCCCAAAACTAGGATTTCTAAAAACTCATTCTTTCCAAATTAACGCCAAATCAAATCTTCCCTTTAGGAAACAAAATCCAATCTTCCCATTTAGAAAACTAGATCCTATCCTCCATTTTTGGAAACAAAATCAAAACACCTCTTTCAGAAACAAAATCCAATCCTTTGTTTTAGGAAATAGGAATCTCAATCCTTCCTAGTCTAAACCTTTCCTAATTCTACTCCTTCCTAATCTAGTACTTTCCTAAACCTTAAGTTTCCTAAACTTAAACTTTTGAATCTTTTCTTAAACGTTAAGCTTTTAAACCTTTCTTAATTCTATCCCTTTCCAAATCTTAAATTTCCAAATCTTAGTTTTCAAATCTTTCTTAAACTCAAACCTTTCCTAACTTCAAGAACTTCTAGAACTCAAACTTTGAATCTTTCTAAAATTCTAAACTTCCCTAAACTTCCAATCTTTCCAAATCTAAAACTTTCTAAATTTGAAACTTTCTAAATTCTAAACTTTTCAACTTTCAAAACTTCCCTATTCCAAAATATTCCATATTCAAAACTTTCTAATTTCAAAACTTTCTTAAAACGGAAACTTTCCTAATTCAAAATATTTCCTAAATCGAAACTTTCCTAAAATGACACTTTCTTATTTTTAAACTTTCCTAAATTGAGACTTTTCTAAATTCAATCCTTCTTTAATTCTCCAAGTCCAACACTCGAGTCAAATCTTTTCTTAACTCTCAAGTTTTTTCTAAATCCTATCTTTCTTAAGTCTGGATTTCTTAAACCTCAATCTTTCCAAAACAAGTCCAATATTATCAATTCTAATTTCCAATCTTCTATTCTAAGTTCAAATCAAATCCTTTTTCAAATCTATTTTCCATTGGACTCTTGTTCGAACTATGACTGACCTGATTCCTCAAAAAGAATACGTAGACAACCCTCATGGGTGCTGTCACAACCTTTTTTAGGCTTCTATTTCCATAACTCTTTTCAAATCTGCGATTCCATAATCTATTTTAAGTTTCTAATTCCAAAAGTCTAATTTTCAATTCTTTATTTCCAATTTCTAAAACTTTCCAAAATCAAATCTAGCTTTTGAAATCTCTTTTAAATCAAATCAATTTTATTTTGAAAGTTTATTTTCAAATCTTTTTCTTGCACTTACATATCATGCATCATGTCTTTTTTTAAAAATTGTTTTCTAAAGTGAATAAGATTGGACATTTGTTAGTTGAAGACTCTCATAGGTGAATTTAGGGTAAATAGACATGTAGGTACCGCAAAGGCGGGGTAGGGTGATGGCTTAGTGCATCTTCTCTACACATAACCAACCTCCGAACCTAAGATCACTGTTTTCGAAAGACCAAAATGGAGTTTATTTTCGAAAAGGACTTAAATGTTTTCTAAAGGTTGCCAAACAACTTGTTTTCTTAAAAACCCTCTTTTAAGGTAGTATTTTCAAAATCGTTTTCAAAAACCCTAACTGTGATTCTCGGATTGTGCTTAGTTTTTAGGTGACCTAACTCACCTTAATCAAGTTAGGTGGCGACTCCAAATGTTTTCCAAAAGCCCTTTATTCAAATCTATTTTCAATTCAAACCTAGTCGCACTCATTCTTCTAGGAGGATGAGTTCTAACGAGAGAGTACAATATTTTTTCCGTTTGTGTGTGTATTCCTCGAGTGCAAAAAATCTTGGTGCGACAGTTGGCGACTACACTGGGGACACTTAGAGGGTTAGGCCGTAGTAATGTCTCTTTACCCTTCACCCATGTAGAGTCTTTAATTAACTTGTTCAATCCTATTCACTTTAAATTTTCAAAACCAAAATTTTAAAATTGTTTTCAAACAAAAAACATGCATTCATATTATTTTGTATTAAGTTTGCCATTCACATACTAACTCTTGCATCTTTGTTTTGTAGGTGTGCTTTTTGTTTAAATATTAACTGCCATACATGAATGTGATGAACAGGATGAATGGGAGTTGTTGGGCTCTTTTCTCTGCTTTCAAAAATCACATACACACTGCATGTGCACTTGCATTCTGCATACTTGCATTTTACCCTGATATGTCCTTTCTAGTTAGAAAGGGGGAATGGTATATTGGTTGTGGGCAAGACACTGTGTCAGTTTCTTCACCTACGGCCTCTTGATTGTTCCCCCGCTCAGATCACCAACTGATCATGGCGCCATCTCAGGGAGTGGGTCTAGGTTTGAAGATCCAGGGACAGAGCCTTTTTAGGACGTATTAGTCAACCCCAACCTCATGCTTATATAGACACCATGCATAGCTGAATCTCTGCCGAATTTAAGACACGTTCACCATTTTCCAAAACCATGGAGGAAACGGCGACTGCTCTTACTTTTCATTTATAACTATCTATTCATGCTATTATAATGACTGTATTCTCACTTTTATAATGCCTGTTTAACTGCTCATGCATACACGTTTACCTTGCTATTGCATTTTCTCTCCTTATACTCTTTGCATATCCATGTTCAAGCATTCAATATCCCATGTCAAGACGAGAGTTCCAAGTAACTCAAGTCACTGCATTCTCATGCATATGATCAACCCATTGAGAGTGACACCAAGGTCACTCTCCCTTGCATTAAACCTATCCTAAACCCTAAGGGTTCCCACGTAACCCTAAGGACTCATGGCATGTATACCAATCCATTCCATAAGAGTGGCCCTAATCCCTCTATGCTCACGGAGATAGGGTTGCCATAAAGACAATGGGACAATTGATCAACAAGGTCTCTCAGTGACCTCCTTGACATTCAATCCAAGGAAGGCAAATCTGAAGACTCAAGAGTAGTTTAGGACTTCATATGTAAAATTGGATAGGTGGAAGCCCCAAAGGAAAATGTTCCCCCTCTCCCTATTAAAATGTATTTCAATTCTTTTGTATCTTAAACCCAAAGTTAAATGTTTTTTCTTTTTTTTTGCGAATGAATGGATGGATGAATGCATGACTGGCTGAAGGTTCCCCCTTGACGGTAAAGTATTTGCATACAGGGGCAAATCCCCTATCTCCAAATGTGCCAAACACATCATTATTAGTTTCCCTCTCAAGTAGGGGGATTCTTAGGGCATGCATTGCATAGAATTTTTGAAAAACCAAAAACTAACTTGTGATTTATGTCGTTGTTTTTCTGCTTCCTTCTGTTTCTTTCACAGAAATTACCCTACTTTGAGTCAACATTGCTCCCAAGAAAAGTCAACATCTGCCTAGGGATCCCATTGTCACTCGGCCAAGAGCATCACTTATGGCTGCCAATCCTGAGGAGTCACCCCAAGTCTTCCAAGAAGAGGTCAATAAAATGAGGGGTAAGATTAATGAGATGTTTAAGCTTGTCCAAACCTTGGCCATAAAGGATACTGCCACAATCTCATCATCATCCATTACTTCATCTAAGGACCCTGAACCCGCCAACCAGAGGATCGTGCTTCAATCTGACAATACTGGGAGGAGCAAGGAAGATGCCAAAGGGATCAACACTAAAGAACAGGAAACTATGTTGCTTTCACATGCCGTAAAGAGGACTTCCATAGATCCTCTCAGTCTGAAAATCCAAGGCCTAGAGGATTCACTACGAAGTCTCCATGGCCATGACAGTTATGGGTCTACTTCCTATGACGAGCTTTGCTTCTTTCCAGATCACCCGAGACCTGCTAAGTTCAAAATGCCCGACTTCCAGAAGTATGACGGCACTGGTGGTTATGGCAACGATCCGAAGCTCCTTATGCAACTATTCCAACATAGTCTCACTGGGTCTACTTTGCAATAGTTCGCCCATCTAGACCTAAGGAGGATCACCACCTAGATTGAGCTGGTCAACGCATTTAAAACCCAATATCGCCACATCATAGACCTCATTTCTGACCGTTGGTTCTCGATGACAATGAGTAAAGGAGAGAAAGAAAGCTTCAAAAGTTATTGCCTTAGATGGAGAGAAGCAGTAGCACAAGTCAATATCCCTTTAGAAGATAAGGAATATGTTCAACTGTTCGTACATACCTTTTCAGGCATATACTACGAAAAGCTCTGCACGAGTGTTTGGAGAAACTTTTCTAAGCTTATCATGCAAGGGGAGATGATAGAAAATGGCCTAAAAACTGGAAAGATCATTAACCCCTATGATAAAGGAGTTTCTGCAAGCTTAGTAAGGAAGGTGCCCACAGCATCGGAAATGGGCCGAAAGGAGGGAGAAGTGTCTGCCATCTTGCCTGCTCAACCACCGCAATGTCACCCCCAATACCAATCTCAGAACCCTGTGGCTACTCAAGCACCTACTCCTGAGCCCATCACAGCCCAACATCATCTTAACCTCAACAAGAAGGCCCACCAACCTCGTGCCTTTTCCCCCCTAACCTGCACCCAAACAAAATCCTATCATGACCTTTTACAAGCCAACCTTTTGACCTTCATACCTGCCCCACCGTTGCCAAACCCTTTACCCTCTACTTTCAACCCAACTCTTGTTTGTGAGTACCATTCTGGAAGACAGGGGCATGATACTGAGCATTGTCTCTTCTTGAAGCACAAGATACAAGATTTGATCGATGCTGGAGTCATCAGCACTTAGGTGAGGAACCGCGCAATGAAGCATCGAAGAATTTGGTGTGATTCCAGGACTTCTTTGGAGGGTTTTTCCAAAGTGCAACAAAAAGGGAGGTTTCCACAAAATTCATTTATTTTATTTTCGTCTCTCTATTTCTCACATATCTTCATTAAATAAACATTGTATGCCATGTAATTATATTTTTAAATGAAAATAGATAGTTTCCAGTTTATCCCCTTTGTCTCATACTCTTGTGGACGATTGTTGCGTTTAAGGATTCTTTCCGATTCAGTAATGACTTGACTTGAAGGATAGGATAGTATGGGCAACTCACTCAAAGGGTGTTAAAACCTTTGAGAGACTGAGAGAGAGAGCGAGAGATAGGAGGAAGGCAATCTTAACAAAGAAGTGCAAATTTTAGTGAAGAGGCAACACTTGCGTGATATCCTGGCTAAGCCATGGGCACCCGAGTCCCCAAAATGATGAGAAGCCATTATTCTATTTATCCCAAATAAACAGTCCTTTGCTCAGCCCACTAGACTTGTACATAATTTCTTTTCAGATATCCCCAAACCAATAACCATCCCCCACACGGGGTAAAACACGGAGTTTTTGATTCGATAGAATATGTAGGGGTTCACTATCCGAAACACATCATCTCTAGGAATATTGTCTAAATTTTGTACAAAGGCTTTATGGACTAAGTAATTCAATTTGAAATGATAAGAGGCCCTCAATTCTACTACCATACACAAAAATATCCCCTTTGCTTAAACCACTAGTGCCTCGCAGGAAAGCAAAAGATTTCTTGTCAACCCCGATTCAAAACTATCCCCCTTGCACTGGGGCAGACAGGCAGCAGAACATCTAGCAGAGAATGTCATCAACCATCAAGTTGAAGTAACGCGAAGGCTCTATGGATCAAGCAATCTAATTCAAAGTGAAGAGAGGCACTCATTTCATTTCATATACAGTTAAAAGCAACCCTTGTCAAACCTATTGAGCATGTTACTTTTTTTTTAGAAAGAAACCCCAACCTAGGGATCACTGTCCACAATAGATTAAATTGAAATGCTAAGGCAAGGATCTGAGAGAAAGAAGTTGTGAAAATGTTCGTCTTGTAGAAAGAAAAAAGAAAGGGAAGAAACAGAAAAGCAAAAAGAAAAAGCTACCATGGGGCAAGTCACAAAAAACAAAAAAAAAAAAAAAACTAGAAAGATGAACTTCTTGAAGAATATATAGTTATTCAAAAGTGATCCTATGTAACAAAGAAGCCCAGTAAAAACTATACATTTGAGCCTTTACCTTTTCTTGTTAAACCCCAAACCATGGCCTACATTACAACCCTATTAAAGTCCACTCTAATTAAGAAAGATTGCTTGATCTAAATGAGCCAGACGTGTTGCTAAAGTTAGAGGAGGATATCAGGGAATGAAACCTCACTGGAAGACCGACCAACGATGGTGCGGATCTAAACCCTATTAGAAGCAACATCAAATTTGAGCCTACATATCCCATTTATTCATAAACCCCTTAACCTAGCCTACGTTATGGTTCAAATTAAAGTCCTCCAGGATCAAAGAAAATTGCTTAGTTCAAATAAGCCTGAACAATACCAAGACAACTAGGATGAGAAAGAAGAATTGGAAGGGAATGCAAGGGGCAATCTCATGCTCCAAGGTGTGCTAAGATAGTTTCGGTTAAACAACCCACTAAAAGAATATCTTTGAGCCTAAATATCCCTTCGTTTCTTACAACCCTTAAACCCAGCCTATATTACGGTCCTAAAAGAAGTCTTCTCGGATTGAGAGCTTAGCTGTTTATCGCTCTACAAAGGGCATGCAAGTTGTCACTTAAGCTATGGTGGCATTTTGGAAATCTGAGAGAGAAAAACCAAGTGAGATAAAAAAAAACCCCAAACAGCAACCCTGTAGAAAGTAAGGATAGGATAGCAAACCAAAAGGTCAAGATCCCTAGAGAATGGTGCAAATGCTATCACACCCCGATAAGAATGGGACAAAACTGAATGGGGCAGCATCTTGGAAAGAAAACAGAATCTTGAGAGTATGGGCCTTGGGGCTATCCTGGGACATTCTTTGTAAATAGCTTATATACATGTAATACTGATGCATCCATGACATGTATAACTTGTACATCCATTTAGATTCCTGTGCAGTTTGTATCTATTCATGCATTCAACTGCATTCTTCTATGAACCTGTTCATTTGTAAGGAAGTAGGTCATGCATTTAATGCAATTCTTACACAAATCTGTGCATTTATCACAAAAAAAAAAAAATGGGGGACATTGCATTTAATTCTATTCCTGTATGTGCATTATCCAAAAGTATAATATGCATTCATTTCTATTTCTGTGTGAACCTGTGCATTCATAAAAATAAATAAAAAATAAAAAAGTAGGATATGCATTCGATTCAATTCTTTTATAAACCTGTGCATTCATAAAAAATAGATTATGCATTTAATCCCATGGGCATTCATCAAAAAAAAAAAAAAAAAAAGTATGACGTGTATTCACCCCCTTTACTAGGGCATTTTAAACTATTTTTTGCACAAAAAGTCACTCTATGTCTTTCTCTCTCTCTCAAATAGGAAATAATGAACAAGGTAAAGTACAAAATGGAGCTAAAAAGCCATCTTGCGATGAAGTAACCTTAGACATCTCCAACATTAGCATACACCTCAGGAAGTTCAAACTTCCCTAGCCGATAAGAAGCAAGGAATGGGGCAATGGCCCACCCTTGACCTCCCAAATTGACTTTGGACCTTTCCCAGAGTAGTAGCGTTTCGCCAGACAGAGTGCCGATCCAAGAAATATCAAAAATCAACATTGGACTTCCCCAGAGGAGTAGGGTTTCGCCAGATAGAGTGTCGGTTCAAGAAATATCAGAAATCAACCTTGGACTTCCCTAGAGGAGCATCGTTTCGCCAGACAGAGTGCCAGTTCAAGGAATATCAACAATCAACCTTGGATTTCTCCAGATGAGCAGCATTTCGCCATACGGAGGGCCAGTTCAAGGAATATTAGCAATCAACCTTAGATTTCCCCAAAGGAGCAGCATTTCGCCAGACGGAGTGCCGGTTTAAGAGGTATTAGAAGTCAACCTTGGACTTCCCCAAAGGAGCAGGGTTTCGCCAGATGGAGTGCCGATTCAAGAAGTATCAGAAATCAATCTTGGATTTTCCTAGAGGAGTAGCATTTTGCTAGACGGGGTGTCGGTTCAAGAGGTATCAAAAGTCAACCTTGGACTTCCCTAGAGGAGCAGCGTTTTGCCGGATGGAGTGCTGGTTCATGAAGCATCAATTCCCCTTAGAGGAGCATTTGTTCTGCCAGACGAAGTGCCGATTCAAGAAGCATTAATTCCCCTAGAAGAGTATTTGTTTTGCCAGATGGAGCGCAGTTCAAGGAGCATTAATTTCCCTGAAGGAGTATCATTTTACCAGTCAAAATACCAAGTATCGACCAGCTACTCGAGGTAACTGTTCTTTGGATTCCAATTCTTCTAGTCCCTCCGATCGCCACGTGGTTAACATGGGACTCTTACTTTATCGTTTTCTGTCTTCGACAAGCGAAGACAGAAAAAGAGAGGCAGTTGTAAGCACCCCATTTTTTGCCTGCTCGGCAATCTCCGGCCCAAACGGGCTCATTTTCACACATTACACACATATCCAGACTCTAACCTACCTTCTAAACTTGAATTTAGTCCACCAGTCACTTCTCGGGCCCGTAGGGCCCACTTGAAGCTAAATGACCATTTTGCCCTAGGGCCTCCGAAAGCCCTGAGAACTACATCGGCTCTGGGTATCAAACAGGTAACTTCCCGGGGATGTTTTTGATAGCATCCCTGGCCTTCCATTACTCTTTCAGAGCATTCCGAGTCAGTTCGGGCAAACTTGACGCAAAATGACCGTTTTACCCCTAGCGGGCCGGTCGCCTTTTCCAACCACATCGGCTCTGGGTAACAAATTGGCAACTTCTTGGGAATGCTCCTTATAGTATTCCTAATCTTGTATTATCTTTCTGGATCATTCCGGATCAGTTCCGGCGAATCTGGTGCAAAATAATCGTTTTGCCCCTAATGGGCTGGTCGCCTTTTCCAACCACACCGGCTCTGGGTATCAAACCGGTAACCTTTGGGAACATTCTAAATAATGTTTCCAAACCTCAACTCTCCTTCCGGGACATTCCGACTCCATCCCGGTAGCTTTCCGGCCCGGTTGACCGTTTTGCCCCTAATGGCTCGGTCAACCCTTCTAACAAATATTGTCATCATTTTTCAAGTCCTTTGTTCCTGAGACATTACTCTAAGGGTTCCTGTCCTTTTCTGGCTCTCCGAGTCATTCTCAGCCCCTTCAACTCATTCCCGAACTCTCCAGAGTCACTCCTAGTGAAGCCAGCCTAAAAATTACATGGTAGTCACTAGTACAGGCGCCCAAATTTTCTAAAGATACGTTGTTTGCCGTCCCTAAACATTTCCTAAATGGATGGCACCACTAGAAGTGGCGCCAAGCCAAAAAATGGCCTGGAGTGGCGTAAGTGTAATTTTTGGCCTGGCGCCACTGCAACAGGTGCCAATGCATTCCTCTGTCTATAAATATAGAGCCTCTTTCAACGTGAAAGAGGTCTGCAAACTCAGTCTAAAAACCATACTTTTCGATATACAGAGCTCGTAGCCTCTCTAAACCCTAGTCTCCTTAGGTTTTCCAAACCCTAGCCTCCATATACAAACCCTAGCCTCCTATACACTCACATACACTTCTATATACTCATACACTAGCCTCCAAAGCCTCTTTTGAAGACTTGAAATGGGGCAATCTAATGCTTTGAAGATTAAAGATCAACTCTTGAAGATTGAAGTGAAGACCGAAGCAAGACAAGCAAAGCAAAGTGCGCAAAGCTAAGCAAAATAAAGAAGACACAAGGTAGGCTTCTTATTTACATTTACGCATCTTCCCCCCTTCTCTTCTCCCTTTGAACCCACTTAGGTTTTATTCTATTTTAATCTCTCATCTTCTTTCCCCCCTTCTTGCATGCTTGAAACAAGGGAATTCCCAGTCCATGTGTAGGATTGGGCTATTGGAGAGTCACCGTGTCAGGGACTTTCTTTTAGTTTAACCAGAGACCACGTGGGTTCGGCCCCCTTGATTATGTGGTAAAGCCTTTAACCTTGTATGTTCATGACCCTCCTTGCATTGTGCATATCACGATCTTGCATTCTTCTCAAATTCATTTTCAAACTCGTTTTCAAAGCTTGCATTAACATCGTTTTGAAAATTGCATGAAAATCTACTTTTTCAAAACTTTCTTTCAAAACCACAATCCTAAGGTGGTTCTAGCCTTTTCATGACTAGATTCGCTTTAGAAAAGTGTTACATTTAAAGTAACCAATATGATCCATATTTTCAAAATATTGTTGTTTTGAAAACCACTATCTTAAAGTGGTTAGAACCGCTTTAGGAAAGTGAGATATTTTGTATACTTTCTAAAAACTCTCTTTTTAAATTTCTCCTTCTAAAAACCTCTCTTTCAACTTACTTTCTAAAAATTTTCTTCAATCTCCATCTTCAAATTCCTTTCCAAAATTGTTTTCCAAAAACTCCCTCCAAAAGTCTATTTTCAAAACTTCCTTTTCAACTCCTTTCCAAAACACTCTCTTCAAAATTCCTTTCCTAAAAACACTCCTTAGGTTTGCTTCTTATAAAACTCTCTTCAATCACCTTTTCAAAATTGTTTTTCAAAAACTCATTTCCAACAATATGTTTCCAAAAACATCTTTCCTAAAGCTCCTTTCAAAAAACGCCTTCCTCAAAGTTCACTCTCCAAAGACGCTCCTTACGTTTCCTTCCTAAACAACTGTTTTCAAAATTCACTTTCTAGAAACTCCTCTCTAGGATTTCTTTCCAAAACCTCTCTCTTTTCAAAATTCACTTTCCAAAAATTCCTCTCTAGGATTTTCTTACTAAAATCTCCCTTTCTAAAAACTCGCTTTCCAAAAATCCCTTTTCTTGGTGTCCAAGTTAAACCCTAGAACCCACGTTTAGGAAATCCTAATTTTCCTTCCCAAATAAACATTATTTATAATCCCTTATTTTGGCATCAAACCTCTTGTTTTCTACATCAAACTATGTATATTTCTAAAACCTCTTTTTACGTCAAAACTATATTCTTCCCAAAATTAGGATTTTTAAAAACTCCACTTTTTCAAATTCATGCCAAATCAATTATTCCCTTTAGGAAACCAAATTCAATCTTCCCATTTAGAAAACTAGATCCTCTCCGCCATTTTTGGAAACAAAATCAAAACACCTCTTTTAGAAACAAAATCCAATCCTTTGTTTTAGAAAATAGGAATCTCAATCCTTCCTAGTCCAAACCTTTCCTAATTCAACTCCTTCCTAATCTAGTACTTTCCTAAACCTTAAGTTTAGTAAACTTAAACTTTTGAAATCTTTTTTAAACTCAAACCTTTCCTAACTTCATGAACTTTTAAAACTCAAACTTTGAATATTTCTAAAATTCTAAACTTCCCTAAACTTCAAATCTTTCTAAATCTAAAACTTTCTAAATTTGAAACTTTCTAAATTTGAAATTTTCTAAATTCTAAACTTTCCAACTTTCAAAACTTCCCTATTTTAAAACTTTCCAAATTAAAAACTTTTCAATTTCAAAACTTTCTTAAAACGGAAACTTTCCTAATTCAAAATATTTCCTAAATCGAAACTTTCCTAAAATGACACTTTCCTATTTTGAAACTTTCCTAATTCGAACATTTCCTAAATTCAATGCTTCTTTAATTCTCCAAGTCCAACACTCGAGTCAAATCTTTTCTTAACTCTCAAGTTTTTCCTAAGTCCTATCTTTCCTAAGTCTAGGTTTCTTAAACCTCAATCTTTCCAAAACAAGTCCAATCTTCTCAATTCCAATTTCCAATCTTCTATTCTAAGTTCAAATCAAATCCTTTTTCAAATCTATTTTCCCTCGAACTGTTGTCCGAACTACGACTGACCTGATTCCTTAAAAATGATACGTAGGCAACCCTCATGGGTGCGGTCACAACCTTTTTCAAGATTCTATTTCCATAACTCTTTTCAAATCTCCAATTCCATAATCTATTTTAAGTTTCTAATTCCAAAAGTCTAATTTTCAATTCTCTATTTCCAATTTCTAAAACTTTTCAAAATCAAATCTAGCTTTTCAAATCTCTTTTAAATCAAATCAATTTCTTTTCAAAATCTATTTTCAAATCTTTTTCATGCATCATGTCTTTGTTTAAAAATTATTTTCTAAAGTGAATAGGATTGGACATTTGTTAGTTGAAGTCTCTCATAGGCGAATTTAGGGTAAATAGACATGTGGGTACTGCAAGGGCAGGGTAGGGTGATGGCTTAGTGCATCTTCCCTACACGTAACCAACCTCCCAACCTAGGATCACTATTTTCGAAAGACCAAAATGGAGTTTATTTTCAAAAAGGGCTTAAATGTTTTCTAAAGGTTGCCAAACAACCTGTTTTCTTAAAACCCCCTCTTGAGGTAGTATTTTCAAAATCATTTTCAAAAACCCTAAGTGTGATCCTCAGATTGTGCTTAGTTTTTATGTGACCTAACTCACCTTAATCAAGTTAGGTGGCGACTCCAAATATTTTTTAAAAGCCCTTTATTCAAATATATTTTCAATTCAAACCTAGTCGCACTCATTCTTCTAGGTGGATGAGTTCTAACGAAAGAGCACAGTATTTTTTCTGCTTATGTGTGTATTCCTTGAGTTCAAAAAATCTGAGTGCGACAATGCTGTGTCAGATTCTTAACTTATGACCTCTTGATGGTTCTCCCGCTCGGATCACCAACCTATAATGGCACTACATTGGGGAGTGGACCTAGGTTTGAAGATTTGGGAATCAAGCCTTCTTAGGAAGCATTAATAAACTCTCAATCTCATGCTCATATAGATACCATGCATAGCTGAACCTCTGCCATATTTAAGACATGCACATCATTTTCAAAACCATAGGGGAAAAGGCGATTGCTTTACTTTCTTTTATTCTTGTCTAATTCCTATTGTTGTAATGCTCGTATAAAGGCTCATGTATACATATTTACTTTACAATTGCATTCTCTCTCTCTATACTTTATGCATATATGTTCATGCATTTAATATTCCATTTCATGACAAGAGTTCCAAAGTAACTCAAGTCACAGTAATCTCATGCATATGATCAACTCATAAAGAGTGACGCCAAGATCACTCTCCCTTGCATAAAACCCACCAAAACCCTAATGATTCTCACCTAGCCCTAAGGACTCATGACATACATTTCAAGTCATTTCATAAAAAGGAGCCCTAATCCCTTTATTTTCACAGAGATAAGGTTACTAAGAAGACAAGGGGTAATTAAACAGCAAAGTCTCTCAATGACCTCTTTAACATCAAATTGAAAGAAGGCGAATCCGAAGACTCAAGAGTAGTTTAGGATCTCAAAATGTAAAACTAGATAGATGGAGGTCCTAAGGAAAATGTTCTCTCTTCCCCTATTAAAATGTACTTCGATTCTCTTATATTTTAAACTCAAAGTTCAATGTACTCTTTTACTTTTTGTAAGCGACACGAATGAAAGAATGTATGTTCCCAATCAATGATAAAGTATCAACATACAGGGACAGACCTCCTATCTCCAAAAGTGGGCCAAATGCATCATGTTCAGTCTCCCTCTCAATAAGGGACATCCCTAGGGCATGCATTCTATAAAGCTCTCTAAATGCCAAAAACTAACTTATGACTTGTGACTTGTGTCCTTGTTTTGCTTTTTATTTCTTTTCCTTTCGTCGAGACTACACCATAGAAAGTCATCATTGCTCATAAGAAAGATCAGCATCTACTTAGAGACCCCATCATTACCTGACAAAGAGCTTTGCGAATCGCAGCCAACCCTGATGAGACCTCCCTAGTTTCACGAGAAGAAGTCAACGATATGAGGACCAAGATTGACGAAATGTTCAAGCTTGTCCAAACCATAGCAATAAAACATACATCTTCAGCCCTGTCATCATCCATGGCCTTCCCTAAAGACTTTGAAATTGCCAACCCAAGAATTGTACTTCAATCTTACTTAATGGGGAAAAGCAAGGACGAACCCAAGGGGGCTAATATCAAAGAAGAAGAAACGATACTGCTCTCTCCTGCTATAAAAAGGGCTCCCTTAGACCTTCTTATTTCAAAAATCCAAGGGTTAGAAGATTTATTGCGAAGCCATCATGGCCATGACACCTTTTAGCTTGCATCCTATAATGAATTGTGCTTCTTCACAGACCATCTAAGACCAGCCAAGTTCAAAATGTCCAATTTCCAAAAGTACGATGGCACTGGCGACTGTATAGCCCACCTTTGCCTTTATGCTGGGCCATTAAGTGGCGATAGGAATGATCCAAAGCTCCTCATATAACTTTTTTAACATAGTCTCATTGGGTTTGCCCTGCAATGGTTTGCTTGACTTGATCTAAAAAAGATCACAACTTGGATCGAACTGGTTAATGCACTCAAAGCCTAATATTGTCTCAACATAAACTCTGGCCGGTGGTCCTTGATGATGATGAGTAAAGCAGAGAAAGAAAGCTTCAAGAGCTATGCCCTTAGATGGAGAGAAGCAGCATCATAAGTCAATCCCCATTTGGAAGAGGAGTACGTGCATACCTTCCAAGACATATACTATGAAATGCTCTGCATAAGCATATGGAAAAGCTTCTTAGAGTTGATAATGCAAAGGGAGATGATAGACAATGGCCTAAAACTGGGAGGATCATTGACCCTATGCTAAAATTGCAGAACTTTCTACAAACTTAGCAAATAAGGTACCCACAACATGGGAAATAAGTCGGAAGGAGGGAGAAGTGTCTGCCATCCTACCTGCTCAGCCACCACAATATCACCCCCAATACTAGTCTCAGCCACTTGTGGCTATTCAAGCAAATGCTCCTAGGCTAATGGCAGTCCAACCACATTTCAACCCCAATAGGCAGGCACGCCGACCTAGTGCCTTTCCCTTGTAGCCTGCACCCAAACAAGAGCCTATCATGACCTCATACAAGCCAACCTTCTAGCCTCTATACTTACCCCACCAATTCCAAATCATTTTCCCCCTACCTTCAACCCAACTCTTGTTTGTGAGTACCATTTCGGAAGATAAGGGCATGATACTAAGCACTGTCTCATCTTGAAACCCAAAATACAAGATTTGATTGATGCAAAGGTTATTAGCACCCTAGACATGAACCACGTGAATGGAGCATAGAGGAAGTTGGTGTGGTTCTAGAACCCATTTGGAGGATTGTTTCTCAAAGTACAATGAAAATAGATGTTTCCTAGACTCGTCCATTTTATTTTTATCCTTTATTATTTTGCATCCTATTTTGCATGTCATTTTCACCTTGAATCAAGAGCTTTCATGTCATATAAATACATTCAAAATGGACTAAATAGTGATTTCTGGTTTGTTCCCTTTGTTTCATACTCTTATGGGTAAATTTGATTTGTGATGCCCTCAACTCGAAGGAAATGATAGCACAAGCACCACATTCAGCAGAAACAATCTCTAACTCCAAAAAGAGGGGAAAGAAAAATAAAAAGTGTAGAGAGAGGAGAAATACATAAGGGTAAGAGATGAAGATCAATCACATAACTCGTTGAAATCCAAGTAGCGAAACTCGAAAGATATATTGGCAAAACAGCAAGTAGCTACACCCTTAGAAGGAAGGTCAGCACACATTGGCAGCCCAAGATGATTAAATCTTTGAAAAAAAAATCAAAAAAATAAAAAAGATTTTTGATAGTGTTTGACCTACATGTGCACAATTACTAGGGCAAATATTCAATTATGAATAGATTGATGTGCATGTTTGTTTGAGGTTAAATCTTGTGTGCATGATCACTTATATAAATATGAGTTAACAGTTTTGATGATATTTACCAAATTGGTATTTCATGTTCATCTTAATGCACACTTCTCGAGACTTCTTAGAATATGGAATCTGCCTTTATGGTCTATTTTAAATGGTTCCTTCAATGTTAAATATTTGCAAATTGTCTCACACCTGGATTGTAATTTTGTCGATTCTCTCTCTCATCACTTATAGAAAGGGCTACCAATGAGTCTGAGTATAGCTACTATTGTTGTGTGCCAAGAAGGGAAGGCTACCTACTCATGTGCATGAAAGCTGCTATATTTTTACATTTTACTATTTTCATTATTAGAGAGATTAAGTTAGAATTCCATAAAATAAAAATAAAAAAAGAGAAAAAGAAGAGAAGAGCAGACCAAGATCATGGGATGAGATAGGTTCGACTTCTAGGTGCTTTAATCCATAAGCTATTAAACATGGTATGCCACCCTAGATCACACCTAGGGTCTGTATTCTCATTAATCTCGATGAATTTTACGCTTACACCACTACATTGTCACCAATATAGTGTTGATCATCCCACGACCAATTGTACTCATTTTGTGTGGTTTCATGTGTAAGCACCCTATTTTTGCCCACTCGACAATCTCCGGTCCATCCGAACTCATACTCAAACCAACACATACATATTCAAGTCCAAATCAAATTTTCAGACTCAATCCAATCAATCAATTGCTTCGCAGGCATGCCCGCTCAAGCCAATAGATGCAAAATGACCAAAATACTCTTATAGCATTGTTTTGTCTTATTCTAGTTGGCACGTCTTCCTAGACACAGTAAGTCCCCACTTCAATCTCAAAACCAATTTTAATTTAAATGAAATTCGACATGCCTTTCGAGAAAGTTGATCTCTTATGCGATAAGACCATTTAATTCGGTATGTTTTTCGAGAAAATTCTTCGAAATGGTAAGTCCCTTTAAACTCGTTGACCGGGACAGAACCTAAGTCCCCAAGATGGTAGAACGGTCCACCTTTGGCGCCTACTAGCTTGCCAATAAAGAATGTCCGTTATTCAACACGTCTTTCGAGAAAATTGATTCCTCAGACAATAAGTCCACCTAGCAGCTTCCTGAGATCAGGCAGTCTATGGAATGAACGCATACCGTCAGAGTGGTGAAAGCACTCACAAACATTGCAATGGTCAGAGTGGCGGAAACACTCGTAAACAGGTCGATATAGGGAATCGCCAACAAACCCCTATGTCACGGGACCGAATTCATCTCTTGGCCGTGACATGTTTACCAAGGGAAGAGATACCTTTGGAAACCAACTCATCATAGACTGTCAGAGTGACAGAAACACTTAAAACCTAGGTTAACACTAGTACCTGTTAGCCCACTTCGGTGAAAAATGACCAAACTGCCCTTTGGGCCTTTTCTAGCACACCTCTCGAGAAAGTACGTAAGTTCTCAGAGTGGTAAGTCCACCTTTCCAAGATCATCCCAAAGATGATCTGATATGTTCAAGTGCCTTCTAGTCGGTTCCGGACCAATTTCGGGACCATCCGGTCAAAATGACCATTTTGTCCCTCAACATCCGAGTGCCTCCAAGGAACCACATCGGCTCTGGGTATCAAAAAGGTTACCTCCCGAGGATGCTTTTAATAGTATTCTCAATCTTCTAGCACCTTTTCGGAACATTCCGAGTCTATTCTGGTAAGCCCGATACAAAATGAGCGTTTTGCCCCTAGTGGGCTGGTCGCCTTTTCTAACCATACCGACTCTGGGTATCAAATTAAAAATTTCCTAGAACACTTTAGATAGTGTTTTCAACCTTCAAGTCCTCTCATGAGTCATTCCAAGTCCATTTCGGTGGTTTTTTGATTTAGTTGACCATTTTGCCCCTAATAGGTTGGTAGGCCTTTCCAAACATTCTGGTATTGTTTTCCAAGCCCGTTACCCCCAGAACACCATTTCAAGGTTTTCTACCCATTTTTGGCCTTCCCAATCATTCCCGACTTTCCGGAACATTCCCGGACCTTTCAAAGTCAGTCCTAGTGGAGCCAAGCCAAAAATCACATGGTAGTCACTAATACAAGTGCCCAAATCTTTTGCCTTGTGTATCAAGGGTCCAAAGATACGTTTCTTACCGCCTTAAAATATTTCCTAAGTGGCTGGCACCACTGCAAGCCAAAAATTGGCCTGACACTACTCCTAATAGTTTTAGTGAAAAATTTGCCCTGGCGCCACTACAACAGGCGCCAAGCTAGTCTTCTGTCTATAAATACATAGCCTCCTCTTGCATGAAAAGGGTCTGCAAACTCAGTCCAAAAACTCTACTTTTCGAATTACAAAGCTCGAAGTCTCTCCAAACCCTAACTCTCTTTAGTTTCCTTAAACCCTAGCCTCTATACACTTAACCCTAACAACTATACACACTCTATACACTTATACACAAGCCTCCAAAGCCTACATTGAAGACTCAAAGTGCTGCAATTTGGAAGCTCTCAAGGATCAAGCAAAGCAAAGTAAATAAAGCAAGCAAAACAAGAAGAAAATAAGGTAGGTTTTCTCTTTATGTTTACGTACTTCCCCCTCTCTCTTCTTCTTCCTAACCCACTTGGGTTTTCTTCTAGTTTAATCCCTTATCTTCTACCTCCGTTTCTTGCATGCTTGAAACTAGGAATTCCTTGATTCATGTGTAGGAAGGATTGTTGAAAGTCACTGTGTCAAGGGCTTTCCTCTAATTCAACCTTAAACCATGTGGATTCGGCTCCCTTGATTATGTGATGCAACCAACCTTGTATAGTCATGACCTTACTTGCCTTATGCATGTCATATTCATACATCCCTTCAAAACTTGTTTTCAAAGTGGTTTTCAAAACTTGCATCAAAATCATCTTTCAAACTTGCATTCAAAATCTCTTTCTCAAAACTTGTTTTCAAAATTACAATCTTAAGGTGTTTCTAGCCTTTCCATGGTTAGGGCTAGTTTAGGAAAGTGTTATATTCATTGTGACCATCAAAGTCCATATTTTGGGTATAAACCCTCAATTGTTTTTCATCAAAACCACAATCTTAAGATTATTCAAGCCATTCCATGGTTAGGGTTGTTTTAGGAAAGTGTGATATTCAATGCTATCATATTGGTCGATATTTCAAATCCATGTTGTTTTTAAAACCACCAACTTAGAATGGTTCTAATCTCTTCATAGTTAGAATCGTTTTAGGAAAGTGAGACATTCAAAAGATCACAAAAGTCCATGTTCAAACTCCTTTTTCAAATTGCTTTTTAAGTTCCTTTTCAAAAACTCTCCCCCTTTCCAAAATTGCTTTTCAAAATACTTTCTAAAATATCTCTTCAAAAATTCACTTTCTAAAAACTATCTTCAAGTTTCCTTCCTAGAAACTCTTTTCAAAAGATCTACTTTCTAAAAACTCTTTTTCTTGGAGTTCAAGTCAAGCCCTAGATTTCATGATTAGGAACCCTAATTTTCTTTCCTAAAAATATGACTTCCTCTTTTGCTTCAAATCATAGGTTTCCAAAACTATCATCTACATTAAATCCTAGATTTTCAAAATATCTTTTCTACACCAAATCATAGATTTCTAAATCCTAAATTCCCAACATTCAACCTTTTCAAGTCCATGTCAAATCTAACATTTCAAATTAGGAAACTAGATAAAATCTTACCATTTAGGAAACTAAATCAAATCTTTCAATTTTAGAAACGAAATCAAATCATCTCTTTTTGGAAATAAAATCTAATCTTCTACTTTAGGAAATAGGAATAATATTTTTCTTAATTCAAACATTTCCTAATTCCAATATTTCTTAATCCTAAATCTTTTCAAATCTCAACTTTCTAAATCTCAACTTTTCAAATCTTTCTAAACTCAAATATTTCCAAAGTTCAAGTCTTTTTAAATTCAAAACATTCCTAAGTTCAAACTTTCTAAATTCAAAACTTTTCTAAAATGAAAATTTCCTAAAATGAAACTTTTTTAAAATGAAACTTTCCTAATTTAGCACTTTCTTAAAATGGAATTTTTCTATTTTGAAACATTCCTAATTCAAAGCTTTTCAAGGTCCAACCTTTCCTAAACCCTAACTTTCCAAATCATTCCAAGTCAAGTGTTTTCAAATCAAATCAAATCTCTTTTTAAATCTTTCTCAAATCCAACTTTCCTAATTCAAACCTTTCCCAAATCCAATTTTCTAAAATTGAATTTTTCAAAGCTAAATCAAATCCTTTCCAATTCAACTACATGTTCAAATTTTAGGTTACCTAAACCCTATGATGCTGAAACTCTAGTTCAACCCTAACCTTAAAGTTTGGAAACTTTAACCCTTTTCTAAAACTCCTTTCTAAACCAAGATGCTTTTCCAACTTTAATATAAGTTAAAATGTTTTCAAAACTTAACTTTATCTTTCCTAAGTCAATTCCAAGTTTTCTTTCCAAGTTCAAACCCTTTTCAAGTCTAAGTTCAATTTCAAATCAAATCGCGATTTCATATATTCTATTCTAAGTTCAAATCAAACTCTTTTTCTAATCAAATCTTTTCAAGTCAAACTTTTTCAAAAATCTAAAAGTGTCTATTTTCAAACGGACTCTTGTCTGAACTTCGACTGACCTGATTCCTAAAAAGGGATACATTGGCAACCTTCATGAGTGCGATTATAACCTTTTTTAAGTTTTCAATTCCTTAATCTATTTCAAGTTTCTAATTCCAAAATCTATTTTCAAATCTTTAATTTCAATTTCTAAAACCTTCTTTCAAATTTCAAATAAAGCCTTTCCAAATCTATTTTCAAAATCAAAACTTTTTCTCTCACTTGCACGTCATGCATCATATCAATTTTCTTTCTAAAGTTGATCTAATTAGACATTTATTAATCAAATATTCTAAATGAGTAAACTTAGGGTGAATAAACATGTAGGTACTGAAAGGCGGGCTATGGTGATGGCTTAATGTGTCTTCCCTACACGTAACCGACCTCCGAACCTAGAATCACTTATTTCAAAGACCAAAATGGAGTTATTTTCAAAAAGGGCTTAAATATTTCTAAAGGTTACTAAACAACATATTTTCTTAAAAACCCTCTCTTGATGAAGTTTTCAAAACCTTTTCAAAAGCCCTAATTGTAATCTTTGGATTGTGCTTAGTTTTAGATGACCTAACTCGCCTTAATCAAGTTAGGCGGCAACTCCAAACCTTTTTTTCAAAAGCCCTCAATGAAGTGAATTTCCAATTCAAACCTAGTCACACTCGTTCTTCTAGGAGGATGAGTTCTAACGAGAGAGCACTATATTTTCTCAAGTGCAAAATATCTGGCGTGACATCGTGCATATTTGATTTTGATCTTTTCAAGCTAAGCTACATTTTGATATTCATAAATCTATATTTGCCCTTCATTGATTGATCATGTCTTTATAGGGTCTCTATAATTTGAAAAGTTCAATAGTTCTACTAAAAACTGGCCTTGCCTACACTTTTTAATAACTTTCAAGGTTTTCTTGAACTAAGGAAGGAACCTACTTGTTGCTTTGCCAAAGGGCAATGCTGGCTGTCATTTGAGAGAACCCACCAATCCGAAGAAGAGTCTTAGAAGAAACCGAGAGGTCCGCTAAAGAGAATTTTTTCTTCCAACAAGAGAGAGGAGAGAAAAACAAGTCAATAGGTTAAATTTCAGAGAGTGGTGCAAGTACTATCACATCTTGATAAGAAAATGACGAAATTAAAAAAGGAAATCCCAAAAGAGAAATGGAAGTTCAAAAGATTACCTGATTCTAGGATACAACACTCATAACTAACCCTGAGGCAAACCCAAGGGGGCATGCATCCATTCCCATCCATATGTAAAATGTGTGCATTCATCAAAAAGTATGACATGCATTTAATTCTATTCTTGCATGTGTATTCATAAAAAAAATATGACATGCATTAAAATTCTATTTTTACATATGCATTCATCAAAAGCATGACTGCATTTAATTCCATTATTGTATATGCGTTCATAAAAAAAGTATGACATGCATTCAATTCAATTACCTATACATTTTAAGAAATGGCATAAATAAACTATTTTTGCACAAAAACTCTCTCTCTCTCTCTCTCTCTCTCTCTCTCTCTCTCTCTCTCTCTCTCTCTCTCTGAGATAGGAAACAATGAATGGGGCAAAGCACAAAAAGAAGCTAAAGCCACCTCGCGGCCAAATAACCTAAGTCATTTCTAGCACTGGCACACAGCTCAGAAAACTCAGACTTCCATAGTCGATAAGAAACATAGAATGGGGCAATGGCCCATCCTTGACCCCACTAATCAACCTTGAACTCCCACAGAGGAGTATCGTTCCACCAGACAAAGTGCTGGTTCAAGAAGTAGCAGTTTCAAGACATTAACCTTAGGCTTCCCTGTAGGAGCATCATTACGCCAAACGGAGTGTTGGTTCAAGAAGTAGCAATTTCAAGATATCAACCTTGGACTTCCCCAGAGGAGCATTGTTCCGCCAGACGAAGTACCGGTTCAAGAAGCATTAATTTCCCCAGAAGAGCATCAATTTCCCCAGAGGACTTCCCCAGAGGAGCATTGTTCCACCGGATAGAGTGTCGGTTCAAGAAGACATCAACCTTGGACTCTCCCAGAGGAGTATTGTTCCGCTAGATGAAGTGCGAGTTCAAGAAGTTGCAGTTTCAAGACATCAACCTTGGACTTTCCTAGAGGAGCATCGTTCTGCCAGATGGAGTGTTGGTTCAAGAAGTAGCAATACAAGACATCAATCTTGGACTTTCCCAGACGAGCATTACTCTGCCAGATGGAGTGCCGGTTCAAGAAGCATCAATTTCCTCAGAGGAGTATCATTCCTCTAGACGGAGTATCAATTTCACCAAAGGAGTATCATTCTGCCAAACGAAACACCAAACGTCAACCATCGGCTCAAGGTAACTATTCTTTAGATTCTAACTCTCCCAATCCCTTTGATTACCTCGCGGTCAACATGGGACTCTTATTTTATCATTTTCTATTTTACGGTAAGCAAAGACAGAAAAAAGAAGGGTAGTTGTAAGAACCTCATTTTTGCCCACTCAGCGATCTTCAGCTTAACTAGGCTCACTTTCAAACATTGCATGCACATTCAAAGTCACACCCACCCTCCAAATACTAATCCAGTCCATCGATCACTTCTTGGGCCCATCGAGCCCACTTGAAATCGAGTGACCATTTTGCCCCTAGGCATCCAATTGCCTATGGAAACCACACTGGCTCTGGGTATCAAACCGGTTACCTTCTGAGGATGTTTTCAATAGTATTTCTAACCTTTTAACACCTTTCCTGACTATTTTGAGTCTATTTCGGTAAGGCCGGCACAAAATGACCATTTTACCCCTGGTGGGCCTGTCGTCTTTTCCAACCACACCAGCTCTGGGTATCAAATCAAAATTTCTTGGAACACTCTCAATAGTGTTTCCAACCCTCTAGCCTCCTCGCAGGTCACTCCAGGTCCATTCCGGTGTTTTTTCAGTTCAAATGACCATTTTGTCCCTAGCGGGCTGGCCAACCATTTCAACTATTCTAACATTGTTTCTCATGCCAGTTACCTCTAGAACACTCTCTCAAGGGTTCCCGTCCATTTCCAGCCGAGTCTGGTTAATCAAAACCTTCCGGAACATTCCCAAACTTACCGGAGTCAGTCCTAGTGGAGCCAAGCCAAAAATTGCATGGTAATCATTAGATTTGCTGCCTAAATCTTCTGCATTGTGTTCCAAGAGTCAAGTATCTATTTCTTACCAACTTAAAAATTTTTCTAAAAGGCTGGCGCCACTCCTAGTAGTGTCAAGCCAAATTTTGTCCTGACACCACTATAACATGCGCCAGTACCAACTTTGACTGCCTATAAATACATGACACCCCCCTGCGTAAAAAGGGTTTGCAAATTCAATCCAAAAACTCTGTCTCTTTGAAAATAGAGCTCGTAGTATCTCCAAACCCTAATTCTCTCAAGCCTCTTCAAACCCTAGCCTCCATACACACAAACCCTAATCTCTGTACACCTTATACCCTCAAACACAAGCGTCTAAACATCCATTGAAGACTCAAGTGCTGTAACTTCAAAGCTCTCAAAGTTCAAGTCAAGTGAAGCAAACCAAGCAATTAAAGTAAGAAAAATACAAGGTTTGTTTTCTATTTACTTTTATGTAATCCCCCCTCTCTCTTCTCGCTCCTAACCCACTTTTGTTTTCTTCTACTTTAATCCCCATCTTCTACCTCTTTTTCTTGCATGCTTGAAACAAGGGACTCCCCATTTCATGCCTAGGAAGGGCTGTTAAAGGTCACCATACAGGGGGCTTTCTTCTAGTTCAACCTTTGATAGTGTGAGTTCAGCCCCCTTGATTATGTGGTGAAGCCTAGCCTTGTAAGTTCACAACGCTATTTAATTGTTGTTATCATGTTCATTTATTGTATTCAAAATTGCATTCAAAGTTGTTTTCAAGCTTGCATCAAAGTTCTCTTTCAATACTTACATTCAAAATCTATTTCTTTCAAACTTGTTTTCAAATCACAATGCTAGATTGTTTCTAGCCATTCCATGGTTAGGGTTGTTTTAGAAAAGTATTATATTCAATGTGACCATCAAGGTCCAAATTTTGGGTTCAAACCGTAAATTGTTTTTATCAAAATTACAATTCTAAGATGATTCTAACCATTCCATGGTTAGGTTTGTTTTAGAAAAGTGTTGTATTCAATATAATCATTGTGGTCCACATTTCGAAACCCTATTTGTTTTCAAAATTATAACCCTGGAATGGTTCTAATATTTTCATGGTTATAATCGTTTTAGGAAAGTGAGATATTATTGAGGCTTGCAAAAGTCCATATTCAAATCTCTTTCCAAAATGGTTTTGCAAATCTACTTTCTTAAAGCTCTTTTTAAAAATCTACTTTCCAAAAACTCTTTGTCTTGAAGTCCAAGTCAAGTCTTAGAATCCATGATTAGGAAACCCTAGTTCTTTTCTTAAAATCATGGTTTTCTATTTTTTTACAATAAATCATAGGTTTTCAAAACCTCTTTTTTCACCAAATCATAGATCTCCAAATCCAAGATTCTCAAAACTCAACCTTTCCAATTCCATGTCAAATCAAATCTTCCAATTTAGGAAACCAAATCCAATCTTTCAATTTTGGAAACAAAATCAAATAATCTGTTTTTTGAAATAAAATCCAATCTTCAACTTTAGGAAATAGAATCAAATCTTTCCTAATTCTAATTTTTTCCAATTTCAAACCTTTTCAAATCTCAACTGTCTAAATTTTAAATTATCAAATCTTTCCTAATTTTAATCCTTTTTAAATTCAAACTTTCAAATCTTTCGTAATCTCAAAACTTCAAAGTCTTCCTTAACTCCACTTTCAAAATTCAACTTATCAAATGTTTCCAAATTTTAAAACTTTCCAAATTTCAAACTTTTAAATCTTTCCTAATTTCAAACTTTCAAATATTTCCTAAATCCAAACTTCTAAATCTTTCTAGAGTTCAAATCTTTCTAAATTCAGAACTTTCTAAATTTACATCTTTTCAAAATCAATACTTTCCTAAAATGGAAACTTTTTTAAAATGAAACTTTCTTAATTTGGCACTTTCCTGAAATTAAAATTTGTCTATTTTGAAACTTTCCTAATTCAAAGCTTTATAAAATTCAATCTTTTCTAAACCTTAACTTTCTAAATTCTTTCAAATCAAATATTCAAGTCAAATCTTTTCCAATCATTCCAAGTCAAGTGTTTTTAAATCGAATCAAATCCTTTCCAAGTATTTCTTAAATCCAACTTTCCTAAAACGCAACTTTCTAAAATCAAACCTCTCAAGCTTAAATCAAGTTTTTCAATTCAATTGCATGCTTTAATCCTAGGTTACCTAAGTCCTATGATGTTTAAACCCTAGTTCAACCCTAACCCTAAAGTTAGGAAGCCTCAACTCTTTCCTAAAACTCAAATCCAAAACCAAGATGGTTTTTAAAGTTCAATTCAAGTCAAGATGATTTCAAAGTTCAACTTAATCTTTCCAAATCAAGTCCTAGTTCTATTCTTCAAGTTCAATTTCAAATCAAAGCTCAATTTCAAATCCTCAAGTTCAATTTCAAATGAAAGTTTAATTTCCAATCTTCCAATCAAAACTCAAATCAAACCCTTTTTCAAATCAAACATTTTCAAGTTAAGCTTTTCAAAAACCTGAAAGTGCCTATTTTCAATCAGGCCCTGAGTTCGAACTACGATTGACCTGATTCCCAACAAAGGGAAGCATAGGCAACTTTCATGGGTGCAGTTGCAACCTTTTCAAATTTCCAATTCCATAATCTTTTTCAAATTTTTAATTCCATAACCTTTTTCAAAATTTCAATTCCATAACCTTTTTTAAGTTTTCAATTTCCACAACCTTTTTCGAGCTTCAAATCCTATCCTCAAATCTATTTTAAAAAATTAAGTATTTTCTTGCACTTGCATGTCATGCATCATATTAAACCTATTTCTAAATTCTTTTTCAAAGTGGATAGTATTGAACAATGAATGATCGAAAATTCTAAATGAGTGAACCTAGGTTGAATAGACATGTAGGTAGTGTAAGGGTGCGATAAGGTGATAGCCTAGTGCATCTTCCCTATACGTAACCAACCTCTGAACCTAGAATTACTGTTTTCAAAAGACCAAAAATAGAGTTATTTTAAAAAAAAAGGACTTAAATCTTTTCAAAGATTGCCAAACAGCCTGTTTTCTCCAAAAATCCTCTTTTGAGGGAGTTTTCCAAAAGTTTTTAAAAAAACCCAAGGTTTAATCTTCGAATTGTACTTAGTTTTAGGTGGTCTAACTCATTTTAACTAAGTTAGGTGGCGACTCCAAAACGTTTTCCAAAAGCCCTTAATCAAATCGATTTCAAGTTCAAATCTAGTTGCACTCATCATTCTAGGAGGATGGGTTCTAACGAGAGAGTACTGTGTTTCTCTCAATTGTCTGTTTTCCCGAATACAAAAAATCAGGACGCGACAACTAAAAGTAAAAGAACCTTGGGAACCACCTAAGGAGCCTCTGAAACGAGAACTAGATGTGGCAAGTACTGTGTCCACAAGTGTAAGCACCCCATTTTTGCCCACTTAGGGATCTTATCTACATTGGTCTTGTAGTAAAACATCACAACACTATCAACTCTAAACCAACTTTCCAACACTCCATTTAAGTCATTTGGTTGCTTCTCGGGCCCAATTAAAACTGAATGACCAAAATGCCCCTAGGCACTCCAGGCATCTTTCGAAGATCGATCAATCAACAGAACTAATGCCAAACACCATTAGAGTGACGGAAACACTCAAAAGCTATCACACCATCGAAGTGACAGAAACACACTCACAAACTATCACACCGTCAGAGTGATGGAAACATTCACAAACTTTAAACGGTTCACTTTTGGTGCCTACTAGCCCACCAATGTGGAATTTCTGTTATGCCTTGTGGCATCCAGTGTGTTTTCCGAGATCAAGTAATCTCCAAAACCATCACTAAACCATCGAAATGATGGAAACACTCATAAACCTTAAAGCCACTACAGTGAGAAGAACACTCACTAGGTCGACATAGGTTTTGTCACTAAACCACCCAGTGTCATGGGACTGAATGTGCCTCTTGGCAGTGGCACATTTATCAGAGAAAAGAGAGACCTCCAGAGCCGAACCCACCACAACCGCCAGAGTGACAAAAACACTTATAAACCTAGGTTAACACCGACACATGCAAGCTCATCTCGGTAAAAAATAACCAACCTACCTCTTGGCCATGATGGCACGTCTTGCGAGAAAGTAAAAACTCCTCCAGATGATAAGTCCATCCAACCCAGCACATCTTGCGAGAAAGTACAAACTCCTTAATACAGTAAGTACTAAGTCCTCGAAACAGTAAGTTTACCTTTCCAAGACTATCCCTAGACAGTCCAACATGTTCAATATGCCATTCTAACTAACTCTGGTCCCATTTTGGTTAACTCCAGTCAAAAGGATCATTTTGCCTCCGGGCACTCCGGCACGTCCTTCAAAAAAGCACCAATCCCACAAGAAGATAAAACCACCTTCTCATACTGTCTCTAGACAGTCTAGCATGTTTGATATACCACCTAAGACCACTTTACCCTCATTTTCGCAAGTTTTGGTCAAAATGACCATTTTGTCCCTATAGGCTCGGGCCTCTGTTCCAACCACACTAGCTTTGGAAATTAAATTGGCATCCACCAGGATACCCCGTTGAACATCTTCGTCCATTTCTAAGTGAGTCCCCAGGCTTGAAATACCCCTAAGTCAACAAACAATTCCCAAAGCATCTCACAGACGCTTCGTTAGGGTTATCTTTTTCTCTTATTTCCTGATTAAAACGCACTGTGAAATGACTTGAAAAATGCATAAATCATGAAATTCCGGATAACCTTTCCATATGTCTTTCCATTCATATGGTTTGATTGAAAAGATCACTTTCCAAAGCCTTCGATCTCATGGCTTGAAAGTTGCCACTTTGAGAAACACTAGAGTGTCTCACAGGTGCTTCATCAAGGTTCAGCAAACGACTTGCAAAATGCGTGAATTAGAGAATCACTTAAAGCTTGTCTAGAGGACCTCCCATCGGTACTGTTCCATTAAGGAGGTCGTTGCCCAATGGCCATGATCATATGGCACAAAAACTGTCAATTTCACAAACCCTCAAAGCATCTCATAGACATTCTGAAAAGCGTATTTTCATGCACGATTTTTTATAAAATATCTCCACCGTTCAGAATCCTTTGGAGCTCCATGAGGGCTCCCGGTTAATGAAAAACAGTAGGAAAACATTGTGAACATGAACGATTTTCCTAAATCTTTCCTGGATTGCACAAATTTCAACGCAAAGTTAGCATAAAAGTTTTTGGCAGCAAAGCATGTTCTACATGCGCCCAAAAAATGATCAGATTGTACAAAACTTGCCTTACAGCCCAAGTTAGGGTATTACAAGTGTAGCGCCCAGATTTTTCGCACTCGAAGAATACTCATACAAGCGGAAAAAATGTTGTACTCTCTCGTTAGAACTCACCCTCCTAAAAGAATGAGTGTAACTAGGTTTGAATTGAAAAACTGGTTTGAATAAGGGCTTTTGAAAAAGATTTGGAGTCGCCACCTAACTTGATTAAGGTGAGTTAGGTCACCTAAAAACTAAGAATAATCCGAAGACTACACTTAGGGTTTTGGAAAACGATTTGAAAATATCTCCTCAAGAGAGGGTTTTTTAGGAAAACAGGTTGTTTGGCAACCTTTGGAAAACATTTAGCCCATTTTGAAAAATAACTCCTTTTGGTCTTTGAAATCAGTGATCTAGGTTCGGAGGTTGGTTACGTGTAGGGAAGACGCACTAAGCTATCACCATAACCCGCCCTTTCGGTACCTACATGTCAATCTACCCTAGATTCACCTATGAGAGTCTTCAATTAACTAATGGTCAATCATATCCACTCTGAAAAGCAATGTTTATAAATTATCATGATGCATGATATGCAAGTGTAAGTTAAGAAAATTGAAAAAAAGATTTGGAAATAAATTTGAAAAGAAATTGATTTGATTTGAAAGAGATTTGAAATTGGATAGATTTAAAATTGAAAAATTTTGGAAATTGAAAGTAGAAATTTGAAAATAGAAATTTGAAACAGGAAATTTGAAAATAGATTGGAGATTTGGAAAGATTTTAGAATTTGAAATTTGAAGAAAGTTGTGACCGCACCTATGATGGTGGAATTGAAAGTTTAAAGAGTGTTGTGACCGCACCTATGAAGGTTGCCTACATATCCCTTCGGGGGAATCAGGTCAGTCTTAGTTCGGACAAGAGTCCGATTGAAAAGAGGTTTATTTGAAGAGAGAGAGATTGGATTGGAAGAAAGAAATTGAATTGAAAGTTGGATTTGGTTTGAGATTAGAAGAGGAGATTGGAAATTGAAATTGAGAAGACTGGACTTTGATTTGAAGAGATAGATTTGGACTTGTTTTGGAAAAAAGAAGGTTTTAAGAAAACCTAGACTTAGGAAAGAGAAGAGACTTAGGAAAAATTTGACTTGGCTTGGAAGATTTGGAAAGATTAGATTTTAGGAGATGTTCGAATTAGGAAAAGTCCGATTTAGGAAAGTTTTGAATTAGGAAAAGTTTCATTTTTGGAAAGCTTTCGAATTAGGAAAGTTTTGAATTAAGAAAGTTTAAACTTAGGAAAGTGTTGTTTTAGGAAAGTTTCGAATTAGGAAAGTTTTAGGTTTAGGTAAGTTTTCACTCTAGGAAAGTTTTGAAATAGGAAAGTATTGAATTTAGAAATGTTTTTGAATTAGGAAAAGTTTAGTTTAAGAAAGGCTTAGAATTTAGAAAGTTTCAAGTTAAGAAAGTTTTGAATTTTGGAATATTTTGAAAAAGGGAAGTTTTGAAAGTGGAAAAGTTTAGAAAACAAGGAAGTTTTGAAAATAAGAAAGTTTCATTCTGGGAAAGGTTTGAAAAAGGAAAGTTTTCAGTTTAGGAAATGTTTGAACTAAGAAAGTTTTGAGTTTAGAAAAGTCTTAGATTTGGAAAGATGTTGAAGTTTTGGAAAGTTTAGAATTTTGGTAAGATTTAGGTTTAGAAAGATTTAACTTGAGAAAGTTTCAAATTTAGAAAGTTTTGAATTTAGAAAGATTTGAAATTTACAAAGTTTAAGATTTAGAAAGTTTTAGAATTTTAGAAAATCTTGAGATTAGGAAAGGTTTGAGTTTAGGAAGAGTTTGAAAACTTAGGTTTGAAAAGTTAAGATTTGAAAGGAGGGTAGAATTAGGAAAGGGTTGAATTAGAAAAGATATTTATGTTCAAGTTTTTGGAAACTTAAGGTTTAGGAAAGTGGAAGTTTAGGAAGGATTTGAATTAGGAAAGATTTGGATTTGGAAAGGACTGGATTTGGTTTCTAAAAGAAAAGATTTGATTTTGTTTTCAAAAACGGAGGACGGGATCTAGTTTCCTCAACGGGGAGATTCGATTCGGTTTTCTAAAGGGAAGGTAGGATTTGGCAAGGATTTGGAAAAGGAGATTCTAAAAACCCTAGTTTTGAAAAATTATAATTTTGACGTAGAAAATAGGTTTTGGAAACATGTATAGTTTGGATGTGAAAACAAGAGGTTTTAGAAACCTAGATTTGGGGCAAAATTTGAAAATCATGTTTTTGGAAAGAAAATTAGGGTTTCCTAATTGTGGGCTCTAAGGCTTGACTTGGGCTATAAGAAAAGAGTTTTTGAAAAGTGCGTTTTTGGAAACAAAGGTTTTCTAAAAGGGAATCCTAGGGAGCAGTTTTTGGAAAGTGTGTTTTTGGAAACGAAGGTTTTGGAACGAAATCCTAGAGAGGAATTTCTAGAAAGAAGATTTTGGAAAGAGAGTTTTTGGAAAGATTTTTGGAGAGAGTTCTTTCAGGAAGGTTTTTGGTTGAAGATTGTTGGAGAGAGTTTTTGGAAAGATTTTTGGGGAACGTTTTTAGAAAGTGGACTTTGGGGAGAGGATTTTGGAAAGGAGTTGAAAAAGAGAGTTTTGAAAAATAGATTTTGGAGGGAGTTTTTGAAAACAACTTTGGAGAGGAGAATTTTAGGAAAGTATGTTGAAAAAGAGATTTTTAGGAAAGGATTTTTGAAAAGAGAGTTTTTAGAAGATATGAAAACATCTCACTTTCCTAAAGCAATTCTAGCCATAAGAGGGCTAGAACCACTTTAAGAAAGTGGTTTTGAAAACAATAAGTTTTGAAAATATAGACCAAAAGGTCACTTTTAATGTAACACTTTCCTAAAGCAACCCTAGCCATGGAAAAGCTAGAATCACCCTAGGATTGTGATTTTGAAAACAAGTTTTTAGAAAAGAGGATTTTGATGCAATTTTGAAAACAAGTTTGAAAACGATTTGAAAAACAACTTTGAAAACGGTTTTTGGAAGATGCAAGACTATGATATGCACAATTCAATTTGGGGTCGTGAACATACAAGGCTAAGGCTTCACCACATAATCAAGGGGGCCGGACCCACGTGGTCTTTGGTTAGACTAAAAGAAAGCTCCCAACACGGTGACTCTCCAATAGCCCAATCCTACACATGGACCGGGAATCCCCTTGTTTCAAGCATGCAAAGAAAGGAGGGGAAAGAGATTGGGCATTAAAATAGAGAAAACCCAAGTGGGTTAGGAGAGAGAAGAGAGAGGGGGGAAGTGCAGAAATTTAAATAGGGAGCCTACCGTATGTCTTGTTTATTTTGCGCGTCGTGCTGTCTTCGGTCTTCGGTCTTGATCTTCGTCTTCAGTTTTCAAGAGTTGTCTTCAAGCTTTGGATTGCAGCTCTTCAAGTCTTCAAAGGATGGTTGAAGGCTAGTGTATGAGTGTATGGGGGAGTGTATAAGTGTATGGGAGGCTAGGGTTTGGTGTAGGGTGGCTAGGGTTAGGAAAACCTAAGGAGGCTAGGGTTTAGGGAGTGCTCGAGCTCTGTATATCGAAATATATGATTTTCAGGTTAAGTTTACAGACCCCTTTCACGTTGAATGAGGCTTTGTATTTATAGAGGTTGGACAAACCTAGCGCCTGTTGCAGTGGCGCTAGGGCAAAATTTCTCTTGGCGCCACTACTAGTGGCGCCAGCCACTTAGGAAACTTTATAAGTCGGCAAGCAACGTATCGTTGACTAGATTTGGGCACCTGTACTAGTGACTACCATGCAACTTTTAGCCTAGCTTCACTTGGAGTGACTCCGGAAAGTCCGGGAATAATTTAGAGGAGCCGGGAATGACCTAGAAGGTCGAAAAGGAGCAGGAACACTTAAAATAGTGTCCTGGAGGTATTTGACTTAAAAAGTGAGGACAAAATGTGTCGGAAAGGTTGATCAGGCCTTTAGGGGCAAAACGGTTAATCGGACTGGGAAGCTACCGGGGCGAACTCAGACTGTCCCGGAAGAAGACTTGGGATCTGGAAATATTATTCAGAATGTTCCCGGAGGTTGCCGGTTTGATTCCCAGAGCCGGCATGGTCGGAAAAGGAGACCGGCCCACCAGGGGCAAAACGGTCATTTTGTACCGGGTTTGCCGGAACTGACTCGGAAGGGTCCAGAAAGGTAAAGGAAGGTTGAGAACACTATAAAAAGTATTCTCGGGACATTACCGGTTTGATACCCAAAGCCGGTGTGGTCGAAGAAGGAGACCGGCCCTCTAGAGGCTAAATGGTCATTTTATACCGGGTTGGCCGGGATTGACTCAGAATGGTCTGGAAAGATAAAGGAAGGTTGAGAACACTATAAGAAGTATTCTTGGGACATTACCGGTTTGATACCCAGAGCCAGTGTGGTTCCCGGGGCATTCGGATGCCTAGGGGCAAAATGGTCATCTTGATCGGAAAGTCTCAAAAAGGGTCCAAAGGACAGTTTGGTCATTTTTCACCAAAGTGAGCTAACAGACACTGGTGTTGACCTGGGTTTTGTGTGTTTCCGCCACTCTAACGGCAGTCGTCGTGACACAGGGGTTTGTTGCCAATTCCCTATATCGACCTATTTGTGAGTATTTCCGCTACTCTAACAGTTTTGTGAGTAGTTTCTCTACTCGGACCGTCTCGAGGAATAAACTATCTCGAGAGAGGGATTGGAAAGGGGTCTTATCATCTCCGAAGAGACGTGCCTGGATTGGAACCGTCTCGAGGAATAAACTGTCTCGAGAGTGGGATTGGAAAGGGGTCTTACCGTCTCCTAAGAAACGCACCTAGATTGGAACCGTCTCGAGGAATAAACTGTCTCGAGAGTGGGATTGGAAAGGGGTCTTACCGTCTCCTAAGAGACGCGTCTGGATTGGAACCGTCTCGAGGAATAAACTGTCTCGAGAGTGGGATTGGAAAGGGGACTTATCGTCTCCGAAGAGACGTGCCTAGATTAGAACCGTTTTGAGGAATAAACTGTCTCGAGAGTGGGATTGGAAAGGGGACTTGTCGTCTCCAAAGAGACGTGCCTGGATTGGAATCGTCTCGAGGAATAGACTGTCTCGAGAGAGGGATTGGACTTGGAAAGGAAAGGACAATGCCCCTAAGGGCATTTTAGTCATTTTGCCTCTATTTGTGCCTGACAGGCCCGCGAAGCGATGGAAAGACGGAATTTGGACCTAGAGAATTGGATTCGATAGGAATATGCCCACAATGACTTGAAAACAAGTCTGGACGGAGTGTAGACTGCCGAGCGGTCAAAAATGAGGTGCTTACAGCTGCCCCTCTTTTTCTGTCTTTGCTTGTCAAAGACAGAAAACGACAAAAGTAAGAGTCCCATGTTGACCGCAAGGCGGTCGGAAGGACGGACACTGGAAATCTTCCGACAACGGAGGTCGAAAACGGATAACGGGCCAAAAAGGCCTTTGAAAACGAGTTTTGGCGGGAAAAAGGGCAAAACTGCCCTGAATTTATAACTAGCGCCACTAGTAGTGGCGCCTTTGTCAAAACAGAACTGGTGCCTTTGCTAGTGGTGCCAAGCTTAAAGTTAAAACCAGAAAATTTCTGGTTCATACAGCCACAGCACTTTGGGGGGTTTTCGCAAATTCGTGAGGCATTGCGAGGAATCCATCTTGGAGATTGAAGGAGTACTCTTTGGGGACCACGGGTGGTTGCCGGAAGGAGTCCACATTGCCGGAAAAGTCGCCGGAAGAGAAGATTTCGCCGGAGAACTTCCAAAAGGTGAATTTTTAAAAATTGATGATTTTGATGTGTAGAATTTCGTTTGAATCATGCGAATAGTGGAAATTAATGTTTTGATATGTTTTGAACACTTTGGTGATGTTGTTTTTGCATTTTGATGGTTGTTTGATTGAATTTGAATTATTTTTTATGATTATGCGAAGAGGGTTTTCTGCAGGAATAGGAAATTTGTTTCTACAGGCATGGGTATTGGGTTTTCTGGCTATGTTTTTGTGCAATGTGCCTTAGAAAAATGTGTTCAACAATCGTATGAAGTTTCATGATTTTTTGAAAACTCGGTGAATTTTTGATTTTTTGAAACATAGAAAAATATTTAGAAAATTAGAGAAAATTAGAAAATTCAAGAAATTGATGAAATTTTTAAAGTTTGAAATTTGGAAAAAGATTGGAATATTTTTGAAAACATTTGAGGTGATTTTGAAAAATTTTGGAAGCCTTTTGAAAACCATTGATTTATTTGAAAAATAAAACATGTGTTTTGAAAATTTTAAAAAATTGAAAAGTGTGCACGGGTGGCATTGTTATGTGATTGTTGGATAGTGCACATTTTGTGTTTTGTGTTGATCTCATAGGCGTTGTAGGGGCCATTCTTAAACGGGACTTTGCCGAAATTTTTTTAGAAATTATAGAAAGAGTTGGTTAAAGTTTTAGAAATAAAATATTTTTTTTTTTTTGAAGGAAAAAGGCAGAGAACCCATGAGATGCTACTTGGAGTTGGAAAAATCAAGAAGTGTGGAAACTTTATTTTTGATTTGTTATTCGAAATCCTTTATTTGTTTTGTTTGCGTTACTTGTTTGTTTTATTTTACTGTTATTTAAACTGCATGGATGGCATATTAATATCACTTACCTTGGCTTACCTTTTCAGGATGGCAGATGCAGGTGATGACGGTTATGAGAGGAGACGCCACTCGGGGAAGGCGGCCCGAACCGATTCTGCTGGCGACTCTAGTTGATCTAGAGGTAGTCGACGGTCTACCGGACGATCTTCATCCAGCCAGAGCGGGCAGGGGAGTAGGCCACCTGTCGACCCTTTTCCTCCAGTTGAGCAGGCTTTTGCCAATGAGATTAATGCTGAGGAGGAGGTACCGGGCCTTGGGGAACAGGTGACCGGCTATGGGAGAGCTTCTTCCAGGCATAGACAAACAGACGCCGACTTGGGAAATCTGCAGATACCAGATGTCCCACCACTCAGGATCTGGCCTATCATCCTAGTGTATACTCCAGACAGCATTTACCACCTCCGCGGGTACATACACCTTTCCGAGGGGCTGTTCATCAGGTTTTTGTGACCATGCAGCAGGCTGGCCCATCATACCGCGCCTTCTTGGCAGAGATCGGGTTTGGCGCCTTTATGGGATTACAGGCTAACCGCTTGAACCGGCATTTGGTACTGGCACTTGTTGAGAGGTGGTTCGGGGAGACTGGGACCTTCCATTTTGTCGGCTTCAAGTTAGGGCCCACTCCTTTAGATTGGGCGATTATTACAGGACTCTCCTTTGTCGGCCGGCGGATCACCCTGCACCCGGTCAGCAGGGACGAGGCTTGTTTGCTGTTGGACTTGCCTCATCTTGAGCGTTCTGCCTTCCCAGTCTCTTGGATTAGTCAGGGTGAGCGTACTTTTGCTAATGAGCCATCACCTGCCAGGCGGGATATCATGAGACGGCGACTTATGTTGTATATCATCTTTAGCTGCTTTTGCAATAACAACAAGTCACTCGTGTCGTACCGTCTGGTGAGTATAGTAGCTGATTTGGGAGCTTTGTCTGAGTTGGACTAGGGGTCCTTTTCTTTTGGCTGCTTTCTTCGATCGATGCGGGTTCAGACTTCTTCTCGTTGGGGCAGCATGACTAGCTTTTGGCCCTTCCTTGTCTGGTGGAGTTACGAGTACCTGCCGGTGCGTCGCCCTACAGTTGTTGAGGATGATCTCTATCCTCGTGCTTTGAGGTGGACTCGTGACCGGGTAGCCCAGCGATCGGAGATTACTGACTTCGTGACGCTCCGGGCTAACCTAGAGTTGATTGAGGCGAGGGATGTGACCTGGCGACCCTTTATTGGATTAGTCCATTACGAGACAGTCCGGTACCTGGTCCCGTTGTCCTTGTCGAGACCTGCTTTTCTCAGTGATGACACCTGGGAGTCCTATCTTGGAGAGTGACACTAGCGGCAGTTTCATGAAGAGTTCCAATCAGCAGGAGCTCTACCAGAGTATATGTTTGGAGCCCTGGTGGCAGGAGTGCCTATCCCTTATCAGGAGCGTCAGCCGGGTGCCGAGTTCTTGCTTCCTTCGGATACGTATTATGCTGCGCACTTTGGGGCTCATTCAGTTGGTGCCTTCACCCGGTTTGAGGTAGTAGTTGGCGGGTACGCTGTTGGCCAGGAGGTGGTTGACTTGTGGCACCGTGCTGGAGGATATGTGCCCCAGGCTGAGTTTGCTGCTGTGAGACACCAGAGAGACCAGTATCAGATGGAGCGGGACCACTACCAGGCCGAGGTAGCTTCCCTGACGGCTCAGTTATCTCAGATGGGTGGTGGTGGGGGGGGGGGGAGGTAAGTTATTCTCTCTTTTCTTCTTCTTGCTCTGCTGTTGCTTGGTTCCCTTTGTATGTAGCTGATTTCGGTTCTATCTTCCCTGTAGGATGGCGATGCTTTGAGTAGTTATCCTCCTCCTCCGATGCCGGGTTTCGAGGATTTTGATCTAGATGATATCGACTTTGACCTGTAAGAGATGCCCCTTGTAGAGATTCTGGTCCTCTTTTGCCCCTTGTTCCTGAGATGTATTGATGTTAGACAGTTTTATTTTGCATAGTTTTGTATAAGGATGGATATTTATGGTATTTAGATGCACAGACAGATAGATACATATGATTAGAGGCATGTGATGTATGATGATGTTAGATATCTATTTCATGAGTTGATACTGATGACTTCTATTTCTAGGGAGTTATATCCTATGTGTGCAAAGACCATGCTGATTTTTTGTTTCTTTTTTTTTTTTTTTAACATATGCACAAGTTAGAAATATATTAATAGAATGACACAGGGTGCTGTTAGACTTGTAGCCTTGGGAATGGTAACTCCCTCCTCTTCGGGGGTTTAGCCTCTCTTCTGGCTCAACCTTACCTCGATGGAATGATAGCATTTCATACTTTACTCAACCTCTTGATCGCCCCCAACTCTTTGTCTTAGGGTTAGTGTATAGGGTTATTGGGCTGAGACTCTCGACTCTCGGGGTCTTAGCAACAACTTACCTGACCTTTAGCAGAGCGATAAGTGGCCAGTCATTTCAATCCGAGAAGACTTTATTTAGGACCGTAATGCAGGCTGGGTTATGGGGTTTTAGAAACAACGGGATATGTAGGCTCAAATTCAATGTTGTTTTCAGCAAGGTTTAGATCCAAACTGTCCTTAGCCGTTTTTCAGTAGGATTAGCATCCTTTTTTTTTTTTTTTTCTTTTAGCTTTGGCAGCGTATCTAACTCATTTAGATCAAGCAATCTATTTTCAATCAGAAGGGACTTTAATAGGGATGTAATGTAGGCCATTGTTTCGGGGTTTTGCCAGAAAGGGTAAAGGCTCAAACCTATTGTACCTACTGGGTTTCCTTGTAACCTATGATCACCTTTAAATTTCCTTCTTGCTTTTGACCATATATTTCTCAGGGTGAAAATAATCTTGTTTTTTTTTCACTCTTTTCTATATACCTTTTTGAGATAGACATAACTTCCTTCTCATTTGCTCTTCTTATATGCTTTTGAAGATAACTCAATCATAATTTTCTTCAAGCCTTTCCTTAAAGGATTTTTATTTTTTTTTGGCCTCTTGCCCCTTGGCATCTCCTTTCTTTTGCTTTTTCTTTCTATTTATTTTCTTTTCCTTTATGAAATGAAACAATTCTTTAAACCCTTTTCCCTTAAACCTTTTCCCTTGGTAGCTCAATATACCCAGTGTGGGCGATGATCCCTAGGTTGGGGTTTTGTTAAGAAAGGATAAGTGGCTCAATGGGTTTGGCAAGGGGTTGCTTTTGACTGTATGGGAAATGAAATGAGGGTCTCTCTTCACTTTGAATTAGATTGCTTGATTCATAGAGTTTTTAACACTATCCTAGCATGATAGAGGTGGACATCACTCCTAGAGTTCTCAACTATTGCCTGCCCCAGTGTGGGGAGGACAATCTTAGATCAGGGTTAACAAAGAAAATTTTCGCTTTCCGCGAGGCACTAGGGATTAAGCAAAGGGAATATGAGCACATTTGTTCATTTATTTAGTTATTTATTCTTTATATGTGGGGGAATGAAAAATGGCTTCTCTTCCTCTTGATAAACTAGCCACACATCGCTTAGCCTCAGAGTCTTGCAAGGGCTGCCTTTGGGTAGTATCCTCACTCATCCTTATTCTCTCTCTCTGTGGACGACTGATCACTTGGCAAGTGGTTAACTCATGCTATCATCCCTTCAAGTTGGATCATTCCATAAGACAAACCATGCCCCTTACATAGAAAGTAGTCACTATTCCCAGGGAAGACAAGACAACAGCAATGGAATAAAAGACTGTCATTTGATTATTATTATTTTTTTTATGAAAAGCATAAGGTTCTTCAGCAATAAGAAAATGTAAGCATTAATTAAAAACAAGAAGTAAAAGGGATAGAATGAAAGTGGGTGAAACCACCCCTCTCTTGTACGCTTGTGCAAGGAACCCATTTCTAGTAAAGTCTTGGGCCTATGCCCTCGTCTGCATTCCATTCACGATTGAGATTTTCAGCTAAGGCAGGATAGGTAGATGCTTCTCCCGGAGTTCTAAGTGAGTTGGCAGTGATGATGTAATCGTCAGCTTTCTTGATTGTCTGGCCTTCATTTGTTTGCTCCAGAGTTTCTCTAACAAACCACTCGGGCGATTCATATTCGTCCAGCTCGATAGGTCGTGCCCAGGGTTTTTTGCTCTGGCCTCCAATTGGGGCTCGATGCTCCTCAGGTGTACACAATGGGGGATTCTTATTATGGAGTTTGGACAGTTCCTCATCAATTTTCTTCACAGACTCGTATGCAAGTTTGTCTTCGGGGGTCGGCATCTCATTGGGGTTATATCGTGACCAGGCATCTTCGCATTCCATTTCCTTTCCGTCCTTGTAATATATCTCTTGGCATGCAGCAAAACAAACCTTGATGTTACCAAACTTTGTAATGATGTTGACAGCATGGTCCAGTGGAGGGTTTGCAGAGCCGTTTGGAGAAGGATTTGCTGGTCGTACCCCAATGATCTTGTTATCTATCAGGTCTTGAATCTTATGCTTGAGGGCCAAACAATCTTCAGTATCATGTCCTTGGCTATCCGAATGATACTTACAGCTTACTGCAGATTTGAAATAATAAAGCAGAGGATTGGGCTGGGGTCGAGCAGGTACAGGTTTCAGATACCCAGCTACTAAGAGGCCAAAATAAACCGCGGTCTGTGAGCACGCGAGTTTTGTAAATGTCCGCTTCTTCCCACTTGTTCGCCTAGTCCGAGGAAGTATTGCATATGTTTTTTATGATTGGGGACCACGTTTTGGTGAGGTCGCAGCTGGGTTGATAGTTCGAGAATTGAAAGGGCTTCGGGTTCTATGCTTCGAAATGGGACCATTTTCGGTGGCAGGGCCAAAAGGGTCAGGATGACATCTGAAGGAAAGGTCATATAATCCTTGTGTTTGGTTAGGGGTTGGTTTGGAAGGCATTCAAACAAGGCCCTCGGCCCGGGGAGGTCGTTAGGAAGCAACGGTGGCGGCACAGTCATGATCTTCCTTCTTCATCCTTTTTCGTCTATCATAGGTTTGGGCCTGCAAGGACTCTGCTTGCTCTCGGGTTGTGTGGGATAAGAGTGAGGAAAGCATGCCTTCCATTTCGGTCATCTTATGCTTGACTCCTCTTGTCTCTGCTAGAAACTGAGTTAAAGTATCAAGAGTAAGCAATTCCATGCTTGTAAGATTGGGGAACGAGGGAAGGTACCTAAAACCAACAAAAGGGAAGAGTTAGTGTTTGACCTTGACAAGTCTTTATGCAATGCATGCTCTAAGGTGCCCCTTTTTAAAGAAGGAAACTATTCATGATGTATTGGCTCACTTTTGGGGATAGGGGATTTGCCCCTGTATGCAGACACCTTACCGTCAGGGAGGAACCTTCAGCCATTCATGCATTCATTCATAAAAATAAAGAAGTACATTAAATTTTGGGTTTAAGATACAAAAGAATTGAAATACATTTTAATAGGGGGAGGTGGAACATTTTCCTTTGGACTTCCACCTATCTACTTTTACAAAAGGAAACCCCAAACTACTCTTGAGTCTTCGGATTCGCCCTCTTTGGATTTGATGTCGAGGAGGTCGCTGAGAGACCTTGTTGATTGATTGCCTCTTGTCTTCTTGGCAACCCTATCTCCATGAGCATAGAAGGATTAGGGCCCCTCTTGTAGAATGGATTGAGATGCATGCAATGAGTCCCTTAGGGTTACGTGGGAACCCTTAGGGTTTGGGTAGGTTTAATGCAAGGGAGAGTAACGTTGGTGTCACTCTCAATGGGTTGATCATATGCATGAGAATGCAGTGACTTGAGTTACTTGGAACTCTTGTCTTGACATGGGATATTAAATGCATGAACATGAATATGCAAAAAGTATAAGGAGAGAAGGTACAATTGAAGTAAACATGCATGCATGAACAGTTAGATAGACATTATAACAGTATAAATACAAGCATTATAACAGCAGGAATAAACAGGTATAAATGAAAGTAAGAGCAGTCGCCCTTTCCTCCGTGATTTTGAAAACGGTGCTCGTGTCCTAAATCCGATAGAGGTTCGGCTATGCATGGTGTCTATATGAGTATAAGGTTGAGGGTTGACTAATGCGTCCTAAAAAGGCTCGGTCTTCGGATCTTCAAACCTAGGCCCACTCCCCGAGGTGGTGCCATGATCGGTTGATGATCCGAGCGGGGGAACCATCAAGAGGCCGTAGGCAAAGAAACTGACACAACATCTTGCCCACAACCAATATACCGTTCCCCCTTTCTAACTAGAAAGGACATATCAGGGTATGCAAGTATGCAGAATGCAAGTGCACATGCAGTGTGTGTGCGTGATTTTTAATAGTGGAGGAAAGAGCCCAACAACTCCCATTCATCCTGTACATCACATTCATGCAAAGTAATTAATAAAATTTAAATATAAAGCGCACCTACAAAACAAAGATGCAAGTGTTAGTATGTGGATGACAAACATAATACAAGATAATATGAATAAATGCACGTTTTTTTTTTTTTGAAAACAATTTTGAAAATTTGGTTCTGAAAATTTAAAGTGAATAGGATTGAACCAAGTTAATTGAAGACTCTACATGGGTAAAGGGTAAAGAGACATGACTACGGTCTAACCCTCTAAGTGTCCCCAGTGGAGTCGCCAGCTGTCGCACCTATATTTTTCGCACTCGAGGAATACTCACACAAGCGGGAAAAATGCTGTACTCTCTCGTTAAAACTCACCCTCCTAAAAGAATGAGTGCGACTATGTTTGAATTGAAAAACTGGTTTGAATAAGGGCTTTTGAAAAAGATTCGGAGTCGCCACCTAACTTGATTAAGGTGAGTTAGGTCACCTAAAAACTAAGAATAATCCGAAGACTACACTTAGGGTTTTGGAAAACGATTTGAAAATATCTCCTCAAGAGAGGGTTTTTTAGGAAAACAGGTTGTTTGGCAACCTTTGGAAAACATTTAGCTCTTTTTGAAAAAAAACTCCTTTTGGTCTTTGAAATTAGTGATCTAGGTTTGGAGGTTGGTTACGTGTAGGGAAGACGCACTAAGCTATCACCCTACCCCGCCCTTTCGGTACCTACATGTCAATCTACCCTAGATTCACCTATGAGAGTCTTCAATTAACTAATGGTCAATCATATCCACTCTGAAAAGCAATGTTTATAAATTATCAAGTGCAAGTTAAGAAAATTGAAAAATAGATTTGGAAATAAATTTGAAAAGAAATTGATTTGATTTGAAAGAGATTTGAAATTGGATAGATTTGAAATTGAGAAATTTTGGAAATTCAAAGTAGAAATTTGAAAATAAAAATTTCAAATGGGAAATTTGAAAATAGATTGGAGATTTGGAAAGATTTTAGAATTTAAAGTTTGAAGAAAGTTGTGACTGCAGCTATGATGGTGGAATTGAAAGTTTGAAGAGTGTTGTGACTGCACGTATGAAGGTTGCCTACGTATCCCTTCGGGGGAATCAGGTCAGTCGTAGTTCGGACAACAGTCCGATTGAAAAGAGGTTTATTTGAAGAGAGAGAGATTGGATTGGAAGAAAGAAATTGAATTGAAAGTTGGATTTGGTTTGAGATTAGAAGAGGAGATTGGAAATTGAAATTGAGAAGACTGGACTTTGATTTGAAGAGATAGATTTGGACTTGTTTTGGAAAAGAGAAGGTTTTAAGAAAACCTAGACTTCGGAAAGAGAAGAGACTTAGGAAAAATTTGACTTGGCTTGGAAGATTTGGAAAGATTAGATTTTAGGAGATGTTCGAATTAGGAAAAGTCCGATTTAGGAAAGTTTTGAATTAGGAAAAGTTTCATTTTTGAAAAGTTTTCAAATTAGGAAAGTTTCGAATTAAGAAAGTTTCAACTTAGGAAAGTGTTGTTTTAGGAAAGTTTCGAATTAGGAAAGTTTTAGGTTTAGGAAAGTTTTCACTTTAGGAAAGTTTTGAAATAGGAAAGTATTGAATTTAGAAATGTTTTTGAATTAGGAAAAGTTTCGTTTAAGAAAGGCTTAGAATTTAGAAAGTTTCAAGTTAAGAAAGTTTTGAATTTTGGAATGTTTTGAAAAAGGGAAGTTTTGAAAGTGGAAAAGTTTAGAAAACAAGGAAGTTTTGAAAATAAGAAAGTTTCATTCTGGGAAAGGTTTGAAAAAGGAAAGTTTTCAGTTTAGGAAATGTTTGAACTAAGAAAGTTTTGAGTTTAGAAAAGTCTTAGATTTGGAAAGATGTTGAAGTTTTGGAAAGTTTAGAATTTTGGAAAGATTTAACTTGAGAAAGTTTCAAATTTAGAAAGTTTTGAATTTAGAAAGATTTGAAATTTACAAAGTTTAAGATTTAGAAAGTTTTAGAATTTTAGAAAATCTTGAGATTAGGAAAGGTTTGAGTTTAGGAAGAGTTTGAAAACTTAGGTTTGAAAAGTTAAGATTTGAAAGGAGGGTAGAATTAGGAAAGGGTTGAATTAGGAAAGATTTTTATGTTCAAGTTTTTGGAAACTTAAAGTTTAGGAAAGTGGAAGTTTAGGAAGGATTTGAATTAGGAAAGATTTGGATTTGGAAAGGATTGGATTTGGTTTCTAAAAGAAACGATTTGATTTTGTTTCCAAAAACGGAGGACGGGATCTAGTTTCCTAAACGGGGAGATTTGATTCGGTTTTCTAAAGGGAAGGTAGGATTTGGCAAGGATTTGGAAAAGGAGATTCTAAAAACCCTAGTTTTGAAAAATTATAATTTTGACGTAGAAAATAGGTTTTGGAAACATGTATAGTTTGGATGTGAAAACAAGAGGTTTTCAAAACCTAGATTTGGAGCAAAGTTTGAAAATCATGTTTTTGGAAAGAAAATTAGGGTTTCCTAATTGTGGGCTCTAAGGCTTGACTTGGGATCTAAGAAAAGAGTTTTTGAAAAGTGCGTTTTTGGAAACGAAGGTTTTCTAAAAGGGAATCCTAGGGAGGAGTTTTTGGAAAGCGTGTTTTTGGAAACGACGGTTTTGGAAGGAAATCCTAGAGAGGAATTTCTAGAAAGAAGATTTTGGAAAGAGAGTTTTTCGAAAGATTTTTGGAGAGAGTTCTTCCAGGAAGGTTTGTGGTTGAAGATTGTTGGAGAGAGTTTTTGGAAAGATTTTTGGGAAACATTTTTAGAAAGTGGACTTTGGGGAAAGAATTTTGGAAAGGAGTTGAAAAAGAGAGTTTTGAAAAATAGATTTTGGAGGGAGTTTTTGAAAACATCTTTGGAGAGGAGAATTTTAGGAAAGTATGTTGAAAAAGAGATTTTTAGGAAAGGATTTTTGAAAAGAGAGTTTTTAGAAGATATGAAAACATCTCACTTTCCTAAAGCAATTCTAGCCATAAGAGGGCTAGAACCACTTTAAGAAAGTGGTTTTGAAAACAATAAGTTTTGAAAATATAGACCAAAAGGTCACTTTTAATGTAACACTTTCCTAAAGCAACCCTAGCCATGGAAAAGCTAGAATCACCCTAGGATTGTGATTTTGAAAACAAGTTTTTAGAAAAGAGGATTTTGATGCAATTTTGAAAACAAGTTTGAAAACGATTTGAAAAACAACTTTGAAAACGGTTTTTGGAAGATGCAAGACTATGATATGCACAATGCAATTTGGGGTCGTGAACATACAAGGCTATGGCTTCACCACATAATCAAGAGGGCCGGACCCACGTGGTCTTTGGTTAGACTAGAAGAAAGCCCCCGACACGGTGACTCTCCAATAGCCCAATCCTACACATGGACCGGGAATCCCCTTGTTTCAAGCATGCAAAGAAAGGGGGGGAAAGGGATGAGGGATTAAAATGGAGAAAACCCAAGTGGGTTAGGAGAGAGAAGAGAGAGGGGGGAAGTGCGAAAATTTAAATAGGGAGCCTATCGTATGTGTTGTTTATTTTGCGCGCCGTGCTGTCTTCGGTCTTCGGTCTTGATCTTCGTCTTCAGTCTTCATGAGTTGTCTTCAAGCTTTGGATTGCAGCTCTTCAAGTCTTCAAAGGATGGTTGAAGGCTAGTGTATGAGTGTATGGGGGAGTGTACAAGTGTATGGGAGGCTAGGGTTTGGTGTAGGGTGGCTAGGGTTAGGAAAACCTAAGGAGGCTAGGGTTTAGGGAGTGCTCGAGCTCTGTATATCGAAATATATGATTTTTAGGTTAAGTTTGCAGACCCCTTTCACGTTGAATGAGGCTTTGTATTTATAGAGGTTGGACAAACCTGGCGCCTGTTGTAGTGGCGCCAGGGCAAAATTTCTCTTGGCGCCACTAGTAGTGGCGCCAGCCACTTAGGAAACTTTATAAGTCGGCAAGCAATGTATCTTTGACTAGATTTGGGCGCCTGTACTAGTGACTACCATGCAACTTTTAGCCTGGCTTCACTAGGAGTGACTCCGGAAAGTCTGGGAATGATTTGGAGGAGCCGGGAATGACCTAGAAGGCCGGAAAGGAGCAGGAACACTTAAAATAGTGTCCTGGAGGTATTTGACTTAAAAAGTGAGGACAAAATGTGTCGGAAAGGTTGACCGGGCCTTTAGGGGCAAAACGGTTAATCGGACTGGGAAGCTACCGGGGCGAACTCGGACTGTCTTGGAAGAAGACTTGGGATCTAGAAACATTATTCAGAATGTTCCCGGAGGTTGCCGGTTTGATTCCCAGAGCTGGCATGGTCGGAAAAGGAGATCGGCCCACCAGGGGCAAAACGGTCATTTTGTACCGGGTTGCCCGGGACTGACTCGGAATGGTCTGAAAAGGTAAAGGAAGGTTGAGAACACTATAAAAAGTATTCTCGGGACATTACTGGTTTGATACCCAGAGTTGGTGTGGTTCCCGGGGCATTCAGATGCCTAGGGGCGAAATGGTCATCTTAACTAGAAAGTCTCAAAAAGGGTCCAAAGGACAGTTTGGTCATTTTTCACCAAAGTGAGCTAACAGACACTGGTGTTGACCTGGGTTTTGTGTGTTTCTGCCACTCTAACGGCAGTCGTCGTGACACAGGGGTTTGTTGCCAATTCCCTATATCGACCTATTTGTGAGTATTTTCGCTATTCTAACGGTTTTGTGAGTATTTCCGCTACTTTAACGGTTTTGTGAGTAGTTTCACTACTCAGACCGTCTCGAGGAATAAACTGTCTCGAGAGAGGGATTAGAAAGGGGTCTTATCGTCTCCGAAGAGACGTGCCTGGATTGGAACCGTCTCGAGGAATAAACTGTCTCGAGAGTGGGATTGGAAAGGGGTCTTATCGTCTCCGAAGAGACGTGCCTAGATTGGAACCGTCTCGAGGAATAGACTGTCTCGAGAGAGGGATTGGACTTGGAAAGGAAAGGACAATGCCCTTAAGGGCATTTTAGTCATTTTGCCTCTATTTGGGCTTGACAGGCCCGCGAAGCGATGGAAAGACGAAATTTGGACCTAGAGAATTGGATTCGATAGGAATATGCCCACAATGACTTGAAAACAAGTCTGGACGGAGTGTAGACTGCTGAGCGGTCAAAAATGGGGTGCTTACAACAAGGAGTGCCATGTGGCACTAAAACACTAGTATAGGACAGGCGCATATGGTACATGCGCTTGGCTAATTTGTGGGCAAGCGCATGTGCTACATGTGCCAGACCTCAGTAGCTTTGCCTATAAATATTAGCCTCCTCACTTAATATTCCAGATTTGAAAACAGTAGCGAAGCTCTTCCAAATTCAATCCAGAACACCGAAATTCAAGAAAACCCTACGTTATTTAAAGCTCCAAGCTAATTGAAGGATTCTCAAGTCCATTCAAAACCATTCAAGCTCAAGGTTACTCAACAATGGTGGATTGAAGACCAATGTGGTGTTTCTCTTTACATTTATATCTCTCTCACTCAATCTCTTGTCCCTCTAAGCTCATTTGAGAATTCTCTATTTTTAGCCCAATCTTCTAGCTCCTTTTCTTGCGTGCTTAGAACAAGAGGGTTCTTAGGCCATGGTTAGAAGAAAGCCTATGAGAACCACCAGTTGGGGACCTCTCATAGGCCTACTTGAACATAGTATGGCCCTAGAACCCCTTACAATGTGGCGTAGCCTTCAACCTTGTATGCTTCATGACCTTTTGCAAATCAATGTCTAATTATTCATGTATTGCTTTCCTTGGTTTCATTTTCTATGTTTCAAACCATTTTCTAAAGCACCAATGTTTTGACCTTCAAAAGTTCTTCAAAGTTTATTTTAAAATGATTTTTAATAATGTGTCCTTAAATTCGAGTTTCTTGAAGTTTTAGCCAAGAACCCAAGTTTCCCATGCCCTAGAAAACCCTCTTAACAACCCTAACCTATATTTTGCATCTTTGCATTTTACTCTTTTAAGTTGCATAAAAGCGATTTCAAAACCACCCTCTACAAGGATTTTTCCAAAATCTCTACTCTCTCAAGTCTTCACCAAAAATGACTGTCAAAGCTTCTTATTTCTATATTGATTTTTAAAGTTTTACCCTCTTGAGTTGTGTGGTTGGAATGGTCCCCATGGAACCATTTCTTGAGTGGTATCCCCAAAATTAACTATAGGAACCCTGGCTCACTAAAGTGGTTTTTCTAAAACAACTCTTCAAAAGAGGTTTTCAAATTCCTTACTCTCTTAAACTTTTTTCAAAATGGTTTCCAAAAAACTATTTGCCATTATTGATTTTCCAAGTTTTGCTCTATTTAAGTTAGTGGTTACAATGGTCCCAATGAAACCCTCGTTGGAGTGCTTTCCAAATATCGACCATATAAACCCTATATCTACTTAAGTGGTTTTCATAAAAATGGTTTTCAAAACATACAACTCTCTTAACTTGATTTGTAAAAGTTTTTACACAAAATGATGAGTTCCTTCCATGAAATCATGGTTTTCAAAACCCTTTTTCAAAGTTCATGCATAAAATCACTTTTCCAAAACCACTAGGTCCAAACTCTAGTCCAAAACTGCCTTTCCAAAATCATTAGATCCAAACCCTAATTCAAAACCATCTTTCAAAACCACTAGGTCAATACCCTAGTCCAAGACCACTTTCCAAAACCACCTTTCAAAACCCTAGGTTTACCAAACTCTAGTTGTCTAACCTTAGGTCATCTAAACTCTAGGTTACCTTAACCCTAGGTTAACCTAACCATAGTTAGGTAACCCTAGTTATCCTACCCTAGGTTAACCTAACCCAACTTAGTTAACCCTAGTCCATCCGACCCTAGGTTAACCAAACACTAGTTGGTTAACCTTAGTTGTCCAACCCTATGTGAACCTAACCCTAGTTCATCACACTCTAGGTTAACCTAAACCTAATTAGTTAACCCTAAGCCCTGTTAACCCTAGTAGCATAACCAAGGCTAGTTAAACTTTAAGGATCTCCAATTTCAAGACTCTTTCCAAACCATTCTTAATCTCAATTGATATTTTCAAAACACCTCAATCTCTTGAGTTTTCAAAAATCATTGACTCTAAAGTCTTCTCAAACACATCCATGCTCCTCTCAAAATGTTTTCAAGAGCTCTCTTAAACGTGTCTTAACCAAAAATGGCTAGACCCTAAACATTTTCAAAACCCCCTTTTTTTTCCAAAATGTTCTCCAAAAGCTCACAACCCCAAGGTGGTCTTAACTCTCTCATGGCTATAGCCTTTAAAGGAGAGTGATATATTGAATGAAACCTTCAAAGTTCATATTAGGATTCTAAGCCCTAAGTGTTTTAAAAAATGCTTTTTAAAAGTAACATCCATAAGGCAATCTTAGTCATCTCATGATTATGGTTCCCTAAGAAAGTGAGATATCAAGTAGGGTTCTATAACGCTAAAGACTTTCAGAACCCTAAGGGAAGTTTCTAACTCCTTTTCTAAAAATGTTTTCCAAAAATAATTACCTTAAAGGAGTTTAGTTATTCATTACATAACCTCTTAAGGTGATGAAATATTTCAACATGTCTTTCATAAGGTGTACAAAAATGGTTTTCAAAACCTTATCAGAAGCAAGTTCACAAGAGCTCTACCCCCATTACAATCCAAACTCTATTTTCAAAAATCCCTAATCAAGATTTCAAAACATCCCTAAAATCTCTTGAGTTATTTTCAAAAGCATTTCCAAAACTCCATTAAGTTATTTCAAAAACAATCCAAAACTCACTTGAGTTGTCTCCAAAAGTTTCCAAAAACATTTCAAGTCTTATTTCAACGGCATTTTCATAAATCTCCAAGCCCAAGTCCAAACTCTCTTGAGTTCAAGCTTCAAAAACTTTCGTAGACTCCCATGAGACCGTTTTCAATTAGGTCATTGCCCAAACTATGACTGAACTAATTATCGCCAAATGAGATACGTAGGCAACTTAGGAAAACCTGGGTGCGATCACCACGTCCTTCAAATGGACACTTTTCAAAAATACTTCAAACCATCCAACTTTCAAAACCAACACAACTCACTCAAAATATAAATGACCTAATTTTCACTAAACGAGATACATAGGTAACCTAAAATGGTGCATTCATAACCATTTTTTCAAGTCAGATGTCCATTTTCAAAATGCTATTTCAATCAAAATTTCCATTTCAAATCACATTTTAAAAATTTTCTATCTTCACAGATCTTTCGAAAAACATACATCATGCATCATTGTAAGTACCCCATTTTTGCCCACTCGGCAGTCTCCAGTCCGTCCCAATTTGTATTCAAGTTAATATGGACATATTCTAAGTCAACTCAATTTTTCAAGTCAAATCCCGTCAATAAATCGCTTCGCGGACCCATTGGGCCCAAATAGAGGCAGAATGATCAAAATGCCCTTGGTGGCATTGCTCGGTCCAATTCCAGTGGGCACGTCTTTTCGAAGACGGTAAGTCCCCTTTCCAATTTCATTTCTAATTCCAAATTCCAATTAAATCTGGCACAACTTTCAAGAAAGTTAATTCCTCGAGGTGGTAAGACCATCCATTCCAATACGTTTCCCAGTGAACTCTTCAGAATAGTAAGTGCCTTTAAACCCATCGACCGGGATGAGATCCCAAGTCCTCGAGATGGTAGAACAGTCTACTTTTAGCACCTGCTAGCCCGCCAATACAAAAATGTCCATTTTGGCATGCCTTCTGAGAAAGTTGATTCCTCAGGCACTAAGTCCACCTAGCAGCTTCCAGAGATTAGGCAGTCTCTGGAATGATTGTGACCCATTAAAGTAATGGAAATACTCGTAAACATCGCAACTGTTAGAGTGACAGAAACACTTGCAAACAGGTCAATATAGGAAATTTCCAACAAACCCCTATATCATGGGACCACCGTCAGAGTGACGGAAATACTCAAAACCCAGGTCAACACCGGTGCCTGCTAGCCCACCTTAGTGAAACATGACCAAACTGCCCCCAGGGCAATTTTCTGCACGTTTCTTTAGAAAGTACCAAGTCCTCAGAATGGTAACTCCACCCTTCCAAGATTGTCTTAAAGGCAATCTGGCATCGTTAGGTGCCTTCTAGTCAATTTTGAGCTAATTCCGAGACATTCTAGTCAAGATGACCATTTTGCCCCTAGGCATTCGAGTGCCCTGGGAACCACACCGGCTCTGGGTATCAAACTGGTAACCTCCTAGGACATTCTAAGTAATGTTTCCCAAAACTCGAGTCTTCTTCTGGGACATTCTGAGTCCATCCCGTCAGCTTTTCGGCCCAACTGACCGTTTTGTCCCTAATGGCCTAGTCAACTCTTCTAACAAATCTTGTCATTATTCTTCAAGTCTACTGCCCTCGAGACACTATTCTACGGGCTCATGTCCCTTTCCAACCTTCCGGGCCATTCCCGGTCCTTTCAAATCATTCCCGAACCTTCCAGAGCCACTCCTAGTGAAGCCAGGCTAAAACTTGCATGGTATTCACTAATAATGGCGCCCAAATATTCTGAAGATACGTTGCTTGCCGACCTTAAAACTTTCTTAAGTGGCTGGTGCTACTATTAGTAGTGCCAAAAGGATTTTTTTCTTGGCCCCACTACGACAGGCGCCAAGTCATTCCTTTGTCTATAAATACAGAGCCTCTTCTAGTGTAAAAAAGGTCTGCAAACTCAGTCTAAAAACTCTCATTTTCGATATACAGTGCTTGTAGCCTCCCTAAACCTTAGTCTTCTTTAGGTCTCCCTAAACCCTAGCCTCCATACATAAACCTTAGCCCCCATATCCAAACCCTAACTCTCATATACTCCTATACGCTCCTATACACTCCTACACTAGCTTCCAAAGCCTCCATTGAAGACTTAAAGTGCTACAACTCTAGAGTTTCCGAAGATCAACACCAGCCCCTGAAGACTGACACAAAGCAGAGCGAGTACCGCAGAAAACAAGAAAATAAAAGCTAGCAAAATAAGAAGATACAAGGTAGGCTTTCTTTTTACATTTACGTAATTCCCCCCTCTCTCTTCTCTCTCCGAACCCACTTGAGTTTTCTTCTATTTTAATCCCCCATCTTCTTCCCTCCCTTTCTTGCATACTTGAAGCAAGGGACTTCCTGGTCCATGTGTAGGATTAGGCTATTGCAAGTCACCGTGTTGGGGGCTTTCTCATAGTCTAACCATAGACCACGTGGGTTCGGCCCCCTTGATTATGTGGTAAAGCCTTAACCTTGTATGTTCACGACTCCAACTTGCATTGTGCATATCATGATCTTTCATCTCTCCAAAATTCGTTTTCAAACTTGTTTTTCAAAACTTGCATTAAAATTGTTTTCAAACTTGCATTAAAATTTTCTTCTTCAAAACTTGTTATCAAAATCACAACCCTAGGGTGATTCTGGCATTTTCATAGCTAGGGTTGATTTAGGAAAGTGTTACATTTAAAGTGACCAATATGGTCCATATTTTTAAATCATTGCTGTTTGCAAAACCACTATCTTAGAGTGGTTCTAACCTTCTTATGGTTAGAATCGCTTTTGGAAAGTGAGATATTTTTATAAACACTCCAAAAACCCTCTTTTCAAATCTCTCATTCTAAAAATCTTTTTTTCAACATACTTTCTAAAAACTCTCTCCAATCTCCTTTCCAAAATTATTTTCAAAAATTTCCTTCACAAATCTATTTTCCAAAACTTTTTTCAAAACTCTTTACCAAAAAGCTCTCTTTAAAATTCACTTCCTAAAAACTCTTTCCAAAAATCTCTTTCCTAAAAACTCTTTCTAAACATCCCTTTCCAAAAACTCTCTTCCCAAAATTTGCTTTCCAAAAACTCATTTTTAAGATCTCCTTCCAAAACCTTTTCTTTTAAAAAATTCTACTTTCCAAAATCTTTTTCCTTGGAGCCCAAATCAAGCCTTATAGCCAACGATTAAGAAACCCTAACTTTCTTTCCTAAAACATGATTTCTAATCTTGCCTCAAAACCTAGGTTTCCAAAATCTCCTTTTTATATCAAAGTCATAAATTTTCAAAACCTATTTTCTACATCAAAACTATAGTCTTTCAAATCTAGGATTTCCAAAACTTCACCTTCCAAATCCATGCCAAATCCAATCTTCTCTTTAGGAAACCAAATCCAATCTTCCCTTTAGGAAACCAAATCCAATCTCCTCATTTAGGAAACTAGATCCTATCCTCCATTTTTTGAAAACAAAATCAAATCATCTCTTTCTTAGAAACAAAATCCAAATCTTTCCTAATCCAAACATTTCCTAATCCCAATCCTTCCTAATCTCATACTTTCCTAAACCTTAAGTCTCCAAAACTTGAACTTTTTCAACTTTCCAAACCTAAATCTTCAAATCTTTCTTAAACTCAAACCTTTCCTAATTTCAAATATTTCTAAAACTCAAACTTCGAATCTTTCTAGAATTCTAAACTTTCCTAATTCAAAACTTTTTAAAGTCAAAACTTTCTAAATGAGAAACTTTCTTAAGTTAAAACATTCTAAAATCAAACTTTCCAACTTCAAAACTTTCTTATTTCGAAACTTTCCTAAAATAAAACTGTCCTAAAAGGGAACTTTTCTAATTCAAACCTTTCCTAAATTCAATCTTTCCCTAATCTTTCAAGTTCAACATTCGAGTCAAATCTTTCTTAAATCTCATGGCCTTCCTAAATCCTATCTTCCTAAGTCTAGATTTTTTAAACCTCAATCTTTCCAAATGAATTTTCTAATCCTTCAATTCCAAATTCAAAATTCCAATCTTCTATTCTCAGTTCAAATCAAATCATTTTTCCAATCAAAATCTCTTTTTCAGATCATACCTTCTAATTTCAATCGGACTCTTGTTCGAACTATAACTGACCTGATTCCTCAAAAAGGATACGTAGACAATCCTCATGGGTGTAGTCATAACTTTTTTCAAATCTCCAATTCCATAACTTCTTTCAAATCTCCAATTCCCAATCTTCTTCAAGTTTCCTATCTCCTCCAAGCTTCCAATTCTATAATCTATTTCCAATTTCTAATTTCAAAAATCTATTTTCAAATCCCTATTTCTAAAACTTTCTTTCAAAAATCAAATCTATCTTTTCAAATCTCTTTGCCAGATCAAATCAAGTTCTTTTCAAATCTATTTCCAAATCAAACCTCATTCTTGCATTTGCATATCATGCATTATAATAGTTTTTTTCTAAAAGTTTTTTTCTGAAGTGGATAGTTTTGGACATGTATTAGCTAAAGACTCTAATGGGTGAATCTAGGGTGAATAGGCGTGTAGGTACCACAAGGGCAAGGTAGAGTGATAGCTTAGTGTGTTTTCCCTACACGTAACCAACCTCCGAATTTAGAATCACTGTTTTCGAAAGACCAAATAGAGTTATTTTCAAAAAGGGCTTAAATATTTTCTAAAAGTTGCCATACAACCTATTTTTTTAAAAACCCTCTCTTGAGGACATATTTTCAAAATCATTTTCAAAAACGCTAAGTGTAGTCTTCGGATTGTGCTTAGTTTTTAGGTGACCTAACTCACCTTTATCAAGTTAGGTGGCGATTTCAAATGTTTTCCAAAAGCCCTTTATTCAAATTAATTTTCAATTCAAACCTAATCGCACTCATTCTTCTAGGAGGATGAGTTCTAACGAGAGAGTACAGTATTTTTCCTGCTTGTGTGTTTATTCCTCGAGTGCGAAAAATCTAGGCGCGACAGCTGGCGACTCCATTGGGGACACTTAGAGGGTTAGGCCGTAGTCATGTCTCTTCACCCTTCACCCATGTGGAGTTTTCAATTAACTTGTCTACTTCTATCCACTTTCAATTTTTAAAATCAAATTTTCAAAGTTATTTTAAAAAAAAAAACATGCATTTAACTCCATTCATATTATCTTGTATTAAGTTTGCCATCTACATACTACATCGTGCATCTTTGTTTTGTAGGTGGGCTTTTGTTTGCCTTATTGTTTTAGACTAACAGCTATGCATGAATGAATGTGATGAACAGGATGGATGGGAGTTGTTGGGCTCTTTCCTCCACTCTTAAAAATCACACATACACTGCACATGCACTTACATTTTGCATACTTGTATTTTTACCTTGATCTGTCCCGTCTAGTTAGAAAAGAGAACGGTATATTGGTTATGGGTAAGATGTTGCGTCAGTTTCTTCGCTTACAGCCTCTTGATGGTTCCCCCGCTCGGATCACCAATCGATCATGGCACCACCTTGGAAAGTAGGCCTAGGTTTGTTGATCTGGGAACTGAGAATTTTTAGGACGTATTAGTAAACCCTCAACCTCATGCTCATATAGACACCATGTATAGCCGAACCTCCACCGGATTTAAGACACGCACACCGTTTTCAAAACCATTGAGGAAAGGGCGACTGCTTTTACTTTCCTTTATGCCTGCTTATTCCTGTTGTTATAATGACTATATTCTTACTGTTATAATGCTTAACTGCACATGCATACACATCTACTTTACCATTGCATTCTCTCTCCTTATACTCTTCGCATCCATATTCATGTATTTCATATTCCATGTCGAGACGAGAGTTCCAGAGTAACTCAAGTCATTGCATTCTCATACATATGATCAACCTAAAGAGAGTAACACCGAGGTTACTCTCCCTTGCATTAAACTTACCCAAACCCTAAGGGTTCCCACGTAACCCTAAGGACTCATGGCATGCACATCAATTCATTCCATAAGAGGGGCCCTAATCCCCCTATGCTCACGGAGATAGGGTTACCAAGAAGACAATGGGCAATCAATCAATAAGGTCTCACAATGACCTCCTCGATATCAAATCTAACGAAGGCGAATCAGAAGACTCAAGAGTAGTTTAGGATTTTAATTGTAAAAGTAGATAGGTGGAAGTCCAAAGAAACATATTCCTCCTCCCCCTATTAAAGTGTGCTTTGTTTTGTTTGTTTTAAACCCAAAGTTCAATGTACCCCTTTTCCGCAAATGAGTGAATGTAAGGATGAGTATAGATTGTTGGATCAATGGTAAGGTAATTGCCTATAGGGGCAAAACCCTTATCTCCAAAAGTGAGCAAATACATCATGTTTAATTTCTCTCTCAAGTAGGGGCACCCCTAGGACATGCATTGCATAGAAATCTTCAAATCAAGGCACTAACTTCTCTTTTGTTTCTTGTCTTCTGTCCTCCCCCTCCTCATCTCCAAATACCAAGAGAATCGAAGGCAAAAGCAAGACAAGAAGGGGGTTTTCTAAATCACTCACTTACTATCATCATATTGCTTACACGTTCACTTCTTTTATGCTCATGCACCCATATCCATTCCAAGACAAGAGTTCCAAAAAACTCAAGTCATTTCATTCTCATGCACCTAATCAACCGTATAGAGAAAGAAGCGATCCAATTTCATGTTAATCGAACCTACCAAAACTCCTACGGGTTCTTAAACCCTAAGGATTCATGGCATTCATAAAACCATATCTTGAGAAAGGCCCAAATCTCTCTCCATCCATGGAGGCGGGATTGCCTAAATAAGGAAACATCAACTGGCCCACGTTGAAAAGGTATCGTATTGTATAATAGGGGCAAAACACCACTTCTGAAATAGACTTCTCATCATGCCTAGATTCCCTCAAATAAGGGACCCCCATAGGACATGCTGACTGCATTCTGTTTTTTATTTTCTTTTTGTAGGTCAGAGAGCATAACTGAATTCATGGAATCCCTTTAGTGCCCCACCAAATTCAAACTCATGGAAGGATGAGCCTAGTTGTTAGAAGTGGCCGAACCTACATCAGGGAGCAAGAAGAACTAGTCATCTATCAACAAGACATTAACTTCACAGCATGCCGCAACTACCACTGTCCATGCAAAAGGAGGCTTTATCGTTTGCAAAGTCCTATCAGACCCGTGTATAGCTATAAAAGAATCTCTTAACTTCCGAATGCATGCCAAACACCACAAAAGATCTGTCAATTCACCCTCCTTCGTTTGGTGATACGCCCGGGGAATGAAATACCAAAGTAATTGGCACAGTTTCAAAACTCAGTTAAGGGTTCTCATTAAGTGGTCCACAAGAAAAGGGAGGTTTCCACAAAATTCATCTATTTTCTTTTCGTCTCCCTATTTCTCGCATATCTTCTTTAAATAAACATTACTTGCCATGTAATCATATTTTTAAATGACGATGGGTAGTTTTCAGTTTATCCTCTTTGTCTCATACTCTTGTGGATGATTATTACTTTTAGGAATTTTTTTCCATTTGGTAATAACTCAACTTCAAGGATGGGATAGCATGGGCAACCTATTCAAAGGGGGTTAAGACCTTCGAGAAACAAAGAGAGAGTGAGAGATAGGAAGGAGATAGTCTCATAAAAAAGGTATGGGTTCATTGAAAAGGCGACGGTTGCATGATATCCTGGCTAAGCAATGGTCAGCCGAGTACTCAAAATGATGAGGAGCCATTGTTCTATTTATCCCAAATAAACACTATCCTTTGGTCAGCCCACTAGAGCTATACATGATTTCTTTTCAAATAACCCCAAACTAATAACCATCCCCCACATTGGGGTAAGCACAAAATAGTTGATTTGACAGAATATATCAAAGTTTACTGGTCGAAACACATCATCCTTAAGAATATTGTCTAAATTTTGTACAAAGGCTTTATGGACTAAGTGATTAATTTGAAATGATTAGAAGCCCTCAATTCTACTACCATACACAAAAATATCCCCTTTGCTTAACCCACTAGTGTCTTGTAGAAAGTGAAAGATTTTTTGTCAACCCCGATCTGAAACCATCCCCCCACACTGGGCTAAACAAGCAGCAGAAGATCTGGCAGAGAATGTTATCGACCATCAAGATAAAGTAACGTGAAGGCTCTATGGATCAAGCAATCTTGTTCAAAATGAAGAGAGGCCTCATTTCATTTCGCACACAGTTAAAAGCAACCCTTGTCAAACTTGTTGAGGCAGTTACCTTTTTCTTTAGAAAGAAACCCCAACCTAGGGAATACCTCCCACAATGAATTAAATTGAGATGCTAAGGAAAGGATCCGAGAGAAAGTAGTCGTGGAAATGTTCGTCTCATAGAAAGCAAAAAAAAAGGGAAGAAATAGAAAAGCAAAGAGGAAAAGCTACCACGGGGCAAGTCAAAAGAAATAAAAAGAAAAAAATGAAGGGGCAACTCCGTTAGAAAGTCAAGGATCAAGCTACAAGAAAGGTGAACTCCTTGAAGAATATATAGTTATTCAAAAGTGATCCTAGGTACCAAAGAAGCTTAGTAGAAGCAATATGTTCAAGCCTTTACCCTTTATTGTAAAAACCCAAAACCGTGGTCTACATTATGACCCTCTTAAAGTCCTCTCCGATTGAAAAAAAAAAGATTGCGTGATCTAAATGAGCCAGACGTGTTGCTGAAGCTAGAGGAGGATATTAGGGGATGAAACCCCACTGGAAGACCAACTAAGGATGGTGTGGATCTAAACCCTACTAGAAACAACATCAAATTTGAGCCTGCATATCATTTTCATTCATAAACCCCTTAACTTAGCCTACGTTACAATCCAAATTAAAGTCCTCTCTGATAAAAGAGAATTGCTTAGTCCAAATAAGCTTAAACAATACCAAGACAAGTAGGATGAGAAAGGAGAACTGGGGAGGAATGCAAGGGCAATCTCATGCTCCAAAGTGTGCTCAGAAGGTTTTGGTTCAAACAACCCGCTAAAAGAAGCTATTTGATCCTAAATATCCCTTCATTTCTTACAACCCCTAAACTGAGCTTGCATTACGGTCCTAAAAGAAGTCTTCTCAGATTGAAGGCCTACCTGTTTATTACTCTGCAAAAGGAATATGAGTTGTCACTCGAGCCATGGTGGCATTTTGGAGATCTGAGAGAGAAAACCAAGTGAGATCAGAAAAATCCCAAACAGCAACCCTGTAGAAAGTAGGGATAGGATAGCAAACCAAAAGGTCAAGATCCCTGGAGAATGGTGCAAATGCTATCATACCCCAATGAGAATGGGACAAAACCAAATGGGGCAAAATCCTGGAAGGTTAACAGAATCTTGAGAGTATGGGCCCTGGAGCAATCTTGGGTCATTCTTTATAAATAGTTTATATACGTGTAGTATAATGCATCCATGACATGTATAGCCTGTACATCTATTAAATTCATGTGTAGATCAAAGGCATGGCATGCATTCAATTCCATTCCTGTATGTACATTCATCTAAAAAGTATAACATGCATTAAATCCCATTCCTGTATAAACCTGTGCATTCATGGGAAAATATGTATAAAATATAAATAAATAGGACATGCAAAATAAGTCGTACATCTAATTCTATGTGCATTCATAAAAATAAAATAATAAATAAATAAATAAAAATAGTATAACATCCATTCACCCCTTTACCTGTGCATTTTTAGAATTGGCATAAGTAAACTTTTTTTGTACAAAAACTAACTCTGTCTTTCTCTCTCTCTCAAATAGGAAACAGGGAACGAGTTAAAATGTAAAAAGGTGCTAAAGCCACCCCTTAAATATCTTCAGCACCGACACACACCTCAGAAAGCTCAAATTTCCACGGCCGACAATAAACAAAGAATAGGGCAATGACCCACCCTCGACCTCCCCAATCAAATGACTCTTGACTCGAGATATCATATATGTTGAAAAAGAGGAGCAATGAATAATTATCCGATCGCCCAAAGCTAGAATATTGGAGCACATCCCTAAAAATGAGCATCAACCCCCTGCTAAAGTCTAGTAATGCTTACGATGGTCTCTCCCATAACCATAGGAGCATATGAGTGCCCTACACGAATCTTGGCAAGTGGTACACATAATCGACAGTCGATCAGGTCATCCCTCGTGCAGAAACATCAACAAGTTCAAGAGAAACAGAGCTAGGGCTACCATGAACAAATGGACCAATCTTGAGGAGTATGCCAATCCCCTTAATGAGCTCTCCTATCCATTGCAAACTTAAAATGAGAGAACAAGGACTTCACTGGAATATAAGGAAACTGGGGCATGGGGTCAGATGAAAAGACCGCACGACAGAGCCTAAGCTGAGAAGAGACAATCGTGATGCAGCCATCAGGGAAAGTAGGTCCCACAATATCAGCTGAACCTGCCCGAAGGCCTAGGAGAAAGCCATACTCATGAGGAGTAGGGGTAAGCTCACATTCCCCAAAACAAAATAGAGACAAGTCAGGCTGCCACAAAGGAATCACCGCCTCTATGAATTCGAGGATAAGTGGCACTGATATGAGAGAAGCCATACAATCAAAGGAACAGCAAAGGATGTCCTGCTCATCTAAAGGATACCTATCATACCAAGCTCTCAATCAGCTCAAGATCGCGTTAACCATCCTGAAAGGTAAACCAAGGTAAGAGCTATTAATATAAAGTTCAAAAGACAAGAAATAAAAACAAAAATGAACAAGTGAAAATGAATGGCACAACTTTCAGATAAATTCTACTCAAACCAACTCAAAAGGTTTCTCAAAAAACTTCTCCCTTAAAAGCTCTTTTTTAAAATCAACTCTTAAGGTTTCTTAAAAAGTTCCTTCCAAATCAGTTTCCCAAAAGTTTTCTAACAGTTTCCTTCAAAAAAGTTCTCAAAAGAGTTTCTTAACCTTTTCCTTCAAAAATTCTTTTTCAAAATCCGGTCAAAAGATTTTTCTAGCTCCCACTTTCCAAAAGTTCATCTTGACGATCAAGCTTTAGAATCAAATTCTAGGGATACTAAATGTTTCCCTCTAGAATCCATTTCAAAAATCAAGGCCAAAAGTCATTTTCAAAATCAAATCTCAGATTTTTCAATCCATCTCAAAGCTTTTCTGTTTTCTTTTCCAATCATTTTTAAGATTTTCCCAAACTCTTTCTTTCAAAAAAGTCTTAGTCAAAGTAAATCCTTAAAAATTTTAAGGTTTCACTCCGAAAATTCTTCCTTCCAAAATTTCTATCAAATTCCAAAATTTTCCATCCTACATCTTTGTCAATCTCAAAATTTTCCAAATCCAAAATTCATTTTCAAAAGAGTTCCTAAGTTCTTCCCTCCAAAGTTTCTTCCAAAATTTTATTTTTCAAAATTCCTCTAAGTTTTCTTTCAAAAAGTTTTTAAAAGACCATTCGAGTTTCTCGAAGCCTTCTCTGCCAAAAGGGCCCCACATTCCAAAGGTTTTACCTCTTTTTCCTTTAAAAATATTTTATTCCAAAACTTTTCCAACTCTTCCCCTAATTCCAAAAAAATTCGATAAAGTTTCACTTAAAAATGGTCTGTACAATGCCAACGACACATCAATACAAAACACAAACCATGCACCGCACAACGTCACAATCACATAACATCAACACCCACGCACACTTTTTCAAATTTCTTAGCTTTTCAAAGGGCTTGTTTTATTTTTTCAACAAATCAATAGTTTTCAAAGTTGTCCTAAAATTTCTCAAAATAATTTCAAATGTTTTCTAAAATATTTCTAAATTTTTCTAAATTTTAAACTCTAATAATTTCATCAATTTTGTAAATTTCCTTAATTTTCCCTATTTTCCTAAATCTTTTTCTATTTTTCAAAAAATAAAAAACTCATTGAGTTTTAAAAAATCACGAAACTTCACACGGTTGTTAAACACATTTTTCTAAGGCATATTGTATAAAAATCTAGCCTAAAAGCTCAATGCCCAAGGTTGTAGGGATAAACCCCCAATTCTTGCAAAAACTCCCTTCACATAATCACATAAAATCACTCAAATTCAATCAAACAAGCATCAAAATGCAAAAATAACTTCACCACAGTGTTCAAAACATATCGAAACATCAATTTCCACTATTCACTTGGTTCAAACGGAATTCTACACATCAAAATCAACATAAAATAAAAAACCCACCTCTTGGAGTTCTTCGGCAAAATCTTCCTTTTTGGCGACTTCTCCGGCGATGGTGTCTACTTCCGACAATCCCCCGTGGTCCTTAAGAGGTGCTCCTTCAATGTCCAAGTTGGTTTCCTCATGAAGACTCTCAGTTTTCCAAAAATTCTTCAACTTCCACGAGAATGTCGAACCAGCAGTTTGATGGTTTTGATCCCAAGCCTGGCGCCACTAGCAGTGGCACCAAGCCAATTCCAAATTTTGGGCAGTTTTGCCTTTTTTCCCGCCAAAACTCGATTTCAAAGGCCTTTTGGGCCCAATATCCATTTCCAACCTCCCATTTTTTGAAAATATCCAAAGTCCGTCCCTCCGACTGCTTCACGGTCAACATGGGACTCTTACTTTATCGTTTTCTATCTTCGTCAAGTAAAGACAGAAAAAGAGGAGCAGCTGTAAGTATCTCATTTTTGCCCGCTCGACAGTTTCCTGTCCGTCCAAACTTGTATTCAAGTCAATATGGACATATTCTGAGTTAACTCAATTTTTCAAGTCTAATCTCGTCAATCAATCGTTTCGCAGGCCCATTGGGCCCAAATAGAGGCAGAATGACCAAAATGCCCTTAGTCGCATTTCTTGGTCCAATTTTAATGGGCACATATTTTCGAAAATGGTAAGTCCCCTTTCCAATTCCCATTCCAATTAAATATGGCACACTTTTCGAGAAAGTTAAATCCTCGAGGTGGTAAGACCATCCAATATGGCATGTTTTTACTGAACTCTTTGGAATGGCAAGTCTCTTCAAACTTGTCGATCGAGATGAGACCCCAAGTCCCCGAGATGGTAGAATGGTCCACCTTTGGCGCTTGCTAGCCCGCCAAGGCAGAAATGTGCATTTTGGCACGCCTTCTGAGAAAGTTGATTCCTCAAGCGCTAAGTCCACGTAGTAGCTTCCAGAGATTAAGTAGTCTCCGGAATGATCGCGACCCGTTAGAGTAACGCAAATACACGTAAATATCGCAACCGTCAGAGTGGTACAAACACTCATAAATAGGTCAATATAGGGAATTGACAACAAACCCCTATATCATGGGACTGCCGTCAGAGTGATGGAAACACTTAAAACCCAAGTCACCACTGGTGCATGCTAGCCCACCTCGGTGAAAAATGACCAAACTGTCCACAAGGCCATTTTTTACACATTTCTCGAGAAAGTATCTTAGTCTTCAGAACAGTAAGTCCACCCTTCCAAGATTATCTTAAAGACAATCCGGCATGGTTAGGTGCCTTCTAGTCAGTTTCGGGCCAATTTCGAGACATTCCAATCAAGATGACCATTTTGCTCCTAGGCATCTGAGTGCCTCGGAAACCACACCGGCTCTGGGTATCAAACTGGTAACCTCCTGGGACATTCTAGGTAATGTTTCCCAGACCTCGAGTCTTCTTTTGGGACATTCCGAGTCCATCCTGACAGCTTTCTGGCCTGATGACCGTTTTGCCCCTAATGGCCCGGTTAACCTTTCCAACAAATCTTGTCATTATTCCTTAAGTCTACTACCCCCGAGACATTGTTCTAAGGGTTCCTTTCCCTTTTTAGCCTTATACGTAATTCCCAACCCTTTTAAATCATTCTCGGAACTTCCATAGTCACTTCTAATAAAGCCAGACTAAAAATTGCATGGTAGTCACTAATACAGACGCCCAAATCTTCTGGAGATATATTGCTTGCCGACCTTAAAACTTTCCTAAGTGGCTAGCGCCACTATTGGATTTTTTGCCTGGTGCCACTGCAATAGGCGCTAGGTTATTCCTCTGTCTATAAATACAGAGCCTCTTCCAGTGTGAAAAGGGTCCGCAAACTTAGTCTGAACACTCTCCTCTTCGATATACAGAGCTCGTAGCCTCCCTAAACCCTAGTCTTCTTTAGGTCTCCCTAAACCCTAGCCTACATACACAAACCCTAGCCCCCATATCCAAACGCTAACTTTCATATACTCCCATATGCTCCTATACACTCTTACACTAGCCTCCAAAGCCTCCATTGAAGCCTTGAACTGCTACAACTCTGGAGTTTCCGAAAATCAAGACAAGCCCCTAAAGACTGACGCAAAGCAAAGCAAGGACTGGAGAAAACAAGCAAATAAAAGCAAGCAAAATAAGAAGATACAAGGTAGGCTTTCTATTTACGTTTACACAATTCCCCCCTCTGTCTTCTCTCTCCAAACCTACTTAGATTTTCTTCTATTTTAATCTCTCATCTTTTTCCCCCTTTTCTTGCATGCTTGAAACAAGGGACTTCACGGTCTATGTGTAGGATTAGGCTATTGGAAGTCACCGTGTCGGGGGCTTTCTCTTAGTCTAACAGAGACTACGTGGATTCGGTCCCCTTGATTATATGGTGAAGTTTTAACATTTTATGTTCACAAGCCCAACTTGCATTGTGCATATCATGATCTTGCATCTCTCCAAAATTCTTTTTCAAACTTGTTTTTCAAAACTTGCATTACGTTTGCTTTCAAACTTGCATTAAAATTTTATTCTTCAAAACTTGTTTTCAAAATCACAATCCTAGGGTGATTCTAGCCTTTTTCATGGCTACGGTTGCTTTAGAAAAATGTTACATTTAAAGTGTCCAATATGGTCTATATTTTCAAATCATTGTTGTTTATAAAACCACTATCTTAGAGTGGTTCTAACATTCTTATGGTTAGAATCGCTTTAGAAAAGTGAGATATTTTTATGAACATTCCAAAAACCTTCTTTTCAAATCCCTCATTCTGAAAATCTCTTTTCCAACATACTTTCTAAAAACTCTCTCCAATCTCCTTTCCAAAATTGTTTTCAAAAACTCCCTTCACAATCTATTTTCCAAAACTCTTTTCAAAACTCTTTACCAAAAAGCTCTTTTTAAAATTCACTTCCTAAAAACTATTTCCAAAAATCTCTTTCCTAAAAACTCTTTCCAAAGATCCCTTTCCAAAAACTCTCTTTCCAAAATTCGCTTTCCAAAAACTCCTTTTTAAGATCTCTTTCAAAAAACCTTTTCGTTTCAAAAATTCTACTTTTCAAAATCTTTTTCCTTGGAGTCCAAGTCAAGCCTTAGAGCCAACGATTAGGAAACCCTAACTTTCTTTCCTAAAACATGATTTCTAATCTTGCCTCAAAACCTAAGCTTCCAAAATCTCCTTTTTACATCAAAATCATAAATTTTCAAAACCAATTTTTCTACATCAAAACTATAATCTTCCAAATCTAGGATTTCCAAAACTTCACCTTCCAAATCCATGCCAAATTTAATCTTCCTTTTAGGAAACCAAATCCAATATCCTCATTTAGGAAACTAGATCCTATCCTCTGTTTTTGCAAACAAAATCAATTCATCTCTTTCTTAGAAACAAAATCCAAATCTTTCCTAATCTAAACCTTTCCTAATCCCAATCCTTCCTAATCTCATACTTTCCTAAACCTTAAGTCTCCAAAACTTGAACTTTTTCAACTTTCCAAACCTAAATCTTCAAATCTTTTTTAAACTCAAACCTTTTCTAATTTCAAGTATTTCTAAAACTCAAACTTCGAATCTTTCTAAAATTCTAAACTTTCTAAATTTTAAAACTTTCCTAATTCAAAACTTTCTAAATTCGGAACTTTCTTAAGTTAAAACTTTCTAAAATCAAACTTTCTAGTTTCAAAACTTTCCTATTTCGAAACTTTCCTAAAATGAAAATTTCCTAAAATGAAACTGTCCTAAAACGGAACTTTCCTAATTCAAACCTTTTCTAAATCTAATCTTTCTCTAATCTTCCAAGTCCAACATTCGAGTCAAATCTTTCTTAAATCTCAAGGCCTTCCTAAATCCTAACTTCCTAAGTCTAGGTTTCCTAAACCTCAATATTTCCAAATCAATTTCCTAATCCTTCAATTCCAAATTCCAAATTCCAATCTTCTATTCTCAGTTCAAATCAAATCCTTTTTCCAATCAAAATATCTTTTTCATATCAAACCTTCTATTTTCAATCAGACTCTTGTCCGAACTACGACTGACTTATTCCTCGAAAAGGATACGTAGGCAACCCTCATGGGTGTGGTTATAATTTTTTTCAAATCTCTAATTCCATAACTTCTTTTAAATCTCCAATTCCACAAATTTCTTCAAGTTTTTAATCTCTTCCAAGCTTCCAATTCCATAATCTATTTCCAATTTCTGATTTCGAAAATCTATTTTCAAATCTCTATTTCTAAAACTTTCTTTCAAAAATCAAATCTATCTTTTCAAATCTCTTTTCCAAATCAAATCAAGTTCTTTTCAAATCTATTTCCAAATCAAACCTTATTCTTGCACTTGCATATCATACATCATGATAGTTTCTTTCTAAAAGTTCTGTTCTAAAGTGGATAGTTTTAGACATGTATTAGTTAAAGACTCTAATGGATGACTCTAGGGTGAATAGACATATAGGTACTGTAAGGGTGTGGTAGGGTGATGGTTTAGTGCGTCTTCCCTACACGTAACTAACCTCCAAACTTAGAATCACTGTTTTCGAAAGACCAAATGGAGTTATTTTCAATCAGGCCTTAAATATTTTCTAAAGGTTGCTAAACAACCTATTTTCTTAAAAAACCCTCTCTTGAGGAGATATTTTCAAAATCGTTTTCAGAAACCCTAAGTGTACTTCGGATTGTGCTTAGTTTTTAGGTGACCTAACTCACCTTAATCGAGTTAGGTGGCAACTCCAAATGTTTTCCAAAAGCCCTTTATTCAAATCAATTTTCAATTCAAACCTAGTTGCGCTCATTCTTTTAGGAGAATGAGTTCTAACGAGAGAATACAGTTATTTTTTCAGCTTGTGTGTGTATTCCTCGAGTGCAAAAAATCCAGGCGCGATAATCATTCATTCAAAAAGTGATAACCAAACCACGCTTTTAAAATTCTAAAGTGGACACAAGTGGACTTTTAGTAATCAATGATTTAAGTGAGTGAATAAAGGGTGATTAGACATGTAGGTACCGAAAGGACGGGGCAGGGTGATGATCTTAGAATATGTTTCATACACGTGACCAACTCCCGGACCATAGATTTCTATTTTAAAGACTAAAACTGGAGTCACATTTTCCAAAAGGGCTTTAAAAACATTTTCAAAGGTTCCAAAAAACCTTTTTAAGAAGGACATTTCCAAAAAATTTTCGAAAAACCTAACTTCAATATTTAGATTACAATTTTAGGTGACCTAGCACATCTTTAACTATGTTAGTTGGCAACTCTCAATCTTTCTAAAAAGCCCTTATTCAATATCAATTTCATGTTCAAACTCTTGTCTCATTTGTCCTTCTATAAGGGCAAGCTCTAATAAAGAGAGTACTTTACTTTTCCCGAGTCAAGATGGCTTAGGTAAAAATCAGAGCATGACAACAGGTGATGGCCAAATGAGACCATGATGAATCTCCTCATGTAAGAGCTCATAAATAGCCTATTCTAAGGTAGAAGATGGCAACGATGGATAATGGAGGCTCGAATAGGCTCAAAGACATCAGTAAGAGTCATGAGAAACATAATAAGGCCCTTGTAATTGCGGTAGAGGGCAAACTGAGCAACATTAGTGTAAGCACCCCATTTTTGACCGCTCGGCAGTCTACACTCCGTCCAGACTTGTTTTCAAGTCATTTTGGGCATATTCCTATCGAATCCAATTCTCTAGTTTCAAATTCCATCTTTCCATCGCTTCGTGGGCCTGTCAGGCCCAAATAGAGGCAAAATGACCAAAATGCCCTTAGGGGCATTGTCCTTTCTTATTCCAATTCCAATCCCTCTCTCGAGACAGTTTATTCCTCGAGACGGTTCCAATCCAGGCACGTCTCTTCGGAGACGATAAGACCCCTTTCCAATCCCTCTCTCGAGACAGTTTATTCCTCGAGACGGTCCGAGTAGTAAAATACTCACAAAACCGTCAGAGTGGCGAAAATACTCATAAAACCGTTAGAGTGGCGGAAACACTCACAACACCGTTAGAGTGGCGGAAACACTCAAAACCCAAGCACGTCTCTTCGGAGTCAGTAAGACCCCTTTCCAATCCCTCTCTCGAGACAGTTTATTCCTCGAGACGGTTCCAATCCAGGCGCGTCTCTTCAGAGACGATAAGACCCCTTTCCAATCCCTCTCTCGAGACAGTTTATTCCTCGAGACGGTCCGAGTAGTAAAACACTCACAAAGCCGTTAGAGTGACGGAAACACTCACCAAATCGTTAGAGTGGCGGAAACACTCACAAAACCGTCAAAGTGGCGAAAACACTCACAACACCGTTAGAGTGGCGGAAACACTCAAAACCCAGGCACGTCTCTTCGGAGTCGGTAAGACCCCTTTCCAATCCCTCTCTCGAGACAGTTTATTCCTCGAGACGGTTCCAATCCAGGCACGTCTCTTCGGAGACGATAAGACCCCTTTCCAATCCCTCTCTCGAGACAGTTTATTCCTTGAGACGGTCCGAGTAGCAAAACTACTCACACAACCGTTAGAGTAGCGGAAATACTCACAGAGCCGTCCGAGTAGCGGAAATACTCAACCGTTAGAGTAGCGGAAGTACTCACGGAGCCGTCCGAGTAGCGGAAATACTCATAGAACCGTTAGAGTAGCGGAAATACTCAGAACCGTTAGAGTAGCGGAAGTACTCATAGAACCGTTAGAGTAGTGGAAGTACTCTCAAATCGTCAACCCCGTCCGAGTAGCGGAAATACTCAACCCCGTCCGAGTGGCGGAAACACTCAAAACCTAGGTCAATACCCATATCTGTTAGCTCACTTCAGTGAAAAATGACCAAATTACCCTTTGGACCTTTTCCGGTCAAGATGACCATTTTGCCCCTAGGCATCCGAACGCCCCGGCAACCACACCGGCTCTGGGTATCAAACCGGTAACCTTCTGAGAATACTTTTTATAGTATTCTCAACCTTCCCTTCTCTTTCCGGATCATTCTGAGTCAGTTCCGGCCAACCCGGTACAAAATGACCGTTTTGCCCCTGGAGGGCCGGTCTCCTTCTTCGACCACACCGGCTCTGGGTATCAAACCGGTAATGTCCCGAGAATACTTTTTATAGTGTTCTCGACCTTCCTTTACCTTTCCGGACCATTCCGAGTCAGTTCCGGCAAACCCGGTACAAAATGACCGTTTGCCCCTAGTGGGCCGGTCTCCATTTCCGACCACGCTGGCCCTGGGAATCAAACCGGCAACCTCTGGGAACATTCTAAATAATGTTTCCAGATCCCAAGTCTTCTTCCGGGACAGTTTGAGTCTGTCCCGGCAGTTTTCCGGTCCGATTGATCGTTTTGCCCCTAAAGGCTCAGTCAACCTTTTCGACACAACCAATCCTCACTTTTCAAGTCAAATACCTCTAGGACATTATTTTAAGTGTTCCTGCTCGTTTCCGGCTTTCCGGGTCACTCCCGGCTCCTTCAAATCATTCCCAGACTTTCCGGAGTCACTCCCAGTGAAGCCAGGCTAAAATCTACATGGTAGTCAGTAGTACAGGCACCCAAATCTAGTCAAAGATACGTTTCTTGCCGACGTTAATTGTTTCCTAAATGGCTGGCGCCACTAGCAGTGGCGCCAAGCCAAAAAATGGCCTGGCGCCACTCCTAGTGGCGCCAGTATAAATTTTGCCCTAGCGCCACTACAACAGGCGCCAGGCTTATCCAACTTCTATAAATATAGAGCCTCGATCAACGTGAAAGGGGTCTGCAAACTTAACCTAAAAATCACACAATTCGATACACAGAGCTCGAGCACCTCCAAAAACCCTAGCCTCCCTAGGTTTTCCAAACCCTAGCCACTATACACAAACCCTAGCCTCCTATACACTCATACACACCCCTATACACTCATACACTAGCCTTCAACCACTCTCTTAAGACTTGAAGAGCAGCCATCCAAAGCTTGAAGACAACCCTTGAAGACTGAAGGGTGAAGATCAAGATCGAAGACCGAAGACTGCACGGCGCGCAAAATATACAAGAAACAAGGTAGGCTCCCCTATTTAATTTTCTGCACTTTCCCCCTCTCTCTTCTCTCTCCAACCCACTTGGGTTTTCTCTATTTTAATCCCCCATCTCTTTCCCCCCCTTTCTTTGCATGCTTGAAACAAGGGGATTCCTGGTCCATGTGTACGATTGGACTATAGGAGAGTCACCGTGTCGGGGGCTTTCTTCTAGTCTAACCAAAGACCACGTGGGTCCGGCCCCCTTGATTATATGGTGAAGCCTTAACCTTGTATGTTCACGACCCCAAATTGCATTGTGCATATCATAGTCTTGCATCTTCCAAAATTCGTTTTCAAACTCGTTTCCAAAACCGTTTTCGAACTTGTTTTCACAATTGCATCAAAAGCTCTTTTTCAAAAACATGTTTTCAAAATCACAATTCTAGGGTGATTCTAGCCTTTCTATGGCTAGGGTTGCTTTAGGAAAGTGTTATATTAAAAGTGGCCTTTTGGTCTATATTTTCAAACCTTGTTTTCAAAACCACTTTCTTAAAGTGGTTCTAGCCTTCTTATGGTTAGAATTGTTTTAGGAAAGTGAGATGTTTTTACACCCTCTAAAAACTCTTTCTTCAAAAATCTCTTCCTAAAAATCTCTTTTTCAACATACTTTCCTAAAACTCTCTTCTCCAAAAATTGTTTTCAAAAACTCCCTTCCAAAATCTATTTTTCAAAACTCCCTTTTTCGACTCCTTTCCAAAATCTTCTCCCTAGATTCACCTTCCTAAAAACGCTCCTTAAAAATTTTTCCAAAAACTCTCTTTTCCAAAATCTCCCTTCTAGAAATTTCTCCCTAGGATCTTCCTTCCAAAATCTACGTTTCCAAAGACATGCTTTCCAAAAACTCCTTCTCTCTAAAATCTTTTTCCAAAAGCTCCCTCTCCAAATTCACTTTCCCAAAAACTCCTCCCTAGGATTCCCTTCTAGAAAACCTTCGTTTCCAAAAACGCGTTTTTCCAAAGAAAACTCTTTCCTTAGAGCCCAAACCAAACCCTAGAACCCATAATTAGGAAACCCTAGTTTTCTTTCCAAAAACATGATTTTCAAACTTTGCCCCAAACCTAGGTTTCCAAAAATCTTTTGTTTTCACATCCAAACTATACACGTTTCCAAAACCTATTTTTTACGTCAAAGCTATAATTTTTCAAATCTAGGGGTTTCTAGAATCTCCCTTTCCAAATCTTTGCCAAATCCTATCTTCCCTTTAGGAAACCGAATCAAATATCCCCGTTTAGGAAACTAGATCCCGTCCTCCGTTTTTGGCAACAAAATCAAATCTTTTCTTTTAGAAACCAAATCCAACCCCTTCCAAATCCAAATCTTTCCTAATTCGAATCCTTCCTAAACTTCCACTTTCTTAAACCTTAAGTTGCTAAAAACTTGAACATATAAATCTTTCCTAAACTTTAAAACTCAACTTTCAAATCTTTCTTAGTTCAACCCTTTCCTAATTCTACCCTCTTCCAAAATCTTTTTCAAATCTAAGTTTTCAAACCTTTCCTAAACTCAAGCCTTTCCTAATTTCAAGATTTTCTAAAACTCTAAAACTTTCTAAATCCTAAACTTTCTAAATTTCAAATCTTTCTAAAATTCTAAGCTTCCAAATTCAAAACTTTCTAAATTTGAAACCTTCTTAAGTTAAATCTTTCTAAACCTAAAAACTTTCTAAATTCTAAACTTTCCAAAACTTCAAAATCTTTTCAAATCTAGAACTTTTCTAAATTCAAAACTTTCTAAATTCAAGACTTTCTTAAGTTGAAATTTCCTTTTTTTCAAACATTTCCTAAATTGAAAACTTTCCTTTTTCAAACCTTTCCCAAAACGAAACTTTTCTTATTTTCAAAACTTCCTTGTTTTCAAAGCTTTCCAAATTCAAAACTTCCCTTTTTCAAAACATTTCTAAAATCAAAACTTTCTGATTTTCAAAACTTTCCGAATTTAGGAACTTTCCTAATCTGAAAACCTTTCCTTTTTCGAAAACTTTCCTAAACCTAAAACTTTCCTAATTTCAAAACTTTCCGAAAACGAAACCTTCCTAAAACGGACCTTTCCTAATTCGAATATTTTCTAAAATCCAATCTTTCTAAATCTTCCAAATCCAATATTCCAATCCAATCTTTCTTAATCTCAAGTCTTCCCTAGGTCTCCTATCTTTCCTAAGTCTAGGTTTCCTAAACCTCCATCTTTCCAAAACCAAGTCTTTCCAAAATCAATCTCTTCAAATCAAAGTCCAATATTTTCAATTTCAATTTCCAATCTCCTCTTCTAATCTCAAATCAAATCCAATTTTCAATTCAATTTCTTTTTTCCAATTCAATCTCTTTCTTTCAAATCAACCCTTCTCTTTTCAATCGGACTCCGGTCCGAACTACGACTGACCTGATTCCCCCAAAAGGATACGTAGGCAACCTTCATAGGTGCGGTCACAATACTTTTCAAACTTTCAATTCCACCCTCATGGGTGTGGTTTCCAAAATCTTTCCAAATTTCAAATTCCAATCAATTTTCAAATTTCAATTTCAAAATTTCTATTTTCAAATTCCTATTTCCAAGTTTTCAAAGTTTCCAATTTCAATTTCATCTTTTCAAATCTATTTTCAAATCTAATCAATTTCTTTTCAAATCAATTTCTATTTTCCAATTCTTTCATCTTGCACTTGCATATCATGCATCATGTTTCTTTTCAAACATTGTTTTTCTAAAGTGAATAGGGTTGAACATATGTTAATTAAAGACTCTCATAGGTGAATGTAGGGTAGATTGACATGTAGATACCGAAAGGGCGGGGTAGGGTGATAGCTTAGTGCGTCTTCCCTACACGTAACCAACCTCCGAACCTAGATCACTGATTTCAAAGACCAAAAGGAGTTATTTTTCAAAAAAGGGCTAAATGTTTTCCAAAGGTTGCCAAACAACCTGTTTTCCTAAAAAACCCTCTCTTGAGGATGTTTTCCAAAATTGTTTTTCAAAAACCCTAATTGTAGTTTTCGGATTATGCTTAGTTTTTAGGTGACCTAACTCACCTTAATCAAGTTAGGTGGCGACTCCGAATCTTTTTCAAAAAGCCCTTTATTCAAACCTGTTTTCAATTCAAACCTAGTCGCACTCATTCTTTTAGGAGGATGAGTTCTAACGAGAGAGTATAGCATTTTTCCCGCTTGGGTGAGTATTCCTCGAGTGCGAACAATCTGAGCGCGACAATTAGCAGAGTAAATCCAAGTAGGCTTAGACAAAGTCAACTGGTCTCACAAAGTATACATTTGAGATAGGAAGGCATTGATAGACTGGCCAGATTCTTGTTTCAAATGATGTAGAGAAATCACAAACTGGTACTGATGAGTAAGATCTGCAATAATGTAGCAGTTGGCTAGAAAGGCCCAAATGGAATGAGCAATGTCAAAGTGTCCAAACTGTAGACTGATAGAGGTAATGTATGTATCCAGACCGAGGTAATGATTTGATGATTCTTATTGTCCCATTCATTAAGTCATTCAGTGAATTCCATAGCCGTTTTAGCTATACCTTTAACAGGTGCCTCAATATCTCCAGTGACATAGCCCAAAAGTTTTCTACTCTTGAGAAAACTGGATATGGCTTGAGACCAAGGAATATAATTAGGGTCCTCCAGAGTGACAACAATAGGTCTAGATACTTCAGAATGCTCCATTATGAGAGACGTGGGATGACGGAAACCCAAAAGTAGAGAACAACTGTTGAAAAGCATCCAAAGCAAAAGAAACGATTTGAACTAGTCAGAAAAGGGTCAAAATGGGTCTGAACCGGTCAAAAGAGGTAAAAATCATGTCTAAACTGATTTAGAAAGACCAGTGACAGCGCGGCGACTATGACATCACATTAGCAGATGACATCACTAGGGTTGGCATCAGCGGCAACTTTAGTTACTACGTCAATAGGGCTGACATCAGCAGCTACAGTTGTGCGTGGGTGGGCGCTTGGTAGTGCGTGGCTAGAGGCTTGCACATGGATCTAATGCGCCTCTCTTTGGGAGGCATGTGGAGGCACGTGCGTTGCTTTCTAGGGATGCTTTTTTGTATAGTTGGACTCGGATTTTTTAGACAAATCCCATGGTATGGTTGGATTTCAAATTCCGACAGGATTAATGTCAGCTGTAACACAAAAAACGTCTTGGGAACAGTGATGATAGTGATTTTGAGGCAAATTAGCAAAATAGTTACAAAAACAGTAGATAGATCATGGAAAGAAAGCATATTAGGGTTGCAAAAGCAAGGTTTAGAGGTCGCAAGAGCTTATAGCTCTAATACCATATTAGAATAACAGTAGAGAGAAAGAGTGTGTGTGTGTGTGTGTGTGTGTGAGAGAGAGAGAGAGAGAGAGAGAGAGAGAGAGAGAGAGAATTTGAGAGAATGATCTCTGTATTGAATTAAATAGAATGATTACAATGTACACCATATATATAGAACTATAGAAAGTGTTATACCAGAAACCTGTAAACTAGGAAAGCGTAAATTAAGGAAAGAATAAATCTTCTAGTATATGTAGAATAGACACTAACGTAGTGAATAGCTGATTTAAATTTCTCATTACATCTCAACATTTACCACCCTGTACTAGGATACTAGCTAATTTTAAGATGTACTGAGAATTTTTTGGACTGTAGTGGTGTGAAACCCTAATATCATATTTTTATAATTAGTTGAATTGCATCGTAAACGTAGTTAAATTAGTTTATTTAATTTAATTTACATCTATTGCATGGTTAATTATAGATTGTGTGTGCCACTTGTATCATTTTATTAGTGGTAAGTTAAATGGTTAAATGGTGAAACATTGGTGAGTGGGTATAATAAGTAAATGTATAAAATACCTAAAATATAATAAGTGGGTGTATAAAATACCTAAGGGGGGTGAGATATATATTATTATGTTTCTATTGAAGTTAATTGAGAGGAGGGGAGGGTGTCGGTGGAAAGAAAGGGAGAAAGATGACAAGAGGGGACAAGAAGGCAAATGAAGAAAGAAAAGGAAGAAAAAGAAAGAAAAAAAACAAGAATGGTGGGGGGTGAGTGGTTAGCATGATGGGAGGGAGAAGAGAGGAAAGATAGCTGCCATTATAGAGAGAGAGAGAGAGAGAGAGATATATATATATATATATATATATAGAGTTATAGAGAGAGAAGAGAAGCTTGAAGAAAGGAGCAATCGGTGGAAAAGAGGAAGAAGAAGAAAAGAGAAAAAAATCTAAGGAAGCTTTCTTGCACTTTGTTTTCCTCATCTAAGGTGAGTATCATGCTTGTTTCATCTTATTTTCTCTAATTATTACATGTTGTATGAGTCATGCCATGGAAGGAAGAGGATGGAGGTGAGATCTTCCATGGTAAAAACTTAGAATCACCCATGGCAGCCCTAACAGAGTATTCTCTATGAAAATGCTACTGTTTAGAGACATTTCGACCTAGCTAACAATTTTATTTGTGGCTGAATTTTTGAACACTGTAAGTTAGAGTTATGAGGATCATTTGGGCTTTGGATTCACTTAAAAATGTTGTAATTTCGAATTATGGTGAATTTTTGAAATGGGTCTGTCCCTGCAGATTTTTTATGCCCAGATCTGTAACCTCTGGTTTGACAGAGCATTCGACCAAGTTAGAGTAGCCCAAAAATTATGAAATTTTTACTGTATCTAGGATAAAGGTTGATGATAATCTGTACAAAATTTCAGATCATTTAGATGTCATTTACCTATGTTATTAATTTATCAAAGATAGACTATTTACTGCTGAATTCGAGTTTCTGTAGCACTGCCCTGTATTTGAAAATACCAAATAAATACTTAGGCATGTTCAAAAAATGTACAATTTGGTCTGAATACTCTTTGATATGTTTAGTTGGTATTTCTAAAGTTTTAGAATTTTTGGGCATAAGCCCACGAAGTTATGTCCAGATTATGAAGCCTGTGTCAGTTTTGGCAGATTAGAGGACATGGTGTATTTTGGTATTTTTCAGCTCTAACTTTACATTGGGAGTGTGATTGAGATTAGCATGTGGTAGTTCTAATGTATAATTTCAGTGTTATAACTTATTTATATAGACATTATAGCTATGATTATTGGAGTATACATTGAGTTTCCTAAACTAATACGGTTGTGGTGATAGAAGCTAACGGAGAGCAAGATCCTTCAACGTCAACCCCGAAGTGATCTTTGACATAGTGTGTGCGCGGTGACAGGTGGGATCATAGGATAATATTATTCATATAGAAGTGAATATATATTGCTTGTGTTATTATCTATATTGGTATTAATTATGGAATTGTGAGATTTTGAGATAATCTTATTCATGTTAAATGCATTGTGTATTTTCTATATGTATAATGGTGGTGAATGCATATGAGGTGTTGAAGGTGTTTATATATAAGGTGAAATTGATATTATATGAGAAGTTCTGTGGAAACATTGATGATTTTATATATATGGTGGCATTGCATACCATTCATATTGTATGTCTTGCATTGCACTGGAGAGAGTTAGCCACGGTGGGTTAACCAAGGCTTAGTCATGATGGACTAGCCTAGGGGTGCCACGGTGGGCGTTCATTGATAACACGCCATCGATATATTGGGCCAACATTATCTAAAATTGCGCGCACATGTGGGTGATACATGCATTGGATTGAGACATCCATGATATAGATATATATTAATCATTTCTACCTGTATGCATTTGAGTGCGTATTATCATTCTTTATGAGTTTGATTATCTATCGTGAGCATGTTGACAATTAGCTCACACCCACACAGACTGTCTTGACAGGTAACTTGGAGATGACGGTTTGGTTCACTGCAGTCTTGGTTCTTGCCGTGGTGGCAATCATGTCGATGTCAGGATGTCGAGTCACGGGGCTTGGGATAGCTCCATTGTCTTACTTTTAGTTTCATGGTTGTATTTTATATAGACGTTGAGTTTTGGTGTTATGTTTTAATTTTGTATAATGGTAAAGAATTTTGTGAAGGATGTTGATTATTTTTCAATGGTAATGTATTCCTTTGGAGAGTTTATTATATTTTCCTCATTGTATTGTTTATTCTGCGTTCTTTTATTTTTAAGTATGGGTTAAGGTGTCGTTCGCAGGTACGGTGACCTGTGCGATCACGTCTCACCTAATGTGACATAATTAATGTGTAATTGGGTTGGGGGTGTGACAAGTGGTCTTTGCTTTCCGTACTTAAAACTGAAACTAAAGACTGAGACAAGACATAAGTCTAGTGGCCTTAGTTTGTCCCTAAGGCATGCAAAGCATTACACTCAAGTACATCAACTAGGGTTTTGAATACTGAACTTTTACTTTTATGATTTTAAATATTTAGTCTACCATATACTCAAATGACTAATTTGAATTTTTTTCTACTATGAATATACCTATTTTATTTACTATATAATATTTGACGTCATATTATGTGCTTCAAAGTTTATACATATATATTTTTTTAAATATATATGCATATATATATGTATGATATTTGTAATGATAAATTCGGAACGGTATGCATGGGCAACAATTTATACCACACAACTATGGTTTGAACTTATTCCACATTTCTTTGCGCAAAAAGGGTAGAGACAAGCAATCTGAATGAGCCATTTTATCTTGTACAAGAAATTAAATAATATCTAGGGGAGAGGGAAGGTGAGCGAGTGGAAGGGGAAGCAAGTTGGATAAGCAATCCGGGAATTCTAAATTGGAAGTCAGATTACAAAACTATTCTCTGTCAGATTTGTAATTTGTGTCCCGGACTTCTTATCTCCTTATCCCACTAGTGAAACAAATGTGGCATAAAAGAATTTCAAGTTAGACCATTTTATTTCAAGCATTAGTTTTCTTTAAGGACATGGTAAATAGACAACCAGATTGACTTATAGTGCAATTTGATAATTAGTGGCACAAAAAGAAACTTTTTCTATTGTGACTGAATTAGTTGATCTTCTAAGACATGATGTTAGGCTATTTGATAAAACTAAAGATTCAACTGCTAAAATCTTTAGTTTTGAATTTTTTGTGTTGAAATATTTCAGTATTGAATATAATTGTTTATATTTCAATTAGTAACAATGTGGAAAATCTTCTTCTTATGCCAATAATTATTTAAAAACATCCAAACAGTTTTGATAGAATTTTTGTTTTTTCTATTTGCACGCACTCAAATAGCTTTCAACACTATCTCACCTCAATCTTTTGGTGCAACTTTGAAAATCCACTTTTTATGGAGTTGTGCATGCATTGCGATCACATTAAAACAAGATTATATTACATTTGCCAAATTCTCTATCTATTTCACTCAGTTAATTGTGCTGACATTTATCTAAACAAGATCATATTGAAAATTATATGAATCTTGACTTTTCAAGATAGACAACTATCTTGGGATGCATCAAAAAGGAAAGAGAACAAAAACAAAAACAAAAAAAGATAGATGGAGTGGAAATAAATTATTTATCTCACAAAATGATTCGGGTAAATTTTGATACATATTAACTTTAATTTATGTCTTATAGTTTGCTACATGTGCCCTAAGTATTATTATACCATATCTATTGGAAACCTTAGTTCAATAGAGATACAAACATGAAATAAAGGACAACTAGATAAGGATTGCTCTCTATATTTCAAAAGACGAGGGCATAAGATCTTTAACAAATTTTTGGTAACAAATTTATTTGCTATCTTAGTACCCATTACTAAAATGCTTGGCCACATTTAAGATGTAATTATTACACCAAATCAGCCATTAATTTACTAAATCTTCTAAAGATATCAAGAGTAGTAAATAATATAGAAACTACGTTAATGATAATAAACCTTTCACATATATATTCAATAGAAATTAATGCTTTGCCTTCCAAAACGATTTAAAAACCATTAAATTTGGTAACAAATCATCAAATAAAGCCACCTAGGATGTTTGTGAAGTTTTAAAATGGAATATGCTTAGCAATTATTTTAATGTGGCGTTATTTGATTATCTTGCTATCACATTTTGGTAGCACAATTACAATTGTTTGATAATGGTGTTAACAAATTTGCTATCCTATTAATACTCCTGCAAGTATTGCTTTATAAACTATTGAAATAATAACCATATTGGACATTGTAATTTTTGCACCGAATCACAATATTTAATTTTGTTTGTCATAAAAAATCCCAAGAATCGTAAAGCTATTAGAAGCGAATTAGAATAAGCAAATTAGGAAGATGTTACAAATAATCCTATTTCTCACACATTTTCTCACCATCAGGTAAACAATCACATGGGTTGGAAAAACATATTACTAACTTATCGGAAGAAGATGTATTAGACAACTACGGGCCTATTGCGTGATATATGTTTGCTTTCCATGAACATATGTGCCCATAGGCTTTTGAGATAAGTTTCCTTTTTAGACACGAGTTTATGGTCTAACGTGTATTTATCAATATAGGTTCTACCTCTTTTGTGTCTAGGAGTAAGAAACAGGATTATGTATAATATTACTATACAAATAATAAATAAATAAAAACTATGCTAGTGGCTACAAATGCTTTCAAATAGATTTCAATAGAAATTAACGTTTTTGCCTTACAAAATAGTTTCACCATATATAAAAAAAAATATGGTAACAACTTAATTACAAAAAAGCCTACAAGATTTTTAAAATTTTGAAATGGCATATGCATGACTTTTATGTCCAAGAGGCCTTGTTACTTGATTATGGTGTTACCATATTCATCGGTATGTTACAAATTTGCTACCAATTAGAATTTATTCCAAAAAAAAAAAAATATTGTAAGTGATTTTTTTTATCAAAAAATTAGATATTAAAATGAAACAAATATGTTTTGTAGTTTGTTGAAACAATTGCCAGATATGTTAATTTTTACATGAAAGTGCCAAATTTAATTAGTTGGTATTCATATAGTACGATGATAATGACTCCTAAAGATACTATAAAATGAACAAGAGCAGCATTCTTTAATCATTCATAACGATGGGAAAACCTTTTGCCTTTTGCTTTCTGCTCTCTCTCCTAGTCTTCATCTCTGGTACTTACTCTTGTTTTGTCTCTTTTATATATCATTTTTATATTATTTTTGTTTAATTTTCTTTTTGGTAACATACATGCTATTTATTCATGATTGTGTAATGGTGTTAAGGTATCACCAGCCATAAACATTTTTAAAGTCGATCAATGCCAATGAGTTAACACTCAAGTAAAGCCTCAAAAATTATTTTCTTTGATAGTTGCTGCAAAAACTATTACAAGAATGGTGTAATTGAAACCGTATTAATTCATTTTAGAGGCAAGGGTTAAACATGCAATCTTTAATTCTTTATTTTATTTAGGCAAAAAATAGAAGAAAATAAATCTTATAGGTTCTAAACATATGGATCACAGAGATGAGGCCTCTTGATGTGATGGGATAAAGCTAATGGATATGCTGAATGAATTTCTTTGAAGTCCTCATTTACTAATTAAACAGGCAATAACCACCTTGTGGATTCCCCACACATATACGCACCAGCCCACATGCACATATACATGTATTATTAAAAGTTTGAATAGTGTCAAATTAATTTATCAGAACCTAGCTAGTAAGGCTCTTATTTCAATTCAAAAACCATGTCAAGAACTATTTTTAACTTATTCTTTATGGTTGTTGTCACTCCCTACAGATGAAAAGATGGTGATCGTGGTGAAAGCAGAAGATTGTCACACAACTTGGACATGCAAGGGTGACGACCGTTGTAGGGATGACTGCAAAAACCAATTCAACGGGCTAGGAATGTGTGACTTGTTTACTGCACCCTTTGTTCCGAAACAATGTTTTTGCGCTTATCAATGTTGATCTCCTATTCCCATATCAATGGGAAATCAAATTCTTGGAATAAATAAGACCTTTATGTAGTAAGAAGATTACAATATTTCATGTTTGTGTGACATACATGGTTGGTGTTTTTATGTTAAGTTTTTCCAACAACTAATATTACTTGATAAGAACCCTTTTTGGCATTGTTATGGTATCCAAAATGTAGATTATAAAGGTTTTGTAGTAATGTTCATGGATGCCATGGGCTTACATAGGTGAGCTTTAATAATTTGTTGGCACCACCAACAAGATTTCTATGTCGCCACCAATTAAAAACATGCAATCACATTAGGTAAAAATGTCTATGCATTTAAATTTTCTATGTAAACTCCATGTTTATCAGCCATAGACATTTGAAAAGGGGTGAAAAACAAAAAAAGAAACGATTGGTTAAAGCATGTTTTTTTAATTATTATTATGTGAGACTTTTTTAAGTTAAATGAAAGTTACATTGCTTGGTAAGCTATTCATAGCATTATGTACACTTGTTAGCCATCTTAGTGCATCAATGTAACTCTAGACTACGTATACAACTCTTTTCTATGTTGCAAGCCACGAATTCAAAAGAAGTGGAAAAAATTAAAAAAAAATTAAAAAATCGACTATGCAGTAATTGAATGGGAAAAATGATGTTGTATGCCTTTCACTTAATGATTTTGAGAAAATTTAGGATAATTATATCTTGCGATGTAATGTTCTTGTAGGTAGAAGTAGAGAGAGGGGAGAGCTATAAGCAATGAAATGGGGTAGGGCAACTAAAGCATTATCTTTTCTTTCTTCCTTTTTTTCTTTTTCTTTTTATGTTTTTGTTTTTCATTTCTCTGAGTTAATTTTAAGATTAACCTAATCACATCTTGGTAAATTAAGACAAGAAATAAATGTGTGGATGTTGTAATTAATTATTACAAGTCAATCGATCATTTCCCAGGCTTAATTGAAGCCAAATGGCCAAAATGCCCCTAGGCTTTCCAAGTAGCTTTTTGAGACTGGACGGTCTCCAAAAACAACAACATCACAGGCAGCTTTTTGAGACTGGGCGCTCTCTGAAACCAATTGCTATTGTTGGAGTGACAAAAATACTCACAAACCTTAAAAAGTTCACTTATGGCGCTTGCTAGCTTGCCAATATAGAATGTCCATTATGCCCCTCGGCATCTGATAGTTTTTCATGATCAAGTAGTCTTTAGAACCAACACCAAACCATTAGAGTAACGAAAACATTCACAAACCTTTAAGCAATTAGAGTTATGAGAACACTCACCAGGTCGACATGGGTATGCAACTGAAACCCCTAGTATCACGAGACCAAAATCACCCCTTGGCTGTGAAACATTTTTCGAAGAAAAGAGAGACCTTTAGAAATAAACTCTTTACAATTTTCGGAGTGACAAAAACACTCGTAAACCCAGTTTAACACTGGCGCTTACTAGCCCGACACGGTAAAAAATGACCAAACTGCCCCTTAAGCACAGCAACACATCTTTCAAGAAAGTTCTAAGTCCTCGAGATGGTAAATCCACTCTCTATTACTATCCCTTGGCAGTCCATAACATTCGAGATACCAATCAAACCAACTCTGATTCAATTTCTGTTAACTTGGTCAAATTGACCATTTTGCCCTCGGGCACCTTGAATAAAGCACCAATTCCCTGAGGTGATAACGCCACCTTCTCAAACTATCTCTAGATAGTCCGGCATGTTAGTTATTCCACTCAAGTCTAATCCCCCTCGTTTCGGCAATTTCTAATCAAAATAACTGTTTTGCCCTTGGCAGTTCAAGCACTTTCTAAACCACGCCAGCCTTGGGTACCATACCGACATTAATTGGGATACCCGGTGAACCTCCCCATCCATTTCCAAGTGAGTCACTTCACTTAAAACACTTCTAAGTCAACTAAAGCTTCCCGGAGCGTCTCACAAATGCTCCGCTAAGGTTGTCTTTTTCTCTGATTCTCTAATTAAAAATTACCATCAAATGACTTGAGAAATCTGTAAATCAGGAAATTTTCAGAAGCCTTTCCATAGGTCTTTCCATCAATATAGCTTGATTGAAAAGATCGCTTCCCGTATCATCTAATCGCTTGGCCCGAAAGTTGTCACTTTTAGAAACCTATAGAGCATCATACAAACGCTTCGCTAGGGTTAACTTTTTCTTCAATTCCCTAATTAAAACACCCCATCAAACGACTTGAGAAATGTCTAATTAGGGAATCTATGGTTCAATTGAAGTGGTCGCTTCTCGGAGGCCACGATCATGTAGCGCGAGGACAACCACTTCCGAAAACCCTTAGAGTTTCTCATAGATGCTCTAAAAAGTGTTTTTTTATGCATGCTTCCCAATGACATATCTTCGTCATTTGGAATTCTTTGAAGCTCTTCTGAGGGCTCTCGATGCATGAGAGACAATAAGGGAACAACGTGAACAAGATCGATTTCCTCGGATCTTTATCGAATTATGCGAATATCTAGGTAAAGTCAACATAAGAGTTCCCGGTGGCAGAGCATATTCTACATGCGCTTAAAAAATGATTAGATCAAACAAAACTTACCTTGGAGCCTAAGTTAGGGTAGTACAAGGAGTGCCGCGTGACACTCAACCATTGGCACAGTATTGACACATATACAACATACACCGGGGCAAAGATTGCCTAGGCTCATGTAGCACATGCACCAGGCTCCAAAATCTTTGCCTATAAATAACAAGCCACCCCTTGCGTATTCTATAGGCTAAAATAGTAGCGAAGATCTGCTAAAATTGCCCTAGAACTCTGAAAGACACTATACACTTTACCCTCCAAGCCAGATTCAACCTCTCTCTAGCCTATACACTCCATCTTCCAAAGTTCCAAGCAATCTTGGAAGCCATTTTTAGCCCGCTTCAAGGCCATTGAAGACCCTTCAAAGCTTAAGCAAGGCCTTCCATTGAAGCTTGAAAAGGTTGCGAAGAGAAGGTAGTATTTCTATTTACATTTTACTACCCCCCACTCTTCTCTTCTCCCTCCTAACCTGCTTAGGCTATTCTCTATTTTACTCCCCATCTTCTACCCGCCTTTCTCACTTGATTGAACAAGTGGACCCATGGTCCATGCCTAAGGGAAGCTTGAGGGAAGCCACCATTTAGGGGCTCCCCCTTTAGCCTACCTTATCATGGTATGGACCATAGGCCTCTTGTAATGTGGTGTGGCCTTTTAGTCTTGTATGATTTCATGACCCCTTGCATATGGTTACTATGATCATGTATTGTGTGCTTGGTTCCATTTTCATGCTCATCACCATTCGCCAAAAACTCTAACTATTTCTATATATTTCTCAAACTTGTCGCGCCTTGGTTTTTTGAACTAGAGATGATACGTGAGAAACACATGATATTCTCTTATTAAAACTCATCCACGGAGAAGGAAGAGTGTCACTAGGTTTGAATTGGAAATTGGTTTGAATAAAGGCTTTTTGAAAAAGGTTTGGAGTCACCACCTAACTTTGTTAAGTGTCACGCCCAGATTTTTCGCACTCGAGGAATACTCATACAAGCGGGAAAAATGTTATACTCTCTCGTTAGCACTCACTTTCCTAAAACAATGAGTGCGACTAGGTTTGAATTAAAAAATTGATTTGAATAAAGGGCTTTTGAAAAAAGATTCGGAGTCGTCACCTAACTTGATTAAGGTGAGTTAGGTCACCTAAAAACTAAGAATAATCCGAAGACCACACCTAGGGTTTTTGGAAAACGATTTTGAAAATATTCCCTCGAGAGAGGGTTTTTAAGAAAAACAGGTTGTTTGGCAACCTTTGGAAAACATTTAGCCCTTTTTAAAAAATAACTCCATTTTTGGTCTATGAAAACAGTGATCTAGATTCGGAGGTTGGTTACGTGTAGGGAAGACGCACTAAGCCATCACCCTACCCCACCATTTCGGTACCTACATGTCAATCTACCATATATTCACCTACGAGAGTCTTTAACTAACTAATGTTCAATCCCATCCCACTTTGAAAAAAGAATGTTTGAAAAGAAACTAACATGATGCATGATATGCAAGTGCAATAGAAGAGAGTTGATTTAGAAATAGATTTGAAAAGAGATTTGAAAAGAAGAATTTGATTTGACTTTAGAAGAGATTTGAAAAGATAGAAATTTGAAATTGGAAGTTTGAAAATAGGTTGGAAATTTGAAAAGATTTTAGAATTTGAAGTTTGAAAAATGTGGAGGAATTTGAAATTTGAAAAGAGTTGTGACCGCACGCATGATGGTTGCCTACGTATCCCTTTAGAGGAATGAGGTCAGTTGTAGTTCGGACAAGAGTCCGATTGAAAATAGAAGAGTTGATTTGAAGAATGAGATTGAATTGAAAATTGAATTGAAAGATTGAGAGATTGAACTTTGATTGGAAGATTTGAAAAGATTGGCTTTGAAAGACTTGGTTTTAGGAAACCTAGACTTACGAACTTAGAAAAGAAGGATTGGATTTGACTTGGAAAGATTTTGAAAAAGATTTGACTCGAATATTAGACTTGGAAGATTTAGGAAAGGATTGGATTTAGGAAGGGTTCGAATTAGGAAAGGTCCGACTTAGGAAAGTTTCAAATTTGGAAAGTTTTATTTTTGGAAAGTTTTCAAATGAGGAAAGTTTTTAAATTAAGAAAGTTTTGAATTTGGAAAGTTTCAACTTACAAAAGTTTTGAATTTGGAATGTTTTGACTTAGGAAAGTTTTGAAAATTGGAAAGTTTTGAAATAGAAAAGTTTTGAAAATAGGAAAGTTTAGAAAATAAGAAAGTTTTGAAAATAGGAAAGTTTTGAGTTTAGAAAGCTTTGAATTTGGAAAGATTTAAAATCTAGAAAGTTTAGGATTTAGAAAGTTTTAGATTTCGAAAGTCTTAACTTAAGAAAGTTTTGAATTTAGAAAGCTTAGAATTTTAAAAAGATTTGTCATTTAGAAAGTTTAAGATTTTGAAAGTTTTAGAGTTTTTTAGAAAATCTCGAGATTAGGAAAGGTTTGAATTTAGGAAAGGTTTGAAAACTTAGGTTTGAAAAGTTAAGATTTGAAAAGATGGTAGAATTAGGAAAGGGTTGAATTAGGAAAGATTTGAAAGTAGAGTTTTAAAATTTAGGAATGATTTTTATATTCAAGTTTTGAAAACTTAAGATTTAGGAAATGAGAAGATTAAGAAGGATTCGATTTAGGAAAGATTTAGATTTTGAAATTTAAGGAAAGATTTAAAGTTTAGGTTTAAGAAACTTACGGTTTAGGAAAGAATTGAATTAAGAAAGGTTTGGATTAGGAAGTGATTGAATTTTGTTTCTAAAAGTAAAGGTTTGATTTTGTTTCCAAACAACGAAGGATTGGATTTGGTTTTCTAAACGGGAAGATTTGATTTGGTTTCCTATAGGGAAGAAAAGATTTGGCAAGGATTTGGAAAGGGAGATTCTAGAAACTCTAGATTTGCAAGTGTAGAATTTTAACGTAGAAAAGAGGTTTTGGAAAGTTGTATAGTTTGGATGTAGAAAACGAGAGATTTTGAAAACCTAGGTTTGGGGTAAGGTTTGAAAACCATGTTTTTGGGAAGAAAATTAGGGTTTCCTAATCTTGGGTTCTAGGGCTTGACTTGGCTCTAAGGAAAGAGTTTTTGGAAAGTGTGTTTTTGGAAAGGAAGGTTTTCTAGAAGGAAATCCTAGGGAGGAGTTTTTAGAAAGTGAATTTGAAGATAGAGTTTTTGGAAAAAATATTTTAAAGAGAAAGAGTTTTTGGAAGGAAAACCCTAGAGGAGAGTTTCTAGAAGGAAGATTTTGGAAAGAGAGTTTTTAGAAAGATTTGTAGGGAATGTTTTTAGAAAGTGGATTTTGGGAAAAATGTTTTGGAAATGAGTTGAAAAAGGGAGTTTTGAAAAATAGATTTTTGGAAGGAGTTTTTGAAAACGATTTTGGAAAGAAGAGTTTTAGGAAAGTATGTTAAAAAAGAGATTTTTAGGAAGGGATTTTTGGAAAGAGAATTTTCATGAAAAGTATGAAAATGTCTCACTTTCCTAAAGCAATTCTAACCATAAGAAGGCTGGAAACACTTTAAGAAAATGGTTTTGAAAACAAAGAGATTTGAAAATATGGACTGTATCAGTCCCTTTGAATGTAACACTTTCCTAAAGCGACCCTAGCCATGGAAAAGCTAGAATCACCCTAGGATTGTGATTCTAAAAACAAGTTTTGAAAAAGGAGATTTTGATGCAATTTTGAAAACGAGTTTGAAAACGATTTTGGAAACAACTTTGAAAACGATTTTTGGAAGATGCAAGATCATGATTTGCATAATGCAATTTTGGTGTCATGAACATACAAGGCTAAGGCTTCACCACATAATCAAGGGGGCCGGACCCACGTGGTCTCTGATTAGACTAGAAGAAAGCCCCCGACACGGTGACTCTCCAATAGCCCAATCCTACACATGGACCGGGAATCCTCTTGTTTCGAGAATGCAAAGAAAGGGGGGGGGGAAGAGATGGGGGATTAAAATAGAGAAAACCCAAGTGGGTTAGGAGAGAGAAGAGAGAGGGGGGAAGTGCGGAAATTTAAATGGAGAACCTACCTTGTATCATGTTTATTTTACGCGCCTTGCTTGTCTTCAATCTTCGGTCTTCGTCTTGATCTTCGCCTTCAATCTTCAAGAGTTGTCTTCAAACTTTAGATGGCAGCTCTTCAAGTCTTCAAAGGATGGTTGAAGGCTAGTGTATGAGTGTATGAGGGTGTATAGGAGTGTATATAAGGCTAGGGTTTGTGTATGGTGGCTAGGGTTTGGAAAACCTAAGGAGGCTAGGGTTTTGGGAGTGTTCGAGCTCTGTATATCAAATTATATGAATTTTAGACTGAGTTGACGGACCCTCTTCACATTGGAGGAGGCTCTGTATTTATAGAGGTTGGGCAATACTGGCGCCTGTTGTAGTGGCGTCAGACCAAATTTTACACTGGCGCCACTAGGAGTGGCGCCAGGCCAATTTTTGGCTTGGCACCACTACTAGTGTCTCCAACCATTTAGGAAATATTTAAGGTTGGCAACTAGCGTATCTTTGACTAGATTTGGGCGCCTCTACTAGTGACTACCATACAATTTTTAGCCTAGCTTCACTAGGAGTGACTCCAAAAAGTCCGGGAATGATTTGGAAAAGCCGGGAATGACCCGAAAGGTCGGAAAAGAGCAAGAACACTTAAAATAGTGTCCTGAAAGTATTTGACTTAAGAAATGAGGATAAGATGGGTCGGAAAGGTTGACTGGGCCTTTAGGGGCAAAACAATCAATCGGACCGGGAAACAATCAGAGGTTGACTGCTCGTGTCTTAAATCTGGCAGAGGTTCGGCTATGCATGGTGTCTATATGAGTATGAGGTTGAGGGTTGACTAATGCGTCCTAAAAAGGCTCGGTCCCCAGATCTTCAAACCTAGGCCCACTCCCCGAGGTGGTGCCATGATCGGTTGGTGATCCGAGCGGGGGAACCATCAAGAGGCCGTAGGTGAAGAAACTGACACAGCATCTTACCCACAACCAATATACCGTTCTCCCTTTCTAACTAGAAAGGACATATCAGGGTAATAATGCAAGTATGCAGAATATAAGTGCACATGCAGTGTGTGTGTGTGATTTTTAAAAGTGGAGGAAAGAGCCCAACAACTCCCATTCATCCTGTTCATCACATTCATGCATAGCGGTTAATAAAACTTAAGCAAAAAGCGCACCTACAAAACAAAGATGCAAGTGTTAGTATGTGGATGACAAACATAATACAAGATAATATGAATAAATGCATGTTTTTTTTTTAAACAATTTTGAAAATTTAGTTTTGAAAGTTTAAATTGAATAGGATTGAACTAAGTTAATTGGAGACTCTACATGGGTAAAGGGTAAAGAGACATGACTACGGCCTAACCCTCTAAGTGTCCCCAGTAGAGTCGCCAGCTGTCGCGCTCAGATTTTTCGCACTCGAGGAATACTCACACAAGCGGGAAAAATGTTATACTCTCTCGTTAGAACTCACCCTCCTAAAAGAATGAGTGTGACTAGGTTTGAATTAAAAAATTGATTTGAATAAAGGGCTTTTGGAAAAAGATTCGGAGTCGCCACCTAACTTGATTAAGGTGAGTTAGGTCACCTAAAAACTAAGAATAATCCGAAGACTACACCTAGGGTTTTTGAAAAACGATTTTGAAAATATCTCCTCGAGAGAGGGTTTTTAAGAAAAACAGGTTGTTTGGCAACCTTTGGACAACGTTTAGCCCTTTTCGAAAAATAACTCCATTTTTGGTCTATGAAAACAGTGATCTAGATTCGGAGGTTGGTTACGTGTAGGGAAGACGCACTAAGCCATCACCCTACCACGCCCTTTCAGTACCTACGTGTCAATCTACCATAGATTCACCTACGAGAGTCTTTAACTAACTAATGTTCAATCCCATTCCACTTTGAAAAAAGAATGTTTGAAAAGAAACTAACATGATGCATGATATGCAAGTGCAATAGAAGAGAGTTGATTTAGAAATAGATTTGAAAAGAGATTTGAAAAGAAGAATTTGATTTGATTTTAGAAGAGATTAGAAAAGATAGAATTGAAATTGGAAAGTTTGAGAAACAAGAAATAGAAATTTGGAAATAGAAATTTGAAATTGGAAGTTTGAAAATAAGTTGGAGATTTGAAAAGATTTTGCAATTTGAAGTTTGAAAAATGTGGAGGAATTTGAAATTTGAAAAGAGTTGTGACCGCACCTATGAGGGTTGCCTACGTATCCCTTTGGAGGAATCAGGTCAGTCGTAGTTCGGACAAGAGTCTGATTGAAAATAGAAGAGTTGATTTGAAGAAGGAGACTGAATTGAAAATTGAATTGGAAGATTGAGAGATTGAACTTTGATTGGAAGATTTGAAAAGATTGGTTTTGAAAGACTTGGTTTTAGGAAAACTAGACTTAGAAACTTAGAAAAGAAGGATTGGATTTGAGTTGGAAATATTTTGAAAAAGAATTGACTTGAATATTAGACTTGGAAGATTTAGGAAATGATTGGATTTAGGAAGGGTTTGAATTAGAAAAGGTCTGATTTAGGAAAGTTCCGAATTTGGAAAGTTTTATTTTTGGAAAGTTTTCAAATGAGGAAAGTTTCGAAATTAGGAAAGTTTTTAAATTAAGAAAGTTTTGAATTTGGGAAGTTTTAACCTAGGAAAGTTTTGAATTTAGAATGTTTTGACTTAGGAAAGTTTTGAAAATAGGAAAGTTTTGAAATAGGAAAGTTTTGAAAATAGGAAAGTTTAGAAAACAAGAAAGTTTTGAAAATAAGAAAGTTTTGAGTTTAGAAAGCTTTGGATTTGGAAAGATTTGAAATTTAGAAAGTTTAGGATTTAGAAAGTTTAGGATTTAGAAAGTTTTAGATATAGAAAGTCTTAACTTAAAAAAGTTTTGAATTTAGAAAGCTTAGAATTTTAAACAGATTTGCCATTTAGAAAGTTTAAGATTTTGAAAGTTTTAGAGTTTTTTAGAAAATCTCGAGATTAGGAAATGTTTGAATTTAGGAAAGGTTTGAAAACTTAGGTTTGAAAAGTTAAGATTTGAAAAGCAGGTAGAATTAGGAAAGGGTTGAATTAGGAAAGATTTGAAAGTTGAGTTTTAAAATTTAGGAATGATTTTTATATTCAAGTTTTGAAAACTTAAGATTTAGGAAATGAGAAGATTAAGAAGGATTCGATTTAGGAAAGATTTAGATTTTGAAATTTAAGGAAAGATTTAAAGTTTAGGTTTAAGAAACTTATGGTTTAGGAAAGAATTGAATTAAGAAATGTTTGGATTAGGAAGGGATTGGATTTTGTTTCTAAAAGCAAAGGTTTGATTTTGTTTCCAAAAAATGGAGGATTGGATTTGGTTTTCTAAACAGGATGATTTGACTTGGTTTCCTGAAGGGAAGATAAGATTTGGCAAGGATTTGGAAAAGGTGATTCTAGAAACCCTAGATTTGAAAGTGTAGAATTTTAACGTAGAAAAGAGGTTTTGGAAAGTTGTATAGTTTGGATGTAGAAAACGAGAGATTTTGGAAACCTAGGTTTGGGGCAAGGTTTGAAAACCATGTTTTTGGGAAGAAAATTACGGTTTCTTAATCTTGGGTTCTAGGGCTTGGCCTGGGCTCTAAGGAAAGAGTTTTTGAAAAGTGCGTTTTTGGAAACGAAGGTTTTCTAGAAGGAAATCCTAGGGAGGAGTTTTTAGAAAGTGAATTTGAAGATAGAGTTTTTGGAAAAGAAATTTTAAAAAGAAAGAGTTTTTGGAAGGAAAACCCTAGAGGAGAGTTTCTAGAAGGAAGATTTTGGAAAGAGAGTTTTTAGAAAGATTTGTAAGGAATGTTTTTAGAAAGTGGATTTTGGGAAAAATGTTTTGGAAAGGAGTTGAAAAAGGGAGTTTTGAAAAATAGATTTTTGGAGGGAGTTTTTGAAAATGATTTTGGAAAGAAGAGTTTTAGGAAAGTATGTTGAAAAAGATATTTTTAGAAAGGGATTTTTGGAAAGAGAATTTTCTTGGAAAGTATGAAAACGTCTCACTTTCCTAAAGTAATTCTAACCATAAGAAGGCTGGAAACACTTTAAGAAAGTAGTTTTGAAAACAAAGAGATTTGAAAATATTGACCGTATTGGTCTCTTTGAATGTAACACTTTCCTAAAGCGACCCTAGTCATGGAAAAACTAGAATCACCTGAGGATTGTGATTTTCAAAACAAGTTTTGAAAAAGGAGATTTTGATGCAATTTTGAAAACGAGTTTGAAAACGATTTTGAAAACAACTTTGAAAACGATTTTTGGAAGATGCAAGATCATGATATGCACAATACAATTTTAGGGTCTTGAACATATAAGGCTAAGGCTTCACCACATAATCAAGGGGGCCGGACCCACGTGGTCTCTGATTAGACTAGAAGAAAGCCCCCTACACGGTGACTCTCCAATAGCCCAATCCTACACATGGACCTGGAATCCCCATGTTTCAAGCATGCAAAGAAAGAGGGGGAAAGAGATGGGAGATTAAAATAGAGAAAACCCAAGTGCGTTAGGAGAGAGAAGAGAGAGGGGGGAAGTGCGGAAATTTAAATGGAGAACCTACCTTGTATCATGTTTATTTTACGCGCCTTGCTTGTCTTCAATCTTCGGTCTTCATCTTGATCTTTGTCTTCAATCTTCAAGAGTTGTCTTCAAGCTTTAGATGGCAGCTCTTCAAGTCTTCAAAGGATGGTTGAAGGATAGTGTATGAGTGTATGAGGGTGTATAGGAGTGTATATGAGGCTAGGGTTTGTGTATGGTGGCTAGGGTTTGGAAAACCTAAGGAGGCTAGGGTTTTGGAAGTGTTCGAGCTCTGTATATCGAATTATATGAATTTTCGATTGAGTTGACGGACCCTCTTCACGTTGGAGGAGGCTATGTAATTATAGAGGTTGGACAACACTAGCGCCTGTTGTAGTGGCGCTAGGCCAAATTTTACACTTGCGCCACTAGGAGTGGCGCCAGCCATTTAGGAAATATTTAAGGTTGGCAAGCAACGTATCTTTGACTAGATTTGGGTGCCTCTACTAGTGACTACCATGCAATTTTTAGCTTGGCTTCACTAGGAGTGACTCTGGAAAGTCCGGGAATGATTTGAAGAAGCCGGGAATGACCCGGAAGGTCGGAAAAGAGCAGGAACACTTAAAATAGTGTCATGGAAGTATTTGACTTAAGAAATGAGGATAAGATGGGTCGGAAAGGTTGACTGGGCCTTTAGGGGCAAAACAATCAATCGGACTAGGAAACTGTCGAGACAGACTCGGACTGTCTCGGAAGAAGACTTGGTATGTGGAAACATTATTCAGAATGTTCCTAGAGGATTCCGGTTTGATTCCCAAAGCCGGCGTGGTCGAAAAAGCAGACCGGCCCACCAAGGGCACAACGGTCATTTCGTACCGGGTTTGCCAGAATTGACTCGGAATGATCCAGAAAGGTAAAGGGAGGTAGAGAACACTATAAAAAGTAGTCTCAGGAGGTTACCGGTTCGATACCCAGAGCCGGTATGGTCGAAAAAGGAGACCGGCCCACCAAGGGTAAAACGGTCATTTTGCATCGGGTTGGCCGGAACTGACTCGGAATGATCCGGAAAGATAAGGAAAGGCTGAGAATACTACAAGAAGCATTCTCGGGAGGTTACCGGTTTGATACCCAGAGCCAATGTGGTTCCCAAGGCGTTCGGATGCCTAGGGGCAAAATGGTCATCTTGACCGGAAAGTCTCGGAAAAGGTCTAGGGGGCAGTTTGGTCATTTTTCACCGAAGCGGGCTAACAAACACTAGTGTTGACCTGGGTTTTAAGTGTTTCCGCCACTCTAATGGTGGTCGTCGTGACACAGGGGTTTGTTGGCAATTCCCTATATCGACTTATTTGTGAGTATTTCTGCTACTCTAACAGTTTTTTTGAGTAGTTTCGCTACTCGGACCGTCTCGAGGAATAAACTGTCTCGAGAGAGGGATTGAAAATGGGACTTACCGTCTTCGAAAAGACGTGCCTGGATTGGAACCGTCTCGAGGAATAAACTATCTCGAGAGAGGGGTAAGAAAGGGGTCTTATCGTCTTAAAAAAGATGCGGCTGGATTGGAACCGTCTCGGGAAATAAACTGTCTCGAGAGTGGGATTGGAAAAGGGTCTTACCGTCTCTAAAAAGATGTGCCTGGATTGGAACCGTCTCGAGGAATAAACTGTCTCGAGAGTGGGGTTGGAAAGGGGTCTTACCGTCTCTGAAAAGACGCGCCTGGATTGGAACCGTCTCGAGGAATAAACTGTCTCGAGAGTGGAATTGGAAAGGGTCCTTACCGTCTCTAAAAAGATGCACCTGGATTGGAACCGTTTCGAGGAATAAACTATCTCGAGAGTGGGATTGGAAATGGGTCTTACCGTCTCCGAAAAGACACGCTTGGATGGGAACCATCTCGAGGAATAAACTGTGTCGAGAGAGGGGTTGGAAAGGGGACTTATCGTCTCCGAGGGGACGTGCCTGGAGTGGAACCGTCTCGAGGAATAAACTATCTCGAGAGTGGGATTGGAATCGGAAAGGAAAGGACAATGCCCCTAAGGGTATTTGGTCATTTTGCCTCTATTTGGGCCTGGTGGGCCCGCGAGGCGATGGACAAACGGGATTTGGACTTAGAAAGTTGGTTTTGATAGGAATATGCCCACAATGACTTGAAAATAAGTCTAGACGGAGTGTAGACTGCCGAGCGGTAAAAAATGGGGTGTTTACATTAAGGTGAAATTGGTCACCTAAAACTAAGTGCAATCTGAAGATTAAACTTAGGGCTTTTGAAAAGGTTTTGGAAATCTTCCTCAAGAGAGAGTGTTTTTTTTTTTTTTTTTTTTTTTTGGAGAAAACAAGTTGTTTGGCAAACCTTTGGAAAGATTTAAGCCCTATTTTTAAAATAACTCCATCTTGATCTTTCGAAAACAGTGATTCTAGGTTCGGATATTGGTTACATATAGGAAAGATGCACTAGGCTATCACCCTATCTAGCCCTTGCGGTACCTACATGTCTTTTCACCTTAGGTTCACTCATTTAGAATTTTCGGTTACCCAATGTCCACTTGTATCCACTTTAAGAATTTTAGAAAGAAGCTTTATGCCATCACTTTAGGAATAATAATATACATGATATGTAAGTGCATGAAAAGAATTAAAATTTGGATAGATATTTTGAAAAAGAAAATTAGAATTTTGGAAAAGGTTATGACCGCAACAATGAGGGTTGCCTACGTATCCCTTTATTGGGAATCAAGTAAATCGTAGTTCGAACATTGGGTCCAATTGAAAATAGACACTTTGGGGTCCTGTTTAATTTGAAAAGACACTTTGGGGTCTTTGAAAAGTTTTACTTAAAAAGGGTTTAATTTGAACTTTGATTTGAAATTGACTTCGAATTGAAATCGAACATTAAAGTAGAACTTGGACTTATTTTGAGAAGTTTGAATTGAACTTTGAAATTATCTTGACTTGAATTGGGGTTTGAAAATTATGTTGAATTAGAAAAGGGTTAAAGTTACAAACTCTATTTTAGGGGTTGAACTAGGGGTTTTGGCCTCCTAGGGCCTAGATAACCTAGAGTTTAAACATGCACTTGAAATAGAAAGGTTTGATTTTGGAAAGTTTGATTTTAGGAAAGTTTCAAATTAGAAAAGTTTTAAATTAGAAAAGTTTTTATTTTAGGAAAGTTTTGATTTTAGAAAGATTTGAATTAAGAAAGGTTTGAATTTCAAGAGGTTTGAATTTGAAATTTGGTAATTCATAATTTGGAAAGATTTGATATAAGAAACATTGAATTCGAAAACATGAGTTTGAAAAAGGTTTGACCTTAACCATGGAATGGCTAGAATCACTTTAGAGTTGTGATTTCTTGAAAAGACAATTTAAGACTTAAACCCAAATTTGGACCTTGATGGCCATATTGAATATAACACTTTTCTAAAACAACTCTAACCATAGAATGGTTAGAATCATGTTAGGGTTGTGGTTTTGAAAACAACTTTGAAAGAAAAGGTTTTGAATGCAAGTTTTGAAAGCAATCTTAAAGCAAGTTTGAAAACATCTTTGAATGAATGATTATGATAGCAAAAATGTAATAGGACATGAAATACAAGATTGGGTTTGATTATGATAGCAAAAATGTAATAGGACATGAAATACAAGATTGGGTTTCATCACATAACCAAAGGGGGCCAAACCCACATCTTCTTAGGTGAAACTCGAAGAAAATCCCTGACACGGTAATTCCCTCCAAGGCCTTCATAGGCATGAATTGGGAAGTTTCTTATTTCAAGTATGTAAGAAGATGGGGAAGACGATGGGAATTAAAATAGAAAATAGCCCAAGTAGACCAGAAGAGAGAAGAGAGAGGGGGGGATTGAATGGTGGACTTTGTTTGGACTTTGGAAGCTTTGAATGTGAAGCATTTGATCTTAATGGATGCTTGGAGGTAAGGATTTATGTCTATAAATTATATGTAAGCTAGGGGTTGACGGGGCTTGAGAGAATTAAGGTTTTAAGGGAATTCAAGTGCTGCTTTCAAAGAAGCAGAGTTTCTAGAGTGATTTTACTGACCTAGAATATACAGGGGGCGGCCTATTTTTATAGCCAGCCAAAATAGGGCTTGGCGATTGTTACAGTGGTGCTAGCTTTTTAGAAAAAATTTTAAGTTGACAAGAAATAGATCTTTGACCCTTGGGATGCAAGGCAGAAGATTTAGGCACCTGTCCTAGTGACTACCACGCAATTTTTGGCCTAGCTTCACTAGGAGTGACTCCAAAAACTCCAGTTATGATCCAAAAGGTTTCGAGTGGCTAGACTTGGTCAGGAATGAACAAAAACTCCTAAAAGAGTGTCCCAGAGGTAAACAACTTGATAACTAGAGCTGGAGTAGTTAAAAAGGGTGACCAACCCACTAGGGGCAAAATGTTCATTGGAACCTAGGGAACACTAGGTTCAACCGAGAGTGATCTGTGAGAAGGCTTGAAGGTTGGAAACACTATTAAGAGTGTTCCAAGGGATTGCTAATTTGATACCCAGAGTCAGTGTGGTTGGACAAGACAACCGGCCCACTAGGGGCAAAACAATCATTTCACACAGGGTTTGATACCCAGAGCCCGTGTGGTTCCCGAAGGCAATTGGATGCCTAGGGGCAAAATAGTTATTTTGATCGAATCTCTTGAAATCAATATGGAAGCGATTGGAAAGCACTAGAACGTGCTAGATTATTTTTGGAATAATCTTTGAATGGTGGACTTACCACTCTCAAGTCTTAGGTACTTTCTCGAGAAGTGTGTCGATGGGGCCAAAAAGGTAGTTTGGTAATTTTTCACTGGAATAGGCTAGCAGGCACTAGCATTGACCTGGGTTTTTAGTGTCTCTATCACTCTGACGGTATGTGACGAGCTGGTTTCCAAAGGTATTCCGTCCTCCGGTAAATGTGTCATAGCCAAGAGACATGTTCGGTCTCGTGACATGGGGGTTTGTTGGCATTCTCGATATTGACCTATTTGCGAGTGTTTCCGTCACTTTGATGGTTGTGATGTTTGTGAGTGTTTCTGTCACTCTAATGGTATGCGTTCATTCCAAAAATTGCCTAATCTTAGGAAGCTGTTGGATAGACTTATCGCCTCGGGGCCTTAGGTACTTTCCTAATTAACGTGGTCTACCATCTCGGGGATATGAGTTTCGTCCTAGTCGACGGGTGTGAAGGGACTTATCGTTCCAAGGGATTTTTCTACTTTCTTAGTAAACTTGTCGTGTTAGATGAACTTATCATTTGAGCGCTAACTTTCTCAAAAGATGTGCTGGCTTGAGTTTGACTGGTCTAGACTGGAATTGGAACTAGAATTGAGGTTGAAATATCGACTTACCATCCTTAAGAAGACATGTAAACTGGAATTGGACCGAGCAATGCCCCAAAGTTATTTTGGTCATTTTGCCTCTATTTGGCTTGGTGGGCCCGCAAAACGGTTATTAATTGGATCGAGTCTAGAAAGCTGGTTTGGACTTGAATGTGTCTGTGCCTATTTGAATATGAGTCTGGTGGGGCCGGAGATTGCCAAGTGGGCAAAAATAGGGTGCTTACAACTGTCCCTCTTTTTTTTTTTTTGCTTGTCAAGGGCAAAAAATGATAAAGTAAGAGTCTCATGTTCACCGCGAGCCAATCGGAGGGATTGGAATTAGAAGTTTTTTAAGACTACAACTTGAAAATTGCAGATTGGCCCAAGGGGGCATTTAAAATTCAATTTTGGTGGGCAAAAGGCAAAGTTGGCTTGAACTAGATTGTGGCACCACTAGAAGTGGCGCTAGGCTTAATATTGCCTTGGCGCTACTATTAGTTGTGCTAGGCCTAGGTTTTAAAAGCTTAACAGCTCCTCATTCGGGGATTACGGGTTTGTGAAAATTTTTGAAGCTTTGAGAGCTTTTCTTGAGTTTTTGCCAGAAGGAACCCTTGGGTATTGAAGGAGTGTGTTTCGGGGACACCAAAGAGTTGCCAAAAGTGATCATCGTTGCCCGAATTGTCGCCGCAGAAGACAATTTCGTTGAGAAACTCCAAGAGGTGAGCTTTCTGTTTTGTGTTGATCATGACATACAGAATTGCATTTGAGTCATGTAAATAGTCAAAATCTATGTTTTGATGTATTTTGACCACTCTGGTGATGTTATTTATGTGTTTTGGTTCTCGTTTTGTTGAGTTTGAGTAGTTTTGCATGTTTACTCGTAAGGGTTTCCCAGCAGGGAATGGGATTTTGGACCTATGAGCTTAGATTTTGCATTTTTTAGCTAGATTTAAGCATCGTATACCTTAGAAAAATATTTTGAACAACAGTGGAAAGTTTTGTAATTTTCTAAAAAAATTTTCAATTTTCATTTTAAAAAAAAATACTTGAAAAATTAAAAAAATTACAAAATTGATTGAATTGCTCATGTTATGTATTCAGAAAAATATGAGAATATTTTAGTAAATAATTGAAGTACATTTGAATAATTTTACAAGCATTTTGAGAACCCTTGGATTTTTGAAAAATAGAAGCATTTGTTGAAAATTTTGAGAACCTTAAGAATTTGCACAAATTATTTTGTGTTCATCCATGACATGTACTTGTGATACCATGAGGTGCACCACTTGTGCTCTACGGTAGAGTTTTGGACATTCTAGGGACTATTTAGAAACGGGAGTCTGTCGAAAATTTTCAAAATGGAAAAATGTTAGAAATTTTTGAAATAAAATCTTTTTAAAGGCAAAATAAATAAAACCTTTGAGGATGGGGCCTTTCTGGCAGAGAAGACTCTGAGAAACTCGGGGGGACTTGGAATAAACGTTTTTCAACGGAAAAGCTTAGAAAACCTTTAAAATGGACTTAGAATAAAACTTTTGAAGGAGAAGTTTAGAAAACCTTTGAAAATAGACTTGGAATAAAACTTTTGAAGGAAAAGTTTAGAAAACCTTTGAAAGTGGATTTTGGAATAAAACTTTGAGATTTGATTTTGAAATTAACTTTGGATATTAACTTTGAAACAGACTTTTGGAAACAGCTCCAAAACCTGGGGAATTGATTTTTGAAATAGACTTTTAAAGAAAACTGAGAAATATGATAGGGTAGACTCTGCTAAGGCCAGGGAATGAGATTTGCATCGTTCTCTCATTTCTTTCCTTCTTATTTTCTATACCTTTTTTCTTTTGAACTGCTTACCATATACTGATATCTTTATCTTGATTTGATTTTTAGGATGGTTGACGAGGATGATGACGGCTCTAAGAGGAGACGCCGGTCCGGGAAGGGAGCTCGTTCTGACTTTGGCAATAGTTCTAGTCATTCCTGGGGTGGCCGTAGGTTCACTGGTAAGAACGGGAGTAAGAGGATGCCTCCAGTCAAACACTTTCCTCCAGTTGAGCCCCCTTTTGAGGAGGAGATGGGTGGAGAGGGTGAGGCACCAGGCCTTGGAGACCCTACGACTGGTTTTGGGAGGGCTTCTTATAGGGTGAGAAAGACAGATCCAGACCTGGGGGACTTGGAGGTACCCGTTATTCCCTCATTGGGAGATTTGGCTCACTATAATAGTGTTTATTCCTGGCAGCATTTGCCCCCTCCTAGGGTACATACATCATTTAGAGGGGCCATTCACCAGGTATTCAGTACCATGCAACGACTTGCTCTATCCTACTGTGTCTTTTTTACAGAGATCGGGTTCAGGGCTTTCATGGGATTATAGAAAAACCACCTGAACTTCTAGTTGGTGTTAGCCTTGATTGAGAGATGGTTTAGCGAGCCAGGGACCTTTCATTTTGTAGGTTTCGAGCTGGGTTTGACTCCATTAGATTGGGCCATCATTATTTAGCTTTCTTTTATCAGCTGTCAATTCACTTTGCAGCCAGTTAGTAGAGTTGATGCTTGTATTTTGTTAGACCTGCCACCTCTCGATCGTTCTTTTTCCCCTGTGTCTTGGCTTAGTTAGAACGAGCATACCTTTTTTGCGGAGCCACCACCTAATCAGCGAGATATAATGAGACGATGACTACTATTGTATATTGTGTTTAGCTGCTTTTGCAACAACAATAAGTCGATCATTCTGTTTAGGATGGTGAGCTTGGTAGCTGATTTGGTCCTCGGGCTTTGAGATGAGCTCATTTTCAGGTGGCCAGCTGGTTTGAGATTACTAACTCTATGACTAGACCTGCAACCCTTTGTTGGATCGATCCATTATGAGGCAGTCAGGTATTTGGTCCCAATGTCTTTGTCGAGGGTTTCCTTTTTCAGTGATGAGTCCTAAGAGTCCTATGTGAGAGATCGGCATTGGCACCAGTTCCACGAGGAGTTCCATAAGTGCCTTCACCCAGTTCTAGGTGGTGGTCGGAGGGTACGCTATAGGCTAGGAGGTGGTGGACTTGTGGCATCGGGCTGAGGGATTTATGCCCCAGGCCGAGTTTGCTGCCATATGGGATTAGAAAGACTGGTATCAGAGTGAGAAAGATAAATTCCAGATGGAGAGGGACCAGTACCAGGCTGAGGTAGCCACTTTGACCAGATAGTTGGCTCAGATTGGAGGTGGCGAGGTATATTATATTCTTCTTTTTTATACTGGCTTTGTTTAGTTGTCTATTTGCCTTCCTAATTCAAGTTTTTTCTTTTTTGTACGATGCCGGTGCTTCCAATAGTCGGCTAGCTCCTCCTGAGCCAAGCTTTGTGACTACGATCGAGACATTAACTTTGACTCCTTATGGGTGCCCTTTGTCGTGGGCTAGCTCTTTTTTTTCCCTATGTCCTAGATATACATTTAGAGTTTGTTAGGTGGTTTATTTGTAATCTTTGAATAGAATGGATATTTATGATTCAGATGTATGTATTGATGTATGAATAGGGGTATATGTTAGGATTACTCATGATATTGATGATGCATGTCTATTACAGGTTTGGATAAGATATTGAATTGCATTGGTGACTTACACGAACTTTGGTAGAGCAATAGGTAGCCAATATTTCAATTTGAGAAGGCTTTGCTTTAGGACCGTATGGGGTTTTGAGAATTAAGTGAGATATGCAGGCACAAATTTAATGTTGTTTTTGGTAGGGTTTAGATCCACACCATCCTGAGCAGGTTTTAAGGTTCCGTCCCCTAGAATTCTTCCTTTGCCCCAACAACATGTCCATCTCATACAAACCAAGCAATCTCTTTTCAATTGAAGAGGACTTTAATAGGATTGTAATGTGAGCCATGGTTTTCGATTTTTGTAAGAAAAGGGACATGCTCGAACTTATAACTTCTACTGGATTTTTTTATTGCCTAGGATCGCCTTGAAATTTCCTTTTTGCCTTTTGAAAATTGCACACCCTACAAGATTGTATGGGGTGAATCTTTTTGGCTTATTTGTTTACCTTACTAAAGGGAAAAGGTTTTTTTTTTGTGAGGCAGATACTTCTACAATCCCTCTTACTTGGCCGTATTTTCTCTCAGTGTTTTATTCTAACCCATTGCGGGCAGTGACCGCTTGGTTGGGGCTTCTTTGGCAAGAAACATAACTGGCTCAAGTGGGTTCAACAAGGATTGCTTTTGACTATATGGGAAATGAAATGAGGGCTGCTTTCATTTTGAACCAGATCGCTTGATTTCTAGAACCTTTACGTTGATTTCTAGAAAGGACATTTTTTGCTAAATTTTTCGCTATCTATTCACCCCACTGTAGGGGGATGGTTTCGAATCGAGGTTGACAAGAATCTTTTGCTCTCTGCATGGCACTAGTGAGCTGAGCAAAGGGAATACACATTTTTGTTAATTTCTAGGGAGATTTGAAATATGGCTCCTCTTCCTTTTGATAGTTTGGCTAGTCATCGCTTCGCTTTGGTGTCTTGTAATTGTTGCTTTTTGGGTGGTTTCCTCACTCACTCATCTTCCCTCTCTTAAAAAATTCAACCGTTCAATGAGTGATTAACTCATGCTATTACAACCTTCAAGTCAAGTACTCCACAAGATAGAGCGCATCCCCCTTTTTGTTTTTAAAAGCATTCACTATTTAGAAGAGTATGAGATAACAACCTTTGAATGAAAACTATCTCTTTATTACTTCAATTTTGAAAATTTCCCTTATATTGCATCAGATTTTTATTGAAATGAAAATGTAAACATCACTTTAAAGATAGAAAATAAAAGGGATAGAAAGAAAGCGAGTGAAAATACCTCTCTCTTGTACGCTTAGGTGTGCACTTTTAGTAGGGTTTTGGAATGACCCCCACGTCTTTGCCATCTGTCCTTTAGATCACTAGACTAGGTAAGGCAGGTGGGTGATTCTTTGAGGGCTTTTGGTGAGTTCACAATGATTGTGCAATTATCAGCCTTGTGGACTTTCTTGTTTTCCTCCATTGCCTCCTCAGCTTCTTCGAGATACAAGTTGGCTAGCTCACCTCCTTCTAGCTCGAATGGCTCTACCAATGCTTTCAACTTCTTAAGGCCCCAACCCATGTTTTCATAGTCAAATTCAGTCGTGGGCCAGAGGTTCTTGGATAGGTTGAGTTTGGTTGTGGCATACTTAGGGTGCACAAATTCATCTCGCCAACTGTTGGTGGTCATGTTCTCGGCGAGGATCTCCTCTAGGGGTAGGAACTCTTTGAATGGCCAGTTAGAGGAGTCGTGCACTTCATTTGGATTGTAAAATTAGATTAGGCATGGCAAGATTTCCTCCTCCTAGTTGCTTTCTTCACCAGTTTCCCAATCTTCCTCAGAATAATCCTTAACCATAATCTCCTCTAGTTTACCCTCCTATTCTATTTCCTCTAGTATCAGGTTGACATTGTGATCTAGAAAGGGGTTTGTGGTGACATTAGGTGTCATGCCTTTGGCTGCCCGAATGGTATTAGCAAGTGAGGGCGCCACTGACAGTTGGAGGTAAGGGGCTTGTCAATGAACAAGACAATACAGGCTTTAGTATGTTATTTTTTAAGAGGTTATGATAGGCTTCTATTTGGGTACAAGATAAGGTATCAAAGGTGCAGATGAGTTGGGTCGGCCTATTGAAATCGGGTCGTGCCCTAGCAGGGACAAAGTTGGGCATTTGAGTGGGCATGGTTAAGGTGGGTATGGGTAGTATAGGATGTGACTAGGGTGGTGGATGGTATGGCGGTGGTTGAATATGAAAGATAGCTGACACTTCACTCTCCTTCTTGATTACTCCCCTTGCAGTGGTCACCTTTCTAACTATATTGGCTGAGCTTTCTCCAATCTTTGCATAAGGGTCCATAATTCTTCCCTTCTTGAGACCATTTTCTATTATCTTCCCTTGCATGATAAGCTCAGAGAAACTTTTCCCCACTCTCGTGCAGAGCTTTTCATAGTACATGCCTTGGTGTGCATGAACAATTGCATATATTCCTTCTCTTCTAAAGGGGCATTGACTTATGATGCTGCCTCTCTCCACCCAAGGGCATAGCTTTTGAAGCTTTCTTTATCTCCTTTGCTCATTGTCATCAAGGACCAATGGTCAGAAGTTAGATCTATGTTGTGGTTGTATTTGGCCTTGAATGCATTAACCAGCTCAATCCAAGTTATGACCTTCCTCAGATCAAGTCCGACAAACCACTATAGAGCGGACCCAGTTAAGCTGTGTTGAAAGAGTTACATAAGAAGATTGGGATCATTCTCATGACCACTTAATGCCCCAGCATAAAGGTAAAGGTGAGTTATAAGGTTAACAGTGCCATCGTTCTTTTAAAAGTCAGGTATTTTGAACTTGGCCGGCCTCGGATGATTTGGGAAAAAGCAAAACACATCGTAAGAAGTGAGCTCGAAAGGGTCATAGTCATGGAGGCACTATAGTGAGTCTTCTAACCCTTGGATATTCAGGTTTGGGAAAATTCCTTTTACAGCAGGCAAGAGCAATATGGTATCTTCTTCTTCAGTGTTAGCCCCCTTGGAGTGCTCTTTGTTTTTCCTCGAAGTGTCAGATTGGAGCATAATCTTTGGGTTGGCAAGCTCAAAGTCTTTGGAAAAAAATCATGGATGATGATGGGGCTAGGACAACATCTTTTACAGACATGGCTTGAATGAGCTTAAACATCTCGTCAATCTTGGTTCTCATCTCATTGACCTCCTCTTAAGAGACTGAGGAGGACTCGTCAGTGTAAGCACCTCATTTTTGCCCGCTCGGCAATCTCCAGTCCGACAGGACTCATATTCAAGTTGACATAGACATATTCAAGTTCAAAATCAACTTTTCAAACTCAATCCAATCAATCAATCACTTCGTAGGCCTACTGGGCCTAATAGAGGCAAAATAACCAAAATGTCCTTATGCCATTGCTCAGTCTAATTCCAATTGGCACGTCTTCTTGGAGACGGTAAGTTCCCGTTTCAATCTCAAATTCAATTTGAAGTTCAATTCCAATTTAAACCAAATTCAGCATGCCTTTCAAAAAAGTTGATCCCTCAGGTGATATGACCATCTAATCCGGCACATTTTTTTAGAAAACTCTACAGAACAGTAAGTCCTTTCAAACCCTTCGACCGAGATGGAGCCCAAGTTCCCGAGATGGTAGAACGGTCCACCTTTGGCGTCTGCTAGCCTACCAACGAAGAATGTTCGTTATTCGGCACGTCTTTCAAGAAAGTTGATTCCTCAGACGATAAGTCCACCTAACAATTTCCCAATGTCAAGCAGTCTCCAAAATGAACGCGAACCATCAGAGTGGTGGAAACACTAGTAAACATCGCAACCGTCAGAATTGCGGAAACACTCGTAAATAGGTCGACATTGGACATTGCCAACAAACCCCCTATGTCACAGGACCGAACTCGCCTCTTGGCCGTGACATGTTTACGAAAGGACGAGATACCTTTGGAAACCAACTCGTCACAAATGCCTTCTAGTCAGTTTTGAACTAATTATGGGACCATCCGGTCAAAATGACTATTTTGCCCCTAGGCATCTGAGCGCCTCCAGGAACCACATTGGCTCTAGGTATCAAATCGGTTACCTCTCGAGAATACTTCTAATAGTATTTTCAACCTTCCAATACCTTTCCAGATCATTCCAACTCAATTCCGATAAACTCGATGTAAAATGACCGTTTTGCCCCTAGTGGGCTGATCACCTTTTTCAACCACACCGGCTCTGGGTATCAAATCGATGATCCTTTGGAACACTCTAGATAGTGTTTCCAACCCTCAAGTCATCTCATGAGTCATTTCGAGTCCATTCCAATGGCTTTCTGGTCTAATTGGCCATTTTACTCCTAATAGCTCGGTCTACAATTCTGACCTTGTTTTTCAAGTCCGTTATCCCTGGGACACTATTTCAAGGGTTTTTACCCATTTTTGACCTTCAGGACCATTCCCAAACCTTTCAGAGTCACTCTTAGTGGAGCCAAGCCAAAAATTACATCGGAGTCACTAATACAGGTGCTCAAATCTCCGGTCTTGCATATTAAGGCTTGAAAGACATGTTGCTTGCTGACCTTAAGAGTTTCCTAAGTGGTTGGCGCCCCTAGTAGTGGTGCCAGGCCACAAATTGGCCTAACGTCACTACTAGTGGCGCTAGAAGGAATTTTAGCCTGGTACCACTACAACAGGCGCTAGGTCAATCTTTTGTCTATAAGTACAGAGCCTCCCCCTCCATGAAAAAGGGTCGGCAATCTAACTCCAAAAACCCTGTCTCTCGATATATAGGCCTTGAACTCTCTCCAAATCCTAGCTTTCCTAGACTCTTTTAAACCCTAGCCCTCATACACTTTAACCCTAGCATACATACACTCAATACACTCCTATACGAGCCTCCAAGCCGACCATTGAAGACTCAAGGTACTGCAATCTCAAAACTCTCAAAGATCAAAGCGAAGTAAAGCAAATAAAGCAGGCAAATCAAAGAAGACACAAGGTTGGTTTTTTATTTACGTTTATGCAATTCCCCCCTCTCCTCTCTCTCGTAATCCACTTGGGTTTTCTTCTATTTTAATCCCCTATCTTCTTTCCCACTTTCTTGCATGCTTGAAACAAGGGAATCCCCAATTCATGTGTAGGAAGAATGGTTGAAAGTCACCATATCGGAGGCTTTCTTCTACTTCAACCTTAGACCATGTGGATTCGGCCCGCTTGATTATGTGGTGAAGCCTAAACCATGTATGTTCACGACCTTACTTGCAATGTGCATATCATACTCATATATCTGTTTAAAATCATTTTCTAAACTTGTTTTCAAAACTTGCATCAAAATCTTTTACATAACTTGTATTGAAAATCTTCACTTTCAAACTTGTTTTCAAAAATCACAATCTTAAGATGATTCTAATCACTCAATGGTTAGAGTTGTTTTAGCAGAGTGTTACATAAGTTTTGGGTGTAAACCCCAAATTGTTTTTGTCCAAATTACAATCCTAAGGTGATTCTAGCCATGGTTAGGGTTGCTTTAGGAAAGCATTATATTTAAAGTGATCAACATGGTCTATATTTCCAAACCCTCATTTTCAAAATCATAATCCTAGAATGGTTCTAATATTCTTATGGTGAGAATCATTTTAGAAAAGTGAGATATTTTTAGAGGCTTGCAAAAGTCCACATTCAAATCCCTTTCCAAATTGTTTTTCAAACTTAGTTTCCAAAACCTCTTTTTTTAAAATTCTCTCCAAAATCTCTTTTCAAATCCACTTTCTAAAACTTCTTTTCTAATACATCAAAATATCCACTTTTCAAATCTCTTTTTCTTGAAATCCAAGTCAAACCTTAGAATTCATGATTTGGAAACCGTAATTCCTCTTTTGAAGTTTTGATTTTCTATTTTGCCTTAAAACATAGATTTCCAAAACTCTATTTTCTACATCAAAATCATAAGTTTCCTAAACCTCTTTTTCATGTCAAATCATATTTTCTAAATTAAAGTTTTCCAAATCTCATCCTTTCCAATTCCATGTCAAATCTAATCTTCTAACTTAGGAAACCAAATCCCATTTCCAATTTAGGAAACCAAATCTAATCATCTGCTTTTAGAAACAAAATCAAATCATCTCTTTTTGAAAATAAAATCCAATCTTTTATTTTAGAAAATAGAAATCTAATTTTTCCTAATTCCAACCTTTCCTAATTCTATTCCTTTCCTAATTCCATACCTTTTCTAAATCTCAACTTTCTAAATATGAAATTATCAAATCTTTCTTAACCTCAAATTTCTCTTAACTTCAAGTATTTTCAAAACTCAAACTTTCAAGTCTTTCTTAATTTCAATTCTTTCTAATTCTAAACTTTCTAAATCTAAACCTTTCTCAAATCCAAAACTTTCCAAAATTAAAACTTTATAAATTCAAAACTTTCCTAAAGTAGAACTTTCTTAAAGTAGAACTTTCCTAATTCAGAACTTTCCTAATGTGAAACTTCTTAAAACGGAACTTTCCTATTTTTTAAACTTTCCTAATTTCAAGATTTCCTAAATCCAATCTTTTCTAAACTCCAACTTTCCAAATTTTTTAAATCAAACTTTCAAGTCAAATCTTCTCCAACTAATCTAAGTTTTTCTAAATCAAATCAAATCTTCCCTAAACCCTATTGCAAGTTTTCAAAAACCAACCTTTCTAAAATCAAACTTCTTAGGTTCAAATCAAGTCCTTCCAATTGAATTGCATGTTCTAACTTTAGGTAACCTAAACCCTAGCTCAACCCTAACCCTAAAGTTGGGAAGCTTCAACACTTTTCTAAAACTCCTTCCCAAACCAAGATGGTTTTCCAAATTTAAACTTCAAAAATGCTTTCAAAACTCAACTCTATCTTTCCAAATTTAATCTAAGTTTTCTTACAAAGATCAAAGCCCCTTTTCAAGTCTAATCCTAAGTCTAGGTTTAATTTCAAATCAAATTTCAATCTAAAATCTTCTATTCGATGTTTAAATTAAATCTCCTTTTCAAATCAAACTCTTTTCAAATCAAACTTTCTAACATCTCAAAGTGTCTATTTTCAATCAAACTCTTGTTTAAACTATGACTAACTTGATTTCCAAAAAGGGATACATAGGCAACCCTCATGGGTACGGTCACAATCTTTTTCAAACTTCTAATTCCACAATCTTTTACAAATTTCCAAATTTATAATATATTTCAAGTTTCTAAATTCTAAAATCTATTTTCAAATCTTTGATTTCAATTCTAAAACCTTCTTTCAAATTTCAAATCTAGTATTTTCAAATCTGTTTCGAAAGTCAAATCTTTTTCTTCAAATCTATTTTCAAAATCAAGTCAAATTCTCTCACTTGCATGTCATGCATTATGTTAAACTTTTTTCTCAAAATTCTTTTCTAAAGTGGATAGTTTTTGGACATTTATTAATCAAAGATTCCGAATGAGTGAACTTAGGGTGCAAAGACATGTAGGTACTACAAGGGCAGGGTAGGGTGATGGCTTAGTGCGCCTTCCTTACACGTAACCAACCTCCGAACTTAGATCATTATTTTCAGAGACCAAATGGAGTTATTTTTAAAAAAGGGCTTAAATATTTCCAATGGTTTCCAAACAACCTATTTTCTCAAAAACCCTCTCTTGAAGAAGTTTTCAAAATCTTTTCAAAAACCCTAAGTGTAATCTTCAGATTGTGCTTAGTTTTAGGTGACCTAACTCACCTTAATCAAGTTAGGTGATGACTCCAAACCTTTTTTCAAAAGTCCTTATTCAAAATCAATTTTAAATTCAAACATAATCGCACTCGTCATTTTAGAAGGATGAGTTCTAAAGAGAGAGTACTGTATTTTTCTCACTTGTGCGTATTTTTCTCAAGTGCGAAAAATCGAGACACGACAGCTGCCGACTCCACTAGGGACGCTTAGAGAGTTAGGCCATTGTTATGTCTTTTTACCATCACCCATTTGGAGTCTTTGATTAATTTGTCTAATTCTATCCATTTCAAAATCTTTCAAAATCAAGTTTCTCCAAGTTACAATAAAAAATACATCATTGCTTGCATTCAATTACATTCAGTTATTCAATCTTACATCATGTTTGTCAGTCGAAGTACTAAATTTTGCATATTTTTGTAGGTGGACCTTTGTTTGTTTCATTTTATATTAATTGCCATATATGAATGAATGTATGGAATGGACAAGATGGATGGGAGTTGTTCGGCCCTTTCCTCCACTTTTCAAAATTTCACACACACACTGCACGTGGACAAGGATTTGCGTACTTACATTCTCTACCCTGATATGTCCCTTCTAGTTAGAAGGGAGAACGGTATATTGGTTGTGGGCAAGATGCTGTATTAGTTTCTTCGTCTACGACCTTTTGATGGTTCCTCTGTTCGGATCACCAACCAATAATGGCACTGTAACACCCCATTTTTGACTGCTCGGCAGTCTACACTCCATCCAGACTTGTTTTCAAGTCACTATGGGCGTATTCCAACGGAAACCAACTCTCTAAGTCCAAATCCCATGTGTCCATCGCTTCGCGGGCCCGTCAGGCCCAAATAGAGGCAAAATGACCAAAATGCCCTTAGGGGCATTGTCCTTTCCTTTCCAACTCCAACCCCTCTCTCGAGACAGTTGATTCCTCGAGACGGTAAATCTATTCTAATCCAGGCACGTCTTTTCGAAGACGGTAAGACCCCTTTCCAATCCTTCTCTCGGGACAGTTTATTCCTCGAGACAATTTCAATCCAGGCACGTCTTTTCGAAGACTGTAATACCCCTTTCCAATCCCTCTCTCGGGACAGTTTATTCCTTGAGACGGTTCCAATTCAAGCACGTCTTTTCGAAGGCGGTAAGTCCCCTTTCCAATCCCTCTCTTGAGACAGTTTATTCCTCGAGACGGTCCGAGTAGCGAAAATACTCGTAAATATCACAACCGTTAGAGTAGCGAAAATACTCACAAATAGGTCGATATAGGGAATTGCCAACAAACCCCTGTGTCACGACGACCGCCATCAGAGTGGCGGAAACACTCAAAACCCAGGTCAACACCAGTGTCTGTTAGCCCACTTCGGTGAAAAATGACCAAACTGCCCTTTGGACCTTTTCTGAGACTTTCCGATCAAGATGACCATTTTGCCCCTAGGCATCCGAATGCCCCGGGAACCACACTGGCTCTGGGTATCAAACCGGTAACCCTTTGAGATTACTTTTTATAGTGTTCTCAAGCTCCCTTTACCTTTTCAGATCATTTCGAGTCAGTTCCGGCCAACCCGGTACAAAATGACCGTTTTGGCCCTAGTGGGCCGGTCTCCTTTTTCAACCACACTGGCTCTGGGTATCAAACCGGTAACCTTCTGAGACTGCTTTTTGTAATGTTCTCAACCTCCCTTTACCTTTTTAGATCATTCCAAGTCAGTTCTGGCAAACTCGGTACAAAATGACCGTTTTGCCCCTAGTGGGCCGGTCTCCTTTTCTGACCACGCCAGCTCTAAGAATCAAACCAGCAACCTCTGGGAACATTCTGAATAATGTTTCCAGATACTAAGTCTTTGTCCGGGACAGTCCGAGTCTGTCCCGGCAGTTTCCCGGTCCGATTGATCGTTTTGCCCCTAAAGGCCTAGTCAACCTTTTCGACCCATCTTATCCTCATTTCTCAAGTCAAATACCTCCAGGACACTATTTTAAGTGTTCCTACTCTTTTTCGGTCTTCCAGGTCATTCCCGGCTCCTTCAAATCATTCCCGGACTTTCCGGAGTCACTCCTAGTGAAGCCAGGCTAAAAATTGCATGGTAGTCACTAGTACAGGTGCCCAAATCTAGTCAAAGATACGTTGCTTGCCGAACTTAAATATTTCCTAAATGGCTGGCATCATTAGTAATGGCGCCAAGCCAAAAATTGGCCTGGCGCCACTCCTAGTGGCGCTAGTGTAAATTCTGGCCTGGCGTCACTGCAACAGGCGCCAGTGTTGTCCAACCTCTATAAATACAAAGCCTCCTCCAACATGGAAAGGATCCGCAAACTCTATCTAAAAATCATATAATCCGATATACAGAGCTCGAACACTCCCTAAACCCTAGCCTCCTTAGGTTTTCCAAACCTTAGCCACCATACACTAAACCGTAGCCTCCTATACACTCATACACACCCCAATACACTCATACACTAACCTTCAACCCTCCTTCAAAGACTTGAAGAGTTGCAATCTGAAGTTTGAAGCTTGAAGACAACTCTTGAAGATTGAAGACAACTCTTGAAGATTGAAGATCAAGATCAAGATGAAGACTAAAGACCGAAGAAAGCAAGGCGCGCAAAATAAAAAAGATACAAGGTAGGTTCTCTATTTAAATTTTCGCACTTCCCCCTCTCTCTTCTCTCTCATAACCCACTTGGGTTTTCTCTATTTTAATCCCCCATCTCTTCTCCCCCCCCCCTTTCTTTGCATGCTTGAAACAAGGGGATTCTCGATCCATGTGTAGGATTGGACTATTGGAGAGTCACCGTGTCGAGGGCTTTTTTCTAGTCTAACTAGAGACCACGTGGGTCCGGCCCCCTTGATTATGTGGTGAAGCCTTAACCTTGTATGTTCACGATCCCAAATTTGCATTGTGCATATCATGTTCTTGCATCTTCCAAAAATCATTTTCAAACTCGTTTTCAAAATCATTTTCGAACTTGTTTTCAAGATTGCATCAAAATCTCCTTTTCAAAAACTTGTTTTCAAAATCACAATCCTAAGGTGATTCTAGCTTTTCCATGGCTAGAATTACTTTAGGAAAGTGTTACATTTAAAGTGACCAATACGGTCCATATTTTCAAATCTTGTTGTTTTCAAAACCGCTTTTCTAAGGTGGTTCTAGCCCTCTTATGGTTAGAATTGCTTTAGGAAAGTGAGATGTTTCTACACCTTCTAAAAACTCTCTTTTCAAAAAGTCTTTCTTCCTAAAAATCTCTTTTTCAATATACTTTCCTAAAACTCTCCTCTCCAAAGTTGTTTTCAAAAACTCCCTCCAAAATCTATTTTTCAAAGCTTCCTTTTTCAACTCCTTTCCAAAAACCCTTTCTCCTCAAAATTCACTTTCTAAAAACACTCCCTAAATTCACTTTCCTAAAATTCTTTCCAACAATCTCCTTCCAAAAATCTTTCTAAAAAACTCTCTTTCCAAAATCTTCCTTCTAGAAACTCTCCTCTAGGATTTTCCTTCTAAAATCTTCGTTTTTAAAAAACCACACTTTCCAAAAACTCCTTCTCTTTAAAAATCTCTTTCCAAAAACTCTCTCTTCGAATTTACATTCCAAAAACTATTCCCTCTAGAAACTCCTCCCTAGGATTTCCTTCAAAAACCTTCGTTTTTAAAAACGCACTTTCCAAAAACTCTTTCCGTAGAGCCCAAATCAAGCCCTATAATTCACAATTAGGAAATCCAAATTTTATTTCCAAAAACATGATTTTCAAACTTTGCCCTAAACCTAGGTTTTCAAAACCTCTGGTTTTCACATCCAAACTATACATATTTCCAAAACCTATTTTCTACGCCAAAACTATAACTTTCCAAATCTAGGGTTTCTAGAATCTCCCTTTCCAAATCCTAGCCAAATCCTACCTTCCCTTTAGGAAACCAAATCCAATCTTCCCATTTAGGAAACTAGATCCTATCCTCTGTTTTTGGAAACAAAATCAAATCTTCTCTTTTAGAAACAAAATCCAATCCCTTCCTAATCCAAATCTTTCCTAACTCAACTTCTTCCTAAACTTCTTCTCTCCTAAGCCTTGAGTTTCTAAAATTTGAACATAAAAATCTTTCCTAAATTTTAAAACTCAAAATCTAAATCTTTCCTAATTCAAATCTTTCCTATTTCCTACCTTCCTAAACCATAAGTTTCCTAAAACTTTTGACTTCCACATCTTTCCTAATTGAACCCCCTTTCCAAATCTTAACTTTCCGAATTCAAATTTTCGAATCTTTCCTAAACTCAACCTTTCCTAATCTCAAGATTTTCTAAAATTCAAACTCTAAAACTTTCTAAATCTTAAACTTTGCAAATTTCAAATCCTTCCAAATTTCAAAACTTTCTAAACTCAAAAATTTCCAATTTTCAAAACTTTCCTATTTCAAAATTTTCCAAATTCTAAACTTTCCAACTTTCAAAACTTCCTAATTTCAAAACCTTTCTTAAAATAACACTTGTCTAAGTTGAAACTTTTCTAATTCCAAAACTTTCCTAAAATGGCACTTTCCTAATTCGAAACTTTCTTAATCCGAATTCTTCCTAATTCCAAGCTTTCCTAATCTTCCAAATCCAATCTTCAAGTCAATTCTTTTCCAAAATCTTTCTAAGTCAAATCCCATCCTTCTTTTCTAAGCTCTCTCTTTCCTAAGTCTAGGTTTCCTAAAACCAAGTCTTTCAAAATCAAATCTTTTCAAATCTTCCAATCAAAGTTCAATTTCTCAATCTTTCAATTCAATTTCCAATTAAACTCCTTTTTCAAATCAAACATTCTATTTTCAATTGGACTCTTGTTCGAACTACGACTGACCTGATTCCTCCAAAATGATACGTAGGCAACCCTCATGGGTGCAGTCTCCACATTTTTCAAATTTTCAATTCCACAACTTCTTTCAAATTTCAAATTCCTCCATATTTTTCAAATTTCAAATTCCAAAATCTTTCCAATTCTCCACATTTTTCAAATTTTCAATTTCAAATTTCTATTTTCAAATCTCTACTTTCAATTTCTAAAACTTTTCAATTTCAAATCTATCCAATTTCAAATCTCTTTCAAATCAAATCAATTTCTTTTCAAATTTATTTCCAAATCTATTATCCAACTCCCTCTTATTTTGCACTTGCATCCCATGCATCATTTCTTTTTAAACATTGTTTTTCAAAGTGGATAGGATTGGTCAATAGTTAGTTAAAGACTCTCATAGGTGAATCTAGGGTAGATTGACATGTAGGTACCGAAAGGGCGGGGTAGGGTGATGGCTTAGTGCGTCTTCCCTACACGTAACCAACCTCCGAACCTAAAATAACTGATTTCAAAGACCAAAAAACGGAGTTATTTTTCTAAAAAGGGCTAAATGTTTTCTAAAGGTTGCCAAACAACCTGTTTTTCTAAAAACCCTCTCTTAAGGAGATCTTTTCAAAACCTTTTTCTAAAAACCCTTAGTGTAGTTTCGAATTATGCTTAGTTTTTAGGTGACCTAACTCACCTTAATCAAGTTAGGTGGCGACTCCAAATTTTTTTTCCAAAAGCCCTTTATTCAAATCAATTTTTCAATTCAAACCTAGTCGCACTCATTCTTCTAGGAGGGTGAGTTCTAACGAGAGAGTACAATATTTTTCCCACTTGTGTGAGTATTCCTCGAGTGCAAAAAATCTGGGCACGACAAGCACCACCTCGGGGAGTGGGCCAAGATTTAAAGATTTGAGAACCGAGCCTTCTTAGGAAGAATTAGTAAACCCTTAACCTCATGCTCATGTAAAAACCATGCATAGCCGAACCACTGCCAGATTTAAGATGCGCACTGATTTCAAAACCATGAAGGAAAGGGCAACCTCTTTTGCTTTCCCTATATTTGTTTATTCCTATTATTATAATGACTGTACTCTTACTGTTATATTGCTTGTCTAACTGTTCATGCATGCAATTGCATTCTCTCTCCTTATCCTCTATGCATCCATGTTAATGCATTCAATATTCCATGTCAAGACAAGAGTTTCAAAGTAACTCAAGTCATTGCATCTTCATGAATATTATTAAGCCAAAGAGAGTGACACCAAGTTCACTCTCCCTTGCATTAAACCAACCAAAATCCTAAGGGTTTCCATGTAACCCTAAGAACTCATAGCATGCATTTCAAGTCATTCCATAAGAGGGGCCCCAATCCCTCTATGCTCAAGGAGATAGGGTTGCTAAGAAGACAAGGGGTAGTCAAACAAGGTCTCTCAATGACCTCCTCAACATCGAGCTCAAAGAAGGCAAATTTGAAGACTCAAGAGTAATTTAGGATTTCAAATGTAAAAGTAGATAGGTGGAAGTCCCAAGGAAATTGTTCCCTTTCCCCCTATTAAAATGTATTTCAATTCCAAACCCCAAAGTTCAATGTACTTCTTCTCCTTTCATGTATGATTCAATGAATGAACGAATGAATGTTCCTACCTAAACGGTGAGGTATCTGTATATAGGGCAAAAAACCCCTGCCTCCAAAAAGTGAGCCAATAACTTTTTCCCGTCAAGTAGGGACCTCCTTAAGGCATGCATTGCATAAAAAACTGTCAAAACAAGGCACTAACTTTTTCTTGGTTTTTTGGTTTTATGTCTTTCTTCACTTCCCCCGTTGCTACAGATCAAAAGCTAAAGTCCATACTGGAAGACACCCATGGAGCTACTCAATGCACTAATTCAGATACTAGAGGAAGTAAGAGGATTTGAAAATAAGATGAATAAAATGGAAGTAATGCTCTCTTCATTCCTATCCCATGCTAGAATAGCAACTATGAACAAGTAGAGTCCTCTCAAGTCCAAACCCATGAGGAGTGAAAAAGGATAAAGAGAGAAACTAAGAAACTGAGCTGGCTAATTTGAGTATTGAAGAAACTAAGAAGACAACTAAAGAAAGCAAAAGGGTTAATAAGGTTGACAATTGCACCATCACTGCCAACTCACTCGAAGCCCTAGGAGAAACCTCTTCCTACCTTGCCTTGTCCAAAGATTTTAACAATGGATGGAGCATCAAAGATGTGGGCATTATTCCAAACCCCTACTGAGAGGGCTTCTCTTTAAAGCGTACAAGAGAGGGGTGTTGTCACCCACTTTCTTTCTTTCCTTTTTATTTCACGTCTTCAAATTGATGTCTGTAGTTCCATAGTGCTTAAAGAACGCTATGCCTTTCATTAAAAATAAAATAAAATAAAATGATAGTCCTTTCATTCATTGCTGTTATCTTATATTTCTCTTGTGAATGGTGAATGTTTCCTACACGAGGGGCATGGTCTATCTTAATGGAGAACCTTACTTAAAGGGTATGATAGCATGAGTTAGCCACTCACCAATTGATCATCTTTCTGAAGAGAAAGGACGAAGACGAGTGAGGAAATTAACCCATACGTAACACTTGTAAGATACCGAAGCTAAGCAATGTGTAGCCAAACTATCAAAAGGAAGAGGAGCCATCTTTCATTTTTCCTGTAAAAAAATGATGATGTTTATATTCACTTTGCTTAACCCACTAGTGCCTCTTAGAAAGTGAAGATTTCTTGTCAACCCTGATTCAATACTATCCCCCCATAATGGGGCAAATAGATAACTAAAGATTCCGCAAGGCATTCATCCTTCATCAAGCTGTAGCAATGTTGAAGGCTCTATGGATTAAGCAATCTAGTTCAAAATGAAGAGAGACCCTCATTTCATTTTCCATACAGTCAAAAACAACCTTTATCAAACTTGTTAAGCCGGATACCTTTCTTTTCAAGAGAAAAACCCTAACCTAAGGATCACCGCCCACAATGGGTTAAATGGAAATGCTATGAAAAAGATCTGAGAGAGAGAAGATTGTTGAAATGTTCGTCTCACAAAAAGGAAAAAGGAAAAAAGGAAATGGACGAAATAACAAAGCAAAAGGAAAAGTTGCCAAGAGCCAATAGGCCAAAAAAAACAAAGAGGGGGCATATATGAGAAAAGACCAGAGAAGAGTCATGTTTATCTTGAAAAGCATATAGAAAGGCCGAAAGAGAGGAAAAGAGTCATGTTCATAATATCCTGAGAAGTATATAGTAAAGTCAAGAAAGAAGATCCAAAGGTGATACTAGGTAATAAAGAAGCCCAATAGAAGCTGTAGGTTCGAGCCTGTACTTTTCTTGCTAAACCCCAAGCCATGGTCTACATTACAACCCTATTTAAGTCCACTCCGATTGACAATGGATTGCTTGATCTAAATGAGCCATACGTGTTGCCAAAGCTAAAGAAGGATGCTAACCCTGCCCAAAAAGGAAAATGATGGTATGGAGCTAAACCCTGTTGAAAGCAACATCAAAATTGAGCTTGAATATTGTCACGCCCCGATTTTTTGCACTCGAAAAAGTCAAGTGAGAAAAGCACAGTACTCTCTCATTGGAACTCATCCTCCTAGAAAAATGAGTGCAACTAGGTCTGAATTGGAAATTTGATTTGAATAAAGGGTTTTTGAAAAACATTTGGATTCGCCACCTAACTTGATTAAGGTGAGTTAGATCACCTAAAACTAAGCACAATCCAAAGATTACACTTAGGATTTTTTAAAACAATTTTGAAAAATTCCTTGAGAGAGGGTTTTTAAGAAAATAGGTTGTTTAGCAACCTTTGGAAAGATTTAAGCCCCTTTCTGAAAATAACTGCATTTGGTCTTTGAAAACTACGATCTAGGTTTGGAGGTTGGTTATGTGTAGAGAAGACGCACTAAACCATCATCCTACCCCAACCTTGCGGTACCTACATGTCTATTCACCATAGGTTCATCCATTAGAGTCTTTGATTAATAAATATCCAAAACTATCCACATGATTTGAAAAAATAAGTTGACATGATGCATGATGATGCAAGTGCAAGAATTAAAACTTGATTTTGAAAGTAGATTTGAAAAGAACTTGATTTGATTTGAAATGGATTTGAAAGGATAGGTTTGATTTTGAAAGAAAGTTTTAGAAATTGGAAATAGAGATTTGAAAATAGATTTTTGGAATTGAAAACTTGAAAAAGGTTGTGACCGCACCCATGAGGGGTTACCTATGCATTCCTTTTTTTAGGAATCAGGTCAGTCGTAAATCGGACAAGAGTCCGATAGAAAATTTGATTTGAAAAGAGTTTGACTTGGAAAAGAGGTTTGATTTGAAAAAGGGGTTATTTGAACTTTGAATAGAACATTTGAAATTGAACTTGGAATTGACTTTGATTTGAAATTGAACTTGAGGATTTGAAATTGATTTTGGTGTGGAAAGATAGAACTTGGAAGAAGAACTTGGACTTGATTTGGAAAGATTGAGATTTGAAAACATTTTGACTTAAATTGAAGTTTGAACAACCATCTCGGTTTAGAAAATAATTTTTGGAGAAGAGTTGGAAGCTTCCTAACTTTACGGTTACGGTCGAATTAGGGTCTAGACATCCTATGACGTAGGGTAACTTAGGGTTGAAGCACGTCATTGAATTGAATTTGACTTGAACTTAAGAAGCTTGATTTTGAAAAGTTTGGTTTTGGAGAACCTAGACTTAGGAAAGATAGGACTTAGGAAAGACTTGAGGTTAAAGAAAGATTTGAATGGAAAATTTGATTTAGAAAACATGGAGAGTTGGAGTCTAGGAAAGATTGAATTTAAAAAATCTTGAAACTAGAAAAGTTTCAAAATAGGAAAGTTTCATTTTAGGAAAGTTTCGAATTAGGAAAGTTTAAAATAGGAAAGGTTTTGAAATTGGAAAGTTTTGAATTTAGAAAGTTTCAACTTAAGAATGTTTCGAATATGGAAAGTTTCCTTGCTAGGAAAGATTTGATTAGGTTTGAAAAAGATTTGGAATTAGAAAAATTTTAGAATTAGGAAAAGTTTGGGTTTAGAAAGATTAAGAAGCTTAAAGTTTAAGAAAAGATTTGAAAAATTAAGTTTTGGAAACTTAAGATTTAGGAAGGTATGAGATTATGAAGGATTAGAATTAAGAAATATTTGGATTAGGAAGGATTTGATTTCTATTAAAAGATTGGATTTTATTTCCAAAAGGAGATAATTTGATTTTGTTTCCAAAAATGGAGGATTTGATTTAGTTTCAAAAACGGAAGATTTGATTTGACATAGAATTGGAAAGGAGGAAATTTGGAAAACTTCGGTTTGGAAAGCCCTAGTTTTGGTATGGGAAAAGTAATTTTGGAAATCTAAGATTTGACATAGAAAATAGAGATTTTCGAAATCTATGTTTTGAGGCAAGATTGGAAATCATGTTTTAGGAGAGAAAATTAGGGTTTCCTAACCATGGCTCTAGGGTTTGACTTAAACTCTAAGAAAAAGCAATTTTGTGAATAGATCTTTTTGGAAAGAGAGATTTTTAGGAAAGAGACTTTTGGAAAGAGTTTTGAGGAAAGAAAGTTTGAAAAGAGATTTTTGAAGGATTTAAAAAGAGGTTTTGGAAAGTAAGTTTGAAAAGTAATTTGGAAAGGGATTTGAATGTGTACTTTTGCAAGCCTCTAAAAATATCTCAATTTCCTAAAACGATTCTAACCATAAGAATATTAAAATCATTCTAGGATTGTGATTTTGAAAATAACAAGGATTTGAAAATATGGACCATGAAAGTCACTTTAAATGTAACACTTTCTTAAAGCAATTCCAACCATGGAAATGCTAGAATCACCTTAGGATTGTGATTTTGAAAATAAGTTTGAAAAAAGAAGATTTAATGCAAGTTTTGAAAAAGATTTTCGATGTAAGTTTTGAAAACGAGTTTGAAAACAAGTTTTAGAGAGATGCATGATCATGATATGCACAATGCAAGTTAGGAGTGTGAACATATAAGGTTAAAGGCTTCACCACATAATCAACGAGGCCGAACCCGTGTGGCGTTTGGTTAGACTAACAAAAAGTCCCCGACATGGTGACTTTCAATAGCCCAATCCTACACATGAACTGGCGAGTCCCTTGTTTCAAGCATGCAAGAAAGGGGGGTAGAAGATGGGGGTTAAAATAGAAGAAAATCCAAGTGGGTTAGGAGAGAGAAGAGAGAGGGAAAAATTGTGTAAACGTAAATAGGAAGCCTACCTTGTGTCTTCTTCATTTTGCTTGCTTTATTTACTTTGTTTTACTTCGGGCTTTAAGAGCTTCCAAGTTTCAACACTTCAAGTCTTCAATGGAGGCTTCGGAGGCTAGTATATGAGTGTATATGAGTGTATGTATGCTAGGGTTTAGTGTATAGGGGCTAGGGTTTGGAGAACCTAAAGAGAGCTAGGGTTTGGAGAGGCTTCAAGCTCTGTATATCGAAGAGCAGATTTTTTGGATCATGTTTGCAGACCTTTTCACGCTGGAGAAGGCTCTGTATTTATAGACAGAAGACTGAACTGGCGCCTTCTGTTGTGGCGCCAGGCAAAACTTTACACTGGTCCCACTCAGGCCATTTTTTGGCTTGACACCACTTAGGAACTTTTTAAGGTTGGCAAGCAACGTATCTTTCAAAGATTTGGGCACCTGTACTAGTGACTACCATGCAATTTTTAGCTTGGCTTACTAGAAGTGACTCTAGTAGGTCTGGGAATGATTTAAAGGGCCGGGAATGGCCCAAAGGGCCAAAAAGGGACAGGAACCTTTAGAATAGTGTCTCAGGGGTAGTAGACTTGAAAAATGATGTTAGAATTTGTTGGAAGGGTTTACCAGGCCATTAGGGGCAAAACGATCAATTGGATCGGAAAGCTGCCAACATGGACTTCGAATGTCTCGGAAGAAGGCTTGAGGCTTGGAATATTACTGAGAATATTTCCAAAGTTTGCCAATTTGATACCCAAAGCCGGCGTGGTTGGAAAAGGCGACTAGCCCACCAGGGGCAAAACGGTCATTTTGTATCAAGTTTGCCGGACTAACTCGGAATGACCTAGAAATGTATCGAACAATTGGGAATACTACTAAAAGCATCCCCGAAGGGTTACTGGTTTAATACTTAGAGTCGGTGTGGTTCCCGGGGCATTCAGATGCCTAGGGGCAAAATGGTTATTTTGACCGAATGGTCTCATAATTGGTCCAAAGCGACTGGAAGGTACTTGATGAGAATGCAAATATCATATTTTTATCGCCTAATGTTTAATCTTTTATACTTAGTTGGTGCCTAAAGATATTCATTATTCTTATATTTTGATTTAGGTTGCTATAGAATGCCAAGGAAGAGAATCCTAGCTCAAAAGGGACGAATTCGAGCTAAAATGCAAGCAGTGTTCGAAGGACTGTTTGAACGGTTCCAAGGGGCGTTTGAATGGTAGCATATGCGTTCGAATGGTACGTCCAACGAATTCACGTCAAATTCAGGTTCGAAGAGCGATTGAAATATACAAAGAGCAATTTTCCCGTTCAAAGTGCGTTCGACGCACCATTCGAACGGTAGTAAGGGCGTTCGAACAGTTGTACGCAGTTGTAGATTTTCAAAAGCCTACAAAAGCTAGGATTGTTTTGATTTTAGGATTGTTGGCATTTTTCATATTATTCTAGGTTATTATTTGAGTTGTTTTCATGGCCCTACGTGACTAAACTTTGAATCTTGGTCGAATGAAACAGAAGCCTTGGAATTAATAATAAACTGTGAGATCTAATTTGTTTTCATTATTCAATTTATGCTTTGAGTATCGGATGTACTTATGTGCCTATTTTCATGATTGTCTTGTTTAATCACTAGGAGGCCTACTAGTTTATTATTCGTTGCAATCTACTGCTGGAATAAATATCAAATCCATAATTGCTTGATTCCTCTAATATGTGAAGCAACTAAGATTTAATGATTTGCTACGTTAGGAATTATTATATCTTAGGAAGGACGTTCAACTAAATTAAATGCAACATTTTGTGCTTGTGTTGTTTAGTTTCATCGATTTCTCTAATTCTTAAGGCTACTATTAGATTAAACCTTCAGTGCTTATCCTAGGTTGTTTAATAGTTAGGGTTAATGAGATCGTTTGTTTCTAATTAACTATGATTAAGGAGAGATAGGAAAATAATTCCAACGGTGAGTATTCAATGTGTGAATTGATATGCTTGCATCAATAATCAGTTGTAAAATTCCGATGGTGGATGTTGACTTCGACCAAGGTCTGTTCTTTTGATTGATTTCAATACTTTAATCTGAATTGTTCCGTAGTTGTTTTTAATGAAATAGTTTTCATTATATTCAATACCCCCCAATCCTTGTTCACATAGCATAAAACTAGGCTAAACACTTTCCGTGGGAATGATCCTTACTCACATTACTACATATTTGTTTTTGGGGTATCGGTTTTATTTTTAGGTGCCCGCGACAGCACAACAAATTTTGACGCCGTTGCTGGGAAGTGATTCTAGTAATTTTTGTGCGTCTTGTGATTTTTATTTCATTCAAAAAATAAAATAAAATAAAATTAAAATTAAAATTATTTTTTTTTAATTATTTTCACTACTCTAGATTTTTTTCCTGAATTGTTTTTGAGGGTTGGTTAGAGTTTCCTTGAGTGTTCATGAGTATATCTCGATCTTCTAATCAAAGTGATTTGCAGTGCGATCCAAAAATAGAGAGAACTTTACACATGTCAAGAAGGGAAGCTCAGAGAAATTCTGTAGAGAACGATCTAGTTCTTGATTCCCTATTAGCTAGCGATTCTGATTTAGGAAAGGAGGAAGTCATGGCTGGAAATCAAATTTTGAAAGAGCTTACGGCCCCTAATTTGAATCAACAACCCTTATACATAACATTCCCTACTTTAGATGTTCTTACTAACTTTAAATTAAAATCTGGATTAATACATCTCTTGCCCACTTTTCATGGTCTTACAGGTGAAGATCCCACAAATATCTAAAGGAGTTTCATGTAGTATGCACGAGTATGAAACCCACGGGGGTGATTGAAGAGCAAATTAAATTAAGAGCTTTTCCATTTTCTTTGAAGGATTCGACTAAGGATTGGCTCTATTATCTACCTTTCGGAAGTATCACCACATGGAATGAGATGAAAAGATTATTTTTTAGAGAAATATTTACCAGCTTCAAAGGTGGCCAACATTCGAAAAGAAATCTGTGGTGTAAGATAGCACAACGGAGAGTCCCTACACGAATACTGGGAGCGTTTCAAGAAATTATGTGCAAGCTGTCCCCATTATCAAATTAGTGAGTAACTTCTTATTCAGTATTTCTATGAGGGCCTGTTGCCCACTGATAGGAGCATGATTGATGCAGCTAGTGGAGGAGCTTTGGTGGATAAAACTCCCGATGTCGTGAGAAATCTGATTACAAATACGACGACCAATTCTCAAAAATTTGGCACTTGACTTCACCATTCACCTAAGCATGCCAATGAGGTAAATATTTCTTCCATTAAACAACAAATTGCGAGTCTAACTTCCCTTGTTCGTCAAATGGTTGTAGATAATATGTAAACAGCGAAGGCTTGTGGAATTTGTTCAGTAACAGGGCATCCAACCGATATGTGTCCAACTCTTCAAGAGGAGCCCATGGAGCAAGTGAATGCAACAGGCGGTTTCCTTAGCTAACCACAAAGAAAGTATGATCCATATTTGAGCACGTATAACATGAGATGGAGGAATCACCCCAATCTTAGCTATGGGAATCCACAAGTGAATCAGCCCGTGATTCAAAATCGCCCAGCAATATAAGCAACCATACCCCCCTAGACAACAATCGGACCAAACTTCTAATTATGGTATGTCTTTAGAAGATATTGTTAAGACTCTTGCCACTAATACTTTGCAATTCCAACAGGAGACAAAACAATTTCAACAAGAGGCGAGGGCCAGTATTCAAAGCCTAGACAATCAGATGAGTCAGATGGCAGCCGTAGTTAGTCGTCTAGAAGCCTAAAGTTCGGAGAAATTACCCTTTCAGCTGTAGTAAATCCAAGAGAAAATGCAAGTGCAATCGTCTTGAGAAGTGGTAAAGAGGTTGAGATTCCAGTAAAGGCAGCACTTCCATCGTCGAATCAAGAAAAGGAGAAAAAGGTTATAGCGGACGGGAATGTTCCCAATGACGATGACGTACCTAAGCGTAAGTTTCCGCCTCTTTCTGATTATAAACCTATACCTCCTTTTCCTTAGGCTTTTGTAGAATCTAGAAAAGATAAGCAAATTAAAGATTTAAATGAGACTTTTCGTAGATGCGAGGTAAATATTTCACTTTTAGATGCTATTAAGCAAGTACCTCGTTATGCTAAATTTCTTAAAGAACTGTGTACAATTAAGAGGAAACAGAAACTTAAAGGATGTGAAAAGGTGAGAGTAGGGGAGAATGTTTCTGTAGTTATTCACAGGAAACTCCCTGCATAGTGCAGGGATCCAGTTATGTTTACTATCCCTTATATAATAGGTAACACTAGATTTGAGGAGGCCATGATCGATTTAGGAGCTTCTATTAATGTCATGCCATATTCTATATATGCTTCTTTGAAACTTGAACCTTTGAATAAAACTGTTGTTGTGATTCAATTGGCTAATAGAACCAATGCCTATCCTAAGGGTGTAGTTGAGGATGTTCTTGTACGGGTTAATGATCTGGCTTTCCCTGCTGATTTTTATGTGCTTGATATGGAAAATGGCAACCAAAATGCCCCTATTTTGTTAGGAAGACCATTTTTAAAGACATCTAAGACTAAGATGGATGTTCATAGTGGCACACTTACCATGGAATTTGATGGTCAAATTGTTAAGTTTAACATTTATGATGCCATGAGATACCCTTGTGATGATAATCCTGTTTATTCTATTAATGTGATTGATTCTTTAGCATAGGAAGTTTTTGAACTTAATGGACAAGATGTATTGGAAGTTGCCATCAGTAAGCATCTTAAGGAAGAGAATGGAGAGTTAGCCTTGAGTATTGAGTTATAAGAAACTGTTGCAGCATTGAATGAACCTGTCTATGAATGAACCTATCCAGAATGGAGAGTTTACCCTCTGTTTTGCAAGCCCCTACTCTAGATTTGAAGCCTCTCCCCAGCCACTTCAATTATGTGTTTCTTAGAGATGAGGGAACATTACCAGTGATCATCTCTAGTAAACTTTGTGAGTTGCAAGAAGAAAAACTTGTGCAGGTTCTAAATAAGCATAAGACGACTATTGGTTGGACAATTGTGGATATTAAAGTAATTAGCCCGTCTACATGAATGCATCATATCTTACTTGAAGAGGGAGCAAAACCTTCCCATCAACTGCAAAGAAGATTGAACCTGTCCATGATGGAACTAGAAAAGAAGGAGATCCTCAAACTTCTTGAAGTTGGCATGATTTGTCCTATTTCAGATAGCAATTGGGTTAGCCCGGTTCAAGTGGTTCCTAAAAAGACTAGAATAACTGTTATGAAAAATCAGAATGATGAGTCAGTTCCTACACGTGTTCAGAATGGGTGGCGGGTTTGTATAGATTATAGAAAATTAAACGTCGTAACCCTCAAGGACCACTTCCCTTTACCTTTTATTTATCAAATGCTTGAAAGGTTAGCTAGTCATTCTTACTATTGTTTCCTTGATGGTTTTTCAGGTTATTTTCATATTGCAATTGCGCCAGAGGATCAAGAAAAGACAACTTTTACATGATCATTCAGGACTTTTGCATATCGTCGCATGCCCTTCGGCCTTTGCAACGCCCCCACCACTTTCCAAAGATGTATAGTTAGTATATTTTCAGATTATATTGAGCATATCATAGAAGTTTTTATGGATGATTTCACATTTTATGGAGACTCCTTTGATAATTGTTTGCATAACCTTACACTTGTTATTCAAAGATGCATGGAAACTAACCTTGTGTTAAACTCTGAAAAATGTCATTTTATGGTTGAACAAGGTATAGTATTAGGTCATGTTGTTTCATCTAGGGGAATTGAGGTAGACAAAGCTAAAGTTGACATTATTTAATCTTTACCTTATCCCACTAGTGTGCAAGAAGCTCGTTCCTTTCTTGGACATGCAGGTTTTTACCGAAGATTCATCAAGGATTTCTCTAAAATAGCAGTACCCCTGTGCAAGTTGCTACAAAAGGATGTCGCTTTTGAGTTCAATGAAGTATGTAAAAAGGTGTTTGATAAGCTGAAGGAACTATTGACCTCTACCCCAGTTATCCAACCCCCTAACTGGAGCGTTCCTTTCGAGATAATGTGCGATGCAAGTGATTATGCAGTAGGCACTGTCTTGGGTCAAAGAATTGAAAAACCATCTCATGCCATTTATTATGCTTCCAGAACTTTGAATGATGCCCAGAGAAATTATACCACTACTGAAAAAAAACTTTTAGCTGTTGTTTTTGCTTTAGAAAAGTTTCGATCTTATTTACTTGGCACTAAAGTCATTGTTTACTCTAATCATGTAGCTCTTCATTATTTGATGACGAAGAAAGAGGCAAAACCAAGATTAATTAGTTGGATATTTCTCTTAAGTGAATATGATTTGAAGATCAAAGACAAAAGAGGGACAGAAAATTGTGTCACCGATCATTTGAGTCATTTAGCTCATGTCGAGGATGAACTTCATTTACAGGAAACATTCCCCGACGAGCAATTGTTCTCCACAAGTGTGACATTACCTTGGTATGCAAATATTGTAAATTATTTGGTTACTAACATACTACCTTCTGGTTTGTCTAAGGCTCAAAGAGATAAAATTAAGAGTGATGCTAAATACTATGTGTGAGATGACCCATACTTATGGAAGCATTGTGCGGATCAAGTGATCAGAAGGTGCGTTCCTAAAAATAAAATCATTTCTATTCTAACCTTTTGTAATCCTTATGCTTGTGGAGGTCACTTTGGAGCCAAGAGAACGGCAAGAACAGTTCTAGACTTTGGTTTTTATTGGCCATCTCTATTTTGAGATTCATATCCTTATTGTAAGTCATGCGATCCTTGTCAGAAGACAAGTAATATATCCCAAATGAATGAAATGCCACAAACTCCCATACTATTTTTGTGAAATTTTTTATGTTTGGGGCATCAATTTCATGGGATCGTTCCTTATATCTTTCAGTTATGTTTATATGTTTCTTGCTGTTGATTATGCCTCGAAATGGGTGGAAGCTAAAGCCACCAAAACTAATGATTCTAAAGTTGTTACAGATTTTATCAAGTCTAACATACTCTCCAGGTTTGGAATTCCAAGATTCCTAATAAGTGATTGACGTACTCACTTTTGCAATCGAACTGTGGTGACTTTGTTAAGAAAGTACCATGTAACGCACAAGGTGTCGACTTCATATCATCCACAAACTAGTGGACAAGCGGAAGTGTTGAATTGGGAGATCAAGTCCATCATTGAAAAAAAGGTCAAACCAAGTAGAAAAGATTGGAGTTTACGCTTGGATGATGCTTTGTGGGCGTACAGGACTGCATATAAAATGTCCATTGGTATGTCATCTTATTCGATTGGTATTTGGGAAACCGTGTCACTTATCAGTTGAGTTAGAATACAAAGCTTATTGGATTATCAAGAGTTTTAACATAAACATGGATGAAAGTGCATGAATTTACAAGGAAAAGACGAAGGCTTTTCATGACAAGATGGTTTCTAGGAAGGAGTTTAAAGTTGGTCAGAAAGTCCTTCTATACCAGTCACGGCTTCATTTATTTCTGGGTAAGTTACGTTCTCGTTGGATTGGACCTTTTGTCGTTACTAATGTTTTGCCTCATGGTGCAGTTGAAATTCAAAGCTTAGCCACTTCCAAAGTGTTCAAAGTGAATGGTCATTAACTTAAGCATTTCTATGAAGGTTTCCAAGTCGAGAATGTGGAGAAACTAGACATTGAGGATCCGATTTATACTAATTGAAGAAGTAAGCATTGAGTTGAGCCCACGGCAATAAACAAAGGCCCTTCTTGGGAGGCAACCCAAGGGAAGTTCATTTTTCTTTTCTTTTTTTTGCATTTATATATTGGTTATCTCTACCCTTTTTGTGCATTTTACTTTACATTGGGAACAATGTAAGTTTTAAGTGTTGGGGAGGGAATTTAGGTAGTGTTTTTGTGTTTTAATTTATTTAAAATTTGAAATAAAATAATAATAACAAGATTCAATTAAGCTTGAAGAATTCATAACATGATTGAATAAGTGATTTTCCAACTTAGAATTAATTAGTCTAGTTATTTTACTTGAGATTGGAGTGACTGAATTTGGTAGACAAAAGCCTGTGAGATTTTAAGCTTTTAGACTGACACATCTATATCAGTCACTATTTTCTTTCATGTAAGATATTCTTTCATGGATTTGTTTCTCTAGAACTTGCCTTGATTCTCTTTGAGGTTATATTAACACATGCATGCGTGAACATGATTAAGGCCATATTTATTATAAGCTACATAAGCCAAATAGACTACCTTGTAATCAATTTTTTCTTTTGTGAACCCCTTTGAGCTTTATGTGTTGTGTTTTTTCGTTATTGTGAACCCACATTACAAGCTTTAAACCCGAAAGAAAAAAATAATGACTTTACCCAAGCTGTAGAGCTAGTGGAGCATTGTTCATCATTATAATATGTATGAGTGCGAGAAATAAGTGTGGGGGTGTCCAGAATTGTGGTAGGCCTGTGGTTGGTGAAATGAAACATGTTTTCATTTTCAATTTGTGAGTTCCATTGTTGATGTAATTTGAAAAAAAAAAGAGAAAAGAAAAAAGAAAAATTGATGGGAAGTGATAGAAGAAATTTGTTTTAATGTAAAAACTGTCCATGTTCATAATCCCTCCTAAAATTCTAAGGAATAGGTCTGTTTATATGGGATATATATAAGACAGAAGCTGTTGAATGGAGTGATTGGTTTTACATGTCTTATATATTCGAACTTGAGTTAATTCATTTATGTTCCACTAGTTTCGATGGCTTTTGAGCTACATTATCAAATATTTCCCGCCTTGATCCTAAACCCCGTTATAACCCTTGACAAGTCATTATGATTCGTGTTATGTATGTGATCCTAGTGGTGGAGAATGAGAATATATGCAAGCCTATGGTAGATCATTTCCATTGGAATGAATTTGAGCGATACACAAACCCTTTAAACACATGAGAGTCGAGTGTTTATTTCCATGAGGGTCTACATATTCAGTTTATTCCATCTTTAATTGGAAATACTTGCTGAGTGATTGTGAGTTGTTTAAGAATGTTGTTCATGATATGTTATGAGTTTTGAAGAGTTTGGTTGTTCTTTGTTACAACTTTGATATTTTGGAAAAGTGAGTTTGAGTTTTGCTCGAGGACGAGCAAATGTTAAGTGTGGGGGCATTTGATGAAAATGTAAATGTCATATTTTTCTTTCTTAATGTTTAATCTTTTATACTTAATTGGTGCATAAAGATATTCATTATTCTTATATTTTGATTTAGGTTGCTATAGAATGCTAAGGAAGAGAATCCTAGCTTAAAAGGGACGAATTCTGGCTAAAATGCAAGCAGCGTTCGAAGGAGCATTCGAATGGTCCCGAGAGGCGTTCGAATGGTAGCATATGCATTCGAACAGTGCATCAAACGGATCACGTCAAATTTAGGTTCAAAGAGCATTAAAAATATACAAAGAGCAATTTTTCCGTTCAAAGTGCATTCGACGCACCGTTCGAACGGTGGTTCGATGCATTCGAATGGTAGTAAGGGTGTTCGAACGATTGTACGTAGCTGCAAATTTTTAAAAGCCTATAAAAGCTAGGGCTGTTTTGTTTTTGGGTTGTTGGCGTTTTCCATATTATTCTATGTTATTATTTGAGTTGTTTTCATGGCCTTGCGTGGCTAAACTTTAAATCTTGGTCAAAGGAAACAGAAGCCTCGGAATTAATAATAAATTGTGAGATCTAATTTGTTTTCATTATTCGATTTATGCTTTGAGTATCGGATGTACTTATGTGCCTATTTTCATGATTGTTTTGTTTAATTGCTAGGAGGCCTACTAGTTTATTATTCGTTGCAATCTACTACTGGATTAGATATCAAATCCGTAATTGTTTGATTCCTTTGATTTGTGAAGCAACTAAGATTTAATGATTTGCTGCATTAGGAATTATTTTATCTTAGGAAGGACGTTCGACTAAATTAAATACAACTACTTGTGCTTGTGTTGTTTAGTTTAATCGATTTCTCTAATTCTTAAGGCTACTATTAGATTAAACCTTCAGTGCTTATCCTTGGTTGTTTAATAGTTATGGTTAACGAGATCTCTTGTTTCTAATTAACTACGATTAAGAAGAGATAGGAAAATAATTCCGACGGTGAATATTCAATGTGTGAATTGATATGCTTGCATCAACGATCAGTTGTAAAATTTCAATGGTGGATGTTGACTTAGACTGAGGTTTGTTCTTTTGACTGATTTAAATACTTTAATTTGAATTGTTCCGTATTTGTTTTTATTGAAATAGTTTTCATTATATTCAAAACCCCCCAATTCTTGTTCACATAGCATAAAACTAGGCTAAACACTCTCCGTGGGAACGATCCTTACTCACACTACTACATATTTATTTTTAGGGTATCAGTTTTATTTTTGGGTGCCCGCGACAACATACCAGTACTTGAACGTGTCGGATTGTCTTTTAGGACAATCTTGGAAAGGTGGACTTACTGCTTTAAGCACTGAGGTACTGTCTCAAAATAGCGTGCCGAAAAAGCCCTAAGGGCAATTTGGTCATTTTTCACCAGAGTGGGCTAGCAAGCACTGGTGTTGACCTGGTAAACGTATCACGACCAAGAGACGAGTTCGTTCCCATGACATAAGGGGTTTTTTGGCAATTCCCGATGTCGACCTATTTACGAATGTTTCTGCCACTCTGAAGCTTGTCATTTTTACAAGTACTTCCGTTACTCTAACGGTTTGTGATCATTCTAGAGACTGCCTTACAAGAGGTATCGAATAACGGACATTTCTTTATTGGCGAGCTAGCAGGCACCAAAGGAGGACCGTTCTACCATCTTGGGGACTCGGGGTCTCGTCCTAGTCGATGGGTTTGAAGGGACTTACCGTTCTAAAGAATTTTTTGAAAAACGTGCCAAGCTGGAAGTTCTTATCATTTGAGGGATCAACTTTCTCGAAAGACGTGCTGGATTCAATTTGAACTAGAACTGGACTGGAATTGGATTTGAACTGGAACTGGATTGGAATTGGGTTTTAATCTTGGAATTGAGACTGGAAACAGGGACTTACCGTCTTCGAGAAGACGTGCTCGCTGGAATTGGACCAGATAATACCCCAAGGGCATTTTGGCCATTTTGTCTCTATTTGGGCTGGATGGGCCCGCAAAGCGATTGATTGACTAGATTCCGCCTAGAAAACTGGTTTGAACTGGAATGTATCCATATTGACTTGATTACAAGTCTGGACGGACCAAAGATTGTCGAGCGGGAAAAATGGGGTGCTTACAAATATCCCATTGTTTCAAAACCCCATAACCTAGCCTGCATTACAGTCCTAAACAAAGTCTCCTTAGATTGAAAGACTGGCTGCTCATCGTTCTGCCAAAGGTTAGGTAAGCTATTGCCAAAGCCCCAAGTATTGAGAGTTCAGGGCAAATGATCTCATACACTAACCCAAGGTAAAGAATTAGAGTCGGTCAAAGCTTAAGAAAGGTACAAAATGTTATTATCCAGTCAAGGTAAGGTTAAGTCAAAGGATAGACCAGACTCCTAACAAGGAAGGAGTTGCCATTTCAAGGATGTAAAATTTGATAATGCTCCATTCATTGTATTAACTGTTCCGTCCCTAACATGTGTAAATGTTTTGATAAAATTTCGGCATGAGCTTTGCATATATAAGACATAGCTCCCTGTAGAAACAGAAGTCACCAAAGCAGTTTAATATCATCTCATATAATAAATACATGTCATCACCATTATCCCTATACATGCATCTGTTCATACACCTAGTTGTGTAAATATCTCTATCTGTCCATGCATCAATACATACATTTACCTATCTGAAGCATAAATATCCACACTATGCAAAATCTACAAAAAATAAGATGTCTGACAATGAAACCAAATACATGTCCAGGATAGAATACAGGAAAAATCTCAGCCAATATCCAAGGGGCACTCATCATAGATTAAAGTCAAAGTCTCCGAAGTCTGGCTCTAAAGGAAGTGGATGAATAGTAGAAGCACCAACATCCTACAAAGAAAAAAAAAAAAAAGAATCAACAAGGAAAAGGAATAACCAAGCAATGTTAGAACAAAGAAAGGAAAATATCAACATACCCCGCCACTTCCCATCTACGCCAACTGTGCCGTCAAGCCATCAAGGAAGCTACCTCTGCTTGGAACTGGTCTCTCTCAGTATGGTACACATCCCTTTGGTCCCTCACAGTAGTAAACTCAGCCTGGGGTACGTATCCTCTAGCTTAATGCCACAGGTCCACCACCTTCGGGCCAACATCGTACCCACTGACTACGACCTCAAACTAAGTAAAGGCACCTATAGAATGGGCTCCAAAGTGTGCAGCATAATCAGTCTTTGGAGGAAGCAGAAAACCGGCACTGAGCTGATGCTCCTGATATGAAATGGGGACCTCCTCAACTAAGGCAACAAACATATATTTTGGTAGATCCCCTGCCAACCAAAACTCTTCGTGGAACTGACGCTAATGTTGGTCTCCCAGATAAGACTCCCAGGAATCATTGCTGAGAAAGAAAACCCTTGATAGAGACAACGGGACCAAGTACCTGATTGCCTCATAATGAACCGATCCGATGAAGGGCTGCTACATCACATCCGTTGCCTTAATGAGCTCCAGGTTAGCCCGGATTGTGACAAAGTCAGTAATTTCTGACCGTTGGGCTACCCAATCGCAAGCCCACCTTAAAGCTCGGGGATAAACGTTAGCCTCAATAACCTCGGGATGATGGACTAGCAGGTATACATAACTCCACTATACAAAAAAAGGTCAAAAACTAGTTATACTAACCCAACGGGAGGACGTTCGAACCTGCATCAATCAAAGGAAGCAACCAAAGGAGAAGGACCCCCGATCCAACTCAAACAAAACCACAAGATTAGCTACTATGCTCACTAACAGAATAGGGACAAGCGACTTGTTGTTGTTACAAAAGCAACTGAAAATGATATACAATACAAGTCGCCGCCTCATGATGTCTCGCCGGGTAGGTGGTGGCTTAACAGTAAATGTACTATCATCCCGACTAAGTTAGGAAACTGGAAAGGCAAAAAGCTCAAAAGGAGGCAAGTCCAACAAGACACATGCATTGGCCCTGCTGACTGATTGTAGGGTGATCTACCGACCGACAAAGAAAATCCCTGTGATGATGGCCCAATCTGACGAAGTAGGTCCCTACTTGAAGCCAACAAACTAAAAGGTCCCATTCTCCCCAAACCATCTCTCGACCAATGCCAACACTAGATGCTAGTTCAGGCAGGTAGCCTTTAAGCCCATGAATGCACCAAACCTGATCTTTGACAAGAAAGCATGGTAGGATGGAGCGACCTGCTGCGTAGTGATGAACACCTGGTGGACGGCCCCTTTAAAAGAGGTATATACGTGAGGAGGAGGCAAATGTTGTCTAGAGTATATGCTGGGGTGATAAGCTAAATCCCCCAGTGGCAGAATGTCCAGAATCTCCAAATCACCAAGATCAGCATTTGTCTATCTATGTCTAAAGGAGGCCCTCCTGTAGCCAGTCACCCGATCGCTAAGGCCCGGTACCTCCTCCTCAGCATCCACCTCCTCCTCAAAGGCCTGCTCAACTGGAGGGAAGGGGTCGACTGGAGGTCTACTCCCCCTTCTGCTCTGACTATAGGATGCCCTGCTAACAGATCTCCGACTACCTCTGGAATGGCTAGAACTATTGCAAAATCTGTGCGAGCCCCCTTCCCAGATCGACGTCTCCTCTCCGAACCGTCATCGCCTACATCTACCTTCCTGAAAATCAAGGTAAGAAATATCAACATATGGTAAGTATATCTCAAAAAGGTAAAAGAAATAAAAAGAAGGAAAAAGAAAAAAAGAGAAAAATGAAAAAGAATTCAAATGATAAGTCAAAATGAATTTCCTACACATTTTCATTTTTAAAAGTCAAGTTTCAGGTCAAAATGAATTTTTTACACATTTTTGTCTTCAAAGGTAAAATTTAGAGTCAAAATGAATTTTCTATATAGTTTGTCTTTAAAATTTTCATTTCGAGTCAAAACAAATTTTCCAAACATTTTTGCCTTCAAAAAGTCAATTTCAAGTCAAAACAAATTTTCTACACATTTTGTCCAAATTTTAAAATGGTTTTTAATCCAAAGTCAAAAGTTCATTTCAAAGTAAAAAATTTTCAATTAAAGTCTATCTCAAGTTCCATCCTCCAAAAGATTTTTGAAAAACCTAGCCTTTGTGTGATATCCCAAACCTCTATTTATTTTTGTTAATGAGTATTTCTAGTATATATAATGTTTGATGTTAATTATTTCTCCTTTTGGGTCAAAATGACCAATGAGAGCCTATGGTGTAACTTAAACCTATGGGTGAGACACATGGGATTATTCCCATATGTATCATCTTTTATACACAAGTGCACACAACTCACACATGTTCGACCGATTGGGAAGGAAGAGAGGGAGAAGAGGAGAAGAGAAAGAGGAGGAAGAAGCTTGAGGAAGATCTTGAAGCAATAGAAAACTTAACCAAACTTGAAGAAAGGTAAGGTTCCATTTTCTCCTCCAATTGTATATGTGTATGTATATATATCTTTGTGGGTTATGTTGTTAGGTTGTTGTGGGTGACTCTTTTGAGTCCTAAATTAGCTAAGTATGGAGTGTTGTAAGCCCTATTGAAAAATTTCAGAGTTTGGGATTGAAATCCCCAACTTATGCAAGTTAGGGCTTGAATTCCTAAAACCCTAGATCCCTTCGATTTTCTTGTTTAAAGTGTTTGATTTTGTGTTATTGTGGTCTTCTTGGGTCAATCTTTGGATCTTAGAAGCATTGGAAGAGTTTGTGAGAGTTTTGATGGAGTTTGGTTTTCATTTGAGTGAGGTTTGGAGATTTTCGGATTAAAATCTAGGTATTTAGCTTCGGAGTGGACTCCTTAGTTTTTGGAGGCGACTCCTTGTCCCAGTAAACTCCCAGATTTATTCATTTAGCTTGGGAGGCAACTCTTTTATTTTTGGAGCCGACACTTTTGCCCAGAGAACTCCCAAATTCGTTAATTTAGCTTAGGAGGCAACTCTTTTGCTTCTGGAGCCACCCCTTTGGTCCAGTGAACTCCCAGAATCATTTCTTCAGCTCAGGAGGCGACTCCTTTGTTTTTGAAGCCGACACTTCGTCTAGCCCCCGGTTTCACTTTTCAGCTCAGACACTATTTCGTAAAACGGGCATAACCCTCTCTAGAAAACTCGGATTGATGCACGGTTTGAAGCATTGGATAGTACACTCAAAGATATTTGTATCCATATAAATTTTGAACTCTAATTCCTTACAGATTAAGAGATATTGAATTTTGAAGTTGACCTAAAATTCTACCAGTAACATTCTTCATCCAAAACTTTAGTCCATTTTCTGTGGGGCATAACTTCTTCATCCGAAATATATTTTTAGCCCATGACCTATCAAATTAAAGTTCTTCAAGCCTATTTTCAAATGGAACTAACCTAAAGTGTGAAATCTTCCTTGAGAGGAGTGTTGAGACGTAATGAAGGAGTTGATGTCCCAGCTTCCATGTTTAAACCTCAACCTTATGTTCTCGTTTTACGTTGTTGTTTTGCCTTAGAGTCTTGTATTAATACTTCCACACTTCTACGTGCATTTTGTGTAGGAACACCTTGTCTACCACCCATACTATCGGAAAGAGGTGAGTAACGATATGGCATGAGTAAAACTCTATTAATTTCCAAATGCTTTAAATTCACCTACATATCATGTAATGTTTTCCATATATTTTCAAAGCATCAATGTTTATGTTCAAGTATAAATGTCATAACTTGAAATGCATGCAAGCTATACTTATGTTATGAATGAAAATCGTGAACTATAATGTTTAAACGAAAGAGATGCTAAGTTTCCAATGTATAGTGCCAACTCGAGTCTTCTTGTGGCAAGACCTTAATCTAGCCCGATAGTCTTACGATAGGAGACAGGAAATAAACTATCTAGTCCTACGATAGGGGACAGGAAATAAACTATCTATGTTAGGAGACGTTGCTGGTCTAAAGAGCCTTACCGTGACCTACATGGTTACTATAGAGCCTAGCTCATATGTCGAGTTGTAGCACACTTATGTTTTGAACAGAGAACTATGATATGTTCACATGTTTTACGACAAGATATGAAATGTTATCTCATGAATAATGTTATGTTGCATCTCTTCTTATGATACTATGTTTTAAAATGTTAAAATGTTTCAAATGATGGTTACGTTACCTATGAGTTCCAAGTCTACGCTTTAAAAGTTTAAAAGCTCATTGCTTATGCATAAATGATTATCTATCCTTGTACATTGGATATAAATGCTATTCCATGATATTTTCTCGCTCATGCATCATTGTTATTCACTAAGTATTAGTTTACGTTTTCTCAAATGATTTTCAGGTAGCCAATCCGAGAGGCCCTAGAACGAGGCCATATGTGAATTTTGAGCTACGGCTCACGGGCCTATGTTTTGTATTATGTTAGAGAGCTGAACCCAATGTTTTGTAATGATATAATGTTATAACTTCAGTGGACCTTGATTAGGTCCTTATGTATATTATGTTTTGGATTGGGCACAGTTTTATCATGTATGACACGAATTATATTTCAAGTTATAAAAGTTTATATTCCGTAAATTTTAAATGAGTATGCATGGGTGATCAACCAGTTTATGTAATGCGGCCTCAGGTAGCCTGGCTACTGGCCGGTCATGTATCGCATATCCGTATAGTCCGGGTTACGGGTCGTGACACTTTGTCTATGTTTTGTCCAATAGGTGAAACCCTACAATATTGATTCAATATGTTATGGCAATAAGCAATATTGTACTTACCAAGTCACAAGATAAATTAAACCATATAATCAGAAACAGATCAGGTTTTTGCCATGGAAACCCTTAAATGGGAAAAAAACCATGTGTCCCCTTTGCCGAATAAATATCATGCATTGTATCTCATTGTTAAAATGGTTACAAGACTCTTTACAATCAAAACCTATCAACTCATGATCTAATGATTGTCTCGACCTTGCTCGTATCCACGATTCACCATCTCCATGCTTGACCACCGTTCAGATCCCCTTACAACGGATTTCACCCCTTGAACTCCATCAAGGCCCTTGATTTCTTCGCTTAGATTGAAGATTATTACTAAGATTTGTTTCTCAGCTTATAGAAAGGTTAGGAATACTTCTCTCTAGGAGTTTTCAATGTGGCGGCTCAGATAATACTTGGGAAAGTGTGCTGAGCTTTAAATATGGGCAAAAGAACCCTAGCAGCACGATTCCTGAGGCTCTAGATTTCGCACAGCTCGCTCCCGTGACATCTAGTGAAGTGTCGCTCACTCCTGCAAGGGTCTCGCGAGCTTCCAGCGAGCTCAATCCCAGATTTGACGTGCTCACTGTTTTTGCCCTCGAGCTCCCACGACATCCTGCGAAGTCCCGCGAGGTCCAAGACCAAACTGCAGGCATACTGCTTTTACTCTTGAGCTCCTGCGACATCCCGCGAGGTCCATGATGTTCAGCCAACACACTGGTTTTACCCTCGAGATCCCTCAAACTCCATTGACATCTCTTAAGAGCCCTAACAATAGCCAAAAGGTATCGTACAAGACTCGCTTAGCGTGAGCTTGCACAAATAGGCATGAAATCTCTTCTGAATGATTGTGAATGATAACATACGATCCCAAAATACATCAAAGAAAATCAGTCACGAAATATAGCCAATTACATACACTTACATTCTCCCCCTTTAACAATTTCGCGACCAAAACCCTATGCTACATGCCACAACCATTACAGGGAAAGAAATAACAAAACAAATACAAGGACACCCCAATCACAATCATCCCCACAAGTACGACGAAACATCTTTGCAACTGCAACATCCAACCAGTTCAAGCTAATCAAGTGCAAGTGAACAAATACATATATATCTCAATATGCACCAGAAGTAATGAAATCAAAGAAAGCAAAGAAATAAAGCATAGCATAGAAGCATAAGACTAGATCTCCCCCTTTTTGGGAACAATTGGCAAACAAACAGGAGAGAACAACCATGCAACTCGGTAAACCACCAGAAAAGCTGTAATAGAAAAACTATATAATCTAGAGCAACCAGTAGTTCAAACAAACTGAAAGAAAAGAAAAAAGAAAAAAAAAATAGAGCAAGTCTAGGAGAGTAGCACCCACCAAGCACAGCTAATGACGACGAATGCTTCGAATGAAGTCATTCACGTCATTAATAAACTCGGTGTGCCACCAAGAGAGAGCAGATAACATGTCCCGAAACACAAATAATATCACGCTCCTGACTCTTCACCAGTAGATCGATATGCTCATGAACCAAGCCAATGCGCTCCACCAGATCAGTGTGCATGGAGGTCATTTGGGCAGAGAGAGCCACAATGGTTGCATCAGTAGAGGAGGACGAACCAGGGACGGAAACAGAAGGGCGAGCTGAAGGGGGAGCAGTGGACGAGGATGGCGCGGCACGATCAGCAGGGGGTCTTCATCGTTGGAAAGTTCCACCCCAGGCTGCTGCAATTAGGAAGGAGGAGGAGGTACACCGAGATGCGTATTACTTAGTTGAAGGGTCTGTCGGGAGATGGGCCATCCAACCGGGAGATGGATTTCATCAGCAGCTGCCACGATGTTATGACTAGACAGAAAATCCATGACCAACACCCCAAATGGAAGATAAGCACGGGATGAGTTGTCCACAGCGGCCTCATACATGAGATTAAACATGAGGCGACCAATGTCCACAGAAAGGCCTGTGGCAATGGCATGAATAAGATGTGCACGGGACTCATAGATCTCGCTCACATGTGAGGTACAGAGAAAGAGGTCACACACCACATGATTAGGCACCTGAAAAAAATCATTTAGCTCTTTTTGCTTGAGAAGGCTTGAAGGACCAAGAGGCCATTCCCTACCGGATGATAAGAGAAGTTGGGCCAGGGAATCCAGTGAAGGCCCAGAGCGATTAGGAGGATAAGGAAATTTAGTGAGGAGAGGACTCTCGAAGTGAAGCAATGAGCAGATATCAGAGATAGAAAAAGAAAGTGCGACACCATGCACAAACGAGTTCAAGGACCTTGCCGCGTTATCCGGAGCATGAATATTTACATAGAATTCATGAACCAGCTCCTGACTAGCGAAACCATTACAGACAGCAAGACGTGTCCAACCCCACTTAGAGAAGTAAGTATGAATGCAAGTCGAAGCAAACTAGCCAAGGATTAGACCACGAGAGATAAAAACAGGCCGAGAGGCAAACAACCAAGTGAACCGTGCCTCAACCTCAGAAGCAAGGAGAAAACGCAAAACGTCAGGGGTTGAAGAGACTCCCCCCCTGGATGAGATGACGTGGCACCAGGGGTACCAGATCATCGGCGTTTGCTCAGGGAGAGAGAAGCAGACTGTTTCTTCGGGGAGCCCGAGGAACGACGAGATGAAGGGGTTTAAGAGCCCTTTCGTTTCCTAGGAGACGAAATCATGAGGAACAATCTCCCAAAAGAAGAACCTTAGGCAGTTAACCACACACCACACAGCTGCACCAGTCACCGTGATTGGTTCACAACGAACTGACAGAAAGACGAATCACCAAACAAATTGAGGCCACCCAGGCCTATGACAATGGGATTCACACCCCACATACGGGAACCCACACCTCGAGGAACTCGAATAACACGAGATCACAAAGACCTCAAAAATGAAAGCCTAGGTCACGGGAAAACACACCTAAACACCACACAGAATGAAACGATAGAAGAGGAAAATGATTACCTCAAAGACGATTCAAGAACCGTGACTAAGATGACGGGGAAGAAGCTCGCTGGATCGAGGAGGAACACCAGTTACCCATGATCGCCAGATGTCACGGGCTTCAAGAAGGGAGGACGCGGCACAGTGGGAAAAAATAGGAAAAAAGATAGCTGCGGGCGAGATAAGTAGAGCCGACTAAGTGACTTTCACGGGAGCGAGGGCCAGCGAGATCCATCGAGTGCCGACTTAGTGGACTTCGCGGGAGCGAGGCCCAGCGAGAGCCCGCGAGCTCACCAAACACAGCAACACACACAAGAAGACACCCCGAACAATAGGTGGACGCGCCTGGATAAGAACTCAATGATCAACATCGTCAAAAAAACTAGCAATGAAGATAAAGAGAGTTGTAAGCATGAATAAAAATGACATCAAGAGAGATCAAGGATGGCAGGCTTGCAAGTTAATACATTCATGAATGATAAGTAGCATACTGTCAATCCTGAAAACTGATGCGAGCCCATCACAAGATCAATGAGAATATGGACCCTAGAGCAAAATCATGACAGAGTTCAACATGGAAGCTTCCTTTTGGACAGTAGGGCACTCAAAGTCAAACCATCAAGTCATCCCAATCAAGGCATTCAAATATTTTATTATATATTTTTTTCTTATTTTTTGTTTTCTGCACATCAACCATCTAAGATCCAACCCTATCTCTCCAGCATTAAATAACATTTGACAACTGAGGGATGGTGGCTTTCACACATGTGAGCAGGTAGTCATCTCCTCTTGTCACATAACAAGGGTAGCTTCTCACATACTCACAGGTAGCCCTTTCAATCCAGACACACATTTTTTTTGTTTTTTTTTCTTAATAATAGGAGAGGGTATACAAGACCAAGGTCAATCGAGCCATTCTTGTCTAGAAGAAGCCAGCCATGATGAGGCCCATAAAATGATCATAAAATATCGAATTCCATATTCTAAGAGATCTTAAAAGGCTCTTATCAAATAAACAAGAATTACATGCACGGCAGGAATCATAAATGAACCATGAATTACAAACATACACTCCAAGATGCACACAAGAATTAACTTATATTATGCTCCTGTCTCTAGCCATTTATGAGAGGTACTTTAACGGGATGACCGAGATAGCCATATGCAGGTCACAATAAAGATGTGCACACACAACACAAAGCAAAGGGGGGGGGGGGGGGGAAACAAGGAAAAGACAGCCAGAGAACACGAAGACAGGCTTGAGAAAAGATGAAGCAAGAAATGAGCTAAAGCCTTAACCCCAAGCAAGACAGAACTACTTAAGAGAGCACACTCCTAGTGATTTCCGTAGAAATTCAAACCTAAGAGTGTCAAGGGGTTTAGTGAAGAGATCAACAAGTTGATTCTCAGTGGAAATATGCTCAAGAGAGATGATCTTCTCTTCAACTAATTCACGAATGAAGTGATGACAGATGTCAATGTGTTTGGTGCGAGAGTGTTGAACAGGATTCTTAGAAATACTAATAGCACTCATGTTGTCACAAAACAAGGTCATAACATTCGAGTCAAGACCATAATCACACAACATTTGCTTCATCCACAAGAGTTGAGCACAATAGCTTCCAGCAGCTATGTACTCTGCCTCAGCTGTGGACAAAGAGATGGCATTCTGCTTTTTACTATGCCAAGCAATAAGGTTATTTCCTACATAAAAACACCCACCAGAGGTGCTCTTATGATCATTGGCAGACTCTGCCCAATCTGCATCAGTATAGCCTGTAATATTTGCATTAGTGTTCAAGGTAAACCATATACCATGCCCAATAGTAGCATTGACATATTTAATAATTCTTTTGACAACAAACAGGTGTGATTCTTTAGGACAGGCTTGAAATCGAGCACACACACCCACACTAAAGGCTATGTCAGGTCTACTAGCAGTTAAGTAAAGTAGACTACCAATCATGCTCCTATACAAAGTTTGATCAACATCCTTCCCTGAAGCATCCTTACCAAGCTTAAGACTGGTACTCATGGGAGTCCTAGCATGCTTAGTGTTTTCCAAACCAAATTTCTTCACAAGGTCTTAAGTGTATTTGAATTGAGATATAAAAATCCCTTGGTCCATCTGTTTAACTTATAACCCTAGGAAGTAATTCAGTTCACCCATCATGCTCATTTCAAATTGACTTTTCATATGTTCAAAAAAATTACGAGTAAGCTTTTCAAAAGTAGAACCAAACAGAATATCATCCACGTAGATTTGAGCAATAAGAATGTGTTTTGATTCCTTCTTTATGAACAAGGTTTTATCAACTCCCCCTCGAGTGAACCCAGACTCCAGCAAAAAAGAAGTCAATCACTCATACCAAGCTCGAGGGGCTTGTTTTAGCTCATACAGAGCTTTCTTTAGCTTATACACATAGTGAGGATACTTAGGGTCCTCAATCCCTCTGGGTTGTTCAACATAGGCTTCTTCCTGAAGAACGTCATTTAGAAAAGCACTCTTCACATCCATTTGATGAAGTCTAAAGCCTAGATAGCCAGCAATGGCAAGCAAGATACGAACAGACTCTAACCTTGCAACTGGGGCAAAGGTCTCGTCAAAGTCTATTCCTTCAATTTGAGTGTACCCTTGTGCTACAAGCCTTGAGTGTACCCTTGTGCTACAAGCCTTGCCTTATTTCTTGTGATTGTGCCATATTCATCAGACTTGTTCTTAAATATCTATTTAGTACCTATCACATTCACATTATGGGGTCCAAGCGCAAGAGTCCAAACATTATTACGAACAAATTAACTCAACTTTTCATGCGTAGCAGTAACCCAGTGCTCATCAACTAAAGCTTCTTTAACATTTTTTGGTTCAAATGTAGAGGTATAGCAAAGATAATTTACCTCATTTCTTAGCTGACGTCTAGTCTTCATCAGCTCTGTGACAATTCCAATCACTTGCTCTAAGGGTTGATTTAGTTTTACTCTGGATGATGACTCTAGAATGTTGTTAGGTCCATCTTTGAAGTTATTCAAGGAGCTCTCAGCATTATTCCTCTACTCATCATTCGTCTTTCCCAAACTTCTCGGGGATGCACCATCTGAATCACAATCCTCATCAAGTGCAATGTCAGTGTGAACTAAGGAATCATCAATAACCACATTTATCGATTTCATAATAGTAAGAGTACGCAAGTTATAAACCCGATAGGCTCTACTATTCATGGAATATCCAAGGAAAATACCTACATCGCTCCGATTATCAAATTTACCTAGATGCTCTCTATCCCTGAGGATATAACATTTGCTTCCAAACACTCGAAAGTGTTTCACATTAGGCTTCTTACCTTTCGACAGTTCATATGGCGTCTATTTTGTGCCAATTCACAAATAAACACAGTTTGCAATGTAGCATGCGGTATTTACTGCCTCAGCCCAGAACTTCTGTGCAACCTTCTTACCATGAAGCATAACTTGGGCCATTTCTTATATCACTCTATTTTTTCTCTCTACCATGCCATTCTATTGTGGTCTCTTTCGAGCAGATAACTCATGTCTTATGCCCTTCTTATCACAAAAATTAGAAAACTCAAAATTCTCAAATTCCTTACCATGATTAGTACGTATTCTACGAATGCATCTGATTTTTGTGCCCTTTTCCACCTATACTTTTAGACATAAAGCTTTAAACACAGGTTAAACCCAACAATATTGATTCGATATGTTATGGCAATGAGCAATATTGTACTTACCAAGTCACAAGATAAATCAAACCATACAATCAAGAACATATCAGGTTTTTGCCATGGAAACCCTTAAATGGAATAAAAACCACGTGTCCCCTTTTCTGAGCAGAGATCATGCACTATATCTCGTTGTTCAAATGGTTATAAGACTCTTTACAATCAAAACCTATCAACTCCATGATCTAATGATTGTCTTGACCTAGCTTGTATCCATGACTCACCGTCTCCATGCTTGACTATCATTAAGATCCACTTAGAACGGATTTCACGTCTTGAACTCCATCAAGGCCCTTGATTTCTTCACTTGGATTGAAGAAGATTATTACTAAGATTTGTTTCTGAGCTTCTAGAAAGGTTAGGAATACTTCTCTCTAGGAGTTTTCAATGTGGCGGCTCAGATAATACTTGGGAAAGTGTGTTGGGCTTTAAATAGGGGTAAAAAAACCTTAGCAGTGCGATTCTCGAGGCTCTAGATTTCGCACAGCTCGCTCTCGCGAGATCCTGCGACATCCCGTGAAGTGTCGCTCGCTCCCGCGAGCTTCTAGCGAGCTCAATCCCAGATTTGACTTGCTCACTGTTTATACCCTCGAGCTCCCGCGACGTCTCGCAAAGTCCCACGAGGTCCAAGACCAAACTGTAGGCACACTACTTTTACCCTCGAGCTCCTGCGACATCCTGGGAGGTCCATGATGTTCAGCCAACACGTTGTTTTTACCCTTGAGATCCCTCGAACTCCATCAACATCTCTCAAGAGCCCCAATAATAGCCAAAAGGTATTGTACAAGACTTTCTTAGCTTGAGCTTGCACAAATAGGTATGAAATCTCTTCTAAATTATTGTGATTGATAACATATGACCCCAAAATACATCAAAGGAAATCTGTCACGAAATATAGCCAATTACTTACACTTACAATTTCTATTCGAATTATGTTTTAAGATTGTCGAAAAACCCTTTTCCTTCAAGACCTCTTGTTCAAAAATCAATTCTCTTATAAAATTCTCAAGTTTTCAATCCTTTAAAAGTTCTCATCAAATTCCAAGGTTTCTAATTTCAAAATGCATTTTCAAAATTTTTCTAAGTGTTTCTTCCAAAAGTTTTCATTCAAAATTCCATTCTTAAAATTTTCTTCATAAGTTTTTTTTGCATTAGTTTTAGGGCCCTCGAGTTTTGCAGCCTTCTCTACCAAAAAGGCCCCTCCCTCAAAGGTTTTATATCTTTTTCCTTCAAAAAGATTTCATTTCAAAAATATTTTTCTAACTCTCTCTTTGAATTTTCAAAATTTCAGTAGAGTTTCATTTATAAATGGTCCCTACGACACCCAAAGCACAAGTAATAAAATACAAACCATACACTTCACAACATCACAATCATATGGCACTAACACCCGTGCATGTTTTCAAGGTTTTTAAATTTTCAAAAACATCTTCTCTTTTCAAAAATTCACTTTGTTTTCAAATTGTCACAAAATTTCTCAAAATCATTTCAAATATTTTTTAAAATGTTTTCATATTTTTCTAAATATTAAACTCTAATAATTTCACCAACTTCATAATTTTCTATATTTTTTGAGTATTTTTTTATTTTTCAAAAAATTAAAATTTCAAAAAGTTTTTAACAAATCAAAAACTTCACATGGTCATTAAACATATTTTTCTAAAGCACACAATATAAAAATCTAGCTAGAAAACTCAATACCCAAAGCTGTAGGAACAAATCTCCAATTATTGAAGAAACTCTCATTACATAAACATGTAAAATCGCTTAAATTTAGTCAAACAAGCATTAAAACACAAAAAATACTCCACCAAAATGTTCAAAAGACATCAAAGCATTGATTTCGACTATTAGCATGACTCAAACGGAGTTCTATACATCAAAATCAATATAAAACTAAAAACTCACCTCTTGGAGTTCTCCAGTGAAATCTTCTTCTCCGGAGACTTTTCCAGCGACAGTGACTACCTTCGGCAACTCTCCGAGGTCCCCAAATGTCACTCCTTTAATGTCCAAGTCAATCCTCTTGTAATGGCTCTCAACTTTTTGAAAAATCTTTTGAAACCCGTAAAACATCATATCTGAAATGTTGTTTCCTTTAATTTCAGGCCTAGCACCACTAGTAGTGGCACCAAGGCAAATTTAAGCCAGGCACCACTCCTAGTGGCACCAAGGTCAAGTTCCAGGCAGCTTTGCCTTTTTCCCGCCAAAACTTGATTTCAAATGCCCCCATGGGCCAGATATCCATTTTCAAGCTCGAATCTTCATACACTTTTTGAAGCTGCTTTCACGACCCGAAATCGGTCTATTCGGATTTAGGGTGCATGATCGACCAGTAGCTTGGCTACCCAAGGCCGCATTACATAACTCGGTTGAACCCCCGTGCATTCATCATTTAAAAGATACATAATTGTAAAATTAAAACTTCATAAACATAAAGTAAAACGTGTATCATACATAGTAGAGAGGTGCCTAATCTCCAAAACATTAACATTCCATAAGATGGGCTTATCAGAGGCCACTAGAGTTATAACATTATAATATTACAAACATTAGGGTCCAATCCATGTATCAGTACATAACGTAAGGCCCATGGGCCGCGGTCCAAATGTCCATGTAATGGGCCTCCTTCAAGGCCTCCTAGTTTATTCATTTGAAAACATTTTTAGAAGAACGTAAACTAATGCGTAGTGAATAACAACAATGCATGAGCATAAAATACCATAGACTATATTTATATTTAATGTACATGACAGTAAAGGTACATTTATGCATAAGTGGCATGAACTTAGAATCGCATAAGTATAATCTTAAAGACACTTGAAGCATAGGCTTTTGTATTAAAACATTTCATCATTTCTAAAATGTAATGTGGAAGAAGAGAGATAGGTGTGTTATAGCACGAACTATTTGAGCGTGACATAACTTGTCATGAGCATACCATACCATATCTTGTAAGTGTACATCTTGGCTTACCATATAATATAGGATACATAAAAAATTGCCATTCTTAGTAACTTATAAAGCATAGCTTTGGAAACATAGGTAATATAAGAATCACATTGAGATACTATAGCATTTCGAACATTGTATCATAGGAGTGAGGTATAACACATAACATGATTTCGTAAGGCATAACGTAGCTGTCATAAGCATGTTATGGCAGAATATTGTAAGGGCATATCATAATGTCATAGAAATGAAAGATATATTGTGACATTAGTACTTGTGGAAACATACGTAGCTTGTCGTGAAGCATTTGAACCAATCATATTACTCATTCTAAAACATAAGTGTGTCATGTCCTTACATTAAGTAACCATATCCTTCACTTCACCCCACATAAGAGGTTTTTCTAGTATTGGGCATCATTGTAACCCATAGGGTCATGTGTAAGGCTCTTTAGGTAAATATAGTAACCATGAAGGTCACGCATAGGCTCTTTAGGCCAACATAGTAACCATAAAGGTCACGCATAAGCTCTTTAGGCCAACATAGTAACTACAAAGGTCACACATAGGCTCTTTAGGCCAATCATAGGAGCTAGGCTCAGTTATAGTAACCATAAAGGACACATCTAGACTTTTAAGCCAAGGGATGTCTCCTAACATGACAATAGATTATTTCGTGTCCCCTACCATAGGACCATTGTTGCTAGTTTAGGGTCTTGCCATGAAAGACTTTACATGTCAATGGTTTATTTCACGTCCCCCATCCTAGGAATATTGGGCTAGATTAAAGTCTTGCCACGAGAAGACCTTATATGTCGATGGTTTATTTCACGTTCCCCATCCTAGGACTATTGGGCTAGATTAAAGCCTTGCCACGAGAAGACCTTACATGTCAATGGTTTATTTCACGTCGTCCATCCTAGGACTATCGGGCTAGATTAAAGTCTTGCCATGAGAAGACCTCACATGTCGATGGTTTATTTCACGTCCCCTATCCTAGGACTATCGGGTTAGATTAAAGTCTTGCTACGAGAAAACCTTACATGTCGATAGTTTATTTCACGTCCCCCATCCTAGGACTATCGGGCTAGATTAAAGTCTTGCTACGAGAAGACCTTACATGTCGATGGTTTATTTCACGTCCCTCATCCTAGGACTATCGGGCTAGAAAAAAGTCTTGCCACGAGAATACCTTGAGTTAGTGTCATACGTTAGGAATCTTACATCTACTTTATGTGAACGTTCTAGTCCGTGGGTTGTATTTCATATCATAGGTAAGGTTCGTATGTAATTCAAAGTATAACATTTATACTTGAACGTAATCATTGAGGCATTGAAATAAATGGAAAGAAATGCATGAAATGTATTTGAACTTGAAAACATATGGAGAGTAATAGGTCTTACTCATGGCATATCGTTACTCACCTCTCTCTGATAGAATAGGTGCTAAACAAGGCATTCCAATACAAAATGCACATGGAACTATAGAAACATGAATACAAGACTATAAGGCAAAACAATAACACATAAACCGAGGATAAACACATAAATCCCTCAACCCTGACTCAACAACACCTCACTTAAACAATGGAAGAGCGAGGCTAAACTCTAGGACAAGGCCTCAATGTAAAACGAGAGCATAAGGTTAAGGCTTGAACATGAAAGCCGGGATGTTGACTCCTTCATCGCGTCTCAACCACTTCTCAAAGAAGAGTTCACACTCTAGTTTTGTTCCATTTGAAAATAGGCTTAAAGGGCTTTAATTCGATAGCTCATAGGTCATAAATATATTTCAGATGAGGAAGTTATGTCTCATAGCAAATGGACTAAAATTTTGGAAGAAGAATGTTACTGACAGAATTTTAGGTCAACTTTAAAATTCAATATCTCTCAATATACAAAGAATTAGAGTACAAAATTTATATGGATACAAAGGCCTATCAGTCTACTTTCTAATGCTTCAAACGGTATATCAATTTGAGTTTTCTATGGAAAGTTAAGCCCATTTTACTAAAGAGTGTTTGAGCTAAAAAATTGAAACCGGGGATTGGACAAAAGGGTCGACTTCTGAACTAAAGAAATGAATCTGGGAGTTCTCTGGACAAAAGGGTCGACTCCTTAGGCAAAAGGGTCGACTCCAGGGCTGAAGAAATGAATCTAAGAGTTCTCTGGATGAAAGGGCTGACTCCTATGGAAAAAGGGTGGACTCTGGAGCTAAAAACCCATATTTTGAACCCGAAAATCCCCAAACCTCACTCAAACCAAAACCAAGCTTCATCAAACGTTTCCCAAACTCCTCAAATGTTTTTAGGGAATAAAGATTGACCCAAGAAGGCCACAATAACTCATAATGAAACACTTTAAACAAATAAATCGTAGGGATCTAGGATTTTAGGAACCCAAGCCCTAACTTGCATAAGTTGGGGATTCCAATCCCAAACTCTCAAATATTTCAATGGGGCTTACTATACTCTATATTTAGTCAATTTGGGACTTAAAAGAGTCACCCACAACAACCCAACAACAATACCCACCAAGATAGATACATGCACATATACAATTTGTAGAAGGAAATGGAGCCTTACCTTTCTTCAAGCTTGCCCAAGTTCTTCAATGGCTTCTCTTGGCCTGGGTGGAGACTCTCCAAGCTTCCTCTTCCTTCAATCTTCCCTTTCCTCTTTCTCTTCTCCTCTTCTCCCTCTCAACCAGTGGTGAGTGTGTTTGAGTGTGTGTGTGTATACAAGGATGATACACATGGTAATAATCCCATGTGTCTCACTCCATGGGCTTAAGCTACAACAGAAACTCTTATTGGTCATTTTTTATTCAAATGAGGTAATAATTAACATTAAACAATACAAATAGTATAAATTCTCATTAATATAAATAAATAGAGGTTCGGGATATCACATCCTTCCCCCCTTAAATAAGTTTGGTTCTCAAACTTAATACAAGCTATCATTCAATAAAAGGAATAACACTTCCCAAACTTCAATCTTCCGAGACATTAAGGGTCTAGGCAATTCATCAAGTGGGATATTAGAAATTCCCGAACAACCTGGATGTCTTCCAAGGGCGGTGGGAAAACGTGTGTGTCAATATTGTTACACAAGGAGATATAATTCACATTTAGTCTAAACGACGTGTTTGTATGCACAGAAAAGGGATATGGGAGGAGGCACAAGCCCACTCCTTCGACAACAAGTCTCGAGTGGGGGGAAGAACGAACCCAACTCGCTCAAGTTCACATTCAATACTAGCATGATGAGGGAATAACCGATCCATTCCTCAGATGACATCGAAGTAGTGCATTCCAAAGGGTATAAGATTACTAGTATAAACACATTGTTATCAAGATTTCCTCAAAGATTGTAAATCCGATCACACACCATGGAGTCTCTAGATGGCAAAAGGTGAATAACACATAATTTAACGGTTTCGAAGAGGTATGCAATTGCTTAGCAACAAATACGAGACAAACGGATGCGTGGAACTAGAATTAATAAGATCCTACCACATAAGATGTAATTTTTCTTTTTTTGAATAACAAAGATACATACAATACATACTTGAAAGGTACCAAAGATGTACGCAAGTGTTAAGTCACTCGAACAAGTCCGGCCAAGATTCTCCCAATACAATCCATTAGGTCCTAGAGCTCTTTGGCTCCTTTACGACCCCCATCCTCTTGGTGGCATATTATTGATACACATGCAAGAAAACGGTCAAGCATGAAACATAGCATTACGACACGTAATAAATCTCCTTAGCACGTTATTATACACATAGCTTACATATATCTACACATAGCACCTATTCAAGTTAAACTTAGAATTCTATCTGGACATGAGTCGATCCTACGGCATCAACCTATGGCTCTGATACCACTCTTTCACGACCCAAAACCAGCCTATTCGGATTTAGGGTGCATGACTGGTCAATAGCTTGACTACCCAAGGCCGCATTACATAACCTGGTTGAACACCCGTGCATTCATCATTTAAAAGATACATAATTGTGAAATTAAAACTTTATAAACATAAAATAAAACGTGTATCATACATAGCAGAGAGGTGCCTAATCTCCAAAACATAAATATTCCATAAGATGGGCTTATCATAAGCCACTAGAGTTATAACATTATAATATTACAAACATTAGGGTTCAATCCCTGTATCAGAACATAACATAAGGCCCATGGGCTGCAGTCCAAATGTCCATGTAATGGGCCTCCTTCAAGGCCTCCTAGTTTGTTCATCTGAAAATATTTTTAGAACGACGTAAGTTAATGCTTAGTGAATAATAATAATGCATGAGCATAAAATACCATAGACTACATTTATATTTAATGTACATGACAATAAAGGTACATTTATGCATAAGTGGCATGAACTTAGAATCGCATAAGTATAATCTTAAAGACACTTGAAGCATAGGCTTTTGTATTAAAACATTTCATCATTTCTAAAACGTAATGTGGAAGAAGAGAGACAGGTGTGTTATAGCACGAACTATTTGAGCGTGACATAACTTGTCATGAGCATAACATACCATATCTTGTAAACATACATCTTGGCTTACCATATAATATAGGATACATCAAATATTGCCATTCTTAGTAACTTATAAAGCATAGCTTTGGAAACATATGTAACATAAGTATCACATTGAGATACTATAGCATTTCAAATATTGTATCATAGGAGTGAGGTATAACACATAACATGATTTCGTAAGGCATAACGTAGCTGTCATAAGCATGTCATGGCAGAATATTGTAAGGGCATACCATAATGTCATAGAAATGAGAGATATATCATGACATTAGTACTTGTGGAAACATACGTACCTTGTCGTGAAGCATTTGAACGAATCATATTACTCATTCTAGAACATAAGTGTGTCATGTCTTTACATTAGGCAACCATATCATTCACTTCACCCCACTTAAGAGCTTTTTCTAGTATTGGGCATCATAGTAACCACAAGGGTCACGCGTAAGGCTCTTTAGGCCAACATAGTAACCGTGAAGGTCATGCATAGGCTCTTTAGGCCAATATAGTAACCATAAAGGTCATGTATAGGCTCTTTAGGCCAACATAGTAACCATAAAGATCGTGCATAAGCTCTTTAGGCCAGCATAGTAACCATAAAGGTCACGCATAGGCTCTTTAGGCCAATCATAATAGCTAGGCTCAGTTATAGTAACCATAAAAGTCATATCTAGACTTTTAAGCCAAGGGACATCTCCCAACATAGCAATAGATTATTTCGTGTCCCCTACTATAGGACCATCGTTGCTAATTTAGGGTCTTGCCATGAAAGACCTTACATGTCGATGGTTTATTTCACGTCCCCCATCCTAGGACTATCGGGCTAGATTAAAGTCTTACCATGAGTACACCTTACATGTCGATGGTTTATTTCACGTTCCCCGTCTTAGGACTATTGGGCTAGATTAAAGTCTTGCGACGAGAAGACTTTACATATCGATGGTTTATTTCACGTCCTCCGTCTTGCCACGAGAAGACCTTGAGTTAGAGTTCTATGTCAGGAATCTTACATCTACTTTAGGTGAACATTCTAGTTCGTGGGTTGTAATTCATATCATAGGTAAGGCTCGTATGTAATTCAAAGCATGACATTTATACTTAAACGTAATCATTGAGGCATTGAACTAAATGGAAAGAAATGCATGAAATGTAATTGAACTTGAAAGCATTTGGAGAGTAATAGGTCTTACTCATGGCATATCGTTACTCACTTCTGTCTGATAGAATGGGTGCTAAACAAGGCGTTCCTTTATAAAATGCACATGAAACTATGAAACATGAATACAAGACTATAAGGCAAAGTAATAACACGTAAACCGAGGCTAAACACATAAGTCCCTCAACCCTAACTCAACAACGCCTCACTCAAACAATGGAAGAGTGAGGCTAAACTCTAGGACAAGGCCTCAATGTAAAACGAGAGCATAAGGTTAAGGTTTGAACATGAAAGCCGGGACGTTGACTCCTTCACCGTGTCTCAACCACTTCTCAAGGAAATGTTCACACTCTAGGTTAGTTCATTTGAAAATAGGCTTAAAGAGTTTTAATTTGATAGGTCATGGGTCACAAATACATTTCGAATGAGAAACTTATGTTTCATAGAAAGTGGACTAAAATTTTAGAAAAAGAATGCTAGTGATAGAATTTTAGGTCAAATTCAAAATTTAATATTTCATATAGAATGGATGGACTAAAATTTTAGAAAAAGAATGCTAGTGATAGAATTTTAGGTCAAATTCAAAATTTAATATCTCTCATTATATAAAGAATTCGAGTACAAACTTTATATGGATACAAAGGACTATGAGTCTAATTTCTCATGCTTCAAACGATGCATCAATTTGAGTTTTCTATAGAACGTTATGCCCATTTTACTAAATAATGTCTGAGCTAAAAAACTAAAACCGGGGACTGGACAAAAGGGTTGACTCCTGAGGCGAAAGAGTCGACTTCTAAGCTAAAGAAATGAATCTGGGAGTTCTCTGGATAAAACAGTTGACTACTTAGGCAAAAGGGTCGACTCTAGAGTTGAAGAAATGAATCTAGGAGTTCTCTGGACGAAAGGGCCAACTCGTAAGGAAAAAGGGTCGACTCCGGATCTAAAAACCCATATTTCGAACCCGAAATTCCCCAAACCTCACTCAAGCCAAAACCAAACTTCATCAAAGGTTTTTCAAACTCCCTCTCTTCTTTCTCTCAACCGGTGGTGAGTGTGTTTGAGTGTGTGTGTGTGTGTATAAGGATAATACACATGAGAATAATCCCATGTGTCTCACTCCATGGGCTTAAGCTACAACATAAACTCTTATTGGTAATTTTTTACTCAAATGAGGCAATAATTAACATTAACCAATGTAACTAGTGGAAATTATCATTAATATAAACAAATAGAGGTTCGAGATATCACAGTTCGTCCCTCTGATCGTCTCGCGGTCAACATGAGACTCTTAATTTATCGTTTTCGGCCTTTGACAAGCAAAGATAGAAAAAGAGAGGTAGCTATGAGCACCCCATTTTTGCCTGCTCGGCAATCTCTGGTCTAACTGAACTCATATTCTAGTTGACATAGACATATTCAAGTTCAAAATCAACTTTTCAAACTCAATCTAATCAATTAATCGCTTTATGAGCCCACTGGGCCTAATAAAGGCAAAATAACCAAAATGCCCGTGTGACAATACTCAATCTAATTCCAATTGGCATGTCTTCTTAGAGACGGTTAGTCCTTGTTTCCATCTCAAATTCTATTTCAAGTCCGATTCCAATTCCAATTTAAATCAAATTCAGCACGCCTTTTGATAAAGTTGATCTCTCAAGCAATAAAACCATCCAATCCGGCACATTTTTCGAGAAAACTCTTTGAAACTGTAAGTCCCTTTAAACCCATCGACCAGAACGAAACCCAAGTCCCCTGAGATGGAAGAACGGTCCACCTTTGGCACCTGCGAGCCTGCCAATGTAGAATGTCTGCTATTCGGCACGTCTTTCAATAAAGTTGATTCCTCAAACAATAAGTCCACCTAGTAGCTTCCTGAGATCAAGTAGTCTTTGGAATGAACGCGAACTGTCAGAGTGGTCGAAACACTTATAAACATCGCAACCGTCAAAATGGTAGAAACACTTATAAATAGGTTGACATTGGGAATTGCCAACAAACCTCCTATGTCACAAGACCAAACTCGCCTCTTGGCCGTGACATGTTTACCAAAGGATGAGATACCTTTGGAAATTAACTCATCACGGACTGTCAGAGTGGCGGAAGCACTTAAAACGCAGGTCAACACTAGTGCCTGTTAGCCCACTTTGGTGAAAATTGACGAAACTGCCCCTTGGGTCATTTTAGGCATGCTTCTCGAGAAAATACCTAAGTCCTTAGAACGGTAAGTCCACCCTTCCAAGGTCTCCCAAAGACGATCCGGTATGTCCAAATGCCTTCTATTCAGTTTTAAACTAATTCCGGGACCATTCGGTCAAAATAACCATTTTGCCCCTAGGCATCCAAGTGCCTCTGGGAACCACACTGGCTCTAGGTATCAAACCGGTTACCTCCCAAGAATGCTTCTAATAGTATTCCCAACCTTCCAATACCTTTTTGGATCATTCCGTGTCAAGCCCGGCAAACCCGGTACAAAATAACTGTTTCGCCCCTAGTAGGCCGGTCGCCTTTTTAAACCACACTAGCGCTCCCTTGGAACACACTAGATAGTGTTTCCAACCCTCAAGTCCTCTCATGAGTCATTCCGAGTCCATTCCATTGGCTTTTTGGTCTAGTTGACTAGTTTGCCCCTAATAGCTCGGTCGACAATTCTAACCTTGGTTTTCAACTCTGTTACCCTGAGGACACTATTTCAAAGGTTTCTATCCATTTCTGACCTTCCAGACCATTTCCGGTCTTCCGAAACATTTTCTGACCTTCTAGAGTCACTCTATGGATTCGGCCCCCTTGATTATGTGGTGAAACCTAAACCTTGTATGTTCACGACCCTACTTGCATTGTGGATATCATACTCATGTATCTCTTCAAAATTGTTTTCTAAACTTGTTTTCAAAACTTGCATCAAAATATTTTACAAAACTTGCATTAAGAATCTTCTCTGTCAAACTTGTTTTCAAAAAACACAATCTGAAGATGATTCTAATCACTCCATAGTTAGGGTTGTTTTAGGAAAGTGTTACATATGTTTTGGGTGTAAACCCCAAATTGTTTTTGTCCAAATCACTATCCTAAGGTGATTCTAGCTATTCCATGATTAGGGTTGCTTTAGGAAGTGTTATATTTAAAGTGACCAACATGGTCCATATTTTCAAACCCTCGTTGTTTTTAAAATCACAATCCTAGAATGGTTTTAATCTTCTTATGGTTAGAATCGTTCTAGGAAAGTGAGATATTTTTAGAGGCTTGCAAAAATCTACATTCAAATCCCTTTCCAAATTGTTTTTCAAACTTAGTTTCCAACCTCTTTTTTTAAATTCTCTCCAAAATCTCTTTTCCGGTCCACTTCCTAAAACTTCTTTCCCAATACAGTTTCTAAAAACTCTCTTCAAATCTCCTTCCTAGAAATCCTCTCTTCAAAATATCCACTTTCCAAAATCTCTTTTTCTTGAAATCCAAGTCAAATATTAGAATCCATGATTAGAAAACCCTAATTTCTCTTCTGAAGTTTTGATTTCCTATTTTGCCTCAAAACATAGATTTCCAAAACTCTATTTTCTACATCAAAATCATAGGTTTCCTAAACCTCTTTTTCATGTCAAATCATATTTTCTAAATCCAAGTTTTTCAAATCTAATCTTCTAACTTAGGAAACCAAATCCTATTTCCAATTTAGGAAACCAAATTCAATCCTCTACTTTTGGAAACAAAATCAAATCATCTATTTTTGAAAATAAAATTCAATCTTTTATTTAAGGAAATAGAAATCTAATTTTTCCTAATTTCAACCTTTCCTCATTCTATTCCTTTTCTAAATCTCAACTTTCTAAATCCTAAATTATCAAATCTTTCTTAAACTCAAATCTATCTTAACTTCAAGTGTTTCCAAAACTCAAACTTTCAAGTCTTTCTTAATTTCAAATCTTTCTAATTCTAAAGTCTATTTTCAAATCTTTGATTTCCATTTTAAAACCTTCTTTCAAATTTCAAATCAAGTCTTTTCAAATCTGTTTCCAAAGTCAAATCTTTTTCTTCAAATCTATTTTCAAAATCAAGTCAATTTCTCTCACTTGCATATCATGTTTCATGTCAAACTTCGTTCTCAAAATTTTTTTCTAAAGTGGATAGTTTTTGGACATTTATTAATCCAAGATTTTGAATGAGTGAACCTAGGATGAACAGACATGTAGGTACCGTAAAGGCAGGGTAGGGTGATGGTTTAGTGCGTCTTCCCTGTAAGTAACCAACCTCTAAACCTAGATCACTGTTTTCAAAGACCAAATGGATTTATTTTTTAAAAAGGGCTTCATTATTTTCAAAGGTTGCCAAACAACCCATTTTCTCAAAAAGCTCTCTTGAGGAAGTTTTTAATTTTTTTTTTAAAAACCCTAAGTGCAATCTTCGGATTGTGCTTAGTTTTAGGTGACGTAACTCACCTTAATCAGGTTAGGTGGCGACTCCAAACCTTTTTTCAAAAGCCCTTATTCAAAATCAATTTCAAATTCAAACCTAATTGCACTCCTCCTTTTAGGGGGATGAGTTCTAACGAGAGACTACTTTTTTTTTTTCCACCTGTGCATATTTTCCTCTGGTGCAAAAAATTGGGGCACGACAGTCAAGATTGGATGCCATTAGCAAAGTTCTTTGTGGGTAATGATTGAGTCTCTAGGTGACTGTGAATCTTTCTTACGAGGAATGATGTCTCTTTATGATTTAGTCTTTGCGAAAGAAAAAAAAAAGAAAGAAAAACAAGGCCTTAGGGGTGTCCCTACTTGAGAAGGAGACTAAAATGATGCATTCAGCTCACTTTTTGGAGATAGATGTTGTGCCCCTGTATACAGATACTTTACTATTGATTGAGAACATACATTTATTCATACATCCATTTGCAGAAAATAAAAGGGTACATTGAACCTTGAGTTTAAATATAGAAAATTTGAAATATATTTTAATAAGGGGGAAGAGGAACATTTTTCTTAAGGCTTCCACCTGTTTGCTTTTATGAGCATCCTAAACTACTTTTGGGTCTTTGGATTGATCTTTTGTTGATGTCGAGAAATTATCAAACGATCTTACTTTGCGGGTTGCCCCTTTGTCTTCTTGGCATCCCTATTTCAGCGAGCATAGAGAGATAGGAGCCCCTCTTCATGGAATGATTTGAAATGCATGCCATGAGTCCTTAGGGTTACATGGAAACCCCTAGGATTTTGGTATGTTTTATGCAAGGGACAGTAAGCTTGATGTCACTCTCTATGGGTTGATCATATGCATGAGAATGCAGTGACTTGAGTTACTTTAAAAGTCTCATCTTAAAATGGAGTATTAAATGCATGTACATGTATAAAAGGGTATAAGGAGAGAGAGAGAGAGTGCAATAGTAAAGTAAACATGCATGTATGAACATTTATACTAGCATTATAACAGTAAGAATAGAGAAGAATAAAGGAAAGTAAATCAGTTGCCCTTTCCTCCATGGTTTTGAAATTGATGTGCGTGTCTTAAATTAAGCAAAGGTTCGGCTATGCACAGGGGTTTACTAATGCTTCCTAAGAATTCTCAGTTTCTAGATCTTCAAACCTAAGCCCACTCCTTGAGGTGGTGCCATTATCGGTTGGTGATTCGAACGGATGAACCATCAAATGGCCTAGGCTAAGATACTGACACAGCATTCACCCACAACCAATATTTTATTCTCCCTTCTAACTAGAAGGGACATAACTAGGTATAGTATGTAAATATTAAAATGTGAGTGCACATGTAGTGTGTGTATAAAATTTTGAAAAACAGAGGAAAGGGCCTAACAACTCCTATCCATCTTGTCCATTTTATCTTGTCATTCATGGTAGTTTATATAGATAATAAAATAATTTGCGAGAGTTTCTATCACTCTAATGGTATGCGTTCATTTGGGAGATTTTCTAATCTCGGGAAGCTACTGGATGGACTTATTGCCTCAGGACCTTAGGTACTTTCCTGATTGACATGCTGAATAGCGAATATTCTACGTTGGCAGGCTAGCAAATGCTAGAAGTGAATCGCTCTACCATTTAGGGGACTTGAGTTTTGTCCTGGTCGACAGGTGTGAAGGGAATTATCGTTCCAAGGGGTTTTGTGCTTTCTCAGTAAACGTGCCATTCACTTCATTCCGGAGATAACCGAAGTTCATCAAACTCTAGGTTGACCTAAACCTAAGTAGTTAACCCTAGGCCCTCCTAACCCTAGTTACCATAATCAAGGCTAGCTGACCTTCAAGGATCTCCAATTTCAAGACTCTTTCCAAACCATTCTCAATCTCAATTGATGTTTTCAAAACACCTTGGTCTCTTGAGTTTTCAAAAATCATTGACTCTAAAGTCTTCTCAAATGCATCCATGCTCCTCTCAAAATGTTTCAAAAGCTCTCTTAAACGGGTCTTCACCAAAAATGGCTAGACCCTTAACAATTTAAAAAATCATTGAATGAAATCCTAAAGTGGTCTTGACCCTCTCATGGCTATAGCCTCTAAGGCGAGTGATATATTGAAAGAAACCTCCAAGGTTCATATTAAGGTTTTAAATCCTAAGTCTTTTCAAAAACCTTTTTCAAAAATGCTTTTCAAAAGTCACATCCATAAGGCAATCTTAGTCTTCTCATGATTATGGTTCCCTAAGAAAGTGAGATATCAAGTAGAGTTCTATAACCCCAAAGCCTTTTCAAAACCCTAATGGAAGTTTCTAGCCCCTTTTCTAAAAATATTTTCCAAAAATCATTGCCTTAAAGGAGTTTATTTGTTCATTAGCTAACCTCTTGAAGGTGATGAAATATTTCAACATGTCTTTCATTAGGTGTACAAAAATGGTTATCAATACCTTTTCAAAAGCAAGTTCAATAGAGCTCTAACCCTATTACAATCAAAACTCTATTTTCAAAAATCCCTAATCAAGATTTCAAAACATCCCTAAACTCTCTTGAGTTATTTTCAAAAGCATTTCCAAAACTCCCTTGAGTTATTTCAAAAATATCTCTTAAGTTGTCTCCAAAAGTTTTCAAAAAACATTTAAAGTCCTATTTCAAAGGCACTTTCAAAAATCTTCAAGTCCAAGTCCAAACTCTCTTGAGTTCAAGTTTCAAAAACCTTCAAAGACTCCCATGAGTCTGTTTTCAATTGGGCCCTTGCCCGAACTATGACTGACCTGATTCTCGCTAAATGAGATACGTATGCAACTTAGGAAAACCTAGGTGTGGTCACTGCGTCATTCAAATGGACACTTTTCAAAAATACTTCAAAGCATCCAACTTTTAAAACTCACGCCACTCGTCTAAATTATTAATGACCTGATTCTCACCAAATGAGGTATATAGGCAACCTAAAATGGTGCGGTCATAACCATTTTACCAAGTCAAATGTCTATTTTCAAAATGCTCTTTCAATCAAAATTTTAATTTCAAAACTTGTTTTATCTTCAAAGATCTTTCCAAAAAAATGCATTATGTATCATTCATTCGAAAAGTGATGATCAAACCCCGTTTTCAAAATTCTAAGGTGGACACAAATGGACTTTTGGTAATCGGTGATTTAAGTAAGTGAATAAAGGGTGATTAGACATGTAGGTACCAAAAGGGCGGGGTAGAGTGATGATCTTAGGATATCTTTCCTACACATAACCAACCCCCGAACCATAGATTTCTATTTCGAAGACCAAAATCGGAGTCACATTTTCCAAAAGGGCTTTAAAAATGTTTTCAAAGGTTCTTAAAAATCTCTTTTCTAAAAACCTTCTTAAGAAGGAAATTTTCAAAACCTTTTCAAAAAACCTAAGTTTAATCTTTGGATTACACTTAGCTTTTAGGTGACCTAGCACATCTTTAATTATGTTAGTTGGCAACTATCAATCTTCCTAAAAAGCTCTTATTCAAAATTAATTTCATGTTCAAACTTCTATTGTATTTGTCCTTTTATGAGGATAAGTTCTTCCAGAGAGAGTATCGTGCTTTTCCCTAGTCAAGATGGCTTAGGTAAAAACCGGGGCACGACAACAGGCGATGGCCGAATAATACCAAGACAAGTCCCCTCAGATAAGAGCTAAAAAATAGCTTCTTCTAGGGTAGAAGATGGCAACGATGGATAAGAGAGGCTTGAACAGGCTCGAAGACATCAATAAGAGTCATGAGAAATATAATTAAGCATTTCTAATCATAGTAGAGGGCAAACTGAGCAGCATTAGCAAAGCAAATCCATGTAGGCTCAAACAGAGTCAACTGGTCCCATAGAGTATACAGTTGACATAGGAAGGCGTTGATAGACTAGCCAAATTCCTATTTTAGATGATGTAGAGAATTCAAAAGCTAGTACTGCTGCCTATAGTCTGTAGTAATGTAATAGTTGGCCAGAAAGGCCTAGATGGAGTGAGTAGTGTCAAAGCGTCAAAACTGTAGACTGATATAGAGAATGGACGTATCCGAACCCAAGTGATGATTTTATGATTCTTATTATCCCATTCCTCAAGTCGTTTAGTGAATTCCATTTCTGTTTTAACTATTCCTTCAATAGGTGCCTCAATATCTCCAGTGATATAGCGCCAAAGTATTCTTCCCTTAAGAAAATTGGATATGGCTTGAGACCAACGAATATAACTAGGGCCCTTCAAAGTAATAACAATAGGTCTAAATACCTCAGAACGCTTTATAGTGAGAGACGTGGGATGACAAAAACCCTAACAGTAGAGAACAACAACTAAAAAGCATCCAAAGCAAAAGAAGCAGCAGTAATAAATCTGAATCAAGTGAAACAAACTGTAGAATTAGATTTAGAAGGCCTAAAATAGTCCAAAATTAGTATAAACTGGTTAGAAAATGGCCAAAAAGGGTATGAACCAGTCAAAAAAAGGTAAAAATCATGTCTGAACTGGTTAAGAAAGTCTGGCGGCAGTGCGGCGGCTAGGACGTCATGTTAGCACATGACATCATTAGGGCTTGCATCAACAGTTACGTCATTATGGCTAACGTTCGCAGCTACAATTGTGCGTGGGTGGGTGCATGGCAGTGCGTGGCTAGAGACTTGCACGTGGATCTAAAGCACCACTCTTTGGGCGGCATGTGGAGGTGTGTGCATTGCTTTCTAGGGATGCTTTTTGTATGGTTGGACTCAAATTTTCGAGATGAATCCAATGGTATGGTTGGATTTCAAATTCAGGCAGAATTAATATCTGAAGTAATACAAAAAAACATCTAAAAAACAGTGAATATGGTAATTTTGAGTTAGATTAGCAAAACAGTAGATAGATTATGGAAAGAAAGCATATTAGGGTTGCGAAAGCAAGGTTTAGAGGTCACAGGAGCTTATAACTCTGTATACCATATTAGAATAACAGTAGAACAGAGAGAGAGAGGGAGAGAGAGAATTTGAGAGAATGATCTCTATACTGAATTGAATAGAATGATTATAATGTACACCATATACATAGGACTATAGAAATTGTTGTACAAGAAATCTATAAACTAGTAAAGTGTAAATTAAGAAAAGAATCAATCTTCTAGTATATATAGAATATAAACTAACACAGTGAATAGCTAATTTTAATTTCTCAATACATCTCAAAATTTACCACCCTGTACTAGGATACTAGCTAATTTGAAGATGTACTAATAATTTTTCAGACTATAGTAGTGTCGCTCCCTGATTTTTCGCACTCAATAAAAACAAGTGAGAAAAACACAATGCTCTCTCGTTGGAACTCATCCTCTTAGAAAGACGAGTGTGACTACGTTTGAATTGAAAATTAATTTTGAATAAGGGCTTTTAGAAAAGATTTGGAGTTGCCACGTAACTTAATTAAGGTGAGTTAGGTCACCTAAAACTACACACAATCTGATGATTACACTTAGGGATTTTGAAAAAAAAAATTTGAAAACCTCCTCAAGAGAGGGTTTTTAAGAAAACAGCTTGTTTGGCAACCTTTGAAAATATTTAAGTCTTTTTTTGAAAATAACTCTATTTGGTCTTTAAAAATAATGATCTAGGTTCAGAGGTTGGTTACGTGTAGAGAAACTGCACTAAGCCATCACCCTACCCCGCCCTTGTGGTACCTACATGTCTATTCATCCTAGCTTTATTTATCTAGAATCTTTGATTAAATAAATGTCCAAAAACTATCCACTTTTAGAAAAGAATTTTGAAAAGAGAAGTTTGACATGATTTATGATATGCAAGTGCAAGAATTTGATTTGATTTTGAAAATGGATTTGAGAAAACTTGATTGGATTTTGAAAAGAGATTTGAAAAAAAGACTTGATTCAATTTTGAAAGAAGGTTTTAGAAATTGAAATTCGAGATTTGAAAATAGATTTTGGAATTTGAAACTTAAAAAAGGTTATGACCACACACATGAGGGATGCCTACATATCCCTTTTTGGAAATCAGGTCAGTCGTAGTTCGGACAAGAGTCTGATTGGAAATAAAAGATTTTGATTGGAAAAAGAGTTTGATTTGAAACTTAGAATGGAAGATTGGAATTGAGATGGAACTTAGACCTAGAATTGAACTTGAAAGAGGATTTGACCCTTGAAAGAGAACTTGGACTAGATTTGGAAAGATAGAGATTTGAAAACATTTTGAAGTTTGAAATTAGAAACCATCTTGGCTTAGAAAAGAGTTTTAGAAAAAAGTTGAAGCTTCCTAACTTTAGGTTTAGGATTGAACTAAGATTTAGGCCTTGTAAGGTTTAGGTTACCTAAGATTGGAATACGTGGTTGAATTAGAAAGTTTGATTTAGATTTGAAAATTTTGATTTTAGAAAGTTGGATTTAGGAAATATTCGAATTTGAAAAGGTTCAAATTAAGAAAGATTCGAACTAGGAAAGTTGGATTTTAAGAAATATTTTGAAAAGAAGTTTGATTTGATTTGAGAAAATTAACTTGGAATAGATTGAGAAAAGTTAGGGTTTAGAAAAGATTGGACTTCGGAAAGCTTTAGGATTTGGAAAGTTCGAACTTAGGAATGTTTTGGTTTGGGAAAGATTTCAATCTAAGAAAGATTTGAAATTTGAAAAATTTAATTTAGGAAAGATTTAGAAAGTTTAGAAATTAGAAAGGTTTAAATTTGAAAAAGTTTGACACAAGGAAAATTTAGAATTAGGTAAGGGTTGATTTTGTTTCCAAAAACAGAGGATTGGATTTGGTTTCCTAAGTTGGAGGACTAGATTTGACATGGAATTGGAAAGGATGATATTTGGAAAACTTGGATTTAGAAAATATGATTTGACATGTAAAAGAGTTTTAGGAAACCTAAGAGTTTGATGTAGAAAATAGAATTTTGGAAAACTATGATTGGATGTGGAAAAGAAAAGTAAAAATTAGGGTTTCCAAACCATTGGCTCTAAGGCTTGACTTGGACTTCAAGAAAATAAGATTTTTGAAAAGTAAATCTTTTAAAAGGAGCTTTTAGGAAGAAAACTTAAGAGTGTTTTTAGAACGTAGAATTTTGAAGAGAGCTTTTGGAAATGAGTTTGAAAAGAATTTTTAGGAAGTGGAACTTTTGGAAAGAAAGTTTTTAGAAGGAAATTTTTGAAAGCATTTTAGGAAGTAGATTGGAAAAGAAGTTTGGAAAGAGATTTGAAAAAGCGATTTGGAAAGGGAATAGAATGTGGACTTTTACAAGTCTCTAAAAATTTCTCACTTTTCTAAAACGACTCTAACCATAAGAAGATTAGAACCATTCTAGGATTGTGGTTTTAAAATAACAAAGATTTGAAAATATGGACCATATTGGTCACTTTAAATATAACGCTTTCCTAAAGCAACTCTAACCATAGAATGGCTAGAATCACCTTAAGATTATAATTTTGACAAAAACAATTTAGGGTTAAGACCCAAAAATTATGTGACACTTTCCTAAAACAACTCTAACCATGAAGTGTCTAGAATTATCTTAAGATCGTGATTTTTTAAAACAAGTTTGAAAGAGAAGATTTTTAATTCAAGTTTTGAAAGAGATTTTGATGCAAGTTTTTGAAAACAAGTTTAGAAAACGATTTTAAAAAGATGTATGAGTATGATATGCACAATGCAAGTAGGGTCATGAACTACAAGGTTTAGGCTTCACCGCACAATCAAGAGGGCCGAATCCACATGGTCTAAGGTCGAATTAGAGGAAAGCCCTCAACACGATGACTTTCAACCATTCTTCCTACACATGAATCGGGGATTCCCTTGTTTCAAGCATGTAAGAAAGGGGGGGAAGAAGATAGAGGGTTAAAATAGAAGAAAACCCAAGTAGGTTAGGAAAGAGAGGGAGAGGGGGGGGGGGGGGGGATTGCATAAATGTAAATAGAAAACCAATCTTGTGTCTTCTTTGATTTGTTCACTTTATTTGCTTTCTTTTGCCTCAATCTTCGAGAGCTTTGAAATTGCAGCACTTTGAGTCTTCAATGATTAGCTTCGAGGCTCATATAGGTGCGTATTGGGTGTATGTATGCTAGGGTTAATGTGTATTGGGGCTAGGGTTTGAGGAAGCCTAAGAAACTATGGTTTGGAGAGAGTTCGAGGGCTGTATATTGAGAGAGAAAGAGTTTTCGGGAATGTTCCAGAGGCCGGGAATGATCTGGAAGGCTAAAAATAGGTAAAAACCCTTGAAATAGTGTCTCAGGGGTAACGAACTTGAAAAATAAAGTCGGAATTGGTGACCGGGCTATTATGGGCAAAACGGTCAACTAGACTGAAAAACCACCGAAATGGACTCGGAATAATCCATGAGTGGACTTAAAGGTTATAAACAATATCCAAAGTGTTCCAAGGGAGTGTCGGTTTGATACCCAAAGCCGGTATGGTTGGAAAAGGCGACCAGCCCACTAGGAGCAAAACGATCATTTTTGCATCGGGTTAGCCGAAATTGACTCGGAATGATCTGAAAAGATAATGGAAGGTCGGGAATACTATAAGAAGCATTCTCGAGAGGTTACCGTTTTGATACCCACTGCTGGTGTGGTTCCCGGAGGCACTCGGATGCTCAGAGGCAAAATGGTTATTTTGACCGAATGGTCCCGAAATTGTCCCAGAACCGACTGGAATGCACTTAAACATACCGGATTGTCTTTGGGACGATCTTGGAAGGGTGGACTTATCGTTCTAAGGACTTAGGTACTTTCTCAACAAGCGTGCCGAAAATGGCCTAAGGGGCAATTTGGTCATTTTTCACTAGAGTAGGCTAGCAGACATTGGTGTTGACCCAGTTTTGAGCATTTCCATCACTCTAACAGTCTGTGACGAGTTAGTTTCCAAAGGTATCTCATCTTTTGGTAAACGTGTCATGGCCATGAGGCGAATTCGATCCCGTGATATAGGGGGTTTGATAGCAATTCCCAATGTTGACTTGTTTACGAGTGTTTCCGCCACTCTGATGGTTAGCGTTCACTCCGGAGACTGTCTGATCTCGGGAAGCTGCTAGGTGGACTTATCATTTGAGGAATCAACTTTTTCGAAAGATATACCGAATAACGGACATTCTTCATTGGCGGGCTAGCAGGCACCAAAGGTGGACCATTCTACCATCTCGGGGACTTAGGGTGTTGTCCCAGTGACGGATTTGAAGGGACTTACTGTTTCAAAGAGTTTTCTCAAAAAATGTGCCGGATTGGATGGTCTTATTGCTTGAGGGATCAACTTTTTTGAAAGGTGTGCCAGATTGAGTTTGATTGACTTGGACTAGAATCAGAACTAGGATTAAAGTTGAATTTGAGATTGAAATGGGAACTTACCGTCTCTAGGAAGACGTGCCAACAAAAATTGGATCGGCTAATGCCACAATGACATTTTGGTCATTTTGCAAAGCGATCGATTGATTGGATTGGGTCTACAAAATTCGATTTGAACTTGAATATGTCTATGTCACTTTGAATATAAGTCAGGTCGGACCAGAGGTTGTTGAGTGGGCAAAAATGGGGTGCTTACAAGTGGTTATTGCTTTCCGTACTTAAAAGTGAAACTAAAGAGTAAGACAACACATAAGTCTAGTGGCCTTAGTATGTCCCTAAGGTATGCAAAGCGTTACACTAAAGTGCGTCAACTATTGGGTTTTGAATTTCGAACTTTTACTTTTATGATTTTAAATATTTAGTCTACTATATACTCAAATAACTAATTTGAATTTTTTTCTAATATGAATATACCTACGTCAACAATTCGGAACAATACACCGAAATGCACTAGCAATAGTCTATACCGTACTAATAGAAAAAAAAAAGGTATGTTGGCCGATATGGAATTAACAACTATGGTTTGAACTTATTCCACATTTCTTTGCAAAAAAAGGGTAGAGATAAGCAATATGAATGAGCCCTTTTATCTTGTACAAGACATTAAATAATATATGGGGAAGAGGGAAGGTGGGGGAGTGGAAAGGGAAGCGAGTAGGATAAGCAATTCGGGAATTCTAAATTGGAAGTTAAATTACAAAACTATTCTCCATCAACTTTCTAATTACAAAATTTTGTGTCCCAGATTTGTTATCTCCTTATCCCACTGGTGAAACAAATGTGGCAGAAAAGAATGTCAACTCAGACCATTTTATTTCAAGCATTAGTATTGTTTAAGGACATGGTAAATAGACAACCAGATTGACTTATAGTGTAATTTGATAATTAGTGGCACAAGAAGAAGATTTTTCTATTGTGACTGAATTAGTTGATCTTCTAAGACGTGATGTTTAGCTATTTGATAAAACTAAAGATTCAACTGCTAAAATCTTTAGTTTTGAATTTTTCGTGTTAAAATATTTCAGTATTGAATATAATTGTTTATATTTCAATTAGTAAAAATGTAGCTATTCTTCTTCTTGTGCCAATAATTATTTACAAACATTCAAACAGTTTTGATAGAATTTTTGTTTTTTCGGTTTGAACCCACTTAAATAGATTTCCACACTATCTCACCTTAATCTTTTGGTCCAACTTTGAATACCCAACTTTTTATAGAGCTCTGCATGCATTGCAATCACATTCAAACAATATTATGTTACATTTGCAAAATTCTCTCTCTTTATTTCACACAGTTAATTGCATTGACATTTATCTAAAGCAGATCATATTGAAAAATTATATGAATCTTGACTTTTCAAGATAGACAACTATCTTCGGATGCATCAAAAAGGAAAGAGAACCAAAAAAAAAAAGGGACAGACGGAGTGGAAATAAATTATTTGTCTCACAAAATTATTCGGGTAAATTTTGATACATATTAACTTTAATTTCTATGTCTTATAGTTTGCTACCGGTGCCCTAAGTATTATTACACCATATTTATTGGAAACCTTAGTTCATTAGAGATACAAACATGAAATAAATGACAACTAGATAGGGATTGCTTTCTATACTTCAAAAGATGAGGTTATAAGATCTTTAACAAATTTTTGGTAACAAATTTATTTGCTATCTTAGTACTACCCATTACTAAAATGCTTGGCCACATTTAAGATGTAATTGTTGCACCAAATCAGCCATTAATTTACTAATTCTTCTAAAGATATCAAGAGTAGTAAATAATATAGAAACTATGTTAATGATAATAAAGATTTCGCATAGATTTCAATAGAAATAATTGCTTTGACTTCCAGAACGATTTAAAAACCATTAAATTTGGTAACAAATCATCAAATAGAGCCACCTAGGATGATTGTGAAGTTTTAAAATGGAATATGCTTAACAATTCTGTTCAAGTGGCTTCATTTGATTATCTTGCTATCACATTTTGGTAACACAATTACAATTGTTTGATTATGGTGTTAACAAATTTGCTATTCTATTAGTACTCATGTAAATATTGCTTTTTAAACTATTGAAATAAAAACCATATTGGACATGGTAATTTTTGCACCGAATCACAATATTTAATTATGTTTATCATAAAAAATCCCAAGAATCATAAAGATGTTAGAAGCGAATTAGAATAAGCAAATTAGGAAGATGTTACAAATAATCCTATTTCTCACGCATTTTCTCACTGTCAGGTAAAAAATCACATGGGTCTGAAAAACATATTACTAACTTATCGGAAGAAGATATATTAGACAACTACGGGCCTATTGCATGATATATGTTTGCTTTCCATGAACACATGTGCCCATAGACTTATGAGATAATTTTCCTTTTTAGACACGTGTATGGTCTAACGTGTATTTATGCATATGGGTTTTACCTCTTTTGTGTCTAGAGTAAGAAACATGACTATATACAATATAACTATACAAATAAATAAATAAATAAAACTATGCTAGTGGCTACAAATGCTTTCAAATAGATTTCAATAGAAATTAATGTTTTCTCCTTACAAAATAGTTTCACTAGATATAAAAAAAAAATAATGGTAACAATTTAATTACAAAAAACCCTATAATATTTTTAAAATTTTGAAATGGCATATGCATGACTTTTATGTCTAAGAGGCCTTGTTGCTTGATTATGGTGTTACCATATTCATCGGTATATTACAAATTTGCTACCTATTAGCATTCATTCCAAAAAACAAAAAAATTGTAACTGATTTTGTTACCAAAAAATTCAATATTAAAATGAAACAAATATGTTTTGTAGTTTGTTGAAACAATTGCTAGATAAGTTAATTTTTACATGAAGTGCCAAATTTAATTAGTTGGTATTCATATAGTACAATGATAATGACTCCTAAAGATACTATAAAATTAACAAGAGCACCATTCTTTAATCATTCATAACCATGGGGAAACTTTTCGCCTTTTGCTTTCTTCTCTCTCTCCTAGTCTTCATCTCTGGTACTTACTCTTGTTTTGTCTCTTTCATATATCATTTTTATATTATTTTGGTTTAATTTTCTTTTTGGTTCCATACATGTTATTTATTCATGATCATGTGATGGTGTTAAGGTATCACCGGTCATCAACTTTTTTAAAGTGGATCAATACCAATGAGTTAACACTCAAGTAAAGCCTCAAAAATTATTTTCTTTGATAGTTGCTGCAACAACTATTACAAGAATGGTGTAATTGCAACCGTATTAATTCATTTTAAAGGCAAGGGTTAAACATGCAATCTTTAATTCTTTCTTTCATTCAGGCAAAAAGCAGAAGAAAATAAATCTTAGAGTTTCTAAACATATGGATCACAGAGATGAGGTTTCTTGATGAGATGGGATGAAACTTATGGATATTTTGAATGAATTGGTTTGAAGACCTCATTTACTAATTAAACAGGCAATAAACACCTTGTTTGCCCACACATATACGCATCAGCCCACATGCACACATACATGTATTATTAGAAGTTTAAATAGTGTCAAATTAATTTATCAAAACCTAGCTAGTAAGGCTCTTATTTCAATTTGAAAACCATGTCAAGAACTACTTTTAACTTATTCTTTAATGGTTGTTGTCACTCGCTATAGATGAAAAGATGGCGATCATAGTGAAAGCGGAACATTGTCACACAACTTGGACATGCAAGGGTTCGACCGTTGTAAGGACGATTGCAAAAACCAATTCAATGGGCTAGGAATGTGTGACTTGTTTACTGCACCCTTTGTTCCGAAACAATGTTTTTGCGCTTATCAATGTTGATCTCTTATTCCCATATCAATCGGAAATCAAATTCTTGGAATAAATAAGACCTTTATGTAGTAAGAAGATTACAATATTTCATGTTTGTGTTACATACATGATTAGTGTTTTTATGTTAAGTTTTTGCAACAACTATTATTACTTGATGAGAACCCTTTTTGGCGTTGTTATGGCATCTAAAATTGTAGATTATAAAGGTTTTGTAGTAATGTTCATGGATGCCATGGGCTTACAAACGATACACCTATAATCCAATGAGCTTTAATAATTTGTTGGCACCACCAACAAGATTTCTATGTCGTCACCAATTAAAAACACGCAATCACATCAGGTAAAAATGTCTTTGCATTTAAATTTTATATGTACACTCCATATTTATCAGCCATAGACATTTGAAATAGGGTGGAAAAAGAAAAGGAAACGATTGGTTAAAGCATGTTTTTTTAATTATTATTATGTGAGACTTTTTTAAGTTAAATGAAAGTTACATTGCCTGGTAAGCTACTCATAGCATTGTGTACACTTACTAGCCATCTTAGTGCATCAATGTAACTGTAGACTACATATACAACTCTATTCTAAGTTACAAGCCACTGATTCAAAAGATGTGGAAAAAATTAAAAACGTAAAAAATCTACTATGCAATTGTTAAATGGGAAAAATGATGTTGTATGTCTTTCACTTCATGATTTTGAGAAAATTTAGGGTAATTATATCTTGCGATGTAATGTTGTTGTAGGTAGAAGTAGAGAGAGAGGAGAGCTATAAGCGATGAAATGGGGTAGGGGAACTAAAGAATTATCTTTCCTTTCTTCCTCTTTTTATTTTTCTTTTTGCGTTTTTATTTTTCTTTTCTCTGAGTTAATTTTAAGATTGACTTAATCACATTTTCGTGAATTAAGAAAAGAAACAAAAGTGTGGATGTTATGATTAATTACAACTTGTAACCACCCCTTTTTTGTCCGCTCGGCAATCTCTAGTCCAAATCAATTCTCCAGTAAAACGTCACAATACTACCAAACTCCAATCAAGTCAATCGGTCGCTTCTCGGGCCTAATTGAAGCCAAATGACCAAAATGCACTTAGGCTTTCCAGGAAGCTTTTCCGAGACCGAGCGGTCTCCGAAACCAACAACATCATAGGCAGCTTTCTAAGACTGGGTGGTTTCTGAAACCAATAGCCACCGTCAGAGTGACGAAAACACTCACAAACCTAAAACAGTTCACTTATGGTGCCTGCTAGCCTGTCAATATAGAATGTTCGTTATGCCCCTCGGTATCCAATAGTTTCCTGAGATCAGGTAGTCTCCAGAACCAACACCAAACTATCAGAGTGACGGAAAATTTCACAAACCTTTAAGTCGTTGGAATGACGAGTGTAAGCACACCATTTTTGCCCGCTCAGCAATCTCCGACTTGACTGGATCTAGTTTCAAATATCACAACACATACGAGCCCAGGCCGGCTCTTTCAAACTCTAATCCAATCAATTGGTCACTTCCCAGGCCTATAAGGCCCAATTGAAGTTGAAAAAGATCATATTGCCCTTAGGCACTCCAGGCAGCTTTTTGAGACCAGACGGTTTCAGGAACCAATGCCATCCAGACAATTATTCAAGACCGGGCGGTCTTGGGAACCAACGCCATCCAGGTAGCTTTTTGAGAATAGGTAGTCTCGAGAACTAATGCCATCCAGGTAGCTTCTTGAGATCGGGTGATCTCGGGGACCAACACCTTATCAAATTTTAGACGGTTCACTTCTGGCACCTACTAGCCAGCCAATGTAGAATGCACATTATCTGGTAGTTCTCCAAGACTAGGCTATTTCGGGGACCAGCACCACCTTCCAGGTAGCTTTTTGAGATCAGGTGACCTCAGGGAGCAACACCACCCTGTCGCACCCAGATTTTTCGCACTCGAGGAATACACACAAGCGAAAAAAACACTATACTCTCTCGTTAGAACTCACCCTCCTAAAAGAATGAGTGTGACTAGGTTTGAATTAAAAGTTGATTCGAATAAGGGGCTTTTGAAAAAGATTTGGAGTCACCACCTAACTTGATTAAGGTGAGTTAGATCACCTAAAAACTAAGCACAATCCGAGGATCACACTTAGGGTTTTTGAAAACGATTTCGAATATACATCCTCAAGAGAGGGTTTTTAGGAAAACAGGTTGTTTGGCAACCTTTAGAAAATAATTAAGCCCTTTTTGAAATTAAACTCCATTTTGGTCTTTGAAAACAGTGATTCTAGGTTCAGAGGTTGGTTACGTGTAGGGAAAACGCACTAATCCATCACCCTACCCGGCCCTTGCAGTACCTACATGTCTATTTATCCTAAATTCACCTATGAGAGTCTTCAACTAATAAATATTCAATCCTATCTACTTTAGAAAAATAATGTTTTAAAAACATGATGCATGATATGCAAGAAAAGAAAAGAAAGTTGAAAAATAGATTTGGAAAAAAAGAATTGAAATTTGAAATTGGAAAGAAAGTTTAGAAATTGAAATTGAGAATTGAAAATAGATCTTTGGAAATAGATTAGGGAATTGGAGATTTGAAAGAAGTTGTGGAAATAGAAGCGTGAAAAAGGTTGTGGAATTTGAGATTTGAAAAAGGTTATGAAAATAGAAGTTTGAAAAATGTTGTGACCACACCCATGAGGGTTGCCTACGTATCCTTTTGGAGGAATCAGGTCAGTCGTAGTTCGGACAAGAGTCCGATAAAAAATAGAAAGTTTGATTGGAAAAAGAAATTGAATTGGAATTTGGATTTGATTGAGAGATTGAACTTTGATTGGAAGATTTGAAAATATTTGATTTTGGAAAGCTTGGTTTTAGGAAACCTAGACTTAAGAAAGAATTGAGACTTAAGAAAAATTTTGACTCGAGTGTTGGACTTGGAATATGAGGAAAGATTGGATTTAGGAAGGGTTCACATTAGAAAAGGTTTGATTTAGGAATGTTTCAAAATAGGATAGTGTCAATTTAGAAAGTTTCGTTTTAGGAAAGTTTCAATTGAGGAAAGTGTCATTTTTGGAAAGTTTTCAAATTAAGAAAGTTTTCGAATTAGGAAAGGTTTTGAAATTAGGAAAGGTTTCGTTTTAAGAAAGTATTGAAATTGGAAAGTTTTGAATTTAGAATGTTTTGAAAGAGGGAAGTTTTGAAAGTTGAAAGTTTAGAATTTAGAAAGTTTCAAATTTAAAAAGTTTTGGATTTGAAAATATTTGAGATTTAGGGAAGTTTAGAATTTTAGAAAGATTCAAAGTTTGAGTTCTAGAAATTCTTGAAATTAGGAAAGATTTTGAGTTTAAGAGGGGTTTGAAAACTTAGATTTGGAAAGTTAAGATTTGAAAAGGGATGGAATTAAGGAAGGTTTGAAAACTAAAAGTTTAAGGAAAGATTTAAAAGTTTAAGTTTAGGAAACTTAAGGCTTAGGAAAGTACTAGATTAGGAAGGAGTTGAATTAGGAAATATTTTGGGTTTGGAAGGTTTGAAATTTCAATTTCCTAAAACAAGGGATCGGATTTTGTTTCTAAAAAGAGATGTTTTGATTTTGTTTCAAAAAACGGAGGATTGGATCTAGTTTCCTAAAGGGGAGATTGGGTTTGGTTTCCTAAAGGGAAGATTGGATTTGGCATGGATTTGAAAAGATGGAATTTTGAAAATTATAGTTTTGAGAAGACTATAGTTTTGATGTAGAAAATAGGTTTTGAAAATATATAGTTTTGAGGTAGAAAACAAGAGGTTTTGGAAACCTAGGTTTTGAAGCCAAAATAGGGAATTGGAAACTAAGTTTTTGGGGAAGAAAATTAGGGTTTCCTAATTGTTGGCTGTAAGGCTAACTTGGACACCAAGGAAGGAGATTTTGGAAAGTAATCCTAGAGAGGAGTTTTTAGAAAGTAAATTTGAAAAAAGAGAGTTTTTGGAAAGAAATCCAAGAGAGGGGCTTCTAGAAAGTGAATTTTGGAAAGAGTTGTTTAGGAAGGAAACGTAAGGAGCGTCATTGGATAGGGAACTTTGAAGAAAGCATTTTTGGAAAGGAGCTTTTAGGAAAGATGTTTTTGGAGAGAGATTGTTGGAAAGGAGTTTTCGAAAAACAATTTTGGAAAGGTGATTGGAGAGAGTTTTCTAAGAAGGTAACCTAGGGAGTGTTTTTAGGAAAGGAATTTTTAAGAGAGTGTTTTGGAAAGGAGTTTAAAAGGGAGTTTTTGAAAAATAGAATTTTGGAGGGAGTTTTTGAAAACAACTTTGGAAAGAAGAGTTTTAGAACAGCATGTTGAAAAGGAAGTTTTAGAAAGAGAGACTTTTGATAAGAGAGTTTTTAGAAAGTATAAAAATGTCTCAGTTTCCAAAAGCGATTCTAACCACAAGAAGGCTATAACCACTTTAAGAAAGTGATTTTGAAAACAACAAGGATTTGAAAATATGGACCATATTGGTCACTTTAAATGTATCACTTTCCTAAAGCAACCCTAGTCATGGAAAGGCTAGAATCACCCTAGGATTGTGATTTTGAAAACAAGTTTTGAAAAAGAAGATTTTGATGCAATTTTGAAAACAAGTTTAATGCAAGTTTTGAAAACGAGTTCGAAAATGATTTTTGGAAGAATGCAAGATCTTGATATGCACATTGCAAATTGGGGTCGTGAACATACAAGGTTAAAGGCTTCACCACATAATCAAGGGGGCCGAACCCACGTGATCTCCGGTTAGACTATAAGAAAGCCCGCGACGCGGTGACTCTCCAATTGCCTAATCCTACACATGGACCGGAAATTTCCTTGTTTCAAGCATGCAAGAAGGGGGGGAAGAAGATGGGGGATTAAAACAGAAGAAAACCTAAGTGGGTTCAGAGGGAGAAAAGAGGGGGGAAGATGCATAAACGTAAATAAGAAGCCTACCTTGTGTCTTCTTTATTTTGCTTAGCTTTGCGCACTTTGTTTTGCTTGTCTTGCTTCGGTCTTCACTTCAATCTTCAAGAGTTTGTCTTCAATCTTCAAAACTTCAGATTGCAGCACTTTAAGTCTTCAAAAGAGGCTTTGGAGGCTAGTGTATGAGTGTATAGAAGTGTATATGAGTATATAGGAGGCTAGGGTTTGTGTATAGAGGCTAGGGTTTGGAAACCTAAAGAAGACTAGGGTTTTGAGAGGCTACGAGCTCTCTATATTGAAAAGTAGGGTTTTTAGACTGAGTTTGCGGACCTCTTTCACGCTGGAGGAGGCTCTCTGCATTTATAGATAAAGGAATGACCTAGCGCCTGTTGCAGTGGCGCCAGGGTAAAATTCCTCTTGGCACCATTAGGAATGGCGTTAGCAATTTAGGAAAGTTTGTTAAGTCGGCAGGCAAAGTATCTGTGACAGATTTGGGCGCCTGTACTAGTGATTACCATGCAATTTTTAGCCTGACTTTACTAGGAGTGACTCCAGAAGTCCTAGGAAGGATTTAAGGGAACAGGAATGGCCCAGAAGGCCAAAAAAGGACAGGAACCCTTAGAATAGGGTCTTGGAGGTAATGGACTTGAAAAAGGATGACAAGATTTATCGGAAGGGTTGACCGAGCCTTTAGGGGCAAAATGGTTAACTGGATTGGAAAGCTACTGGGACGGACTCAGAATGTCCCGAAAGAAGACTCAAAATTTGAAAACATTATTTAGAATGTTCCCAAAGGTTACTGGGTTGATACCCAGAGTTGGTGTGGTCGGAAAAGGCGACCGACCCACCAAGGGCAAAACAATCATTTTGCACCGGGTTTACCGAAACTGACTCGGAATGATCCGGAAAGATAAAGGAATGTCAGGAATACTATAAGAAGCATTCTCGGGAGATTACCAGTTTGATACCCAGAGCCGGTGTAGTAAAAAAAAAGGCGACCGGTCCACTAGAGGTAAAGCGGTCATTTTGCACCGGGTTTGCTGGAACTGACTTGGAATGATCCGAAAAGATAATAGAGGGTGGAGAAAATTATAAGAAGTATTCTCGGGAGACTAGCGGTTTGATACCCAGAACCAGTGTGGTCCCGGGGCATTCGGATGCCTAGGGGCAAAATGGTCATCTTGACCAGAAAGTCTCGGAATTGGCCCGAAACTGACTAGAAGACACCTAATCATGCGGGAACATCTCTAAGATGATCTTGGAAAGGGTGGACTTACCATTCTGAAGACTCAGGTGTGTTATTGGGAAACGTGCTGGAAAATGGCCCTAGGGGCAGTTTGGTCATTTTTTATCGAAGTGGGCTAGCAGGCACTAGTGTTGACTTGGGTTTTAAGTGTTTCCGCCACTCTGACGGTGGTCTCATGATATAGGGGTTTGTTGGAAATTCCTTATATTGACTTGTTTGCGAGTATTTCCGCTACTCTGACAGTTGCAATGTGTACGAGTATTTCCGTTACTCTGACAGTTCGCGATCATTCCCGAGACTGCTTGAACTTGGAAAGCCGCTAAAGGGACTTAGCGCCTGAGATGTCAACTTTCTAGGAAGGCGTGCCTAAAACGGACATTTCTGCATTGGCGAGCTAGCAGGCACCAAAGGTGGACCGTTCTACCATCTAGGGGACTTGGGGTCTCGTCCCAATCGACAGGTTAAAGGGGACTTACTGTATTTGGAAAGACGTGCTTGATTTGGGATATGAAAAGGGGACTTACCGTCTTCGGAAAGACACGCCTGATTTGGGATTGGAAAGGGGACTTATCATCTTCGGAAAGGCGTGCCTGTGGAAATATGAAAAGGGGACTTACCGCCTTCGGAAAGATGTGCCTGTTGGAATTGGAAAGGATAATGCCCCTAAGGGCATTTTTGTCATTTTGCCTCTATTTGGGCCTAGTGGGCCCGTGAAGTAATGGATAGATGAGATTAGACTTAGAAAGTTGATTTCAATTGGAATACGTCCATACTGACTTGAGTACAAGTCTGGACGGACTGTAGACTGCCGAGCAGTAAAAAATGGGGTGCTTACAGCTGCCCCTCTTTTTCTGTCTTTGCTTGTCAAAGACAGAAAACGATAGAGTAAGAGTCCCATGTCGATTGCAAGGCATTCAGAGGGACGAAATTTGGAAATTTTTTGATAACGGTGCTTCAAAAATAGTTATTGAACCCAAAAGGCCTTCGAAAACGTGTTTTGGCGGGAAAAAGGGCAAAGCTGCCCAAAATTCAGAAACTGGCGCCACTAGGAGTGCCGCCCCTGACAAAAAAGGCTTGGCACCTCTGCTAGTGGCGTTAGGCTTGGGATTAAAACTAAAAAAATTCTGGTTTGAACACTTGCGAGATTTTGGAAGATTTTCACAAATCCGAGAGACATTACGAGGAAACCCACTTGGACATTGAAAGAGCACCTCTTGGAGACCACGAGTGATTGCCAGAAGAGAAGATTTCGTCGGAGAACTCCAAAAAGTGAGTTTTTAAATTTTTGTTGATTTTGATGTGTAGAATTTCGTTTGAATAATGTGAATAGTAGAAATTGATGTTTTGATATGTTTTGAACACTATGGTGATATTCTTTTTGCGTTTTGGTGCCTGTTTGATTGAATTTGAGTGATTTTATGTGATTATATGAATAGGGTTTTCTGCAGGAATAGGGAATTTGTTCCTACAGGCTTGGGCATTGCGTTTTTTGGCTAGATTTTTATGTCATGTGTCTTAGAAAAATGTGTTTAACAGCCGTATGAAGTTTCGTGATTTTTTGAAAACTTGATGAATTTTTTATTTTTGAAAAATAGGAAAATACTTAGAAAATTAGAAAATTTGAGAAAACTCAAGAAATTGATGAAATTTTAGAGTTTAAAATTTTAAAAAATGTAGGAATATTTTAGAAAACATTTGAAATTATTTTGAGAAATTTTAGGATAACTTTGAAAACCATTGATTTATTGGAAAAATAAAACATGTGTTTTGAAAATTTTGAAAATTCAAAAAGGGTGTGCGGGTGTTGATGTTATGTGACTGTACGTTGTGAAGTGCACGGTTTTGTGTTTTGTGGTGATGCTGTGGGTGTTGTAGGGGCCATTTTTAAACAAAACTTTACCGAAATTTTTAGAAATTAGGGAAAGAGTTGGTTAAAGTTTAGAAATAAAATCTTTTTGAAGGAAAAACACAGAAAACCCTTGAAATTTGACTTTGAAGTGGGAAAAGGAAAAGGTGTAGAAATTTCATTCTGACTTATTATTTGAAATCTTTTTATTATTTTTATTGTTTGTTGTTTATTTCGTTTTGTTTTATTATGTTATTATTTATCTATATATATGGTACATTAACACCTCTTACCTTGACTTACCTTTCAGGATGGCAAACGCGATTTTGAGTCGACTGAGAGCTTAGCACAATAGTTACCCTCCGGATGAGCAGGATATCTTTCGCCGGTCCTTTGGTTGGGTGGCTTCACTTCTATCAGTGCGGCTTATTCTCGAGCTCATGGAGGCAATGATTCCCTTCTGGCAGCCTGACTTATCTCTTTTCTGCGTTGGGGAATGCGAGCTTACCCCTACCCCTCACGAGTACAGGTTTTTTCTTGGTTTTCGAGATGTTTCTGCCGACAATGTGAGACCCTTCTTTCCAGATGGTTGTATTATAGCGGTTCCGTCCCAGTTCGGACTTAGACGCATAGTTCTTTCATCTTCTTCTTTGCCCTAGTTTCCTTACGTCTCAGCAGAGTTCCTCTTTTCTTGCTTTGAGTTTCCCATGAGCATGCGAGTCCATTAAGGTAATTGGCACACCTCCCAGGATTGGGCTGTTTCTCGTATGGTTGCTTTGGCCTTGTTTTTGCTGAACTACTTGGTGTTCCCACGAGGAGATGATTTAGTGGACTGTCGACTGTGTGCGCTGCTGGCCTTGATTCATACGGGGCATTCCTATGCTCCCATGATTGTAGGAGAGACCTTTGTGAGTCTTACAAGATTACAGCAGACTGCTGATGCTCATTTCCGGGGATACGTTGCTCTCTTCTAGCTCTGGGCGATTGGGCACTTGTTTGTTACTCCTTTATTCTAGCATACATGGTATCCCGAGCTTGACCATATACATTCTTTCGCGAGATCTCAAAGAGTCATGGGAGATGAGGGGAAGCTTCTGCAGACCATAGCAGCCTGTGCTGACTGCCTCCAGAGCATGAAGTCTGGCACGGTCAGGTGGTATTCAGGGCTGGTTGGTAGGTATTACTTGAGAGTTCAACCCTCCAAGAGGGCCTTTGTGCCCCTAGCCAGCCTGTGAGGCATTGCCTCCTTCTTTGGGATTCGGGTTCTGCAACAGCTTGGTAGGAGTCAGGGCATCCCTTATTCGGCATCTGCAGCTGAGTTCACTCTTGTTTTTAGGGCATCGATCCCGAGAGTGCTGGTGGAGAGGGTTATGGATACATAGAGATCTTTGCTTCCTCACGTAGATGATGACGGTCCATTCTCTGTCATGCCCCTTGAGACCGAGACTTATGACTATTGGCTTCGGCGCTATGTGCTAGGTTATAGCAGACTTGGGGCTCTTCTCATTGAGACTCCTCTACCTCCCGTAGGGTATACCGACTTCTTGACGGCTATGATTGTTCAGGGGTATTCGTCACAGGTGGGAAAACTGCCAGTTGATACGGATGTTGCATAACCGGTTGAGAGTGAGGGACACTGAGGTAGCTTCTTTAGAGATACAGCTAGCAGCGGCCAGATCAACACATGATCACCCACCATTGAGTATCTCGAGGAGATGTAGGCGACCACGAGGAGCTTTAGACTATTCCACTTCCCCAGAGGATGGTGTGACGGATAGTTAGTCTTTGTGGGAGGCTGTGGAGTCCCTTACCCGAGAGAGGGATACGCTTTTGGCCAAGTGTGCAAACTACGAGCGAGCCCGGCTTGGATCTTCTATAGCTGGTACTTCTTCGAGTGCTCCTCTTGCGGTTGGCGAGCCAGTTGATCCTTGCCTAGTGGATTCCTACTCTTATGATGATGGGGAGTGATATATTTTTGCCCCTCGCTCTTAGATTTATTGATTCCTGCATTACTTTGTTTAGTATTTACCCCTTTTTGTCTTATGAACTCATGGCCTCCCGTACTTTTGATATGATTTTCCTACATGGTTAGTATAGCCACAAACTTGAGGAAAGTTAAATGAAAGTCGCAGCTCAATAAAAGATAACTCCCTTTTGTTTGATACTCTGACTAACTGATTGTCCAGCGAAAGGAACCCCTGCTTCCTTTAACCTTAACTGGGCTAAGCCGAAGAATGCCTTTCGAGACGCCATCTGACTTTCACACTGCTGCTTTCATACATATAACTTCTGGGGAATGCTGTAGCTTGGGTTATTTCTTATATCTAAATCTCTTCCCCCCTGCCCCCCCCCCCCCTTTTTTTTTGCTATTTTTACTATTAGTGCCCATGAGGGTTTTCACCAGTCCCAGCTTTGTCATTTTTGCACCAAGGCGCCTTTGCAGGTTTTCACCAGGTAGACTGTTTTGTATCTTGCCACATCCCTACTTTTTTACCTACGGCGCCCTTTCAGGTTTTCACCGCATCCTCGTGAATGCGCTTAATTCTTTCATCTTCTTTCTCTCCCTTTCCTTAGTTGGGTATTTGGTTTCTGTTGAGAAGCTCCTAAATAGTACTTATGCCATCATCCAACCGATTGCATATTTCAGTAAGCTCATTTGGACTAATCAATTCAACTCTGATTTGAGAGGACTTTTTGGGTTTGTGGTGTGGTTATTTTTTTTTACTTTCAGAAAAAAAGGAAAAGGCTCAAACCTACCATTCTACTAGTGATCATCGTCAATGATTTTTGGTCTAATAGCACTTTTTCTGCATATTTTTTTTTTGGTTCAATCTAATGACATTAACAACAATGTTTGTGCGAACTTAAGGTAATAGTTCAAGGATTTTTTTTTTTTTTTTTTATGCATATCTATAGTGCTTCTAATTTGACCTAGTGTGATCACTTTGTTAGGGAATGTTCCTGAAGGAAAGTAACTGGCTCTAAGGGTTTGACAAAGGTTATGTATATATTTTAATTGTATCGAAAATGAAACGAGGGCCTCTCATCATCTCATAATTAAATTGTTTAGTCCATAGAGCTTTACCACTGAAACACTACCCTATTGATTAGTGGAGAATGAAGAGAGTAGATTTTATTGCTTCTGCATGGAAACCAAAAGTCTAACTTTCGGAATCATATGTAGTAGTGTTTGACCGCATCTGAATTCAACGGACTAGGGAATTCTTGACCATCCATTTCCTCCAAAATGAGAGCTCCTCCAGATAGGACATTTTTTTTTTAATCACAAATGGCCCTTCATAGTTTGGACCAAATTTCCCCCGTGTTCTCTCCAGATGGGAGAACACCTTTTTGAGTACCAAATCTCCCGGTTGGAACGATCGAGGCCGTACCTTCTTATCAAACTCCCTGGCCATTCGTCTTCTGTAGCATTGAGCGTGATAAACCACGGCTAGCCGTTTTTCATCTAACAGGCAGAGTTGGGCATATCGGTCTTTGATCCATTCTGTTGCATCCAGTTTGGTTTCTGTTAAGATCCTTAGGGAAGGAATCTCAATCTCGACGGGGATGATCGCCTCAGTGCCATAGACCAGCTCGAAGGGGGTGCTTCCAGTGGAGACCCTCATAGTAGTTCGGTAAGCCATCAATGCATAAGGAAGTTTCTTATGCCAATCTTTGTAGTTGTCAATCATCTTTCGGAGTATTCTCTTAATGTTTTTGTTGGCTGCTTCCACTGCTCCATTCATCTGAGGCCGATAGGTGACTGAATTTCGGTGTGTAATGTGAAATGTTTGGTATAGCTTTGATATCAACTTATTATTCAGAATAGAAGCATTGTCAGTAATGAGTGACTCGGGAATCCCATACCGGCAAATGATACAATTTTTTATGAACCTTTCCACGACCCTCTTGGTAACGTGAACATAGGAGATGGCTTCCACCCATTTAGTGCAATAATCGATGGCGACAAGGATGAAGCGGTGGCCGTTGGAGGCTTTATGGGTGATAGCGCCAATCATATCTATTCCCCACATAGAAAAAGGCCACGGGGCTGACATGGAATGGAGCTCAGTAGGCGGTGCTTTAATCTTATCCCCATGTATTTGGCACTTGTGACACCGGAGGACATATCTAATACAATCTGACTCCATGGTTGACCAGTAATACCCTGTCCAGAGAATCTTCTTTGCAAGCGTGTGACCATTCATGTGGGGACTGCAAACTCCTTCGTGCACTTCCTCCATGATAACCTTGGCTTCGGTGGCATTGACACATCTTAGAGGTTCGAACCATGATCTCCTAAATAGCTCATTTCTAGCCATGAAATAATATCCCGCCATACGACAAATGGTCTTCCTATCCCGTTGTGATACTTCATCGGGGAATGTCTTGACTTGGTATTACCTCTAGATGTCATAGAACCATGGTTGCACGTCGGGTTCAATGGTTGTGTGCAGGCAATAAAAAGGGATATCCCTAGTAAAAATCTGTAGAGGGGGTATCTCGATGCCCCTATCGACCTTGATTACTGCAGCTAACGTAGCTAAGGCATCGGCGAAACTGTTCTCTGCTCGGGGCACGTGATGAAAATCCACGCTTCTGAATAGTTGACACAAATCTTTGACCTGTTGATTATACGGGGAGAGTTTGGCATCTCGAGTTTGGTATACGTCCTTGGATAGCTGAATAACTAAATTTGAATTGCCGAAAACAACCAGTTCGTCAATTTTCATTTCTAATGCCAACCTTAGTCCCAGGATGCAAGCCTCATATTCAGCGATGTTATTGGTGCATGGTTCAAGTTGTAGCTTAACCACAATAGGATAGCGACTGCCTGTTCTTGATACTACTACTGCCCCAATGCCAGCTCCCTTTTTGTTAGTAGCCCCATCAAAATGCATCTTCCATCCAGCCCTCGCTTGCTCTTCAGAGGTGTCATCAACGTATAGTACATTTTCATCTGGAAATTGGGGTTCCATGGATTGATAATCATGGCAAGAATTTCTTATTGAGGTAGTAAATGGCTTGCTCTTTTCTTCCCGTTTCATCATGTTGTCCCAAAACACACCCCATGGAAGTATCTAACACTGACATGTACATCAACAAAGGACGCCCTAGGGTTAGTGCCACCACGACAGGAGGATTTCGTAGGTATCCTTTGATTTTCTCAAAAACTATTTGACAGTTATCATCCCACTCTTTCGGTACATCTTTCTTAAGGAGCTTGAAAATAGGTTCGCACAGATGGGTCATTTGGGCTATGAATCTGTTGATAAAGTTTAACTTTCCCAAAAAGGACCAGACCTCCTTTTCTCCCTTCGGTGCTAGCATTTCCACAATGGACTTAACTTTGGCAGGATCTACCTCTATCCCCTTTTCATTGACTATAAACCCTAGCAACTTCCCTAAAGATACTCCAAATGTGCACTTGGCAGAATTTAGCTTAACCTGATACTTATGGAGACGGTCAAACACCTTTCGCAGGTTGAACAAGTGGTCTTTCCACTGTTTGGACTTAACGATCATGTCATCCACATAGATTTCTACTTCCCGATGCATCATATCATGAAATAAAGTTACCATGGCCTTTTGGTAAGTTGCCCCTGTGTTGTGAAGTCCGAATAGCATGACTTTATAACAATACACTCCCCAAGGGGTGATGAAAGCAGTTTTCTCACAATCCGCACCTTGTCTTCCTTCTTGGGTACCGGGACAATATTAGCCAACCATTGGGGATACTCTACTACTTGCAGAAATCCTGCCTGGAATTGTTTAATCACTTCTTACTTGATCTTCAGGCTCCATTCAGGCTTCAATCTTCTCAATTTTTGCTTAAATGGTTTTATTTGCGGGTCTAAAGGTAATCTATGCTCCACAATGGATTCATCCAACCCGGGCATGTCTTGACAGGACCAAGCGAAAATATCTAGGTATGCCAGCAATAATTCCAATAGTCCTTTGCGTTGTCATTGATCCATGCCTGTACCGATTCTGAGCTCTTTTGGTTCCCCTTCATTCCCCAAATTAATGGTTTCTGTTTCTTTAATGTTTGAGGTATTACTATTCTCATGTCTTTCTATTTGTTCCTGAATTTACATCATTTGAATAATTTACATCTTCTGTAATTCCCAATTGTTGGTAATCAAACTCAGCGTTAAAGTCATCATTTGTCAGGATTGGTATTCTCTGGATTAGCTGAGTAAGGCGTCGGATGCAAGGGTCCCTGGCATGGAAAATAGTGTGCAATGAATCAAACAACAAGGAGTATTTTTCCATTAATGACTTGATTTTAAAAAAAGTTAAGACAAGTAAATTAAAAGGATAAAGTTTGTTTATGGCAAATCATTTGCTCCGGGATCCCACTCTAATGAGCTTTGTACCGAAACTTGCGAGCACGGATGATGTCTTTGCTGGACCAATTATGCAAATTTTCGCCTCACAGCATCGCTCGAATGGATACATCTTGAGTTATTCCAGTGTCGGTTGTCATGACCGGCGCTTCTTCTTAGACTTTTCTCTTCTTCTTATTTAATGTAGACATTCCTTTCCTCACGCCCAACTGCTTGAATTGATTCAAGAGTTCCATGATAGCTTTCCTATCAGCCCTCTTCTTCCGCGCTGCTTCTATTTTCTCCTTTCTCGTGGGTTCACACCCTAGCCCAAAGGTGGGTTTAGCCGGTGGTATTTCTATGACCTCAGGCCTACCTTGTAAACATCTCCCTAAGCCTTTCCCTGGATGAAAACCATTTGCTTTAAAGTACTACACTATCATCTGAGAGTTTTGAGAATATTTCGGCTCCACTTGGTCTTCCTTCTGCATAACGGTGATATATTCGAATGACTGAAAGCAGGAGGGCAGTTCAATGTCAGATGCAATGATATCAGCTTTGTATACAGCAAATTATTTTTCAGCAAAAATAGAGATTAGCTTGGAGCCCACAATGAACTTGACTTTTTGATGAAGACTAGAAGGAACTACACCCGCCGAATGAATCTAGGGCCATCTTAACAGCAAATTGTAGACAACCAGAATGTGCAAGACCTGGAACTTGATTGTGAAGGTTACCGGTCCTATCTTAACAGGCATTTCAATTTCCCCTATAGCTTCCCTCCGAGAACCATCAAAGGCACGAATGATCATACTATTGCTTTTTAAGTAAGTTTGGTCCATTCCAAGCCTTTCTAGGGTACAATACGGGCACACATTCAAAGCTGACCCATTATCTATCAATACTTTGGCTACCATTTTCCTCTTGTTCTTATAGCGATATGCAAAGCCCGGGTATGGCTAGTTCTGTCAGCAGAAATCTCGTCATCAGAGAAGGTAATGATGTTTGGGGCCATGATGAGGCTCACCATGTTATGTAAATTATCTGGCGTGAAACTCTCAGGCACATGAGCATCCTTGAGGATCTTTATCAAGGCATCCCAGTGCACTTCAGAAGTGAGCAACAAACCCAACATCGAAATATGGGCTGGGGCTTTTCTAAGTTGTTCCACGATGTCGTAGTCAACCTTTCTTAGAGCTTTGGTGAATTCTAACATCTCTTGATCTGTCGGTTGGTTGGAGCATTCTCCCTCTTTATCCTTCCTTTTTCTTTTTCTTTTCACTTCAGTAGAGGTGTAGAGGCGCCCTAACCAAGTCATCCCTCCTATTTCTATTACGGGCTCTCCAGTGCCCCAATCAGGTGGGTAATTCTATGGGACGCTATGAAGAATGGGTGTTAGTGATTGGGTTATAATAGGAAGAGTGGTCCATGGATTTATGGGTAAAGGGATTATCACAGGTGAAGGGTTGGCGAGGACGGGTAGAGTGGTGGGCACAATTGGCTTCTTTGGCAAGACTAAGGGTAGCTTAGGTCGTATGACTCCTTGGATGTTGGTTTGAGATTCAAGACTAGCCATAGTGATCATAGGTTCAGGTTCAAACAATGGGGTAAGGATAAAGTGATAATGAGGAGGGTTCGGTGAGGTTTCTATGGTTAGGTTCATATCGGGTTGGTGAGATTGCATGGTTAGGAAGGAATGGTTTTGGTAGTCGGGCTCTTCTAGGGTATAAGTTGTCTCTTCTAGAATTACAGCAAGTAGATTGCGTAGGGTGTTTCTGCTAACATTCTTGCTTTCCAACGGTATATTTTCCTGAAGCTTGTGAACCATGGCCTTCACTACGGAAGATATTAGACTAGTAGTCATTTCCCTGGCCTACAAGAATATGGATAACAGTTGCAAGTTAGAGTTCGATTCTTAGAGAGTTCTATGCAATGCATGCCCTAGGGTGCCCCTATTCAGAGGGGGGACTATACATGATGCATTGGCTCACTTTTGGGAGATAGGGGATTTGCCCTTGTATGTAAATACCTTACAGTGGGCTGGGAACCTTCCTTTCGTTCATGCATTTATTCACTCACTCGTTTGCAAAAAAATAAAGAAATACATTGAACTTTGGGTTTAATATACAAAAGAATTGAAATACATTTTAAACAAGGGGAGAGGGAACATGTTCCCTTGGAGGTTCCACTTATCTAATTTTACAAAAGACACCCTAAACTACTCTTAAGTTTTCGAATTTGTCTTCGTTGGATTTGATGTTGAGGAGGTCGCTGAGAGACCTTGTTGATTAATTGCCCCTTGTCTTCTTGACAATCCTATCTCCGTGTCCATAGAGGGATTGGGGCCCCTCTTATGAAATGAATTGATGTGCGTGCCACGAGTCCGTAGGGTTACATGGGAACCCTTAGGGTTTGGATAGGCTTAATGCAAGGGAGAGTGAGCTAGGTGTCACTCTCAATGGGTTGATCATATGCATGAGAATGTAGTGACTTGAGTTACTTGGAACTCTTGTCTTGACATGGGATATTGAATGCATAAACATGGATATGCAAAAAGTATAAGGAAAGAGAATGCAATAGTAAGGTAAACGTGCATGCATGAGCAATTAGACAGGCATTATAACAGTATGAATACAGTCATTATAACAATAGGAATAGACAGGTATAAATGAAAATAAGAGCAGTCGCCCTTTCCTCCATGATTTTGGAAAACGGTGTGTGTCTTAAATCCAGTAGAGGTTCGGCTATGCATGGTGTCTATATGAGCATGAGTTTGAGGGTTGACTAATGCGTCCTAAAAAGGCTCGATCCTCGGATCTTCAAACCTAGGCCCACTCCCCGAGGTGGTGCCATGATCGGTTGGTGATCCAAGCGGGTGAACCATCAAGAGGCCATAGGCGAAGAAACTGACACAGCATCTTGCCCACAACCAATATACCGTTCCCCCTTTCTAACTAGAAAGGACATATCAGGGTAAAATGCAAGTATGTAGAATGTAGGTGCAAATGCAAAGTGTGTGTGATTTTTGAAAGCGGAGGAAAGAGCACAACAACTCCCATTCATCCTGTTCATCACATTCATGCATGGTAGTTAATATTTAAACAAAAAGTGCACCTACAAAACAAAGATGCAAGAGTTAGTATGTGAATGGCAAACTAAATACAAAATAATATGAATGCATGTTTTTTGTTTGAAAACAATTTTGAAATTTTGGTTTTGAAAATTTAAAGTGAATAGGATTGAACAAGTTAATTGAAGACTCTACATGGGTGAAGGGTAAAGAGACATGACCACGGCCTAACCCTCTAAGTGTCCCCAGTGGAGTCGCCAACTGTCGCGCCCAGATTTTTCGCACTCGAGGACTACACACACAAGCGAAAAAAACACTATACTCTCTCGTTAGAACTCACCCTCCTAGAAGAATGAGTGTGACTAGGCTTGAATTAAAAGTTGATTTGAATAAAGGGCTTTTGAAAAAGATTTAGAGTCGCCACCTAACTTGATTAAGGTGAGTTAGGTCACCTAAAAACTAAGCCCAATCCGAGAATCACACTTAGGGTTTTTGAAAACGATTTTGAAAATACATCCTCAAGAGAGGGTTTTTAGGAAAACAGGTTGTTTGGCAAACTTTAAAAAATAATTAAGCCCCTTTTGAAAATAAACTCCATTTTGATCTTTGAAAACGGTGATTCTAGGTTCGGAGGTTGGTCACGTGTAGGGAAGACGAACTAAGCCATCACCCTACCCGGCCCTTGCGGTACCTACATGTCTATTTACCCTAAATTCACCTATGAGAGTCTTCAACTAATAAATATTCAATCCTATCCACTTTAGAAAAATAATGTTTTAAAAACATGATGCATAATATGCAAGTGCAAGAAAAGAAAGTTGAAAAATAGATTTGGAAAAGAAGAATTGAAATTTGAAATTGGAAAGAAAGTTTAGAAATTGAAATTGAGAATTGAAAATAGATCTTTGGAAATAGATTAGGGAATTGGAGATTTGAAAGAAGTTGTGGAAATAGAAGCGTGAAAAAAGTTGTGGAATTTGAGATTTGAAAAAGGTTGTGAAAATAGAAGTTTGAAAAATGTTGTGACCGCACCCATGAGGGTTGCCTACATATCCTTTTGGAGGAATCAGGTCAGTGGTAGTTCGGACAAAAGTCCGATAAAAAATAGAAGGTTTGATTGGAAAAAGAAATTGAATTGGAATTTGGATTTGATTGAGAGATTGAACTTTGATTGGAAGATTTGAAAATATTTGATTTTGAAAAGCTTGATTTTAGGAAATCTAGACTTAACAAAGAATTGAGACTTAGGAAAGATTTTGACTCGAGTGTTGGACTTGAAAGATGAGGAAAGATTGGATTTAGGAAGGGATCGAATTAGGAAAGGTTCGATTTAGGAAAGTTTCAAAATAGGAAAGTGTCAATTTTAGAAAGTTTCAATTTAGAAAAGTATTATTTTTGGAAAGTTTTCAAATTAGGAAAGTTTTCAAATTAAGAAAATTTTTGAATTAGGAAAGGTTTTGAAATTAGGAAATGTTTCATTTTGAGAAAGTATTGAAATTGGAAAGTTTTGAATTTAGAATGTTTTGAAAGTTGGAAAGTTTAGAATTTAGAAAGTTTTAGATTTGGAAATATTTGAGGTTTAGGGAAGTTTAGAATTTTAGAAAGATTCAAAGTTTGAGTTCTAGAAATTCTTGAAATTAGGAAAGGTTTTTAGTTTAAGAAGGGGTTGAAAACTTAAATTTGGAAAGTTAAGATTTGAAAAGGGATGGAATTAAGAAAGGTTTGAAAACATAAAGTTTAAGGAAAGATTCCAATGTTTAAGTTTAGGAAACTTAAGGCTTAGGAAAGTACTAGATTAGGAAGGAGTTAAATTAGGACAGATTTTGGGTTTGGAAGGATTGAAATTTCTATTTCCTAAAACAAGGGATTAGATTTTGTTTCTAAAAAGAGATGTTTTGATTTTGCTTCCAAAAACAGAGGATTGGATCTAGTTTCCTAAAGGGGAGATTGGGTTTGGTTTCCTAAAGGGAATATTGGATTTGGCATGGATTTGAAAATATGGAATTTTGAAAATTCTAGTTGTGAGAAGACTATAGTTTTGATGTAGAAAATAGATTTTGGAAATGTATAGTTTTGATGTAGAAAACAAGGGGTTTTGGAAACCTAGGTTTTGAGGCCAAAATAGGGAATTGGAAAGTATGTTTTTGGGGAAGAAAAATAGGGTTTCTTAATTGTTGGCTCTAAGGCTAACTTGGACACCAAGGAAGAAGATTTTGAAAAGTAATCCTAGAGAGGAGTTTTTAGAAAGTGAATTTAAAAAGAGAGAGTTTTTTGAAAGAAATCCCAGAGAGGGGCTTCTAGAAAATGAATTTTGAAAAGAGTTGTTTAGGATGGAAACGTAAGGAGCATCTCTGGAGAGGAAACTTTGAGGAAAGCATTTTTGGAAAGAAGCTTTTTGGAAAGATGTTTTTGGTGAGAGATTGTTGGAAAGGAGTTTTCGAAAAATAATTTTAGAAAGGAGATTGGAGAGAGTTTTCTAAGAAGGTAACCTAGGGAGTGTTTTTAGGAAAGAAATTTTGAAGACAGTGTTTTGGAAAGGAGTTGAAAAGGGAGTTTTTGAAAAATAGATTTTTGGAGGGAGTTTTTGAAAATAACTTTGGCAAGAAGAGTTTTAAGAAAGCATGTTGAAAAGGAAGGTTTTAGAAAGAGAGACTTTTGAAAAGGCAGTTCTTAGAAATTATAAAAATGTGTCACTTTCCAAAAGCGATTCTAACCATAAGAAGGCTAGAACCACTTTAAGTGGTTTTGGAAATAACAATGATTTGAAAATATGGACCATATTGGTCACTTTAAATGTAACACTTTTCTAAAGCAACCCTAGCCTTGGAAAGGCTAGAATCACCCTAGTATTGTGATTTTAAAAACAAGTTTTGAAAAAGAAGATTTTGATGTAATTTTGAAAACAAGTTTAATGCAAGTTCTGAAAACGAGTTCGAAAACGACTTTTAGAAGAATGCAAGATCATGATATGCACAATGCAAATTAGGGTCGTGAACATACAAGGTTAAAGGCTTCACCACATAATCAAGGGAGCCGAACCCACGTGGTTTCCAGTTAGACAAAAAGAAAGCCCCCAACGCAGTGACTCTCCAATAGCCTAATCCTACACATAGACCGGGAATTCCCCTGTTTCAAGCATGCAAGAAGGGGGATTAAAATAAAAGAAAACCCAAGTGGGTTCAGAGGGAGAAGAGAGGGGGGAAGATGCGTAAACGTAAATAAGAAGCCTACCTTGTGTCTTCTTTATTTTGCTTAGCTTTGCGCACTTTGCTTTGCTTGTCTTGATTCGGTCTTCATTTTAATCTTCAAGAGTTTGTCTTCAATCTTCAAAGCTTTATATTGTAGCACTTCAAGTCTTCAAAAGAGGCTTTAGAGGCTAGTGTATGAGTGTATAGAAGTGTATATGAGTGTATAGGAGGCTAGGGTTTGTGTATAGAGGCTAGGGTTTGGAAACCTAAATGAGACTAGGGTTTTGAGAGGCTATGAGCTTTGTATAGCGAAAAGTAGGGTTTTTAGACTGAGTTTGCGGACCTCTTTCACGTTGGAGGAGGCTCTATATTTATAGACAAAGGAATGACCTGGCACCTGTTACACTGGCGCCAGAGCAAAATTCCTCTTGGCACCACCACTATGAGTGGCACCTGGCCATTTTTTGGCTTGGCGCCACTACTAGTGGCGCCAGCAAGTTAGGAAAGTTTGTTAAGTTGGCAAGCAATGTATCTTCGACAGATTTAGGTTCCTGTACTAGCGACTGCCATGCAATTTTTAGCCTGGCTTCACTAGGAGTGACTCCAGAAGGCCCGGGAAGGATTTTAGTGACCGGGAATGACTTGGAAGGCCGGAAAGAGACAGGAACCCTTAGAATAGGGTCCTCAAGGTAATGGACTTGAAAAAGGATGACAAGATTTGTTGGAAGGGTTGACCGAGCCTTTAGGGGCAAAACGGTCAACTGGATCGGAAAGCTACCGGGACGGACTCAGAATGTCTAGGAAGAAGACTCGAAATTTGGAGACATTATTTACAATGTTCCCAAAGATTACCGGGTTGATACCTAGAGCCGGTGTGGTCGGAAAAGGCGACCGGCCCACTAAGGGCGAAACAATCATTTTGCACTGGGTTTACCGGAACTGACTCGGAATGATCCGAAAAAATAAAGGAAGGTCGGGAATACTATAAGAATCATTCTCGGGAGATTACCAAATCGATACCCAAAGCCGGTGTAGTAAAAAAAAAGGTGACCGGTCCACTAGGGGCAAAATGGTCATTTTACACCGAATTTGCCAGAACTGACTCGGAATGATCCGGAAAGATAATAGAGGGTTGAGAACACTATAAGAAGTATTCTCGAGAGGCTACCAGATTGATACCTAGAACTGGTCCGGTCCCGGGGGCGTTCCGATACCTAGGGGCATAATGATCATCTTGACCGGAAAGTCTCAGAACTGGCCCAAAACTGACTAGAAGGCACCTAATCATGCCGGATTGTCTCTAAGATGATCTTGGAAGGGGTGGACTTACCATTTTGAGGACTCAAGCGTGTTCCCGAGAAACGTGCCGGAAAATGGCCCTAGGGGCAATTTGGTCATTTTTCATCAAAGTGGGCTAGCAAGCACTACTGTTGACCTGGGTTTTGAGTGTTTTTGCCACTCTGACAGCGGTCTCATGATACAGAGGTTTGTTGGCAATTTCCTATATCAACCTATTTGCGAGTATTTCTGCTACTCTGACGATTGCGATGTGTACGAGTATTTCCGTTACTCTAACGGTTCGCGATCATTCCCGAGATTGCTTGATCTTGGGAAGCTACTAAAGGGACTTAGGGCCTGAGAAGTCAACTTTCTCGGAAGGCGTGCCTAAAATGGACATTTTTGCATTGGCGGGCCAGTAGGCGCCAAAGGTGGACCGTTCTACCATCTAGGGGACTTGGAGTCTCGTGCCGGTCGACTGGTTAAAAGGGGACTTACCGTATTTAGAAAGACATGCCTAATTAGGGATAGGGAAAGGGGACTTACCGTCTTCGGATAGACGCGCCTGATTTGGAATTGGAAAGGGGACTTACCATCTTCGAAAAGAGGCGCCTGATTTGGGATTGGAAACGGGACTTTCCATCTTCGGAAAGACGTGCCTGATTTAGAATTGGAAAGAGGACTTACCGCCTTCGGAAAGATGTGCTTGTTAGAATTGGAACGGATAATGCCCCTAAGGGCATTTTGGTCATTTTACCTCTATTTGGGCCTGGTGGGCCCGCGAAGCAATGGATAGACAGGATTAGACTTAGAGAGTTGATTTCGATTGGAATACGTCCATACTGACTTGAGTACAAGTCTGGACGGACCGTAGACTGCCGAGCAGTAAAAAATGGTGTGCTTACACACCCTCCAGCTAGCTTTCTAACATCGGGTGATATCAGAAACCAACACCACCCTACATGTAGCTCTCTAAGACCTGGTGGTCTCGGGGACCAACACCTAGGTCAACACCAGCGCCTGCTAGCCAGACTCAGTGAAAAATAACCAAACCTGCCCCTTGGGCCTCCAGGCACGTCTTTAATAAAGTTCAAAATCCCTCAAGATGGTGAGTCCAGCCTTCCAACATGTTCCTAGATAGTTAGGTGTACTCAATATGCCATCCTAACTAATTCTAGTCCCATTCTGGTTAATTTCGGTCAAAAAGACATTTTGGCCCCTAGGCACCCCAACACAATACAAATCCCTCCAGATAGTAAATACACCTTCCAGAACCGTCCCCAAATTGTCTGGCATGCTTAATGTGCCACTCCAATTCATTTTGACTCTTTCCAACCAATTTTGGTCAAAATGACCATTTTACCCCTGGTGGTCCGAGCACGCCCCGAAACTGCACCGACTCTGGGTACCAAATCGGCAAATCCTATTATACACCCATGTTTAATCCAAGGTGAGTCTCATGATTCTAAACATTCCAAGTTGACGAAAGTCCCCTAAAGCGTCTTGCAAACGCTTTACTAGAGTTGTCTTTTTCCTTGATTCCCTGATTATAACGCACCATCAAATGAGTTGAGAAATGTTTAAATCAGGGATTTCCCAGAAGCCTGTCCATAGGTCTTTCTATTGATATGGCTCTATTTAATAGATCGCTTCCCAAAGCCCTTAATCTCATGGCTCGAAAATTGCCACTTTCAAAAACCCCTAGAACGTCTTATAGACGCTCCGCTAGGGTTATCTTTTCCTCCAGTTCTCTAATTATGACACCCCATCAAACGAATTGAGAAACGTGTAAATTAGTAAATTCCTGAAACTATTTTTAGAGTACTTTCCATCGATACGGTCCGATCGGAAAGATCATCCCCCGAAGGCCCTGATCACATAGCCCAAAGATTGCTACTTTTAAACATCCGCAGAGTATATCACAGACGCTCCGCAAAAGTGTGTTTCCATACATGCTTCTCGAGGTGCTATCTCACTCTTCCGAACACCTTTGAAGCTCTCTAAAAGTTTTCAGAGACCGATTTTCCCGAATCTTTCTTAAATTACACAATTATTGAGGTAACGTCAACACAAAAATTTTTAGCAGCGTAATGTATGCTATATGTGCCCAGATTGTGATCAGATCTATCAAAACTTTGCTTGCTCCCTAAGTTGAGTCAGTACAGAGCGTGCCACATGCCATTCAACCATTGGAACAGTACTGGCGCATGTGCTATATGTGCTAGGGCAAAAATTGCCTCGGCGCATGTAGTATATGCACCAGCTCTCAGCAGTTTGTCTATAAATACAAACCTCCCCATTTGCATATTTCATAATAAAAAACAGTAGCGAAGCTCTACAAAAATAACCTTAGAACTTTGAAATTCTCTATACACTTCACCCTCCAAGCACCTAAGTTAGATTTAACCTCTCTTTAGCCTATACACTCCATTTACAAAGCTTTTAATACAATAGAAGAGTCATTTCTAGCCCCTTCAAGCCTCTCCAAGACGATTCAAGTTCAAGACAAATCATCCATGAAAGCTTGAATGTGGTTTGAAGACAAAGGTGGTATTCCCTTTTGATTTATGTCTCTCCTACTTCTCTCTTGTCCCTCCTAGTCCACTTCGACTACTCTTCTCTTTTAACCCCAATCTTCGACCCTCCTTTCTTGCATGCTTGAAACAAGTGAGCTCCTAGGTCATGCCTAGAGGAAAGCTTGTGAGAGCCACCGTGTAGGTGGATCTCTCACTAGCCTACTTTAAGATGGTATGGCCTTGGAACACCTTGCAATTTGGTGTGACCTCTAGGCTTGTATGATTTCATAACCCCTCTTTTGCATATGGTTACCATGTTTATGTTTTGCATGCTTGGCTCCATTTTCATATTTATCATCATTTTTCAAAAACCTTCCCTATCTCTATTTCTATGTCATTCTTAAATTTCATATTCAAGTGTTTTTCTAAAAATGGTTCTAAGAGTTGGTTCCTTGAAGCCTAGGTCAAACTCTCAATTTCCATATATTAGAGAACCCTCCTTAAGTCCCTTGACCTCTTTTTGCATCATTGCATTTTACTACCTTCAAGTTACATTAAAATGGTTTTCAAACCTTGTATTGCACTTTGATTTTCAAAATTTTGCTATCTTGAGTTTTGTGGTTGAAATGGTCCTCATGGAACCCTCTCTTGAGTGGTCTTCTCATTTATTGACCATAGAAACTTAGCTCATCATAGTGGTTTTCTACACTCCAAAATTGGTTTTTAAAACAATCCCCTTCAAGAAGGGTTTTCAAAAGTTCATTCTCTTTAATTTGTATAAAATTGATTTTCAAAACTACCATTTTCATCTTGATTTTTAGAAGTTTTGCTTTGTTGAATATTGCAGTTGGAATGGTTCCATGGAGCCCTCTTTAGAGTCCCTTAAATCAATCATGCGAACCCTTATTCTTTGGAGTGGTTTTTGACATCTTAAAAGTAGTTTTGCAAAACCTCTTTGAAAGAAAAATTAATTTTTAAAGGTTCATTCTCTTTAGTTTTCAATCAAAGAAGTTTTCAAAACTACCTTATATATATTGATTTTCAAAAATTTCACTCTCTTGAGTTAGTGGTTATAATGATTCCAAGGCAAATCTCTCTTGAGTGGTTTTCAAATGCCAACCAAATGAACCCAACACTAACTTGAGTGATTTTTATAAAAATGATTTTCAAAATACCCTTTCAAGTTTCATGCATAAAACCAAGTTTCAAACATCACACTCTTGAAGCAAGCCTAATCCTTCCTTGGTTAAAATTGTTATACTATAAGTGAGATATTCAAGAAGGGTTCTACAACCCAAAAGCTTTAAAAACCAATGGGAAAACTCTAGCCCCTTTTCCAAACACATTTTCAAAACCCATATCCCTAAAGGGGTTTAGTTCTTCAATGACTAACCTCTAAAGGTGATGAAACATTAAATATACCTTTCATAAGGTATTCAAAAACTACTTTCAAAAGCTTTTCGAAGACAAGTTCACAAGAGCATTTTCATTCCAAACTCTACCACCAAATTTTTTAAAATAAAACTTCAAAACATTTTAAAACTCCCTTGAGTTATTTTAAAACATTTTCAAAACTCCCTTGAGTTGTTTCAAAGCACTTCCAAAACTCGCTTGAGTTGTTTAAAAAACATTTCAAAACTCCCTTCAGTTAATTAAAAAAATATTTAAAATCATCTTCAAACTCGATTTCAAAACACTTCAAACATTCCAAGTCCTATCTCAAAAACATTTTCTTAAATTATCAAGTTCTCTTTTTCTAAAAACCTCAATGTATCTTAAAGTCATTCCAAAGGCCCCAATGTGTCTATTTTCTATTGGGCCCTTACCCAATACTTTCATAAAATGGTGCGGCCATAACTTTTATTTCAACTGAAGTTCCCTTTTTAAAAGTTTCTACCAATTCAAAATTTCTATCTCCAATCCTCTCAAAACTTTCATATTTTCAAACATCTTTTTTTTAAAACATACTTCATACATTATTCATCCAAAAAGCGATGACCAAATCTATCTTTCAAAATTCTAAAGTAGATATTAAGTGGATAATAGTAACCGTTATTCAAGTAAGTGAATTAAGGGTGATTGGACATGTAGATACCAAAAGGGCATGGTAAGGTGATGATCTTAAAAAATCTTCCCTACACGTAACTAACCCCCGACCATAGATTTCTAGTTTCAAAGACCAACCCGGAGTCATGCTTTCAAAAGGGATTTAAAACATTTTAAAAAGTTGCTAAAAACCTCTTTTCCAAAAAAACCTTTTTAAGAAGGACACTTTAAAAATGATTTCAAAAAACCTAAGTTTAGTCTTCGGATTATACTTAGTTTTAGGTGACCTAACACATCTTTAACTATGTTAGGTTGTGACTCCAAAAATTTTTCAAAAGCCCTTGCTTAAGTCAATTTCTAGATCAAACCTAGTCGCACTCGTCTTTTTAGCAAAATGAGTTCTAATGAGAGAGTACCATGCTTTTTCCCTAGCCAAGAGGGCTTGGATAAAAACTGGGTTGCGACAATGAAAATACTCACCAGGTCTATAAGAGTATGCCTCCCAAACCCCTAGTATCATGGGAGCAAAATTGCCCCTTGGCTGTGACACGTTTTTTTGAAGAAAAGAGAGACCTCTGGAAACTAACTAGTCACAATTTTCAGAGTGACAGAAACACTGGTAATCCTAGATCAACACTAGCACCTACTAGCCTGACATGGTAAAAAATGACCAAACTACCCTTTGGGCACACCTGCACGTCTTTTGAGAAAGTTCCAAGTCCTCGAGCAGATAAGTCTACTCTCTATGACTGTCCCTTGACAATCCGGCACGTTCAAGATTCCAATCAAACCAACTCCAGCTAACCCCGATCAAAATGACCATTTTGCCCCGGGCACCCTGATACGGCCTTCGAGAAAGCACCAATCCCTTGAGACGGTAAGGCCGCCTTCTCAAATTGTCTTTAGACAGTCCAATATGTTCAATATGCCACTCAAGTCCATTCTAATCCCGTTTCGGCAAGTTCTAGTCAAAATAACCATTTTACCCCTAGCGATCCGGGCACTTCCTAAGCCACGGTAGCCCAAGGTACCAAACCGGCATTCATTATGATTCCCAGGTGAACCTCCCCATCCATTTCCAAGCAAGCCCCTTGACTCGAAACACTTCAAAGTCAACTAAAGCTTCCAGGAGCGTCTCAGAGATGCTCCGCTAGGGTTGTCATTTTCTCCGATTCTCTAATTAAAACATACTGTCAAATGACTTGGGAAATCTATAAATTAGGGGATTCCCAAAAGTCTTTCCATTGATATGGCTCAATTGAAAATATCGCTTCCCGTATCATTTGATCGCTTCCATTGATAGAGCTCAATAGAAACCCTTGGAGCGTCTCACAGACGCTCCGCTAGGGTTGACCTTTTCTTCAATTTTCTAATTAAAATGCACCATCAAATGACTTGAAAAATGTGTAAATTAGGACCTTCCACCAGTACAGTGCGATCGAAGAGGTTGCTTCCCTGAGGCCACAATCAAGTGGCGCAAGAACAGCCACTTCCGAAAACCCTTGGAGTGTGTCATGGACACTTTGAAAAGCTTATTTTTATGCACGCTTGCTTCCTAATGACATATCTTCATCTTGTGGAATTCTTTGAAGCTCTCCAAGGGCACTCGGTTTGTAAGAAATAGCAAGGGAACGAAGTGAACATGACCAATTTCCCTAAATCTTTATTGAATTGCACGAATATCGAGGTGAAGTCAGCATAAGAATTCCCAATGGCAGAGCGTATGCTACATGGACCCAAAAAATAAGGAGATCAAACAAAACTTGCCTTCCAACTCAAGTTAGGGTAGTACAAGGAGTGCCATGTGGCACTTAACCACTGGCACAATACTTGCGCATATGCAACAGCTCTAGGGCAAAGTTTGCCTAGGCGCATATAGCGCATGTGCTAGGCTCCAAAATCTTTAGCTACAAGGCCAACCCCTACGTATTCCATAGGCCAAAACAGTAGCATAGGTCTGCTAAAAACGCTTTAGAACTTTGAAATACACTATACACTTTTCCCTTCAAGCATCCAATCTTGATTCAACCTCTCTTTAGCCTATACACTCCATCTTCCAAGCCTCCAAGCAGCCTTGGAGGCCATTTTCAGGCTGCTTCAAAGCCAATGAAGACTCTCAAAGCTCAAGCAAGGCCCTCCATTGAAGCTTTGAAAAGGTTGTGAAGGCAAGGTAGTATTTCTATTTACATTTTACTACCCCCACTCTTCTCTTCTCCCTCCTAGCTTGCTTAGGCTATTCTCTATTTTACTCCCCATTTTCTACCCCCTTTCTTACTTGGTTGAACAAGTGGACCCGTGGTCCATGCTTAAGGGAAGCTTTAAGGAAGCCACTAGTTGGGGGCTCCCCCTTTATCCTACCTTATCATGGTGTGAACCATAGGCCCCTTGCAATGTGTTGTGGCCTTTTAGCCTTGTATGATTTCATAACCCCCTTGCATATGGTTACTATCATCATATATTACATGCTAGGTTCCATTTTCATGCTCATCACCATTCACCAAAAACTCTAACTATTTCTATATCTTTCTCAAACTTGTCCCGCCCCGATTTTTCACACTAAAGATGATATGTGGGTGTCGCGCCCAAATTTTTCGCACTCGAGGAATACTGACCCAAGCGGGAAAAATGTTATACTCTCTCGTTAGAACTCACCCTCCTAGAAGAATGAGTGCGACTAGGTTTGAATTGAAAACAGGTTTGAATAAAGGGCTTGTGAAAAAGATTTGGAGTCGCCACCTAACTTGATTAAGGTGAGTTAGATCACCTAAAAACTAAGAATAATCCGAAGACTACACTTAGGGTTTTTGAAAAAACGATTTTGAAAATATCTCCTCAAGAGAGGGTTTTAAAGGAAAACAGGTTGTTTGGCAACCTTTGGAAAACATTTAGCCCTTTTTAGAAAAATAACTCCGTTTGGTCTTTCAAAAACAGTGATCCTAGGTTCGGAGGTTGGTTACGTGTAGGAAAGACGCACTAAGCTATCACCCTACCCCGCCCTTTCGGTACCTACATGTCAATCTACCCTAGATTCACCTATGAGAGTCTTTAACTAACTAATGGTTTAACCCTATTCACTTTAGAAAAACAATGCTTGAAAACTAATTTAGCATGATGCATGATATGCAAGTGCAAGATGAAAGAATTGGAAAATAGAAATTGATTTGAAAAGAAAATAGATTTGAAAAGATGGAATTGAAATTGGAAACTTTGAAAACTTGAAAATAGGAATTTGAAAATAGAAATTTTGAAATTGAAATTTGAGAATAGATTAGAATTTGAGATTTGAAAAGATTTTGAAAACCGCACCCATGAGGGTGGAATTGAAAGTTTGAAAAGTATTGTGACCGCACCTATGGAGGTTGCCTACGTATCCCTTTGGGGGAATCAGGTCAGTCGTAGTTCGGACAAGAGTCCGATTGAAAATAGAAGAGTGGATTGAAGAAGGAACTTGAATTGGACATTGAATTTGATTTGAAATTAGAAAAGGAGATTTGAAATTGGAATTGAGAGGATTGGACTTGCTTTGGAAAGATTGATTTTGGAAAGACTTGGTTTTAGGAAGAAGGAGGTTTAGGAAACCTAGACTTGAGATTAAGAAAGATTGGATTGGAATGTTGGATTTAGAAGATTTGGAAACTTGGAATTTAGGAAAGATTTGGATTAGGAAAGTTTTGAATTAGGAAAATGTTATCTTTGGAAAGTTTCATTTTTGGAAAGTTTTAGGTTTAGGAAAGTTTCAACTTAGGAAAGTTTTGAATTAGGAAAGTTTCAAATTAGGAGAGTTTCGAATTTAGAAATGTTTGAAAAAGGGAAGTTTTGATTTTGGAAAGTTTTGAAAACAAGGAAGTTTTGAAAATAAGAAAGTTCCGTTTTAAGAAAGGTTTGAAAAAGGAAAGTTTTTAGTTTAGGAAATGTTTGAATTAAGAAAGTTTTGAGCTTAGAAAAGCTTTAGATTTAGAAAGATGTTGAAGTTTTGGAAATATTTAGAATTTAGAAAGCTTGGAAGTTTAGAAAGATTTAACTTAAGAAAGTTTCAAATTTAGAAAGTTTTGAATTTGGAAAGATTTGATATTTAGAAAGTTTAAGATTTAGAAAGTTTTAGAGCTTTAGAAAATCTTGAGATTAGGAAAGGTTTCAGTTTAGGAAAGATTTGAAAGCTTGGATTTGAAAAAGATTTTGGAAAGGGGTAGAATTAGGAAAGGGTTGAATTAGGAAAGATTTGAAAGTTGAGTTTTAAAACTTAGGAAAGATTTTTATGTTCAAGTTTAAGATTTAGGAAAACGGAAGTTTAGGAAGGATTCGAATTAAGAAAGAGTTGGATTTTGAAATTTAAGGAAAGATTTAAATTTAGGAAACTTATGGTTTAGGAAGGAATTGAATTAAGAAAGGTTTGGATTAGGAAGGGGTTGGATTTGGTTTCTAAAAGCATAGGTTTGATTTTGTTTCCAAAAACGGAGGATTGAATTTGGTTTCCTAAAGGGAAGATAGGATTTGGCAAGGATTTGAAAAGGGAGATTCTAAAAATTCTAGTTTTGGAAGTGTGGAATTTTAACGTAGAAAAGAGGTTTTGGAAACATGTATAGTTTTGATGTAAAAAACAAAAGATTTTGGAAACCTAGGTTTGGGTCAAAGTTTGAAAACCATGTTTTTGGAAAGAAAATTAGGGTTTCCTAATTGTGGGTTCTAGGGAAAGAGTTTTTAGAAAGTATATTTTTAGAAACGTAGATTTTCTAGAAGGGAATCCTAGGAAGGAGTTTTTGGAAAGTGTGTTTGTAGAGGGAGTTTTTGGAAGGAAAATCCTAGAGGGGAATTTCTAGAAGGAAGATTTTGGAAAGAGAGTTTTTTGGAAAGATTTTTTGGAGAGAGTTTTTCTAGAAAGGTTTTTGGTTAAAGATTGTTGAAGAGAGTTTTTGGAAAGATCTTTGGGGAAGGTTTTTAGAAAGTGGATTTTGGGAAGAGGATTTTGGAAAGGAGTTGAAAAAGGGAGTTTTGAAAAATAGATTTTGGAAGGGAGTTTTTGAAAACCATTTTGGAGAGGAGAGTTTTAGGAAAGCATGTTGAAAAAGAGATTTTTAGAAAGAGATTTTTGAAGAGAGAGTTTTTTTGGAAAGTATGAAAACGTCTCACTTTCCTAAAGCGATTCTAGCCATAAGAGGGCTAGAACCACTTTAAGAAAGTGGTTTTGAAAACAATAAGATTTGAAAATATAGACCAAAAAGGTCACTTTTAATGTAACACTTTCCTAAAGCAACCCTAGCCATGGAAAGGCTAGAATCACCCTAGAATCGTGGTTTTGAAAACAAGTTTTTGAAAAAGAGATTTTGATGCAATTTTGAAAACAAGTTTGAAAATGATTTGAAAAACAACTTTGAAAACGGTTTTTGGAAGATGCAAGACTATGATATGCACAATGCAATTTGGGGTCGTGAACATACAAGGTTAAGGCTTCACCACATAATCAAGGGGGCCAGACCCACGTGGTCTTTGGTTAGACTAGAAGAAAGCCCCTGACACGGTGACTCTCCAACAGTCCAATCTTACACATGGATCGGGAATCCCCTTGTTTCAAGCATGCAAAGAAAGGGGGGAAAAGAGATGGGGGATTAAAATAGAGAAAACCCAAGTGGGTTGGAAAGAGAAGAGAAGAGGGGGGGGGGGGGGGGGAAGTGCAGAAAATTAAATAGGGAGCCTACCTTGTATCTTGTTTATTTTGCGCGCCGTGCAGTCTTCAATCTTCAGTCTTCGTCTTGATCTTCACCTTCAGTCTTCAAGAGTTGTCTTCAAGCTTTGGATGGCAGCTCTTCAAGTCTTCAAAGGATGGTTGAAAGCTAGTGTATGAGTGTATGGGGGTTTGTATGAGTGTATAGGAGGCTAGGTTTTGTGTATGATGGCTAGGGTTTGGAAAACCTAGGGAGGCTAGGGTTTTTGGAGGTGCTCGAGCTCTGTATATCGAATTGTGTGATTTTTAGGTTAAGTTTTCAGACCTTTTTCACGTTGAATGAGGCTCTGTATTTATAGAAGGAGGACAAACCTGGTGCCTGTTGCAGTGGCGCCAGGGCCAACTTTACACTAGCGCCACTAGGAGTGGCGCCAGGCCATTTTTTGGCTCGGCGCCACTACTAGTGGCGCCAGCCAATTAGGAAAGGTTTAAGGTCAGCAAGCAACGTATTTTGACTAGATTTGGGCGCCTGTACTAGTGACTACCATGTAAACTTTAGCCTGGCTTCACTAGGAGTGACTCCGAAAAGTCCGGGAATGATTTGGAGGAGCCGGGAATGACTCAGAAGGCTGGAAAGGAGTAGGAACACTTAAAATAGTGTCCTAGAGGTATTTGTCTTGAAAAGTGAGAATAGGATGTGTCGGAAAGGTCGACCGAGCCTTTAGGGGCAAAACGGTCAATCGGACTAAGAAACTGCCGGGGCAAACTCAGATTGTCCCGGAAAAAGACTTGGCATCTAGAAACATTATTTAGAATGTTCCCAGAGGTTTTCGGTTTGATTCCCAGAGCCGGCGTGGTCCGAAAAGGAGACCGGCCCACTGGGGGCAAAACGATCATTTTGTATCGGGTTTGCCGGAACTGACTCGGAATGGTCCAGAAAGGTAAAGGAAGGTTGGGAATACTATAAAAAGTATTCTTGGGACATTACCGGTTTGATACTCAAAGCCGGTATGGTCGAAGAAGGAGACCGGCCCTCTAGGGGCAAAACGGTCATTTTGTACCGGGTTGGCCGGAACTGACTCGGAATGATCCGAAAAGGTAAGGGGAGGTTGAGAACACTATAAAAAGTATTCTCAGGAGGTTACCGGTTTGATACCCAGAGCCAGTGTGGTTCCCGGGGCATTCAGATGCTTAGGGGTAAAATGGTCATCTTGACCAAAAAGTCTCGGAAAAGGTCCTAAGGGTAGTCTGGTCATTTTTCACCGAAGTGAGCTAACAGACATTAGTGTTGACCTGGGTTTTGAGTGTTTCCGCCACTCTCACGGTGTGAGTACTTCCGCTACTCGGACGGGGTTGATGATTTGTGAGTATTTCCGCTACTCGGACGGGGTTGATGATTTGGGAGTATTTCCGCTACTTGGACGGGGTTGAGTATTTCCGCTACTCTAACGGGTTTGTGAGTATTTCCGCTACTCTAACGGTTCTGTGAGTATTTCTGCTACTCTAACGGTTCTGTGAGTATTTCCGCTACTCTAACGACTCTGTGAGTAGTTTTGCTACTCGGACCGTCTCGAGGAATAAACTGTCTCGAGAGTGGGACTGGAAGGGGTCTTACCGTCTCCGAAGAGACATGCCTGGATTGGAGCCGTCTCGAGGAATAAACTGTCTCGAGAGTGAGATTGGAAAGGGGTCTTACTGTCTCCAAAGAGACGTGCCTGGATTGTGAGTGTTTCCGCCACTCTAACGGTTTTGTGAGTATTTCCGTTACTCTAATGGTTTTGTGAGTGTTTCCGCCACTCTAACGATTTTGTGAGTGTTTCTGCTACTCTAACGGTTTTGTGAGTAGTTTTGCTACTCGGACCGTCTCAAGGAATAAACTGTCTCGAGAGAGGGATTGGAATTGGAATAAGAAAAGACAATGCCCCTAAGGGCATTTTGGTCATTTTGCCTCTATTTGGGCCTGACAGGCCCACGAAGCGATGGAAAGACGGAATTTGGACCTAAAGGAATGGTTTCGATTGGAATATGTCCACAATGACTTGAAAACAAGTCTGGACGGAATGTAGACTGCCGAGCGGTCAAAAATGGGGTGCTTACAGTGGGAAACACACAATACTCTCTGATCAAAACTCATTCTCCTAAAAGGATGAGTACAAGTAGTTTTGAATTGAAAATTAGTTTGAATAAGGGCTTTTGGAAAAAAGGTTTGGAGTCACCACCTAACTTTGTTAAGGTGAGTTAGGTCACCTAAATCTAAGTGCAATCCTAAGATTAAACTTAGGGTTTTTGAAAAGGTTTTGGAAATCTTCCTCAAGAGAGGGATTTTTGGAGAAAATTGATTATTTGGTAACCTTTAAAAAGATTTAAGCCCTTTTTTAAAAATAACTCCATTTTGGTCTTTTAAAAATAGTGATTCTAGATTCAGAGATTGGTTACGTATAGGGAAGATGCACTAGGCTATCACCCTATTCCGCCCTTGCGGTCCCTACATGTATTTTCACCTAAGTTTCACTCATTTAGAATCCTCGGTTATCCAATGTCTACTTATATCCACTTTAAGAATTTTAGAAAGAAATTTCATGTCATCACTTTAGGAATGATAATATGCATGACATGCAAGTGAATGAAAAAAATTGAAATTTTGAGAGAGATTTTGAAAAAGAAAATTAGAATTTTGAAAAAGGTTGTGACCGCACCTATTAGGGTTGCCTACATATCCCTTTGTTGAAAATCAGATCAATCATAGTTCGGACTTGCAATCCAATTGAAAATAGACACTTTGGGGTCCTGTTTGATTTGAAAGGGCACTTTGTAGCCTTTGAAAAGGGTTTAATTTGAACTTTGATTGGAAGATTAGAAATTAAACTTTGATTTGAAATTGACTTCGATTTGAAAGCGAACTTTGAAGTAGAACTTGGACTTATTTTGAAAAGTTTCAATAGAACTTTGAAATCATCTTGTCTTGAATTGTGGTTTGAAAACCATATTGACTTAGAAAAGAGTTGAAGTTTCCTAACTCTGTTTTATGGGAAAAAGGTTTAATTTAAACTTTGATTGGAAGATTGAAAATTGAACTTTGATTTGAAATTGACTTCAATTTGGAATCGAACTTTGAAGTAGAACTTGAACTTATTTTGAAAAGGTTCAATAGAACTTTGAAATCATCTTGTCTTGAATTTGGGTTTGAAAACCATCTTGACTTAGAAAAGAGTTGAAGTTTCTAACTCTATTTTAGGGGTTGAACTAGGGTTTTTGGCCTCCTAGGGTCTAGATAACCTAGGGTTTAAACATGCACTTGAAATAGAGTGGTTTGATTTTAAAAAGTTTGATTTTTAGGAAAGTTTCAAATTAAGAAAGTTCTAAATTAAGAAATTTTCCATTCTAGGAACGTTTTTATTCTAGAAAGATTTGATTTTGAAAGTATTTAAATTATGAAAGGTTTGAATTGGGAAAGATTTGAATTTGAAAAGTCAGGATTTGGAAAGATTTGACTTAAGAAACATTGAATTTGAAAAGTTGAGTTTGAAAAAGGTTTGACCTACATTTGAGGTAACTAGGGATTCAAGAACTCCTAAGACCTAGGGCTTATGCAATGCATTTGAATTGGAAACATTGAATTTCAATTAAAAAAAGAAAGTTTTGTTTTTGAAAAGTTTTGAAAAATGAATGTTTTGAAATTATGAAAGATTGACATTATAAAATATTTTATTTCACTTGAAGTTGGAAAGCTTTAGTTTTGAAAATCTATCATTTTATGTGACTTTTGAATTAAGAAATCTATGATTTTATGTAAAAAAAAATGACTTTGGAAATCTATGATTTAATGCAAATAGAAAGTTATGATTTCATGTGAGAAGACTAGTGTTTCCTAAACATGGACTCTAGAGTTTTGACTTCGATTTCAAGACAAAGAGATTTTGAAATATAAATCTTTGAAAAGAACTTTTAGGAAGTAGATTGCAAAACTTATTTTTAGAAAGGTATAAATATAGACTTTTGAAAGTCTCTTGAATATCTCACTTTCCTAGAAACCTTACTTTGCCTTCTCTTTGCTTTGATACTTTGATGGTAGACTTTGCGTGGACTTTGGGAACTTTGAATGTGCAGCACTTAATCTTCAATGGATGCTTGGAGGCAAGGATTTTTGTCTATAGATTTTATGGAGGCTAGGGTTTGAATGGGATTGATAGAATTAGGGTTTTGAGGGAATACGAGCACTGCTTTCAAAGAAGCAGAGTTTCTTAAGTGATTTTGCAGACCCAGAATACATAGTGGGGTGGCCTGTATTTATAGGCAACCAAAATAGGGCTTGGGACCTATTGCAATGGCACTAGCTTTTAGGAAATTTTTTAAGGTGGCAAGAAATAGATCTTTGACCTTTAGGATGCAAGATAGAAAATTTGAGAGCTTGTCGTAGTGACTACTATGTAATTTTTTGCCTGACTTCACTCGGAATGACTCTGGAAAGTTCGGTTATGATCCGGAAGGTTTCAAGTAGCCAGACTCGACCAAAAATGGATGGTGTCATACCCCGATTTTTCACACTTAGAGGAAAATACACACAAGTGGAAAAAATACAGTACTTTCTCGTTAGAACTCATCCTCTCAGAAGGACAAGTCCGACTAGGGTTGAATTAAAAATTGTTTTGGAAACTTCCTCAATAGGGGTTTTTAAGAAAATAGGTTATTTAGCAACCTTTGGAAACATTTAAGCCCTTCTTGAAAATAATTTCATTTTGGTCTTTGAAAACAGTGATCTAGGTTTGGAGGTTAGTTACGTATAGGGAAGACGCACTAAGCCATTATCCTACCTCGCCCTTGCGATACCTATATGTCCATTCACCCTAGATTCACTCATTAGAATCTCTGATTAATAAATGTCCAATTATATCCACTTTAGAAAAGAACTATATGAAAGAAATTAGATATGATGTATGACATACAAGTGCAAGAAAAAGGTTTTGATTTTGGAAATAGATTTGAAAAGAAGATTTGAAGTTTGAAAGAAGGTTTTAGAAATTGGTGTAAGCACCCCATTTTTGACCGCTCGGTAGTCTAAACTCCGTCCAGACTTGTTTTCAAGTCATTATGGACATATTCCAATCGAAACCAATCCTTTAGTCCAGATTTCATCTTTCCATCGCTTCGCGGGCCTATCAGGCCCAAACAGAGGCAAAATGACCAAAATGCCCTTAGGGGCATTGTCCTTTCTTATTCCAATTCCAATCCCTCTCTCGAGACAGTTTATTCCTCGAGACGGTCCGAGTAGCAAAACTACTCACAAAACCGTCAGAGTGGCGGAAACACTCACAAAGCCGTCAGAGTGGCGGAAACACTCACAAAGCCGTTAAAGTGGCGGAAACACTCACACCGTTAGAGTGGCGGAAACACTCAAAACCCAGGCACGTCTCTTCGGAGTCGGTAAGACCCCTTTCCAATCCCTCTCTCGAGACAGTTTATTCCTCGAGACGGTTCCAATCCAGGCACGTCTCTTCGGAGTCGGTAAGACCCCTTTCCAATCCCTCTCTCGAGACAGTTTATTCCTCGAGACGGTCTGAGTAGCAAAACGACTCACACAACCGTTAGAGTATTAGAGTAACGGAAGTACTCACAGAACCGTTAGAGTAGCGGAAATACTCACAAAGCCGTTAGAGTAGCGGAAATACTCACAAAACCGTTAAAGTAGTGGAAATACTCACAGAACCATTAGAGTAGCGGAATTACTCACAGAACCGTTAGAGTAGCGGAAATACTCTCAAATCGTCAACCCCGTCCGAGTAGCGGAAATACTCAACCCCGTCCGAGTAGCGGAAATACTCAACACCTAGGCCAATACCCAGACTACCCTTAGGGCCTTTTCCGAGACTTTTCGGTCAAGATGACCATTTTGCCCCTAAGCATCCGAATGCCCCGGGAACCATACCGGCTCTGGGTATCAAACCGGTAATGCCCCGAGAATACTTTTTATAGTATTCTCGACCTTCCTTTACCTTTCCAGACCATTCCGAGTCAGTTCCGGCCAACCCGGTACAAAATGACCGTTTTGCCCTTGGAGGGCCGGTTTCCTTTTTCGACCATACCGACTCTGGGTATCAAACTGGTAATGTCCCGAGAATACTTTTTATAGTGTTCTCGACCTTCCTTTACCTTTCCGGACCATTCCGAGTCAGTTCCGGCAAACCCGGTGCAAAATGACCGTTTTGCCCCTAGTGGACCGGTCTCCATTTCCGACCACGCCGGCCCTGGGAATCAAACCGGCAACCTCTGGGAACATTCTAAATAATGTTTCCAGATCCCAAGTCTTTTTCTGGGACAATCCGAGTTCGCCCCGGCAGTTTCCTAGTCCAATTGACCGTTTTGCCCCTAAAGGCCCGGTCGACCTTTCCGACACATCTTATCCTCACTTTTCAAGTAAAATACCTCCAGGACACTATTTCAAGTGTTCCTGCTCCTTTCCGGCTTTCCGGGTCACTCCCGGCTCCTTCAAATCATTCCCGGACTTTCCAGAGTCACTCCTAGTGAAGCCAGGCTAAAGTTTACATGGTAGTCATTAGTACAGGCACCCAAATCTAGTCAAAGATACATTGCTTGCCGACCTTAATTGTTTCCTAAATGGTTGGCAAATGGCTGGCGCCACTAGCAGTGGTGCCAAGCCAAAAAATGGCCTGGCGCCACTAGGAGTGGCGCCAAGCCAAAAAATGGCCTGGCCCCACTCCTAGTGGCGCCAGTATAAATTTTGCCCTGGCACCACTGCAACAGGCGCCAGGCTTGTCCTCCCTCTATAAATACAGAACCTCATTCAACGTGAGAGGGGTCTGAAAACTTAACCTAAGAATCTCATATTTCGATATACAGAGCTCGAGCACCTCCAAAACCTTAGCCTTCCTAGGTTTTCCCAAAACCCTAGCCTTCTTAGGTTTTCCAAACCCTAGCCACTATACACAAACCCTAGCCTCCTATACACTCATACACTTCCCCATACACTCATACACTAGCCTCCAACCATTCTTTGGAGACTTGAAGAGCTGCCATCTAAAGCTTGAAGACAATCCTTGAAGGTTGAGGAAGAAGATCAAGACGAAGACCGAAGACCGAAGACTGCACGGCGCGCAAAACAAATAAGAAACAAGGTAGGCTCCCTATTTAAATTTCCGCACTTCCCCCCTCTCTCTTCTCTCTTCAACCCACTTGGGTTTTCTCTATTTTAATCCCTCATCTCTTTCCCGCCCTTTCTTTGCATGCTTGAAACAAGGGGATTCCCGGTCCATGTGTAGGATTGGACTATGGGAGAGTCACCGTGTCGGGGGCTTTCTTCTAGTCTAACCAAAGACCACGAGGGTCCAGCCCCCTTGATTATGTGGTGAAGCCTTAGCCTTGTATGTTCACGCCCCCAAATTGCATTGTGCATATCATAGTCTTGCATCTTCCAAAATTCGTTTTCAAATTTGTTTTCAAAAATCGTTTTCAAACTTGTTTTCAAAATTGCATCAAAAGCTCTTTTTCAAAAACATGTTTTCAAAATCACAATCCTAGGGTGATTCTAGCCTTTCCATGGCTAGGGTTGCTTTAGGAAAGTGTTACATTAAAAGTGACCTTTTGGTCTATATTTTCAAGTCTTGTTGTTTTCAAAACCGCTTTCCTAAAGTGGTTCTAGCCTTCTTATGGTTAGAATTGCTTTAGGAAAGTGAGAAGTTTTTACACCTTCTAAAAACTCTCTTTAAAAATCTCTTCCTAAAAATCTCTTTTTCAACATACTTTCCTAAAACTCCCCTCTTCAAAATTGATTTCAAAAACTCCCTTCCAAAATCTATTTTTCAAAACTCCCTTTTTCAACTCCTTTCCAAAATCCTCTCCCCAAAATCCACTTTCTAAAAACCTTCCCCAAAGATCTTTCCAAAAACTCTCTTCAACAATCTTTAACCAAAAACCTTTCCAGAAAAACCCTCTCCAAAAATCTTTCTAAAAACTCTCTTCCCAAATTTTTTCTTCTAGAAACTCTCCTCTAGGATCTTCTTTCCAAAAAACACGTTTCTAAAAATACACTTTCCGAAACTCCCTTTTTCCTAAAATCTTTTTTCAAAAACTCCCTCTCCAAATTCACTTTCCAAAAACTCCTCCCTAGGATTCCCTTCTAGAAAACCTTCGTTTCCAAAAATGAACTTTCCAAAAACTCTTTCCTTAGAAGCCCAAGTCAAGCCGTAGAACTCGCAATTAGGAAACCTTAATTTTCTTTCCAAAAACATGATTTTCAAACTTTGCCCCAAACCTAGGTTTCCAAAACCTCTAGTTTTCACATCAGAACTATACATGTTTCTAAAGCCTCTTTTCTACGTCAAAACGACAATTTTCCAAATCTAGGGTTTCTAGAATCTCCCTTTCCAAATCCTATCTTCCCTTTAGGAAACCGAATCAAATTTTCCCGTTTAGGAAACTAGATCCCGTCCTCCGTTTTTGGAAACAAAATCAAACCTTTCTCTTTTAGAAACCAAATCTAATCCTTTCCTAATCCAAACCTTTCTTAATTCAATTCCTTCCTAAACCATAAGTTTCCTAAACTTAAACTTTAAATCTTTCCTTAAATTTCAAAATCCAAATCTTTCCTAAACTTCCACTTTCCTAAACCTTAAGTTCCCAAAACTTGAACATAAAAATCTTTCCTAAATTTTAAAACTCAATTTTCAAATCTTTTCTAATCCAACCCTTTCCTAATTCTACTCTCTTTTCAAATCTTAACTTTTCAAATCTAAGTTTTCAAACCTTTCTTAAACTCAAACTTTTTCTTAATTTTCAAGATTTTCTAAAAACTCTAAAATTTTCTAAAATCTTAAATCTTTCTAAACTCCAAAACTTTCTAAATCCTAAACTTTTCAAATTTCAAATCTTTCTAAAGTTCTAATCTTTCCAAATTCGAAACTTTCCAAATTCAAAACTTTCTTAAGTTAAATCTTTCTAAACCCAAATCTTTCTAAATTCTAAACTTTTCAAAACTTCAAAATCTTTTCAAATCTAAGACTTTTCTAAACTCAAAATTTTCTTAATTCAAACATTTCCTAAACTAAAAACTTTCCTTTTTCAAACCTTTCCCAAAACGAAACTTTCTTATTTTTAAAACTTCCTTGTTTTCAAAACTTTCCAAAATCAAAACTTCTCTTTTCAAACATTTCTAAATTCGAAACTTTCCTAAGTTGAAACTTTCTTAAACCCAAACTTTTCCTAATTTGAATACTTTCCTAAGTTGAAACTTTCCTAAACCAAAACTTTCCTAATTCACAACTCGGAACTTTCCAAAAATGAAACTTTCCAAGTTCGAAACTTTCCTAAATCGGGCCTTTCCTAATTCAAACCTTTCCTAAATCCAATCTTTCTTAAATTCTCAAGTCTTTCCTAGGTCTCCTACCTTTTCATAAGTCTAGGTTTCCTAAACCTCCATCTTTCCAAAACCAAGTCTTTCCAAAATCAATCTTTTCAAATCAAAGTCCAATCTTTCCAATTTGAATTTCCAATCTCCTTTTCTAATCTCAAATCAAATCCAATTTTCAATTCAATCTCTTTCTTCCAATCCAATCTCTCTCTTCAAATCAATCCCTTTTCAGTCGGACTCCGGTCCGAACTACGACTGACCTGATTCCCCCAAAGGGATACGTAGGCAACCTCCATAGGTGCGGTCACAATACTTTCCAAACTTTCAATTCCACCCTCATGGGTGCGGTTTCCACATCTCAAATTCCAATCAATTTTCAAATTCCAATTTCAAAATTTCTATTTTCAAATTTCTATTTCCAAATTTTCAAACTTTTCAATTTCAATTCTATTTCTTCAAATCTATTTTCAAATCAAATCAATTTCTATTTTCCAATTCTCTCATCTTGCACTTGCATATCATGCATCATATTTTTCAAACATTGTTTTTCTAAAGTGAATAGGGTTGAACTATAGTTAGTTGAAGACTCTCATAGGTAAATCTAGGGTAGATTGACATGTAGGTACCGAAAGGGCGGGGTAGGGTGATTGCTTAGTGCGTCTTCCCTACACGTAACCAACCTCCGAACCTAGAATCACTGTTTTCAAAGACCAAAAAAGGAGTTATTTTTCTAAAAAGGGCTGAATGTTTTCCAAAGGTTGCCAAACAACCTGTTTTCCTTAAAAACCCTCTCTTGAGGAGATATTTTCAAAATCATTTTTCAAAAACCCTAAGTGTAGTTTTCGGATTATGCTTAGTTTTTAGGTGACCTAACTCACCTTAATCAAGTTAGGTGGCGACTCCAAATCTTTTTCAAAAGCCCTTTATTCAAACCAATTTTTCAATTCAAACCTAGTCGCACTCATTCTTTTAGGAGGGTGAGTTCTAACGAGAGAGTACAGCATTTTTCCCGCTTGTGTGAGTATTCCTCGAGTGCGAAAAATCTAGGCGCGATAATTGGTAACTTGAAATAAATTATTGAATTGAAAATTTTAAAAAGATTGTGGAATTGAAAGTTTGAAAAAGGTTATGGAATTGGAAGTTTGAAAAAGGTTATGACCACACGCATGAGGGTTGCCTATGTATCCCTTTTTGGGAATCAAGTTAGTCGTAGTTCGGACAAGAGTCCGATTGAAAATAGACACTTTTAGGTTTTGAAAATATTTTATTACAAAAGAGTTCAATTTGAAAAAGCATTTGATTTGAACTTGGAATAGAAGATTTAAAATTGAAATTTGATTTGAAATCGAACTTAGACATACAATGGAACTTGGAAGAGGGTTTGAACTTTGGAAGAGAGTTTTTAGAAAGTGAATTTTTGAAGAGTGCTTTGGGAAAGGAGTTTGAAAAGAGTTTTTGGAAAATAAATTTTTAAAGAGAATTTTTTGGAAAGAAGTTTGAAAGTAATTTGGAGAATGATTTAAATATGGACTTTCGAAAACCTTTTGAATATCTTGCTTTCCAAAAACAATTCTAACCATGAAGAGATTAGAACCATTCTAAGTTGGTGGTTTTGAAAACAACATGGATTTGAAATAAGGACCAATATAATCCCATTGAATATCACACCTTTCTAGAACAACCTTGACCATGGAATAGCTAGAATCATATTAAGATTATGGCTTTGATGAAAAACAACCTAGGGTTTACACCTAAAATATGGACCTTGATGGTCATAATGAATATAACACTTTCGTAAAACAACCCTAACCATGGAATGGCTAGAATCACTCTAGCATTGTGATTTTGAAAACAAGATTTTGAATGCAAGTTTGAAAGGGAGTTTGGATGCAAGTTTTGAAAACAATTTTGAAGAATGTATGATATGCACAATGCAAGTAAGGTCGTGAACATACAAGGTTAGGCTTCACCACATAATCAAGGGGGCTGAATCCACACGGTCTAAGGTCGAATTAGAAGAAAGCTCCCAACACGGTGACTTTCAACAGTCCTTCCTACACATGAATCGGAGAATCCCTTATTTTAAGCATGTAAGAAAGGGAGATAGAAATATAAAGTGGGTTAGGAGAAAGAAGAGAGGGGGGGGAGTACATAAACATAAAGAGGGAGCCTACCTTATCTTCTTCTTGTTTTGCTTGCTTTGTTTCCTTTACTTTGCTTGATCCTTGAAAGCTTCCAAGTTGCAGCACTTTGAGTCTTTAACGGAGTCTTTGGAGGCTTACGTTTAAGTGTATAGAATGTGTATAAACTAGGGTTAAAGTGTATGGAGGCTAGGGTTTGAAAAGACTAGAGGGAGCTAGGGTCTGAAGAGACTTCGAGCTTTGTAATTCGAAGAATAGAGTTTTTGAACTAAGTTTGCAGACCCTTTTCACACAGGGGGAGGCTTTGTATTTATGGACACAAGACTAGCCTGGCACCTGTTGTAGTGGCGCTAGGGCAAATTTCCTATTGGTGCCACTAGGAGTGGCGCTAGGCCAATATTTGGCTTGGCGCCACTACTTGGCTTGGCACTACTACTAGTGGTGCCAACCATTTAGGAAAGTTTTAAGGGTGACAATAAACATATCTTTCGACCCTTGATATACAAGGCAAAAGATTTGAGCGCCTATCCTAGTGATTACCATGCAATTTTTGGCTTGGCTTCACTACGAGTGACTTTGAAAGGTCTGGGAATGTTCCAAGAGGCCGGGAATGATTCGAAAGGCCAAATATGGATAGAAACCCTTGAAATAGTGTCCCAGGGTTGACGAGCTTGGAAAACAATGTCAGGATTATGGAAGTGGTCGGCTGAGCCTTTAGGAGCAAAACGGTCAACTAGACCATAAAACCACTGGAATGGACTTGGAATGTCTCATAAGAGGACTTGAAAGTTGGAAACACTATTTAAATGTTTTGGAGAATTTTCGGTTTGATTCCCAGTGCCGGTGTGGTTAGAAAAGGCGACCGGCCCGTTATGGGCAAAACAGTCATTTTGCACAAGGTTTGCCAGAATAGACTTAGAATGCTCTGGAAAGGTGCTAGAGGATTGAGAATACTATTAAAAGCATCCTCAGAAGGTAACCGGTTTGATACCAAGAGCCGGTATGGTTCTTGGAGGCACTTGGATGCCTAGAGGCAAAATGGTCATTTTGACCGGATGGTCTCGGAATTGGTCCAGAATCGAATGGAAGGCACTTGAACATGCTAGATCGTCTTTGGAATGATCTTGTAAGGGTGGACTTATCATTTCAAGGACTTAGGTACTTTCTCAAGAAGCGTGCCAAAAAAAGGCCCAAGGGACAGTTTGGTCATTTTTCACCGAAGTGGGTTAGCAGGCACTAGCGTTGACCCGGGTTTGGAGTGTTTCTGTCACTTTGACGGTCTGTGATGAGTTGGTTTCCAAAGGTATCACGTCCTTTGGTAAACGTGTCACAGCCATGAGGCGAATTCGGTCCCGTGACATAGGGGTTTTGTTGGCAATTCCCGATGTCGACCTACTTGCGAGTGTTTTTGCCACTCTAACGGTTACAATGTTTGTGAGTGTTTCTGCCACTCTGATGGTGCACCTTCATTCCGGAGACTGCATGGTCTCGGGAAACTGCTAGGTGGACTTATCATCTGAGGAATCAACTTTCTTGAAAAATGTGCTAAATAATGAATATTTTATAATAGCAGGCTAGCAAGTGCCAAAGGTGAACTGTTCTACCATGTCGGCGACTTGGGTTCCATCCTGGTCAATAGGTTTGAAGGGACTTATCATTCTAAAAAGTTTTCTTAGAAAACGTGCTGGACTAGATGGACTTACTGCTTGAGGGATCAACTTTCTCGAAAGGCGTGTTGAATTTGAAATTAGATTTGAGATTGAAACGGGGACTTACCGTCGCTAGGAAGATGTGCCAACTAGAATAGGATCGAGCAATGCCTCAAGAGCATTTTGGTTCTTTTGCCTTAGTTAGGCTCGATGGGCCTACGAAGCGATTGATTGATTGGATTGAGTATGGAAAATTTATTTAGACTTGAATGTGTCTACACCGGTTTGAATACAAGTCCAGACGGACCGGAGATTGCCAAGAGAGCAAAAATGGAGTGTTTGCAACTGCCCCTCTTTTTCTGTTTTTGCTTGACGAAGGCAGAAAACGATGAAGTAAGAGTCTCATGTTGACCGCGAGGCAATCAAAGGGACAGAATTTGAAATTTTTTGAAGACTGGAGTAGTTGGCAGAATGAATTTTGAGTTTGAAAACTAGATTGTCTTGATTTTTGAAATCTAAAATTTTGAAAACTTGATTTTGAAATTGAAATTGATTGTTTGAATGGATTTTGAAATCACTTTTTGAAATGGATTGATTTCAAATTGAATTAGAAGGGTTTGGAAAACTTTTGAAACTTGGAACAAAACTTTTGAGAAAAATGTTTGAAAACTTAGAATTTTGAAATGAAACTTTTAAGGGAAGAGTTTGGAAAACCTACAATTCGATTTTGGAATAACACTTTTTGCCGAGAAAGTTCTGAAAATTTTTAGAACATTTTTTAGAATGGAACTTTTAAAGGATAAAGCTCGAGAAACCCTAGAATTGTTTTTTGTTTTTGGAAAGAAAAGAGATAAAACATTTTAGAGTGGTGCTTTTTTGGCAAAGAAGACTCGAGAAACTCAGTTGAAATTTTTGAAATGAGGAAAGGGTTAAAAAATTTTGAAGTAAAATATTTTTGAAGGAAAAAAGATACAAAACTTTTGAGGGTAGGGCTTTTTTGACAGAGAAGATCCCGAGAAACTCAGATAGAATTTTAAAAACTTTTGGAGGGAAATTTTGGATAATCTTGAAATGGATTTTTATAAAACTTTTTTTTGGAAAAAGTTTGACAAAAATTTCGAAGGAAAAGTTCGGAAACCCTTAGATGAAATCTTCTTTAGAGCTTGAATAAGGCCTATTGAAGGAAAAGTTTAGAAAGCCTTGGAATTGATTTCGAATAGAATTTCTTGAAAATAGAATTTAGAAAACCTTGAAATTGACAAATGTTTTGGAACGAAGAATTTAGAGGATTGAAAACCTTGAAAATATTTTGAGGAATGACTTCGAATAAGACTTTTTGGAGGAAGAAGTTTTGGAAAACCTTAAAACTTGATTGGAGTAGAAATCTTTTGAAGAAGAAGCTTAGAAAACTTTTAAGATGGATTTTGATTGAAAATTTTTTAGATTTGATTTTGAAAATGAACTTTAAATTTTAATTTTGAAATAACTTTGAAAAGGGAAGGTCAAAAGACCTAGGAATTGACTTTCAGATACATTTTTAAATAGAAGAAATTTAGAAACTATTTTGATTTGAGATTTAGACAAAACGTGTAGAAAATTTATTTTGACTTGAAACTGTGAACACTTGAAGGCAAAATGTTTAGAAAATTCATTGCAACTCGAAACTTGAAAATACATAGAAAATTCATTTTGACTTGAAATTTGAACTCTTTGAAGACAAAATGTATAGAAAATTCATTTTGACTCGGAACTTTAATTTTTGAGAACAAAGTATGCAGAAAATTCATTTTGATTCAAAGCTTGAAATCTTTGGAAGGGGAAGGTTTAGAAAAATTATTTGAAATTGAACGTTGAAACAGTAATTCATTTCAACTTGAAATTTGAGATTGTTTTCTTCTATTTTTTTTTTTTTATCTTTTTTGTGCATCTTCTTTTTTCTGTCTTCTCTCTCTCTCTCTTGTGTCGCCCTAATTTTTTGCACTCGAGAAAAATACACACAAGTGAAAAAAATACGGTACTCTCTCATTAGAACTCATCCTCCTAGAAGGACAGATGCGACTAGGTTTAAATTAGAAGTTGATTCGATTAAGGGCCTTTCAAAAAAGGTTTAGAGTCGCTACCTAACTTGATTGAGGTGAGTTAGGTCATCTAAAATTAAGCACAATCCAAAGATTACACTTAGGGTTTTTGAACAAATTTTGAAAACTTCCTCAAGAAAGGGTTTTTGAAAAATAGGTTGTTTGGCAACCTTTGAAAATATTTAAGCTCTTTTTAAAAATAACTCCATTTGGTTTTTGAAAACAGTGATTCTAGGCTTGGAAGTTGGTTACGTGTAGGGAAAAAGTACTAAGCCATCACCCTACCCCACCCTTGCGGTACCTATATGTCTATTCACCCTAGGTTCACTCATTTGGAATCTTTGATTAATAATTGTCCAATTATATCCACTTTAGAAAAGAACATTTAGAAAGAAAATTGATATGATGCATGACATGTAAGTGAGAGAAAAAAGTTTTGATTTTTTAAATTAAATTTGAAAAGACTTGATTTGAAATTTGAAAGAAAGTTTTAGAAATTGAAATTGGAGATTTGAAAATAGATTTTAGAATTAGAAACTTGAAATAGATTAAGGAATTGGAAACTTGAAAAATGTTGTGGGATTGAAAATTTGAAAAAGGTTATAACCGCACCCATGAGGGTTGCCTACGTATCTCTTTTTAGGAATTAGGTCAGTCGTAGTTTGGACAAGAGTCCGATTGAAAATAGACACTTTGAGGTTTGTAAAGTTTGATTTGAAAAGATTTGATTTAAGAAAGAGTTTGATTTGAAAAAGGATTTGATTTGAACTTGGAATAGAAGATTGAGTCTTGATTTGAAATTGAACCTAGACTTAGAATTTGAACTTGGAAAAGGGTTTGAACCTTGAAAGAAAACTTGGACTTGACTTAGGAAAAATAGAGTTGAGTTTTAAAAACATTTTCACTTAGATTAAAAAAACCATCTCGATTTAGAAAGGAGTTTTTGAAAAGGGTTGAAGTTTCCTAATTTGGGATTAGGGTTGAACTAGGGTTTAGGCCTCCTAGGGTTTAAGTTACCTAAGATTGGAACATTGAACTGGAAAGGATTTGATTGAGATTTGAAAAAGTTCAATTTTAGAAAATTGGGTTTAGGAAAGGTTCGAATGAAGAAAGGTTTGAATTAGGAAAGTGGGATTTAAAGACGATTTGAAAAGAGATTTGATTTGATTTAGAAAACACTTGACTTAACCACTTGATTTGAATGATTTAGAAAGTTAGATTTAGGAAAGACTAGATTTTAGAAACCTTTGAATTAGGATAGTTTTGAAATAGGAAAGTTCCATTTTAGGAAAGTTTCATTTAGGAAAGTTTTGAATTTAGAAAGTTTGAACTTGGGAAAATTTCGAATTTAGAAAGATTTGAATTTTGGAAAGTTTGGACTTAGGAAAGTTTTGAATTTAGAAAAATTTTATTCTTGTTTCCTAAAAAAGAAGATTAGATTTTATTTTAAAAAATAGATTATTTGATATAGTTTCTAAAATTAAAGGATTTGATTTAGTTTCCTAAGTGGGAAGATTTTATTGAGTTTCCTAATTTGAAAGATTAGATTTGACATGGAATTGGAAAGGTTTGATTTTGAAAATCTACGATTGGAAAAGCTATGATTTTAGTGTAGAAAAAAAAAAAGAAGAGATATTGGAAATCTAAGATTTGATGTAGAGAATGAAGGTTTTGAAAACTTATTATTTGAAGCAAAAAACGAAAAGAATTAGGGTTTCCTAACAATGAAATCTAAGACTTGATTTCGACCCCAAGAAAAAAATTTTTTAGAAAGTAAATCTTTTGGAAAGAGTTTCTAGGAAGGAAGTTTAAAAGAATTTTTAGAAAGTAGACTTTTGAGGGAAGTTGAAAAGAGTTTTCAGAAAGTAGCTTTTTGAGGAGAGTTTTTAGAAAATATTTTGAAAAGCAATTTTGAAAAAGGCTTGAAGACAATTTTTTGAAAGGAGTTTGAAAAACAATTTGGAGAGGAGCTTGAATATGGACTTTTGAGATCCTTTGAATGTCTCACTTTCCTAAAATGATTCTAACCATGAAGAGATTAGGACCATTCTAAGTTTGTGGTTTTGAAAACAACATGGATTTTAAATATGGATCAATATGATTACATTGAATATCACATTTTTCTAAGACAACCCTAATCATGGAATGGCTAGAATCATCTTAAGATGGTGCTTTTGATGACAAACAAGTTAGGATTTATACCAAAAATATAGACCTTATGGTCACAATGAATATAACACTTTCCTAAAGCAACCCTAACCATGGAATAGCTAGAATCACTTTAAGATTGTGATTTTGAAAACAAGTTTTGAGAAAGAGATTTTGAATGCAAGTTTGAAAAATAATTTTGATGCAAGTTTTGAAAACCACTTTGAAAACAAGTTTTGAAGGGATGTATGAATATGAAATGCACAATGCAAGTAAGGTTGTGAACATACAAGGTTGACTTCACCACATAATCAAGGGGGCCGAATCCATATGGTCTAAAGTTGACTTAGAAGAAAGCCCCCAACATGGTGACTTTTAACAATCCTTCATACACATGAATCAGGGATTCCCTTGTCCCAAGCATGAAAGAAAGGGGTGAGAAGATAGGAGGTTAAAATAGAAGAAAACCCTAGTGGGTTAGGATGAAGAAGAGAGAAGGGGGAAGTACGTAAACATAAAAAGGAAGCCTGCCTTGGTTTCTTCTTGTTTTGCTTGCTTTATTTGCTTTGATTTGCTTCATCCTTGAGAACTTCGAAGTAGCAGCACCTTAAGTCTTCAATGCAGGTATTGGAGGCTTTGTGTATGAGTGCATGGAGTGTGTATAGGTGTTACGATTAAGTGTATGGAGTCTAGGGTTTGAACATACTAGACATGCTAGGGTTTTAGAGAGATTTCAAGCTTTGTAATTCGAAGAACAAAGTTTTTGGATTGAGTTTGTGGACCTTTTTCACGTAGGGGAGGCTCTGTATTTATAGGCACAAGACTAACCTGACGCCTATTGCTGTGGCGCTAGGGTAATTTTCTTTCTGGCGCCACCAGGCCAATCTTTGGCTTGGCGCCACTAGCCACTTAGAAAATGTTTTAGGTCAGCAAGAAATGTATCTTTCGACCCTTGATACACAAGGCAAAAGATTTGGGCGCCTGTATTGATGACTACCATGTAATTTTCGGCTTGGTTCCATTAAGAGTGACTCTAATTGGTCTAGCAATATTCCAAGAGACTGGGAATGATCCAAAAGGCCAGAAATGGGTAGAAACCCTTGAAATAGTGTCTCGAGGGTAACGTACTTTACAAAACATTGTCAAGATGGTCAACCGAGCTATTAGGGGCAAAACGGTCAACTAGATCGAAAAACTACCGAAATGGAGTTGGAATGACTCATAAGAGGACTTGAAGGTTGGAAACACTAGCTAGAGTGTTCTGGAAGATTTCGGTTTGATACCCAGAGCCAGTGTGATTGAAAAAGGCGATCGTCCCACTAGGGCCAAAACGGTCATTTTGTACCAAGTTTGCAAGAATGGACTTAGAATGTTCCAAAAAAGTGCAAGAAGATTGAGAATATTACTAGAAGCATCCTCGAAAGGTAACTGGTTTGACACTCAGAGCCGGTGTGATTCCCAGAGGCACTCGGATGCCTAGGGGCAAAATGGTCATTTTGACCGAATGGTCTGATAATTCGTCTGAAACTAACTGGAAGCCACTTGAACATGCCGGATCGTCTTAGGGACGATCCTAGAAAGATGGACTTGCTGCTCTGAGGACTTAGGTACTTTCTCAAGAAGCGTTCCGGAAAAGGCCCAAGGGGCAGTTTGGTCATTTTTCACTTGAGTGGGCTAGCAGGCACTGGTGTTAACCCAGGTTTTGAGTGCTTCTGTCACTCTAACGGTCTGTGATGAGTTGGTTTTTAAAGGTAACTCATCCTTTGGTAAATGTGTCACGACCAAGAGGCTAGTTCAGTCACATCACAAAAGGGGTTTGTTGGCAATTCCCAATGTCGACCTATTTACGAGTGTTTCCACCACTCTGACGATTGCAATGTTGGCGAGTATTTTCGCCACTCTAACGGTGCGCGTTCATTTAGAGACTGCTTGATCTCGGGAAGCTGCTAGGTGGACTTATCGTCTGAGGAATCAACTTTCTCGAAAGACATGCCGAATAACTAACATTCTTCATTAGTGGGCTAGTAGGCACCAAAAGTGGACCGTTTTTTCATCTCAGAGACTTGGGTTTTATCCCGGTTGACGAGTTTGAAGGGACTTACCATTCCGAAGAGTTTTTTCAAAAAACATACCGAACTGGATGGTCTTATCACCTGAGAGATCAACTTTCTTGAAAGGCGTGCTGAATTTGATCTGTATTGGAATTGGACTTGAAATTGAATTTGAGATTGAAATAGGGACTTACCGTCTCTAGGAAGACATGTGTAAGCACCCCATTTTTGCCCGCTCAGCAATCTTCGGTCCGACTAGACTCATATTCAAATTGACATAGACATATTTAAGTTCAAACTCAATCCAATTAATCAATCGCTTCACGGGCCCGCTAGGCCCATTAAAGGCAAAATGACCAAAATGACCAAAATGCCTTTGTGGCATTGTTGGGTCCAATTCCAACTGGCACGTCTTCTTAGAGATGGTAAGCCCCCATTTCAATCTCAAAATTTAATTTCAAGTCCAATTCCAATTCATATCAAATCTGGCATGCCTTTCGAGAAAGTTGATCCCTTAGGCAATAAGACCATCAAATTCGGCACGTTTTCAGAGAAAACTCTTCGGAATGGTAAGTCCCTTCGAACTCCTCAATCGGGAAAAAACCCAAGTCCCCAAGATGGTAAAACGGTCCACCTTTGGCGCTAGCTAGTCCGCCAATGAAGAATGTTTGTTATTCAGCACGTCTTTCGAGAAAGTTGATTCCTCAGACGATAAGTACACCTAGCAGCTTCCCGAGATTATACAGTCTTCAGAATGAACATGAACCATCAAAGTGGCAGAAACAATCGTAAACATCGCAACCGTCAGAGTGGCGGAAACACTCATAAATAGGTTAACATTGAAAATTGCTAACAAATCCCTTATGTCACGAGACCGAACTCGCCTCTTAGTCGTGACACGTTTACCAAAGGACAAGATACCTTTGGAAACCAACTCGTCATAAACTGTCAGAGTGGCAGAAACACTCAAAACTCAGGTCAACACTAGTGCTTGCTAGCCCACTCCGGTGAAAAATGACCAAATTGCTCTTTAGGCCATTTTCAGTACGTTTCTCAAGAAAGTACCTAAGTTCTCAAAGTGGTACATCCACCCTTCCAAGACCGCCCCAAAGATGATCCGGCATGTTCAAATGCCTTCTAGCCAGTTCTGAACTAATTATGGGACCATCCGATCAAAATTACCATTTTGCCCCTAGGTATCCTAGCAGTCCCGAGAACCATGTTGGCTCTGGGTGTCAAACCAGTAACCTCTTGAGAATGTTTCTAATAGTATTCTCGACCTTCTGATACCTTTTTGGACCATTCCAAGTCAATTTCGGCAAACCCTGCGCAAAATAACCGTTTTGCCCCTAGTGAGCCGGTCGCCTTTTCCAACTACACCGGCTCTAGTTATCAAGCCGGCACTCCCTTGGAACACTCTCGATAGTGTTTCCAACCTTCAAGTTTGCTCATGAGTCATTTCAAGTCCATTCTAGTGGTTTTCCAGTCTAATTGACCGTTTTATGCCTAATATCTTGGTCGACAATTCCAACCTTGTTTTTCAAGTTCGTTACCCCTAGGACACTATTTCAAGGGTTTCCACCCATTTCCGCCCTTTCGGGCCATATTCGGCCTTCTGAAACATTCCCGAACCTTTCAGAGTCACTCTTATTGGAGCCAAGACAAAAAATACATGGTAGTCACTAGGACAGGCACCCAAATCTTTTACCTTGTGTATGAAGGGTCAAAGATATGTTTCTTAAGACCTTAAAAAGTTTCCTAAGTGGCTAGTGCCACTCTTAGTGGTGCCAGTGTATTTTTAAGCCTAACACCACTACAACAGGTGCCATATCAATCTTTTGTCTATAAATATAAAGCCTCCCCCTGCATGGAAAAGGTCGGCAAATCTAACTCCAAAAACTCTATCTCTCGATATACAAGCCTTGAACTCTCTCTAAACCCTAGCCATGGAAAGGCTAGAACCACCTTAGAATTGTGGTTTTGAAAATAAGTTTTAAAAAAGAAGATTTTGATGCAAGTTTTGAAAGCGAGTTTGAAAATGAATTTTGGAAGAATGCAAGATCATGATATGCACAATGCAAGTTGGGGTCGTGAACATACAAGGTTAAAGGCTTTACCACATAATCAAGGGGGCTAAACCCACGTGGTCTCCAGTTAGACTAAAAGAAAGCCTCTGACACGGTGACCCTGTAATAGCCTAATCCTACACATGGACCGGGAAGTCCCTTGTTTCAAGCATGCAAGAAGGGAGAAAGGGGGGGGGGGGGGGGGGGGGGGGGGAAGAAGATGAACGATTAAAATTGAAGAAAACCCAAGTGGGTTAGGAGAGAGAAGAGAGAGGGGAGATGCGTAAAATTAAATAGAGAGCCTATCTTGTGTCTTGTTTATTTTACTTTGCTTTGGTGCTTTATTTTTCTTGCTTTGCTTCGGTCTTCGCTTCAAGCTTCGTCTTGATCTTCGAAAGCTTATGTTTGCAGCACTTCAAGTCTTCAATGGAGGCTTTGGAGCTAGTGTATGAGTATATGAGAGTGTGTATGAGTGTATAGGAGGCTAGGGTTTGGAACACCTAAAGGAGACTAGGGTTTTGGGAGGCTACGAGCTCTGTGTATCGACAAGTAGGGTTTTTAGACTAAGTTTGTGGACCCCTTTCATGCTGGAGGAGGCTTTGTATTTATATAGAGAAGAATGACTTGGCGCCTGTTGTAGTGAAGCCAGGCCAAAAAACCTCCTGGCGCCACTAGGAGTGGTGCCTGGCCAAATTTTGGCTTGGCGCCACTAAGGAAAGTTTTAAGGCCGACAAGCAACATATCTTCAGAAGATTTGGGTGCCTGTATTAGTGACTACCATGCAATTTTTAGCCTGGCTTCACTAGTAGTGGCTCTGAAAGTTCCGGGAAGGATTTAAAGGACCGAGAATGGCTCGAAAGGCCAAAAAAGGGCCGGAACCCTTAGAATAGGGTCCCAGGGGGTAATGGACTTGAAAAAGGATGTCAGGGTTTGTTGGAAGGGTTGACCGGGTTATTAGGGGCAAAAAGGTCAACTGGATCGGAAAACTACTAGGATGGACTTGAAATGTCCTGAAAGAAGACTTGAGATTTGGAAACATTATTTAGAATGTCCCAGAAAGTTACCGGTTTGATACCCAGAGCTATTGTGGTCAGAAAAGGCAACCAGCCTGCTAGGGACAAAACGATCATTTCGGACCGGGTTTGCCGGAACAGACTCGGAGTGATTCGGAAAGATAATAAAAAGTCGGGAATACTATAAGAAGCATTCTCAGGAGGCTACCAGTTTAATACCCAGAGCCGGTGTGGTCCTCGGGGCGCCCTGATGCCTAGGGGCAAAATGGTCATCTTGACCGGAAAGTCTCGGAATTGGCCCGAAACTGACTAGAAGGCACCTAATCATGCCGGATTACTTTTAAGACAAACTTGAAAAGGTGGACTTATCGTTATGAGGACTTAGGTACTTTCTCGAGAAACATCCCGAAATTGGCCCTAGGGGCAGTTTGGTCATTTTTCATCGAAGTGGGCTAGCAGGCACCGGTGTTGACCTGGGTTTTGAGTGTTTTCGCCACTCTGACGGCGGTCCAATGATACAGGGGTTTGTTGGCAATTCCCTATATAGACCTGTTTACAAAGTACTTCTGCTACTCTAACGGTTACAATGTTTACGAGGACTTTCACTTCTTTGATAGTTTGCGATCATTCTCGAGACTACCTAATTTCGGGAAGCTGCTAAATGGACTTAGTGCCTGAGGAATCAAATTTCTCAAAAGGCGTGTCAAAACAGACATTTCTGCATTGGCGGGCTAATAGGCACCAAAGGTGGACCGTTATACTATCTCAGGGACTTGGGGTCTCGTCCTGGTCGATGGGTTTAAAGGAACTTACCGTTCTGAAGAGTTCACTTGGGAACGTGCCGAATTGGATGGTCTTACCACCATAAGGAATCAACTTTTTCGAAATGTGTGCCGGATTTAATTGAAATTAGAAATTTGAATTGGAAAGGAGACTTACTGTCTTCAGAAAGACGTTCCTATTGGAATTGCACCAAACATTACCCCCAAGGGCATTTTCTTCATTTTGCCTCTATTTGGGCCCGGAGGGCCCTCAAAGCGGTTTGATTGACGAGATTAGACTTTGAAAGTTGATTTGACTCAAAATGTGTCCACATTAACCTGAATACTAGTCTGGACGGACTGTAGACTGCCGAGTGGTCAAAAATGGGGTGCTTATAGCTGCCCCTTTTTTTCTGTCTTTGCTTGTCGAAGATAAAAAATGATAGAGTTAGAGTCCCATGTTGACAGCGAGGTGGTCGAAGGGACGGACTTTGGAAATTTTGGAAGACGGAATTATAGAAATGAATATTGGGCCGAAAAGGCCATTAAAATCAAGTTTTGGCTGGGCAAAGCTGCCCAGAATTGGCAACTGGCGCTACTAGCAGTGGCGCCTTTGGAAGAAACGCAGTGGCGCCAGGCCTGGCATCAAAACTAGAAATATTTCTGGTTTGAGCGCTTGCGGGATTTGAAGAGTTTGTGAAAAATCAAGAGGCATTGGGAAGAAACTAACCTAGACTTTGAAGGAGCATCTCTTAGGGACCATGGGGGATTGCCGGAAGTGAACACCGTCGTCGGAAAAGTTGCAGGAAGAAAAGTTTTCGCCGGAGAACTCCAAGAGGTGAGTTTTCAATTTTCTATTGATTTTGACGTGTAGAATTCCGTTTGAGTTGTGTGAACAGTGAAATATAATGTTTTGATATGTTTTGAACACTGTGGTGAAGTTATTTTTGCATTTTAGTACTTGTTTGATTGAATTTTGGTGATTTTGCGTGATTATGTGAAGGGAGTTTCTGCAAGAATTGGGATTTTGTTCCTACAGGCTTGGGTGTAAAGTTTTTTGGCTAGATTTTTATACTGTGTGCCTTAGAAAATTGTGTTTAACAGCCGCATGAAATTTTGTGATTTTTCAAAAACTTAAAGTTTTGTTTTTTTGAAAAGTAGAAAAAAGTCTTAGAAAAATAGGAAAAATGAAGAAAATTGAGAAAGTGATGAAATTAAGGGAGTTTAAAATTTAGAAAAGTGTTGGAATATTTTAAAAAAACATTTGAAATGATTTTGAAAAATTTTAGGATAACTTTGAATACCATTGATTTATTGAAAAATTAAACGAGTCTTTTGGGAGGTTTGAAAATTTTAAAAGTGTGTGCGAGTGTTGGTGGTATGTGATGGTGTTTGTAGAGTTCATGTCATGTGTTTTGTGTTGATGCGGTGGGTGTTGTAGGGACCATTTTAAACGAAACTCTGGCGAAATTTTTAGAAATCAGGGAAAGAGTTGGAAAAGATTTTGAAATAAAATATTTTTGAAGGAAAAAGGCAAAAACCCCTTGAGATTTTAAAAAACTCGTTTTGACTCGAAGTTCAAAAATTAAAATGTGTAGGAAATTCATTTTGACTCGAAACTTGACCTTTTAAACCAAAATGTGTAGAAAATTCATTTCGACTTAGAAATGGAATTTTAAAATTAAAATGTGTAGGAAATTCATTTTGACTTGGAATTGAAATTTTAAAATCAAAATGTGTTGGAAATTCAATTTGACTTGGAAATGGAATTTTAAAATCAAAACGTGTAGGAAATTCATTTTGACTGAAAAGCAGAATTTTAAAATCAAAATGTGTAGGAAATTCATTTTGACTTTGGAAATGGAATTTTAAAATCAAAATGTGTAAGAAATTCATTTTGACTTATCACTTGAAATCTTTTTTTTCTTTTTGCCTCTTTTTATTTATTTATGTATTTATTATTTTTTTGGTTATGTACTTATTTTATTTTATTATTATTTTTAGCTGCATGTTTCGTATATTAACACCTCTTACCTTGCTTACCTTTCTAGGATGGCAGATGCGAGCGCCGATGGTACTGAGAGGAGACGCCGCTTCGGGAAAGTGGCTAGGACAGATTCTGTTAGCGGCTCTAGTCGTTCTAAGGGTAGTCATCGATCCACTGGACGGGCCTCTTTTAGTCAGAGCGGACGGGGGAGTAGACCACCTATCGACCCCTTTCCTCCGGTTAAGCAGGCCTTTGCGAAGGATATTGGTGCTGAGGAGGTACCGAGTCTTGGTGACCAAGTGACTGGTTATGGGAGAGCTTCCTCTAGACATAGGTAGACAGATGCTGATTTGGGTGACCTGGAAGTACCGGACATCCCACCGCTCAGGGATCTTACTTGTCACCCCAACGTATATTCTAGACAGCATTTGTCCCCTCCGCGGGTACATACAGCTTTTAGAGGGGTTGTTCATCAAGTCTTCGTGACCATGCAGCGGGCTGCTCCATCATATTGTGACTTCTTGGCTGAGATCGGATTCGAAGCTTTCATGGGATTACAGGCTAACCACCTGAACAGACATCTCATGTTAGCACTGATTGAGCGGTGGTTTGGAGAGACGAGGACCTTCCATTTTGTTGGCTTTGAGTTGGGTCCTACCCCCTTGGATTGGGCGATCATCACGGGGCTTTCCTTCGTCGGCCAGTAGATCACTTTACAGTCAGTCAGTAGAGACGAGGCCTGTATTTTGCTGGACTTGCCCCCTCCCGAGCATTCTGCTTTCCTAATTTCCTGGCTTAGCTGGGATGACCGTACCTTTGCTGTGGAGCCCTCCCTTACTCAGCGCGACATCATGAGGTGGCGACTTGTTCTGTATATCATCTTCAGCTGCTTCTGCAACAACAATAAGTCGCTTGTGCCTTTTCGGTTAGTGAGCATAGTAGCTAATCTTGGGGCTTTATCTGAGCTAGATTAGGGGTCTTTCTCCTTTGGCTGCTTCCTTCGATCGATGCGGGTCCAGACTTTTTCTCGCTGGGGTAACATAACTAGTTTCTGGCCCTTTCTTGTTTGGTGGCTCTACGAGTATCTGCCTATTCGTCGCCCTGCGGTTACTGAGGATGACCTTTATCCTAGCGCTTTAAGGTGGGCTCGTGACTGGGTGGCCCAGCAATCGGAGATTACTGACTTGGTGACGTTACGGGCGAACTTGGAGTTGATTGAGGTGAGAGACGTGACTTGGCGACCCTTTATTGGATCAGTTCATTATGAGACAGTGCGGTACTTAGTTCCGTTGTCCATATCGAGGGCTACTTTTCTCAGTGACGACACTTTGGAGTCCTATCTAGGATAGCGGTACTAGCAGCAGTTTCATGAGGAGTTTCGATCAGCAGGAGCTCCGTTGGAGTATATGTTTGGAGCCTTGGTGGCGGGAGTGCCTATCCCCTATCAGGAGAGGCAACCGGGTGTCAAGTTCTTGCTTTCTCTAGATACAGACTACGCTGCACACTTTGGGGCTCATTCTGTCAGTGCCTTCACCCAGTTTGAGGTAGTAGTTGGCGAATATGTTGTGGGCTAGAAGATGGTTGACTTGTGGCGCCGTGCCGAGGGATACGTGCCCCAAGTTAAGTTTACTACTGTGAGGAATCAGAGGGATAGATACCAAACGGAATGAGATCAGTATTAGGCAGAGGTGGCTTCCTTGACGGCTTGGATAGCTCAGATGGGAGGTGGCGGGGTATGTCGTCTTTTCTCTCCTTCTTCTTGCTCTGTTGTTGTTTAGTTCTTCTTTTATGTGGCTGATTTCGGTTCTATCTTCTCTGCAGGATGCTGGTGCTTTGAGTAGTTATCCACCTTCTCTGGATCCAGGTTTCAGGAACTTCGACCCTGAGGACATTGATTTTGGCGTTTGATGGATGCCCCTTGTCGAGACTTTGATCTTCTTTTGCCCCTTATCCCTGAGATGTATTTATGTTAGACATTTTTATTTTGTAAGTTTTGTACAAAGATAGATATTTATGGTATTTAGATGCATGGATAGGTAGAGACATTTATGATTGATTTTTTCCATCTAAGTATATGATCCGATGCATGTATAGAAATGATGATGTTGTGTATCTATTATAGGGGTTGACATTAAACTGTGCTGGTGATTTCTGTTTCTACAGGGAGTTATATCCTATGTATGCAAAGCTCATGCCATTTTTTTTTTTTTTGGAAAAATGTATGCACATATTAGAAATACATTAACTAACAGAATGACAAGGGTGCTGTCGAACTCGGTATCTTTGGAATGGTAACTCCTTCCTTTTCGGGGGTCTAGCCTCTCCTCTGGCTCAACCTTACCTTGATTGGCTAATAGCACTTCACATCTTTCTCAAGCTTTTGATCGCCTCCGACTCTCTACGTTGGAGTTAGTGTGTATGATTATTGGGCTGAACCTCTCAACTTTTAGGGTTTTAGCAATAGCTTACCTAACCTTTAGCAGAGTGATAAGTGGTCAATCCTTTCAATCTGAGGAGACTTTGTTTCAGGATTGTAATGTAGGCTAGGTTATGGTGTTTTCGAAACAAAGGGACATGTAGACTCAAATTCAATATTGTTTTCAGTAGGGTTTAGATCCATACCATCCTTGACTATTTTTCAATAGGGTTAGCGTCCTTCTTTAGCTTCGGCAGCATGCCTAGCTCATTTAGATCAAGTAATCTATTTTCAATCAGAATAAACTTTAGTAGGGTTGTAATATAGGCCATGGTTTTGGGGTTTTGCAAGAAAGGGTAAAGACTCAAACTTATTGTTTCTACTAGGTTTCTTTGTAACCTAGGATCACCTTTAAATTTCCTTCTTGCTTTTACTATATATTTCTGAGGGTGAAAATGACTCTTTTCTTTCACCCTTTCTATATGCTTTTTGAGGTAAACATGACTCTCTTCTCTTTCAATCTTCTTATTATGCTTTTGAAGATGACTCAATCATGATTTTCTTCAGGTCTTTCCTTAGATTTTTTTCTCTTTTTTTTTTCCTTGCCCCTTGGCAACTCTTTGCCTTCACTTTTTTTTTTTATACTTTTTATCCCTTTTCTTTCCTTTTATGAAATGAACAATTCTACAACCCTTTCTTCCTTAGACCTTTTCTTTAACAATTCAATCTAAACCATTATGAGCGGTGATCCCTAGGTTAGAGGTTTTCTCGAAAAAAGATAAATGGCTTAATAGGTTTGGCAAGGGGTTGCTTTTGACTGTATGGAAAATAAAATGAGGGCCTCTCTTCACTTTGAACTAGATTACTTGATCTATAGAGCCTTCAAAGCTGCTTTAGCACAGTGGGGGTGGATACCATTCCTAGAGTTCTCAAATATTGTCTGCTCCAGTGTGGGGAGGACAATCTTAGATTGGAGTTGACAAGGAAAATTTCATTTGTTGGGGTTAAATAATTGAGCTACATAAGTGCAGTTTAATGCAACTAAACTGACCCAAGTTAGCTTTAGATTAGGTTAATTATACCCTCTTTATTGTATATTTTACTGAGAGTTGTATTTTCAGTTAATTGTAGGTAAATGTTGATAAAGAAGAGGATTTGGAGTCTTAGAAGCAATTTGGAGCGCGGACACACATACCGAGGGCCGTTGTTGGGATTTGTCTTGATAAACATGTAAGTTTTTATCCGTTGCTCGGAATGGAATGAAAGAGCATCGTTGGAAAGAGCTCACAAAGTTATACAAGTTCACGTCTAACGGGCATTGCCAGAAATGGACTCTAAAAGTCTCGAACTAAAGCTACAAAAAATTAAAGGGAAGATAGCTGAGAAGTGTGAAAAATTACACTGAGAGTTCAAATTGTGGCAACAAGGAGAAATGAGAGTTCGAACGGTGGTTACCAAAAATTGAAGAAAAATGGTATTTTGGCCTTAGGGTTCGAACTCCCATACGAGGATTCGAACTCTCAGAGGCTGGACAAGTAAAAGAAGCATATGCAGGCTTAGGGTTCGAACCCTGATTATAAAGGAAAAGGGGGAGTTCGAACTATAAGAAGGAAAATGAGGCAAACACTGCTCTGAGGGTTCGAACTCTCCTGACAGAGGTCGAACTCTAAGAAGAAATAGAAGAGAAATAAAGCTCTGAGGGTTTGAACTCTTCTTCCAGAGATTGAACTCTAAGAAGGATTTTTGGGTCAAAGTTCCTATTCCTGCTAGGACTTTGCTTGCGATCTCTATATATATCCCTTCGATTTTTTGGAGAGAAGGGACGATTTCTTGAGGGTTTTTGATGTTTTTTAGTCTAGATTCATAGGAGTAATTAGGGTTTTCATTATTCTTATAAATGCTTCCATTAAATTTAAGTTTTATTGCTTTAATTAAAGATTTTGTTCAAGAATCCATAGTTTTTGAAATTAGTTCAAGATTCATGGTTCGTTTATAGTTTTTACATTCCAAAAAGTTTTCAATACATAGTTAATTGTTTTCCATGGTCATAAGTGGCTAAATTTCTTGACTCGGGATCAATTGTGAAGATTGATTGGGGATCGAGGATGAACAATGGTGGTAAGGTTGAATTCACGACTATATCTTATTGATACTTCTTCTTCTTCTTCTTATTATTCGTTCTAGATACTTTCAAAAATCTGGGCATCCTATTATGATCGGTAATGCTTATGCGTAAATACCACACTCAGTATATACGCTGTCTTGTAACGTTTATGCATGAGTTGGGTTCAGTATATGCGTTGCACGAATCGATGATGCATGCCCTTGATTATAACAACCCGATCTATTCTAAAAGTTGAAGATTGAAAGAACTATTGGTTTTAAAGTTAAATCTTTTGAATTCGAGACTCACAACGTAGCCGAAGGATTTGAGTTATACGAAACTTCCATTGGGATTCCGATAAACTCAACTAATCGGATCAATTGATTCTGAGTCACTTATTTATAAAGTTTCAAATATTTCTCAACCTAAAATCATATTTTTGTTTATTGGAGTATTTTCCTTAAGTTTTTTGATCCACGGTAAGTTTTCCTATTTACGTAAACCATCTTCCTTGTGGGATCGATCTCGTACTTACGAGAAATTATTACTACATCGCGGTTGTGCATTTGCGGTTAAATATCACCCTTTTTGGGAGCGATCAAGTTTTTGGTGCCATTGTCAGGGATGTTGCATTTTACATTGGTGGACGAGCCTTGGAGATTCTGTTTTGGAGGAAGTACTTCACCATCATTCTACAAACATGAGGGAACTCAATAGCTCATTTGGGTAACTTCGTTCTATCTTTTATTTTTTAGCACTTATTTTTGTTTTTCTTTTGGTTATATTGGGTTTGTGCATCTTTGTTATGGGATTGGGAGGATAGGTTGTTTTCATATACTTGTTGGTTGGTCTTGCATACATCTTATTCATAGATTATCCTTGGAATTTTCTTGCTACAAGTCCTGATTCATACACGACACAACCACAAGACTTTTATCCACCTCCAAACTATTCAGAGTGGAGCTCTCAAGCTTCACCATATGCTTCTTATAAACAACCACCACAACAATCGTACTACCCTGCACCACCTTCGTTTCCACCATATGCTTATGATTCATATCCACTTGTTACGTTACCTTACACGTTTCATGAGACATATCCTTCATTATCTTATCAACATTTGGTAGAGAATCAAGAGAACGTTGTAAGCACCCCATTTTTTACCGCTCGGCAGTCTACACTCCGTCCAGACTTGTTTTCAAGTCATTTTGGGCATATTCCAATCGAAACCAATCCTCTAGGTCCAAATTCTGTCTTTCCATCACTTCGTGGGCCTGTCAGGCCCAAATAGAGGCAAAATGACCAAAATACCCTTAGGGGCATTGTCCTTTCTTATTCCAATTCCAGTCCCTCTCTCGAGACAGTTTATTCCTCGAGACGGTCCGAGTAGCAAAACTACTCACAAAACTGTTAGAGTGGCGGAAATACTCACAAAACCGTTAGAGTAGCGGCAGTACTCACAAAACCGTTAGAGTGGCGGAAACACTCAAAACCCAGGCACGTCTCTTTCAAGACGGTAAGACCCATTTTCAATCCCACTCTCGAGACAATTTATTCCTCGAGACGGCTCCAATCCAGGCACGTCTCTTCGGAGACGGTAAGACCCCTTCCAGTCCCACTCTCGAGACAGTATATTCCTCGAGACGGTCCGAGTAGCAAAACTACTCACAAAACCGTTAGAGTGGCGGAAACACTCACAAAACCGTTAGAGTAGCGGAAATACTCACAGAACCGTTACAGTAGCGAAAATACTCACAAAACCGTTAGAGTAGCGGAAATACTCGCAAAGCCGTTAGAGTAGCGGAAGTACTCACAAAGCCATTAGAGTAGCAAAAATACTCACAAAGTCGTTAGAGTAGCGAAAATACTCACAAATCATCAACCCCGTCCGAGTAGCGAAAATACTCACAAATCATCAACCCTGTCCGAGTAGCGGAAATACTCACAAATCATCAAACCCCGTCCGAGTAGCGGAAATACTCACACCGTGAGAGTGGCGGAAAGACTCAAAACCTAGGTCAACACCAGTGGTTGTTAGCCCACTTCGGTGAAAAATGACCAAACTACCTTTCCGGATCATTCCGAGTTAGTTCCGGCAAACCCGGTACAAAATGACCATTTTGCCCCTAGTGGGCCAGTCTCCTTTTCCGACCACGCCGGCTCTGGGAATCAAACCGGCAACCCCTGGGAACATTCTAAATAATGTTTCCAGATCCCAAGTCTTTTTTCCGGGACAATCCGGGTTCGCCCCGGCAGTTTTTCGGCCCGATTGACCGTTTTGCCCCTAAATGCCCGGTCAACCTTTCCGACCCACCTTATCCTCACTTTCCAAGTCAAATACCTCCAGGACACTGTTTTAAGTGTTCCTGCTCCCTTCCGGCCTTCCGGGTCATTCCCGGCTCCTTCAAATCATTCCCGGACTTTCCGTAGTCACTCCTAGTGAAGCCAGGCTAAAGTTTACATGGTAGTCACTAGTACAGGTGCCCAAATCTAGTCAAAGATACGTTGCTTGCCAACCTTAAATCTTTCCTAATTGGCTGGCGCCACTAGGAGTGGCGCCAGTGTAAATTTTGCCCTGGCGCCACTACAACAGGCGCTAGGCTTGTCCAACTTCTATAAATACAGAGCCTCGTTCAACGTGAAAGGGGCCTGCAAACTTAACCTAGAAATCACACAATTCGATATACAAAGCTCGAGCACTCCCTAAACCCTAGCCTCCCTAGGTTTTCCCAAACCCTAGCCATCCTACACAAACCCTAGCCTCCTATACACTTATACACTCCCCCATACACTCAAACACTAGCCTTCAACCATCCTTTAAAGACTTGAAGAGCTGCCATCCAAAGCTTGAAGACAACTTTTGAAGACTGAAGGTGAAGATCAAGACAAAGACCGAAGACCGAAGACCGCACGGCGCGCAAAATAAACAAGATACAAGGTAGGCTCCCTATTTAATTTTCTGCACTTCCCCCCTCTCTCTTCTCTCTCCAACCCACTTGGGTTTTCTCTATTTTAATCCCCCATCTCTTTCCCCCCCTTTCTTTGCATGCTTGAAACAAGGGGACTCCCGGTCCATGTGTAGGATTAGACTATTGGAGAGTCACCGTGTCGGAGGCTTTCTTCTAGTCTAACCAAAGACCACGTGGGTTCGGCCCCCTTGATTATGTGGTGAAGCCTTAGCCTTGTATGTTCACGACCCCCAAATTGCATTGTGCATATCATAGTCTTGCATCTTTCAAAAACCGTTTTCAAAGTTGTTTTTCAAAATGTTTTCAAACTTGTTTTCAAAATTGCATCAAAATCTCTTTTTCAAAAACTTGTTTTCAAAACCACAATTCTAAGGTGATTCTAGCCTTTCCATAGCTAGGGTTGCTTTAGGAAAGTGTTATATTAAAAGTGGCCTTTTGGTCTATATTTTCAAACCTTGTTTTCAAAACAACTTTCTTAAAGTGGCTCTAGTCCTCTTATGGCTAGAATTATTTTAGGAAAGTGAGATATTTTTTACACCTTCTAAACTCTCTCTTTTCAAAAACCTCTTCCTGAAAATCTCTTTTTTTAACATACTTTCCTAAAACTCTCCTCTTCAAAATTGTTTTCTAAAAACTCCCTTCCAAAATCTATTTTTCAAAACTTCCTTTTTCTACTCCTTTCCAAAAACTCTTTCTCCCCAAAATTTGCTTTCTAAAAACACTTCCTAAATTTACTTTCCTAAAAAACTCTCTCCAACAATCTCCTTTGAAAAATCTTTCTAAAAAACTCTCTTTCCAAAAATCTTCCTTCTAGAAACTCCCCTCTAGGATTTTTCCTCCCAAAATCTATGTTTCCAAAAACACACTTTCCAAAAACTCCTTCTTTCCAAAAATCTTTCCAAAAACTCTCTTTCCAAATTCACTTTCCAAAGACTCCTTCCTAGGATTCCCTTCTAGAAAACCTTCGTTTCTAAAAACGCACTTTCCAAAAACTCTTTTCTTAGAGCCCAAGTCAAGCCTTAGAGCCCACAATTAGGAAACCCTAATTTTCTTTCCAAAAACATGATTTTCAAACTTTGCCCTAAACCTAGGTTTCCAAAACCTCTTATTTTCACATCAAAACTATACATGTTTCCAAAACCTATTTTCTACGTCAAAACTACAATTTTTCAAATTTAGGGTTTCTAGAATCTCCTTTTCCAAATCCTATCTTCTCTTTAGGAAACCAAATCAAATCTCCCCGTTTAGGAAACTAGATCCTATCCTCCGTTTTTGGAAATAAAATCAAACTTTCTCTTTTCAAAACAAAATCCAATCCCTTTCAAAACCCAACTCTTTCCTAATTCAAATCCTTCCTAATTTTTCACTTTCCTAAACCTTAAGTTTCCAAAACTTGAACATAAAAATCTTTCCTAATTCAACCCTTTCCTAATTCTACCCTCTTTTCAAATCTTAACTTTTCAAACCTAAGTTTTCAAACTCTTCCTAAATTCAAACCTTTTCTAATCTCAAGATTTTCTAAAACTCTAAAACTTTCTAAATCTTAAACTTTCTAAATTTCAAATCTTTCCAAATTCAAAACTTTCTAAATTTGAAACTTTCTCAAGTTAAATCTTTCTAAACCTAAATATCTGCAAATTCTAAACTTTCCAAAACTTCAAAATCTTTCTAAATCTAAGGCTTTTCTAAACTCAAAACTTTCTTAATTCAAACATTTCCTAAACTGAAAGTTTTCCTTTTTCAAACCTTTCCTAAAATGAAACTTTCTTATTTTCAAAACTTCCTTGTTTTCAAAGCTTTCCGATTTCAAAACTTTCTTAAACCTAAAACTTTCCTAATTCAAAACTTTCTTAATTTGAAACTTTCCAAAAATGAAACTTTCCAAAAATAACATTTTCCTAATTCGAGACTTCCCTAATCTAATCTTTCCTAAATTCCAAGTTTCCAAATCTTTCCAAATCCAACATTCCAATCCAATCTTCTTTAATCTCAAGTCTTTCCTAGGTCTCCTATCTTTCCTAAGTCTAGGTTTCCTAAACCTTCGTCTTTTCAAAATAAGTCTAAATCTCTCTCTTCCAAGTTCGATCTTTTCAAATCAAAATTCAATCTTTTCAATTCCAAAATTCCAAATTCTAATTTTCGATCCTCCATTCAAAGTTCAATCTCTCAATCTTCTACTTTCAATTTCTAATTCAATCTCCTTCTTCAAATCAACTCTTCTATTTTCAATCGGACTCCGGTCCGAACTACGACTGACCTGATTCCCCCAAAGGGATACGTAGGCAACCTTCATAGGTGCGGTCACAATACTTTTCAAACTTTCAATTCCACCCTCATGGGTGCGGTTTTCAAAATCTATTTTCAAATCTCAAATTCCAATTAATTTTCAAATTTCAATTTCAAAATTCCTATTTTCAAATTTCTACTCTCAATTTTCAAACTTTCCAATTTCAATTCTATTTCTTCAAATCTATTTTCAAATCAAATCGATTTCTTTTCAAATCAATTTCTATTTTCCAATTCTTTCATCTTGCACTTGCATATCATGCATCATGCTAAATTAGTTTTCAAACATTGTTTTTCAAAGTGAATAGGGTTGAACTATAGTTAATTAAAGACTCTCATAGGTGAATCTAGGGTAGATTGACATGTAGGTACCGAAAGGGCGGGGTAGGGTGATAGCTTAGTGCGTCTTCCCTACACGTAACCAACCTCCGAACCTTAGATCACTGTTTTCAAAGACCAAAAAGGAGTTATTTTTCAAAAAGGGCTAAATGTTTTCCAAAGGTTGCCAAACAACCTGTTTTCTTAAAAACCCTCTCTCGAGGAGATGTTTTCAAAAATCATTTTCTGAAACCCTAAGCGTAGTCTTCGGATTATGCTTAGTTTTTAGGTGACCTAACTCACCTTAATCAAGTTAGGTGGCGACTCCGAATCTTTTTCAAAAGCCCTTTATTCAAACAAGTTTTTCAATTCAAACCTAGTCGCACTCATTCTTCTATGAGGGTGAGTTCTAACGAGAGAGTACAACTTTTTTCCCGCTTGGGTGAGTATTCCTCGAGTGCGAAAAATCTAGGCGCGACAAACGTGCAGTCATCTTATATGCCATATCCCATAGGTATGTCCTCAGGATTCGAGGATACTAATATAGAGGCACAAGTTGACACTCTTGCACAAATTTGTCAGGAATTAGATGAACTAACTTAACGATTGGCCCTATTATCCCACGAGCCAATAGATCGCAAAAAGGAAGAGCTTCCGGCTCAACCTCAAGATGATCTTACATATGAGATGTTCACGAGTCCATATATGAGTAGTCATGACCAAGGTCTCTCTATTATTGCCCTTAAGACTGAACATGAAATAGTGAACATTCACGTTCCTATGGTGTTTGATCCATGGGAAAACATTCTTAGGGTGGATGATGATGATGATGAGGTTAAAGGAGAGGTATTTATTTGTCTTGAGGTATCTGAATTGAGGGAAGTGATACCTAAAGAAGAGGCGCAGGAGGAAGGAACCATGGAGAGTGAGGGATAGGAACCCAAGAGAGAAGAGCCCGAGATTAAGGACTCCCTTCAAGAAAAGGTGACGGCGGAAGGAGTAATGAAAAGTGAGATATCCCATACTTATATTCAACATGAGTTGAGTCTTAACATCCCTATCATGCAAGATGCTATTTTTGTTCTTTATACTTTACAAATTTGCATGAGTGTTTTGTATGATTTTAGGCTAAATAGTATTCGTAAATCCACATATTTATTAATGTTGCATTCATTACTAATGGTCAATGGTAAGTGGCTCTATGCACTGAAACGCCCTCGATGTAGTGTTGGATAGTCTTCTCTTGTGTATTTTGATAGTGTAGGAGTAGGTAGATAGTTTTTTATTTCTTTTATTTTGTTTTTAGAGTTCTCCACTAGTTGGCAGGAGGGTGTTGTCCTGGGTTTTTCCATCCCTTTTTCATGCATTCATGTGTTTATTTCTCTCTACTTGATGCATTGAGGACAATGCATCATTCTAGTTTGGGGGTGGGAGACCACTAGTTTTTTGTTTTGTTTTGTTCTTTTTGTTTATATAAAAACCCATAAAAAACAAAAGATACAAAAAAAATTATTAAAAAATTAAAAAATTTTAAAGATAGTTCTATTCTAGCAAACGTTGTTATGCTTTATTGAGTAATTTTCAGGTTAAAGTTCATGATTGATCTATGTTTTGGACACTTGGAAGTCTTTGGTAAAGGTTTGATGTATCATATGGTTCGATACTTTGGTTTGTATTTCTCACACTTTTTCATATACTCTTTATGTTTATTGTTACGATTGGAAGTGTTGGAGATTATCTTGAGGAACCATATTTATATTCATGTCAATGTGCTTATGATGTCGAGGATACTTTGAGTCGTGCATTAGACTAAGTTTGAGTTTATTATTGATTCACCTTAGATGTTGTGATACTTTGCAATTTTTTGTCATAAAACCATTATAAGAGAGAGTTTACAGTGTTGTGCACTAATATGTTATATGATCTTTCTATGTTTCTCTCTTGTACATGCATGTCCTTATAAGATGGAGATTGTATACCTTGCGAGCTTCAAAGCCTATTTATCGCCTTTTGAGAGTGATTTACATTTATTCAAGGTTCTTTATTGATCTTTATTCATTGAATAGCTTCATTATGCTTGATTTTGATTTACATGTTGAGTATTAGTTGAAATTGTTAACGTCTTATACACTTTTGAAGTTTTGATTTGATGTGGTTTTTGGATTATAAAAGTAGAGGCCATTTCATTCCATTGAGCCATTCATGTCTATATTTCGTTCTCGATATTTGTATACACATGAGCTTAAAAGGGTGTCAATGCTAAATTCCGAAGTTGGTGCATTGCTTATATTTTTGTGAAGTTGATAGTACATGGAGTTGAAAAGTAAAGAAAAAAAAAAGAAAAGAAATGGATGAAAATAAGTTGAAAAAGAGAAAAAAATTCAAATGAAAAAGAAGTGAAGGAAGATGAAAAAAGTTCAAAAGTTATTCAAAAGTTAAAACTTTGAAAGTGAATGTTCATTGATCATCATGTGTAATGTGCATGCATATGTTGAAATCTATTACCACTTTCTATCCTCTTTAATGGCTCTTCTTTCATTCATTATTTATATGGCCACAATATCCACAATTACATGAATCTTTAATTCAATTGTGTATAAGTCATCAATGTCAATTCTCTAATTGTACTTAAAAAGTAAATATTCGTTCATGAAGCTATGCCAAGTCGATACACCTATAGTTTATCGGTCTTTGCTGATTGGAATTGCTCTATTTGCATGTCTTGTATGTTTACTCTTATAATGTGCTTTCCATTACATAGATAGATGTTTGTAGGTATCATCACTGAAAGCCCTCGCGAGACATTACTCGTCCACTAGGGGTAACCTAGGGGTTTAAAGGCTTGGTGCATATGCTAAATGCACTCGTGACTCCCACGAAAGTAGAGATATGGTTTTGGTTTTCTTAGTTTTGCTAGGGACTAGCAAAAGGTTAGTTGGGGGGTGTGATTGAGCTGCATAAGTGCAGTTCAATGCAACTAAACTGACCCAAGTTAGCTTTGGATTAGGTTAATTATACCCTCTTTATTTTATATTTTACTGAGAGTTGTATTTTCAGTTCATCGCAGGTAAATGTTGATAAAGAAGAGGATTTGGAGCCTTAGAAGCAATTCAAAGCGCAGGCACGCATACCGAGGGCCGTTGTTGGGATTTGTCTTGATAAACATGCAAGTTTTATCTGTAGCTCAGAATGGAATGACAGAGGCATCGTTGGAAAGAGCTCACAAAGTAATACAAGTTCACGTCTAACGGGCATTACGAGAAATGGACTCTAAAAGTCTCGAACTAAAGCTGCAAACAAATAAAGGGAAGATAGCTGAGAAGTGTGAAAAATTACACTGAGAGTTCGAACGGTGGAAACAAGGAGAAATGACAGTTCGAATGTTGGCTACCAAAAATTAAAGAAAAATGGTATTTTGGCCCTAGGGTTTGAACTCCCATATGAGGGTTTGAACTCTCAAAGGCTGGACAAGTAAAAGAAGCATATGCAGGCTTAGGGTTTGAACCCTGATTATAAGGGAAAAAGGGGAGTTCGAACTATAAGAAGGAAAATGAGGCAAACACTGCTCTGAGGGTTCGAACTCTCCTGACAGAGTTAGAACTCGAAGAAGAAATATAAGAGAAATAAGGCTCTGAGGGTTCGAACTCTTCAGCCAGAGTTCGAACTCTAAGAAGGATTTTTGGGTCGAAATTCCTATTCCTGCTGGGACTCTACTTGCGATCTCTATATATATCTCTTCGATTTTTTGGAGAGAGAGGACGATTTCTTAAGGGTTTTTGATGTTTTTTAGTTTAGATTCATAGGAGTAATTAGGGTTTTCATTATTCTTGTAAATACTTCCATTAAATTCAAGTTTTATTGCTTTAATTCAAGATTTTGTTCAAGAATCCATAGTTTTTGTAATTAGTTCAAGATTTATAGTTCGTTTATAGTTTTTAAATTCCAAACAGTTTTCAATACATAGTTAATTGTTTTCCATGGTCATGAGCGGCTAAATTTCTTGACTCGGGATCAATTGTGAAGATTGATTGGGGATTGAGGATGAACAATGGAGATAATGTTGAATTCACTACTATATCTTATTGATACTTCTTCTTTTTCTTCTTCTTTGTTGTAGATACTTTTGAAAACCTGGGCGTCCTATTATGTTCGGTAATGCTTATGCATGAATACCACACTCAGTATATACACTGCTTTGTAACGTTTATGCATGAGTTGGGTTCAATATATGTGCTGCACGAATCGATTATACATGTCCTTGATTATAACAACCCGATCTATTCTAAAAGTTGAAGATTGAAAGAACTATTGGTTTTAAAGCTAAATCTTCCGAATTCAAGACTCACGACGTAATCGAAGGATTTGACTTATACGAAACTTCCATTAGGATTCCGAGAAACTCAACTAATCGGATCAATTGATTCTAAGTCACTTCTTTATAAAGTTTCAAATCTTTCTCAGCCTAAAATCATATTTTTGTTTATTGGAGTGTTTTCCTTAAGTTTTTTAATCCACGGTAAGTTTTCCTATTTATGTAAACCATCTTCCTTGTGGGATCGACTTCCTACTTACGAGAAATTATTGCTACATCGGGTCGTGCACTTGCGGTTAAGTATCACCCTTTTTGGGAGCGATCATTAAACAAAGGGAATATAAACACTTTTTCTTTTACATAGGGAAACAAAAGGTGGCTACTCCTCATTTTGATAGTCTTGTCACGCATCGCTTATCTTTGGAGTCTTGTAAGTGTTGCCTCTGGGTAGTTTCCTCACTCATCCTTATACTCTCTTTCCTTGGAAAGCTAATCATTTGACGAGTGGTTAACCCATGCTATCATCCATTCAAGTCAAATTGTTCCCCAAGATAAACCGTGCCCCCTTGTATAGGAAGTAATCACCATTCGCAAGAGACATATAAGATAACAGTAATTTAATCATTTTATTACATATGCAGAAAGCATATAGTCTTGCTGTAAAGAAATAGAAGTGCAGATATTAATTTAAGAACAAAATATAAAAGGGATAGAAAGAAAGTGGGTGAAAACACCCCTCTCTTGTACGTTTTTGAAGGGATTCCGCTTCAGTAAGGCCCACATTTTTAATACTCCATTTGCGATTCGGGTCTATGGCCAGGGTAAGACAAGCAAAGGCTTTTTCTAGAGCTCCAGACACGTTGGCAGTGATGGTGCAGTTGGTAGCTTCATTGATCTCCTTCTTGTTATTTGCAATACGTCCTTCTGTAAATAGGATGGCAAGTTCACCTCCTTCTAACTGGAATGGCTCCATTTGTTCTCTTAACTCTTCTAGCCCCCAGCCTATGTCTTTATGGTTGTACTCGGTCACGGGCCAAGGATTTTCCAACAAGTGACTTTTAGCTGCTGCATACTTCGAGATTAGAAACTCAGCACCTGCTTTTGATATGCTCTTCCTTCGGGAACATTGGCTCCTTAATGAGTCAGTCAGAAGTATCAGGCACCTCATCAGGGTTATAGAGATAAATCGGGCATAATGGGAGATCGTCCTCCCAGTCATCTTCTTCATCAGTCTCCCAATCGTCCTCATAACCTTTGGCCCCGAGCTTGTTGAACTCTCCCTCGCCTTCCATTTCTACTAGTATAATATTGACGGTGTGGTCCGGCAGATGATTGGTGGTCACATTGGGAGTAGGAGCGGGCATTACCAGCTGTAAATCAATAGTTTTATTGTCTATCAGGTCCTAAATTTTGTGCTTGAGAGAGAAGCAGCTTTCGGTGTCGTACCCTTAGCCACCTAAATGGTATTCACAAGTAAATGTGACATTGAAGGTTGGGAGTAGAGGGCTTGGCAATGGACGAGTAGGCATGGGCTTCAAAATATTGTTCTTCAGAAGGTTATGGTAAGCCTCGGTTTGGGTGTAAGCTAAGGTATCAAAAGCACAAGTGCGTCGGGCAAGCCTATTAAAGTTGGGTCGTGCCCCAACAGGGCTGTAGTTAGGGGTTGGAGCAGGCATGGTTAAAGTGGGTTAAGGGCAGGACAGGATATGATTGTGGTGGCGGTTGGTATTGAGGTAATTGGCTAGGCAGGACGGTATATTGGAGGGATTGGCCAGGCAAGATGGCAGATACTTCACTTTCCTTCTTGATTATGCCCTTTGTAGTAGCGACCTTCTTGGCTATGTTGGCAGTATACTCTCCAGTCTTGGCGTAGGGGTCTATAATCCTCCCTGTCTTGAGACCATTTTCTATCATCTATCATTACATGATAAGCTTAGAGAAGCTTTTCTCTGCACTTGTGCAGAGCTTCTCATAGTATATATCTTAAAAAGTGTGCACAAACAGTTGCACGTACTCCTTTTCTTCCTACGGGGGATTGACTTGTATAGCAGCCGTCCTCCATCTTAGGGCATATACTTTAAAGCTTTCCTTCTCACCTTTATTCATTGTCATCAAGGACCATCGATAGGAAGTAAGGTCAATGTTGTGACAGTATTGGGCTTTAAATGCATTGACCAGCTCGATCCAAGTCGTGATCTTCCTTAGGTCCAAACGGGCGAACCATTATAGAGCAGACCCAGTGAGGCTGTGTTAGAATAGCTGCATGAGGAGTTTCGGATAGTTACCATGACCACTTAGCACTCCAGCATAGAGACAAAGACGAGCAACGGGGTTACCAGTGTCGTCATACTTCTAAAAGTCAGGCATTATGAACCTAGCAGGTCTCGGGTGGTCTGGAAAGAAACATAACTCATCATAGGCAGTGAAACCGTATGCGTCATGGCCATGGAGACTTCGCAGTGAATCCTCTAGCCCTTGGATTTTCAGGTTGAGAGGGTCCAAGGGGGCCTTTTTTATGGTAGGTGAAACTAATATGGTCTCCTCTTCTTTAGCGCTGATCCCTTTGGCATCTTCCTTGTTCCTCCCAGCATTGTCAAACTGAAGCACGATCCTTAGATTAGCGAGTTCAAGATCCTTGGACGAAGTCATAGATGATGATAGGACTGCAACAGCATCCTTCACAGCCATAGTTTGAATGAGTTTGGGCATCTCATCCCTTTTGTTCCTCATTTCGTTGACCTCTTCTTGAGAAACTTGAGACGATTCTTCAGGGTTAGCAGCCATCAATGATGCTCTTTGCTGGGTGATAATGGGATCCCTGTGTGGATGTTGCCCCTTCTTAGGAGCAATGTTGACTCAATGTAGGGTGATCTCTGTAAATAGAAAGGAAGAGAGAAAAAAAAAACCAAAACACAAATCGCAAGTCAGTTTCTAGTTTTTAGATAGCTTTATGCAATGCATGTCCTAGGGTGTCCCTATTTAAGAGGGAGACTAAGTATGATGTATTGGTTCACTTATGGAGATAGGGGGCTTGCCCCTGTATGCAGATACCTTACTGTCGAGTGGGAACCTTCATCGATTCATACAATCATCCATCTATTCATTCACAAAAAAATAAAGAAGTACATTGAACTTTGGGTTTAAGATACAAAAGAATTGAAATAGATTTAACAGTTGGAGGGGGAACATTTTTCCTCAGGGTTACACCTATCTAGTTTTACATAAGAAGTCCTAACTACTCTTGAGTTTTTGAATTCGCCTTCTCTGGATTTGGTGTCGATGAAGTCGCTGAGAAACCTTATTGACTGATTGCCCTTTGTCTTTTTGGCAACCCTATCTTCATGAGCATAGAGGGATTGGGGCCCCTCTTATAGAATGAATCGATGTGTATGTCATGCATCCTTAGGGTTACGTGGGAACCCTTAGGGTTTGGGTAGGTTTAATGCAAAGGAGAGTGAACTAAGTGTCAATCTCTTTGGGTTGATCATATACATGAGAATGCAGTGACTTGAGTTACTTTGGAACTCTTGTCTTGACATGGAATATGGGATGCATAAAAATGGATGCATAGAGTATAAGGAAAGAGAATACAGTTGAAGTAAATATGCATATATGAGAAGTTAGACAGGCATTATAACAGTACAAATACAGTCATTATAACAACATGAATAAATAGGTAAAAATGAAAGTAAGAGTAGTCGCCTTTTCCACCATGGTTTTGGAAAACGGTGAGCGTGTCTTAAATCCAGTAGAGGTTCAGCTATGCAAGGTGTCTATATGAGCATGAGGTTAAGGATTGACTAATGCGCCCTAAAAAGGCTCAGTCCCCAGATCTTCAAACCTAGGCCCACTCCTCAAGGTGGTGCCATGATCGGTTGGTGATCCGAGCAAGGGAACCATCAAGAGGCCGTAGACGAAGAAACTGACACAACATCTTGACCACAACCAATATATCGTTCCCCCTTTCAAATTAAAAGGGTCATATCAGGGTAAAAATGCAAGTATGCAGAATACAAGTGCACGTGCAGTGTGTGTGTGATTTTTGAAAGTGGAGGAAAGAGCCCAACAACTCACATCCATCCTGTTCATCACATTCATCCATAGTAGTTAATAAAATTTAAACAAAAAGCATACCTACAAAACAAATATGCAAGAGTTAGTACGTGGATGGCAAACTTAATACAAGATAATATGAATAAATGCATGTTTTTTTTTTAAACAATTTTGAAAATTTGGTTTTGAAAATTTAAAGTGAATAGGATTGAACAAGTTAATTGAAGACTTTACATGGGTGAAGGGTAAAGAGACATGTCTACGGCCTAACCCTCTAAGTGTCCCCAGCGGAGTCGCCAGCTGTTGCGACCAGATTTTTCGTACTCGAGGAATACACACATAAGCAGGAAAAATACTGTACTCTCTCGTTAGAACTCACCCTCCTAGAAGAATTAGTGCGACTAGGTTTGAATTGAAAACTTAATTTGAATAAAGGACTTTTAGAAAAAGTTTGAAGTCGCCAACTAACTTGATTAAGGTGAGTTAGGTCACCTAAAAACTAAGCACAATCTGAAGACTACACTTAAGGTTTTTGAAAACAATTTTGAAAATACCCCCTTAAGAGAGGGTTTTTAAGAAAACAAGTTGTTTGGCAACCTCTATAAAATATTTAAGCCCTTTTTTGAAAAATAACTTTGTTTTGGTCTTTCGAAAACAGTGATCCTAGGTTCGGAGGTTGGTTACATGTAAGGAAGACACACTAAGCCATCACCCTACCCTGCTCTTACGGTACCTACATGTCTATTTACCCTAAATTTACCTATGAGAGTCTTCAACTAACAAATGTCCAATCCTATCCACTTTAGAAAAAGAATGTTTAAAAAGACATGATACATGATATGTAAGTGTAAGAAAAGAGAGTTTGAAAATAGATTTGGAAGTAAATTTGAAAAGAACTTGATTTGATTTTAGAAACGAGATTTGAATAGATAGATTTGATTTTCAAAGAGTTTTGGAGATTGAAAATAGAAATTTGAAAAATAGATCATGGAATTAGAAACTTGAAAAAGGTTCTAACCGCACCCATGAGGGTTGCCAACGTATCCTTTTGGAGGAATCAGGTCAATCATAGTTCGAACAAGAGCCTGATAGAAAATAGAAGATTTTGATTGGAAAGAGAAATTGAGTTGGAATTCAAATTGGAAGATTAAGAAATCAGGATTGAACTTAGACCTAGAATTGAACTTGAAAAAGGATTTGACCCTTGGAAGAGAACTTGGACTAAATTTGGAAAGATAGAGTTTTGTGAAACCTAAACTTAGGAAGATAGGATTTGGACTTGAGATTAAGAAATGTTTGACTCGAATGTTGGACTTAAAAGATTTGGAAAGATTGGATTTAGGAAGGGTTCGAATTAGGAAAATTCCATTTTAGGAAAGTTTCATTTTAGGAAAAGTTCGATTTAGGAAAGTTTTGAAGTAGGAAAGAATTAGAATTGGAAAGTTTGGAAATTGGAATGTTTTGAAATAGGGAAGTTTTGAAAGTAAGAAAGTTTTGAGTTTAGAAAAGTTTTAGATTTAGAAAGATTTGAAAAGTTAGATTTGGAAAGGTGTGGAATTAGGAAAAGTTTTGACTAGGAAGGATTTGGAAATTTAAAGGTTAAGGAAAGATTTAAATGTTTAAGTTTTGGAAACCTAGGGTTTAGGAAAGTATGAGATTAGGAAGGAGTGAATTAGGAAAGATTTGGAGCTGGGAGGATTGAGATTCATATTTCCTAAAACAGAGGATTAGATCTTATTTCTAAAAGAGATGTTTTGATTTTGTTTCCAAAAACAGAGGATAGGATCTAGTTTCCTAAAGGGGAGATTGGTTTTGGTTTCCTAAAGGGGAGATTAGATTTGGTACGGATTTGGAGGGATGATGTTTAGAAACCCTAGATTTGGAAGACTATAATTTTGACATAGAAAAGAGGTTTTTGGAAACTTATGATTTTTGATGTAAAAGAGGAGGTTTTGGAAACCTAGGTTTAAAGGTAAGAAAAGTTAGGGTCTCCTAATCGTTGGCTTTAGGGTTTGACTTGGGCTCTAAGAAAAGAGATTTTTGGTAAGTGAACTTTTAGAAAGGGAGATTTTTGGAAGGCAATCCTAGAAAGGAGTTTTTAGAAAGTGAATCTTGAAGAGAGAGTTTTTGAAAAGAAGTTTTTGGAAAGTAAAACTTTGAAAGAGTTTTTGGAAAGAGATTTTGAGAAAGAGATTTTGGGAAAGAGTTATTTAGGAAGGAAACTTAAGGAGCGTTTTTAGAAAGTGAATTTTAGGGAAAGCGTTTTTGGAACGGAGCTTGAAAAAGAGTTTTTGAAAAATAGATTTTTGGAGGGAGTTTTTGAAAACAATTTTGGAAAGAAGATTGGAGAGAGTTTTTAGAAAGAATGTTAGAAAAGAGATTTTTAGAGGGAGAGAGTTGAAAAGAGAGTTTTTAGAAAGTTTATAAAATATCTCATTTTCCTAAAGTGATTCTCACCATAAGAAGATTAGAACCACTTTAAGATAGTGGTTTTGAAAACAACGAGGACTTGAAAATATAGACCGTATTGGTCACTTTAAATGTAACACTTTCCTAAAGCAACCCTAGCCATGGAAAGGCTAGAACCACCTTCGGATTATGGTTTTGAAAACAAGTTTTGAAAAAGAAGATTTTGATGCAAGTTTTGAAAACAAGTTTGAAAATGAATTTTGGAAGAATGCAAGATCATGATATGCACAAATCAAGCTGGGGTCGTGAACATATAAGGTTAAAGGCTTCACCACATTATCAAGGGGGTCGAACCCACGTGGTCTCCGGTTCGACTAAAAAAAAGCCCCTGACACGGTGACCCTCCAATAGCCTAATCCTACACATGGACTGGGAAGTCCCTTATTTCAAGCATGCAAGAAGGGTGGGGGGGGGGGGAGAAGATGGGGGATTAAAATAGAAGAAAACCCAAGTGGGTTCGGAGAAAGAAGAGAGAGGGGAGATACGTAAACTTAAATAGAGAGCTTACCTTGTGTCTTGTTTATTTTGCTTTGCTTTGCTTTGCGCGCTTTGTTTTTTCTTACTTTGCTTCAGTCTTCGCTTCAGCCTTCGTCTTGATCTTCAAGGGCTTCAGTTTGCAGCACTTCAAGTCTTCAATGGAGGCTTTGGAGGCTAGTGTATGAGTATATGTGAATGTGTATGAGTGTATAGGAGACTAGGGTTTATGTATGGAGGCTAGGGTTTGGAACACCTAAAGGAGACTAGGGTTTTGGGAGGCTATGAGCTCTGTGTATCGAAAAGTAGGGTTTTTAGACTAAGTTTGCGAACCTCTATCACGCTGGATGAGGCTTTGTATTTATAGAGAGAGAAATGACCTGGCGCCTATTGTAGTAGCGCTAGGCCAAAAAACCTTCTGGCGCCTGGCTCCAGCCCAAATTTTCGCTTGGCACCACTAGCCACTTAGGAAAGTTTTAAGGTCAGCAAGTAACGTATCTTCAAAAGATTTAGACGCCTGTACCAGTGACTACCATGCAATTTTTAGCCTGGCTTCACTAGGAATGGCTCCAGAAGGTCTAGGAAGGATTTAAAGGACCGGGAATGGCCAGAAAGGTCGAAAAAGGGCAGGAACCCTTAGAACAGGGTCCCAGGGGGTATTGGACTTGAAAAAGGATGTCAGGGTTTGTTGGAAGGGTTGATCGGGCTATTAGTGGCAAAACGGTTAACTAGATTGAAAAACTACCAGATGGACTCGAAATGACTTCGAAGAAGACTCGAGGTTTGGAAACATTATTTAGAATATCCCAGAAGGTTATCGGTTTAATACCCAGAGCTGGTGTGGTCGAAAAAGGCAATCGGTTCGTCAGGGGCAAAACGGTCATTTCGCATTGGGTTTGTTGGAACTGACTCGAAATAATCTAGAAAGATAATGAAAGGTCGGGAATACTATAAAAAGCATTCTTGGGAGGCTACCGGTTTAATATCCAGAGCCGGTGTGGTCCTTGTCGCGCCCAGATTTTTCGCACTCGAGAAATACTCACACAAGCGGGAAAAATGTTGTACTCTCTCATTAGAACTCACCTTCCTAGAAGAATGAGTGCGACTAGGTTTGAATTGAAAAACTGTTTGAATAAAGGGCTTTTGAAAAAGATTTGGAGTCGCCACCTAACTTAATTAAGGTGAGTTAAGTCACCTAAAAACTAAGCATGATTCGAAAACTACACTTAGGGTTTTGGAAAATGATTTTTGAAAATATCTCCTCAAGAGAGGGTTTTTAAGAAAAACAGGTTGTTTGGCAACCTTTGGAAAACATTTAGCCCTCTTTTGAAAAATAACTCCTTTTTGGTCTTTGAAATCAGTGATCTAAGTTCGGAGGTTGGTTACGTGTAGGGAAGACGCACTAAGCTATCACCCTACCCCGCCCTTTCGGTACCTACATGTCAATCTACCCTAAATTCACCTATGAGAGTCTTCAACCAATTATAGTTCAATCCTATTTACTTTGAAAAACAATGCTTCAAAAGAAACTAACATGATACATGATATGCAAGTGCAAGTTAAGAGAATTGAAAAATAGATTGATTTGAAATTGATTTGATTTGAAAATAGATTTGAAGAGATAGAATTGAAATTGGAAAGTTTGAAAATTTGGAAATAGAAATTTTGAAATTGGAATTTTGAAAGTAGATTGGAATTTGAGATGTGGAAACCGCACCCATGAGGGTGGAATTGAAAGTTTGGAAAGTGTTGTGACCGCACCTATGAAGGTTGCCTACGTATCCCTTTGGGGGAATCAGGTCAGTCGTAGTTTGGACCGGAGTCCGATTGAAAAGAGATTGATTTGAAAAGAGAGATTGGATTGGAAGAAAGAGATTGAATTCAAAATAGAATTTGATTTGAGATTAGAAAAGGAGATTGAATTTGAGAATATTCGACTTGCTTTGGAAAGATTGATTTTGGAAAAACTTGGTTTTGGAAAGATGGAGGTTTAGGAAACCTAGACTTAGGAAAGGTAGGAGACCTAGGAAAGACTTGAGATTAAGAAAGATTTGACTCGAACATTGGACTTGGAAGATTCAGAAAGATTGGACTTTAGGAAATGTTCGAATTAGGAAAGGCCCGTTTTAGGAAAGCGTCATTTTTGGAAAGTTTCAAATTAAGAAAGTTTTGAATTAGGAAAGTTTCATTTAGGAAAGTTTTGAATTTAGAAATGTTTTGAAAATAAGAAAGTTTTGTTTTAGGAAAGGTTTGAAAAAGGAAAGTTTTGAGTTTAGAAAAGTCTTAGATTTGAAAAGATGTTGAAGTTTTGGAAAGTTTAGAATTTTGGAGAGATTTAGGTTTAGAAAGATTTAACTTGAGAAAGTTTTAAATTTAGAAAGTTTTGAATTTGGAAAGATTTGAAATTTAGAAAGTTTAAGATTTAGAAAGTTTTAGAATTTTAGAAAATCTTGAGATTAGGAAAGGTTTGAGTTTAGGAAGAGTTTGAAAACTTAGGTTTGAAAAGTTAAGATTTGAAAGGAAGGTAGAATTAGGAAAGGGTTGAATTAGGAAAGATTTTTATGTTCAAGTTTTGGAAACTTAAGGTTTAGGAAAGTGGAAGTTTAGGAAAGATTTGTACTTTGAAATTTAAGGAAAGATTTAAAGTTTAAGTTTAGGAAACTTATGGTTTAGGAAGGAATTGAATTAAGAAAGGTTTGGATTAGGAAGGGATTGGATTTGGTTTCTAAAAATAAGGGTTTGATTTTGTTTCCAAAAACGGAGGATATGATCTAGTTTCCTAAACGGGGAGATTGGATTTGGTTTCCTAAAGCAAAGGTTTGATTTTGTTTCCTAAAGGGAAGATTTGATTTGGCAAGGATTTGGAAAGGGAGATTCTAGAAACCCTAGATTTGAAAAACCATAGTTTTGACGTAGAAAATAGGTTTTGGAAACATGTATAGTTTGGATGTGAAAACAAGAGATTTTGGAAACCTAGGTTTGGGGCAAAGTTTGAAAATCATGTTTTTGGAAAGGAAATTAGGGTTTCCTAATTGTGGGCTCTAGGGCTTGACTTGGGCTCTAAGGAAAGAGATTTTTGGAAAGTGCGTTTTTTTGGAAACGAAGGTTTTTCTACAAGGGAATCCTAGGGAGGAATTTTCGGAAAGTGAATTTGGAGAGGGCATTTTTGGAAAAAGATTTTAAAGAGAAGGAGTTTTGGAAAGTGTGTTTTTGGAAACGTAGATTTTGGAAGGTAGATCCTAGGGGGGAATTTCTAGAAGGGAGATTTTGGAAAAGAGAGTTTTTGGAAAAATTTTTAGGGAGCGTTTTTAGAAAGTGAATTTTGAGGAGAGGATTTTGGAAAGGAGTTGAAAAAGAGAGTTTTGAAAAATAGATTTTGGGAGGGAGTTTTTGAAAACAATTTTGAAGAGGGGAGTTTTAGGAAAGTATGTTGAAAAAGAATTTTTAGGAAGAGATTTTTGAAAAGAGAGCTTTTTGAAAAACATGTTGGAAAAGAGATTTTTAGGAAAGTGAAAAAAGCGTCTCACTTTCCTAAAGTGATTCTAGCCATAAGAGGGCTAGAACCACTTTAAGAAAGTGGTTTTGGAAAACAATAAGATTCGAAAATATAGACCAAAAAGGTCACTTTTAATGTAACACTTTCCTAAAGCAACCCTAGCCATGGAAAGGCTAGAATCACCCTAGAATTGTGGTTTTGAAAACATGTTTTTGAAAAAGAGATTTTGATGAAATTTTGAAAACAAGTTTGAAAACGTTTTGAAAAACAACTTTGAAAACGGTTTTTGGAAGATGCAAGACTATGATATGCACAATGCAATTTGGGGTCGTGAACATACAAGGTTAAGGCTTCACCACATAATCAAGGGGGCCGGACCCACGTGGTCTTTGGTTAGACTAGAAGAAAGCCCCAGACACGGTGACTCTCTAATAGTCTAATCCTAAACATGGACTGGGAGTCTCCTTGTTTCAAGCATGCAAAGAAAGGGCGGGAAAGAGATGGGGGATTAAAATAGAGAAAACCCAAGTGGGTTGGAGAGAGAAGAGAGAGGGGGGATGTGCAGAAAATTAACGAGAAAGCCTACCTTGTTTCTTGTTTATTTTGCGCGCTGTGCAGTCTTCGATCTTCGGTCTTCGGTCTTGATCTTCACCTTCGGTCTTCAAGGATTGTCTTCAACCTCCGGATGGCTGCTCTTCCAGTCTTCAGAGAGTGGTTGAAGGCTAGTGTATGAGTGTATGGGGGAGTGTATGAGTGTATAGGAGGCTAGGGTTTGTGTATAGTGGCTAGGGTTTGGGAAAACCTAGGGAGGCTAGGGTTTAGGAGGTGCTCGAGCTCTGTATATCGAAATATAGGATTCTTAGGTTAAGTTTGCAGACCCCTTTCACGTTGAATGAGGCTCTGTATTTATAGAAGGAAGACAAACCTGGCGCCTGTTGCAGTGGCGCTAGGCCAAATTATACACTGGCACCACTAGTAGTGGCGCCAGGCCATTTTTTGGCTTGGCGCCAACCATTTAGGAAACAATTAAGGTCGGCAAGCAACGTATCTTTGACTAGATTTGGGTGCCTGTACTAGTGACTACCATGTAAACTTGAGCCTAGCTTCACTAGGAGTGACTCCAGAAAGTCCGGGAATGATTTGAAAGAGCCGGGGATGACCCGGAAGGCCAGAAAGGAGCAGGAACACTTAAAATAGTGTACTGGAGGTATTTTACTTGAAAAATGAAGATAAGATGTGTCGAAAAGGTCGATTGAGCATTTAGGGGCAAAACGGTCAACCGGACCGGAAAACTGCCGGGACAGACTCGGACTGTCCCAGAACAAGACTTGGGATCTGGAAACATTATTTAGAATGTTCCCAGAGGTTTCCAGTTTGATTCCCAGAGCCGGCGTGGTCGGAAAAGGAGACCGGCCCACTAGGGGCAAAACGGTCATTTTGTACCGGGTTTGCCGGAACTGACTCGGAATGTTCCAGAAAGGTAAGGGGAGGTTGAGAACACTATAAAAAGTATTATCGGGTCATTAATGGTTTGATACCCAAAGCCGGTGTGGTCGAAGAAGGAGACCGACCCTCTAGGGGCAAAACGGTCATTTTGTACCGGGTTCGCCGGAACTGACTCGGAATGGTCCGGAAAGGTAAAGGAAGGTTGAGAACACTATAAAAAGTATTCTCGGGTCATTACTGGTTTGATACCCAGAGCCGGTGTGGTTCCCGGGGTATCCGGATGCCTAGGGGCAAAATGGTCATCTCGACCGAAAAGTCTCGAAAAAGGTCCTAAGGGTAATTTGGTCATTTTTCACTGAAGTGGGCTAACAACCACTGGTGTTGACCTAGGTTTTGAGTGTTTCCGTCACTCTAACGGTGTGAGTATTTCCGCTACTCGAACGGGGTTGATGATTTGTGAGTATTTTCGCTACTCGGACGGGGTTGATGATTTGTGAGTATTTCCGCTACTCGGACGGGGTTGATGATTTGTGAGTATTTTCGCTACTCGGACGGTTCTGTGAGTATTTCCGCTACTCTAACGGTTTTGTGAGTATTTCCGCTACTCTAACGGCTTAGCGAGTACTTTCGCTACTCTAACGGTTTTTTGAGTATTTCTGCTACTCTAACGGTTTTATGAGTGTTTCCGCCACTCTAACTGTTTTGTGAGTATTTTCGCTACTCTAACGACTTTCCGAGTACTTCTGCTACTCTAACAGCTTTGTGAGTAGTTTTGCTACTCGGACCGTCTCGAGGAATAAACTATCTCGAGAGAGGGATTGGAAAGGGGTCTTATCGTCTCCGAAGAGACGTGCCTAGATTGGAACCGTCTCAAGGAATAAACTGTCTCGAGAGAGGGATTGGAAAGGGGTCTTACCATCTCCGAAGAGACGTGCCTGGATTGGAACTGTTTGGAGGAATAAACTGTCTTGAGAGTGGGATTGGAAAGGGGTCTTACCGTCTCCGAGGAGACGTGCCTAGATTGTGAGTGTTTTCGCCACTCTGACGGTTTTGTGAGTATTTCCGCTACTCCAACGGTTCTGTGAGTAGTTTTGCTACTCGGACCGTCTCGAGGAATAAACTGTCTCGAGAGAGGGATTGGAATTGAAATAAGAAAGGACAATGCCCCTAAGGGCATTTTGGTCATTTTCCCTCCATTTGGGCCTAACAGGCCCGCGAAGCAATGGAAAGATGGAATTTGAACCTAGAGAATTGGTTTCGATTGGAATATGCCAATAATGACTTGAAAACAAGTCTGGACGGAGTGTAGACTGCCGAGCGGTCAAAAATGGGGTGCTTACAGCTGCCCCTCTTTTTCTGTCTTTGCTTGTCAAAGACAGAAAACAATAAGAGTAAGTGTCCCATGTTGACCGCGAGGTAGTCGGAGGGACGGACACTGAAAATCTTTCGACAACGGGGGTCGAAAACGGATAACAGGCCAAAAAGGCCTTCGAAATCAAGTTTTGGCGGGAAAAAGGGCAAAACTGCCCAAAATTTATAACTAGCGCCTCTACTAGTGGCGCCAGGCTTGAATTTAAAACCAAAAAATTTCTGGTTCGAACAGCCGCGGCACCTTAAAGAAATTTCGCAAATTCGTGAGGCATTGTGAGGAATCCGTCTTGGAAATTGAAGGAGCACTCCTTGGGGACCACGGGTGATTGCCGGAGGGAGTCCACGTCGCCGAAAAAGTTGCCGGAAGTGAAGATTTCGCCGGAGAACTTCCAAAAGGTGAGTTTTCAAATTTTGTTAATTTTGATGTGTAGAACTTCGTTTGAATCATGTGAATAGTGAAAATTGATGTTTTGATATATTTTGAACACTTTGGTGATGTTATTTTTGTATTTTGATGCTTGTTTGATTGAATTTGAGTGATTTTTCATGATTATGCGAAGAGGGTTTTCTGTAGGACTAGGGGATTTGTTCCTACAGGCATGGGTAATGGGTTTTCTGGCTATGTTTTTGTGCAATGTGCCTTAGAAAAATGTGTTTAACAATCGTATGAAGTTTCGTGATTTTTTGGAAACTCGATGAATTTTTGATTTTTTGAAAAATAGAAAAATACTTAGAAAATTTGGAAAAATGAGAAAATTTAAGAAATTGATGAAATTGTTGAAGTTTGAAATTTGGGAAAAATGTAGGAATATTTTGAAAACATTTGAGGTGATTTTGAAAAATTTTGGAAGCCTTTTGAAAACCACTGATTTATTTGAAAAATAAAACATGAGTTTTGAAAATTTTGAAAGTGTGCACGGGTACCATTGTCATGTGATTGTAGCGTTGGAAGGTGCATATTTCGTGTTTTGTGTTAACATCATGGGCGTTGTAGGGGCAATTTTTAAACGGGGCTCTGCCGAAATTTTTATAAATTATGGAAAGAGTTGGTTAAAATTTTAGAAATAAAATCTTTTTGAAGGGAAAAGGCAGAGAACCCTTGCAATGTGATTTGGAGTTGGAAAATCAAGATGTGTGAAAATTTTATTTTTGATTTGTTATTTGAAATCCTTTATTTGTTTTTGTGTTATTTGTTTGTTTTATTTTACTGTTATTTAAACTGCATGGATGGTATATTTACATCACTTACCTTGGCTTACCTTTTCAGGATGGCAGATGGAGTTTTGCATCGGCTGAGAGCCTGGCACAGTAGCTACCCCCCCGATGAGCAGGATATCTTTCGTCGGTCCTTTGGTCGGGTGGCTTCGCTTTTATCAGTGCAGCTTATTCCCGGACTCATGGAGGTAGTGATCTCTTTCTGGCAGCCGGACTTGTCTCTTTTCTGCTTTGGAGAGTGTGAGCTTACCCCTACTCCTCACGAGTATGGGTTCCTTCTTGGTTTCCGAGATGTTTTTGCTGACATTGTGGGACCCCTGTTTCCGGATGGTTATATCATAGTGGTTTCATCCCAGCTCGGATTCAGACGCACAGTTCTTTCGTCTTCTTCTTTGCCCCAGTTTCCTTATGTCCCAGCAGAGTTCCTCTTTTCCCGTTTTGAGTTCCCTACGGGTATGCGAGTTCATTCAGGTGAGTGGCACACCTCCCAGGATTGGGCTATTTCTCGTATGGTTGCCTTAGCCTTGCTTCTGCTAAACTTCTTGGTGTTCCCCCGAGACGATGATTTAGTGGACTGTCGACTCTGTGCACCACTGGCCTTGATCCGTACGGGGCATTCCTATGCTCCTATGATTGTAGGGGAGACCTTCGTGAGTCTTACGAGATTCCAGCAGTCCCTTGACGCTCGTTTCTACAGATGCACTACTCTCTTCCAGCTCTGGGTGATTAGTCATTTGTTTGTTACACCTTTGTTTCAGCACACGTGGTATCCTGAGCTCAATCATGTACATTCCCTAGCGAGATCTCAAGGTGTCATGGCAGATGAGGGGAGATTTCCGCAGACTGCTGCTTCCTGGGCTGACTATCTTCAGAGCATGAGGTCAGGCATAGTCAGGTGGTATTCAGGGCTGGTTGGTAGGTATTGCTTGAGAGTTCGGCCTTTCGGGAGGGCTTTCGTGTCCCTAGCAGGACTACGGGGCATTGCCCCTTTCTTCGGGATTCGGGTTCTACGACAGCTTGGTAGGAGTCAGGATATCCCTTTTTTAGCTTCTGCAGCCGAGTTTACTCTTGTCTTTGAGGCATCGATTCCTAGAGCATTGGTGGAGAAAGTTATGGATATATGGAGATCTTTGCTTCCTCACGTTGATGATGATGGTCCCTTCTCCGACATGCCCCCTGCGACCGAGGCCTATCATTATTGGCTTCGACGCTACGTGCTGGGTCCTAGTAGACTTGGGGATCTTCTTCTTGAGACTCCTTTACCTCCCGTAGGGTATACCGACTTCTTGACTGCTATGATTATTCAGGGGCGTCGCCACAGACGGGAAAACCGTCGTCTAATACGGATGTTGCATGACCGATTGAGGATGAGAGACGCTGAGGTAGCTTTACTAAAGAGGCAGTTAGCAGCAGCCAGATCGACACATGATGACCCACCTTCGGGTGCTGCGAGGGCCCGCAGGCGGCCACGAGGCGTTCTAGGCAGCTCTCCTTCCCTGGAGGGTGATGTGATGGATGGCCCGTCCTTGCGAGAGACTGTGGAGTCCCTTACCTGAGAGAGGGACATGCTTCTGGCTAGATGTGCGGACTATGAGCGAGGCCGGCCTGGGTCTTCTGCTGCTGGTACTTCTTCGACTGCTCCTCTTGTGACCGGCGAGCCAGTGGATTCCTGCTTAGCTGATTCCTCCTCTGATGACGACAAGGAGCGATATATTTTTGCCCCTTGCACTTAGATTTGCTAATTTCTACATTTATAGAAAAACATACTTTGTTTAGTGTTATGCCTCTTTTATCTTATGAATTCATGACCTCCTATGCTTTTGGTAGGATTTTCTGCATGATTAGTATAGTAACAAATTTGGGAAAAATTAAATGAGAATTGCAGTTTAAATGAAAAATAACTCCCTTTTGCTTGATTCTTTGACTCACTGATTGTTCCGTGAAAGGGACCTCTGCTTCTTTTAACCTTAACCGGGCTAAACCGGAGAATGCCTTTCGAGACGCCTTTCGACTTTTACACCGTTGCTTTCATACCTTAACTTCCGAGGAATGTGGTAGCTCGAGCTATTTCTTACATCTAAATCCCTTTCTTTCTCCACCCCCCCCCCCCCCCACCCCGCCCCCCCCCCCCCCCCCCCCCCCCCCCCCCCCCCCCCCCCCCCCCACCCCCCCCCCCCCCCCCCCCCCCCCCCCCCCCCCCCCCCCCCCCCCCCCCCCCCCCCCCCCCCCCCCCTTTTTTTTTATTTTTGGCTATTTTTTGCCACTAGTGCCCCTGAGGGTTTTCACCAGTCCCAGCTCTGTCATTTTTGCACCAAGGCGCCTTTGCAGGTTTTCGCCAGGGTCGACAGTTTTGTATCTTGCCACATCCCTACCTTTTTACCTACGGCACCCTTTCGGGTTTTCACCATATCCTCGGGAAGCGCTTAACTTTTCTCTCTTCTTTCTCTCTCTTTCCTCAGCTTGGTCTCGGATTTCTGTTGAGAAGCCTCTAAACGCTACTTGCATCATTCTCCAACTCATGGCATATTTAGCAAGCTCATTTGGACTAATCAATTTAATTCCAATCTGAGAGGACTTTTAGGGGTTATGGTATTGGTATTTACTTTTGAAAGAAAAAGAAAAGGCTCAAGCCTACCACTCTACTAGTGATCACCTTTTTGGTTCAACGGCACTTTTCCTATATATTCCCATCTTTCCTTGGGTATCTCATTGCACGCCCCCCGCTTTTTTTTTTTTTTTTGCCAATGACGTTAATACCAGTATTTGTGCGAACTCCAAGGCTTTTCTTCTTCTTTTTTCTTTTTTTTTTTTTTTTAGTGCCTCTACTGAACATGATCACTTTATTGGGGGGGGGGGGGGGGGGGGGGGGGGGGGGGGGGGGGGAATGCTCCTGAAAGAAAGTAACCGGCTCTAAAGGTTTGGCAAATGTTATGTATATATGCATTTTAATTGGACAGAAAATGAAATAAGGGCCCCTCGTCATCTTGGAATTAAATTGTTTAGTCCATAGAGTTTTAACCTTAAAATACTACCTTATTGATTAATGGAGAATGAGGAGAGTAGGTTTTATTGCTTCTTTACAGAAACCAAAGGTCTAGCTTTCGAAATCATATATAGTAGCGTTTGACAGCATCTGAATTCAATGGGCTAGGAAATTCTTGGCCATCCATTTCCTCCAAAACGAGAGCTCCTCCAGACAAGACTTTCTTTATCATGAATGGCCCTTCGTAGTTTGGAGCAAACTTTCCCTGTGCCGCCTCCTGATGGGGGAACACCTTCTTGAGCACCAAATCTCCCGGCTGGAATGATCGAGGTTGTACCTTTTTGTCAAATGCTCTGGCCATTCGCCTTCTGTAACATTGAGCGTGATAAACTGCAGCTAACCGCTTCTCATCCAGCAAACAAAGTTGGGCATGTCGGTCTTTAATCCATTCTGCTTCGTTTAACTTGGTTTCTGTTAAGATCCGTAAAGAAGGAATCTCAATCTCAACAGGGATGACTGCCTCGGTGCCGTAAACTAGCTCAAAAGGAGTACTTCCGGAGGAGACCCTCATAGTAGTTCGGTAAGCCATCAATGCGAACGAAAGTTTCTCATGCCAATCTCTGTAATTGTCAATCATTTTTTGGAGTATTCTCTTAATATTCTTGTTGGCTGCTTCTACTGCCCCATTCATCTGGGGCCGGTAAGTGACCGAATTTCGGTGAGCAATGCGAAATGTTTGGCATAGCTTCGATATCAATTCGTTGTTCAGATTGGAACCATTATCAGTAATGAGTGACTCGGGAATCCGGTACCGACAGATGATGTAATTTTTTATAAACCTTTCTACGACCTTCTTGGTCACATGGATGTAAGAGACGGCTTCCACCCATTTAGTGAAATAATCAATAGCGACCAGGATGAAGCGATGGCCGTTGGAAGCTTTAGGAGTGATAGGAGCGATCATATCTATCCCCCACATAGAAAAGGGCCATGGGGCAGACATAGAATGGAGCTCAGACAGTGGTGCTTTGATCTTATCCCCATGTATCTGACATTTGTGACACCGAAGAACATATCTAATGCAATCTGACTCCATTGTTGACCAGTAATACCCTGTCCGGAGAATCTTCTTCGCAAGTGTGTGGCCATTCATGTGGGGGCCACAAACTCTCTCATGCACTTCCTCCATGATAACTTTAGCTTGGGCGGCATTGACACATCTTAGAGGTCCGAACCATGATCTCCTGAAAAGCTCGTTTTCAGCCATGACATAGTGTCCCGCCAAACGACAAATGGTCTTCCTATCGCGTTGTGTTGCTGCATCAGGGAACGTCCTGGTTTGAATATACCTCTGGATGTCATAAAACCACGGTTTCTCGGGAGGTTCGATAATTGTATGCAGACAATAAGAGGGGACATCCCTGGTGAAGATTTGTAGAGGGGGTATTTCAGTGCCACTGTCAACCTTGATTGCTGCAGCCAATGTAGTTAAGGCATCGGCGAAGCTGTTCTCTGTTCGGGGCACGTGACGAAAATCCACGCTTTTGAATAGCTGACACAAGTCCTTGACCTGTTGATGATACGGGGAGAGTTTGGCGTCTCGAGTTTGATACACGTCCTTGGATTGCTGAATGACCAAATCTGAATCTCCGAGAACAACCAATTCATTAATCTTCATTTCTAATGCCAATATTAACCCAAGATGCAAGCCTCATATTCGGCGATGTTATTAGTACAGAGTTCAAGTTGTAGCTTAACTACAATAGGATAATGACTGCCGGTTCTTGACACTACTACTGCCCCAATGCCAGCTCCTCTTTTATTAGCAGCGCCGTTGAAAAACATCTTCCACCCGGCTGGTTCTTGTTCTTCAAACGTACCATCAACGCATAGTATATTTTCATCAGGAAATTGGGGCTCCATGGATTGATTATCATCAATGGGGTTCTCAGCCAGATAATCAGCTATCACCTGCCCCTTGACTGCTTTACGGGTAGTGAACACAATGTCGAATTCTGACAGGATCATGTGCCATCGAGCAATTCTGCTGGACAGGGTTGGTTTCTCGAATATATACTTGAGGGGATCCATTTGAGAGATGAGGAATGTGGTATGATAGAGCATGTAGTGTCGAAGCCTATGTGCTGCCCAGGCTAATGCACAACAGGTTTTCTCGAGAGTAGAATACTTCACTTCATATGGCAGAAATTTCTTACTAAGGTAGTAAATGGCTTGCTCTTTTCTCCCCGTTTCATCATGTTGCCCCAGGACACATCCCATAGAAGTATCTAACACTGTCATGTACATCAGCAAAGGACGCTCCGGGGTTGGTGCCACTAGGATAGGGGGATTTCAAAGATATTCTTTAATTTTCTCAAACACCATTTGACAATTATCATCCCACTCCTTTGGAACGTCTTTCTTAAGGAGCTTGAAAATAGGTTCGCACAGGTGGGTCATTTGGGCGATGAACCTGCTAATAAAGTTCAACTTTCCTAGGAAGATCGAACCTCCTTTTCCCCTTTTGGTGTAGGCATTTCAACAATGGACTTCACCTTAGCAGGATCAACCTCTATCCCCTTTTCATTGACTATAAATCCCAACAATTTCCCTGAAGATACTCCGAACATGCATTTGGCCGGATTTAACTTAAGCTGATATTTACGGAGGCGATCAAACACCTTCCGCAAGTTGAGCAAGTGGTCCTTCCGTTGCTTGGACTTGACGATCATGTCATCCACATAGATCTCTACTTCCTGATGCATCATGTCATGGAATAAAGTTACCATGGCTTTTTGGTAGGTTGCCCCTGCGTTGCGAAGACCGAATGGCATGACCTTATAACAGTATACTCCCCAGGGGGTAATGAAAGCAGTCTTCTCCCGATCTTCTTCAGCCAACTTGATCTTATTATAGCCCGAAAAACCGTCCATGAAGGAAAACATTCCATGACCGGCCGTGTTGTCAACAAGCAAATCTATGTGGGGAAGAGGAAAATCATCCTTTGGACTGGCCCTGTTGAGGTCCCGAAAGTCAATGCACATCCGCACCTTGCCAACTTTCTTGGGTACCGGGACAATATTAGCCAGCCATTGAGGATACTCTACCACTTGTAGAAATCCTGCCTGGAATTGTTTAATCACCTCCTCCTTAATCTTCAAGCTCCATTCGGGTTTCAATCTCCTTAGCTTCTACTTAAAGGGCTTCATCTGCGGGTCCAAAGGTAGTCTATGTTCGACAATGGATTCATCTAGTCCGGGCATGTCTTGATAGGACCATGCGAAAACATCCAAGTATGCACGCAAAAGTTCCAATAACTCTTTGTGCTGCCATTGATCTAGGCCCGTACCGATTCTAAGCTCCTTCGGATCCCCTTCAATTCCCAAATTAACGGTTTTTGTTTCCTCAATGTTTGGGGTATTAGGATTCTCATGTCTTTCTATTTGTTCTCGAATTTCTTCTAGCACCTCCTCAGTAAAATTTATATCTTCTTCAATCCCCAGTTGTTGGTAATCAAACTCGGTGTTCAAGTCATAATTCATCAAGATTGGCATTCCCTGGATTAGCTGAGTAGGATATCGGATGCAAGGGTCCCTGGCATGGAAAATAGTGTACAATAAATCAAACAAGAAAGGGATATTATTTTATTCATTGATAACTTGCTTTTAAAAAGTTAAAACAAATAAATTTAAAAGGACAAAGTTTATGGCGAATCAGTTGCTCCAAGGTCTCGCTTTAACGGGCTTTGTACCAAAACTTGCGAGCACAGATGATGTCTTGGCTGGCCCAATTATGCAACTTTTCACCTAGCAAAATTGCTCGAATGGATCCATCTTGAGTTACTCCGATGTTGATTGTCATGACGGGTGCTTCTCCTTGGACTTTTCTCTTCTTATTACTTAATGCGGGTGTTCCTTTTCCCATGTCTAACTGTTTGAATTGGTCCAAGAGCTCCATGACAACTTTCTTATCAGCCCTTTTCTTCCGCGCTGCTTCTATTCTTTCCCTTTTCGTGGGTTCATATCCCAACCCAAAGGTGGGTTCAGCTGACGGTATTTCTACGATTTCTGGTCTTCCTTGTAAACATCTCCCTAAGCCTTTACCCGGATGGAAACCATTTTCTTTAAAGTACCGTACTACCATCTGAGAGTTCTTGGAATAATTTGGCTTCACTTGATCTTCCTTTTGCACGACAGTAATATATTCAAATGATTGAAAACAAGAGGGCGGTTCAGTGTCCGATGCAATGATGTCAGCTTTGTATACGGCGAGCTCTTTTTCAGCGAAAATAGCGATTAGCTTGGAGCCCACGATGAACTTGACTTTCTGATGAAGACTAGAAGGAACTGCTCCAGCAGAATGAATCCAGGGCCTTCCTAACAGCAAGTTATAGACAGCCGGAATGTGTAAAACTTGAAATTTAATCGTGAAGGTTACTGGTCCTATCTCAACAGGCATTTCAATTTCTCCCATGACTTCCCTCCGAGATCCATCGAAGGCACGGATGATCATACCACTATTTTTCAAATAAGTTTGGTCCATTCCCAGCCTTTCCAGAGTAGAATACGGGCACACGTTCAATGCCGACCCATTATCTATCAGTACTTTGGCCACCATTCTTCCTCTTGTTCTTACAGCGATATGCAAAGCCCGAGTATGACCTGTTCCATCAGCCGGAATCTCGCCATCAGAGAAAGTGATGATATTTGGGGCTATAATGAGATTGACCATGTCATGTAGATTGTCTGGCGTGAAACTCTCGGGCACATGAGCATCCTTGAGGATCTTTATTAAAGCATTCCGGTGCACCTCAGAAGTGAGCAGCAAACCCAACATCGAAATATGGGCTAGGGATTTCCTAAGCTGTTCCATGATATCGTAATCGACCTTTCCTAAAGCTTTGGTGAATTCTGACATCTCCTGATCTGTTGGATGGTTGGAGCACTCTCCTTCTTTGTCCTTACCCTTCCTTTTTCTTTCCACTTCAACAGAGGTATAAAGGCGCCCTGACCGAGTCATTCCCCCTACTTCTGTTACGGGCTCTCCGATGCCCTTGTCAGGTGGGTAATTCCATGGGACGTTATGAAGACTGGGTATTGGTGCTTGAGTTATGGTGGGAAGAGTTATCCTTGGGTTTACGGGCAAAGGGATTGTTACAGCTGAAGGGTTGGTGAGGACGGGTAGAGTGGTGGGCACATTTGGCTTCTTTGGCAAGACTAAAGGCAATTTAGGTCGTGTGTTTCCTTGGTTATTGGTTTGAGGTTCAGGTCGAGCCATAGCGATCATGGGTTCAGGTTCGAACAACGTATTAAGGAAAAGAGGATAAGGGGAAGGGTCTAGTAAGGCTCCTATGGTTAAGTCCATGCCAGGGAGATAAGATTGCGCGGTTAGGACGGAAGGATTTTGGTATTCGGGCTCCTTTAAGGCACGAATTGTCCCTTCTGAGATTGTGGTAAGTGTGTTGCATAGGGGGTCCTCGCTTGCATTTCCGCTTCCCAATGATATGTTTTCCTGAAGCTTGTAACCCATGGCCTTCGCTATTGTAAAGGAAGTTGGACTAGTATTCATTACCTATAACAATGACGACAACAGTTACAAATTAGAGTTTGATTCCTGGAGAAATCTATGCAATGCATGTCCTAGGGTAGCCCTCTTAAAGAGGGAAACTAGTCATGATGTATTGGCTCACTTTTTGGAGATAGGGGATTTGCCCCTGTATGCAGATACCTTACCAGTCAGGTAGGAAACTTCAACCATTCATGCATTCATTCATAAAAATAAAGAAGTACATTAACTTTTGGGTTTAAGATACAAAAGAATTGAAATACATTTTAATAGGGGGAGGGGGAACATTTTCCTTTGGACTTCCACCTATCTACTTTTACAAAAGGGAACACCTAAACTACTCTTAAGTCTTCGGATTCGCCTTCCTTGGATTTGATGTCGAGGAGGTCGTTGAGAGACCTTGTTGATTGATTGCCCCTTGTCTTCTTGGCAACCCTATCTCCGTGAGCATAGAGGGATTGGGGCCCCTCTTATGAAATGGATTGGGATGCATGCAATAAGTCCTTAGGGTTACACGGGAACCCTTAGGGTTTGGGTAGGTTTAATGCAAAGGAGAGTAACGTTGGTGTCACTCTCAATGGGTTGATCATATACATGAGAATGCAGTGACTTGAGCTACTTGGAACTCTTGTCTTGTCATGGGATATTGAATGCATGAACATGAATATGCAAAGAGCATAAAGAGAGAAGGTACAATTGAAGTAAACAAACATGCATGTATGAACAGTTAGACAGGCATTATAACATTATAAATACAAGCATTATAAGAGCAGGTATAAATGAAAGTAAGAGCAGTCGCCCTTTCCTCCGTGATTTTGAAAACGGTGCTCGGGTCCTAAATCCGGCAGAGGTTCGGCTATGCATGGTGTCTATATAAGTATGAGGTTGAGGGTTGACTAATGCATCCTAAAAAGGCTCGGTCCCCGGATCTTCAAACCTAGGCCCACTCCCCGAGGTGGTGCCATGATCGGTTGGTGATCCGAGCGGGGGAACCATCAAGAGGCCGTAGGCGAAGAAACTGACACAGCATCTTGCCCACAACAAATATACCGTTCCCCCTTTCTAACTAGAAAGGACATATCAGGGTATGCAAATATGCAGAATGCGAGTGCACATGCAGTGTGTGTGTGATTTTTAAAAGTGGAGGAAAGGGCCCAACAACTCCCATTCATCCTGTACATCACATTCATGCAAAGCAATTAATAAAATTTAAACATAAAGCGCACCTACAAAACAAAGATGCAAGTGTCAGTATGTGGATGACAAACATAATACAAGATAATATGAGTAGATGCATGTTTTTTGAAAACAATTTTGAAAATTTAGTTTTGAAAATTTGAAGTGAATAGGATTGAACCAAGTTAATTGAAGACTCTACATGGGTAAAGGGTAAAGAGACATGACTAATGGCCTAACCCTCTAAGTGTTCCCCAGTGGGGTCGCCAGCTGTCGCGCCCAAATTTTTCGCACTCGAGGAATACTCACACAAGCGGGAAAAATGCTGTACTCTCTCGTTAGAACTCACCCTCCTAGAAGAATGAGTGCGACTAGGTTTGAATTGAAAAACTGTTTGAATAAAGGGCTTTCAAAAAAGATTTGGAGTCGCCACCTAACTTAATTAAGGTGAGTTAGGTCACCTAAAAACTAAGCATGATTCGAAAACTACACTTAGGATTTTGGAAAACGATTTTTGAAAATATCTCCTCAAGAGAGGGTTTTTAAGAAAAACAGGTTGTTTGGCAACCTTTGGAAAACATTTAGCCCTTTTTTGAAAAATAACTCCTTTTTGGTCTTTGAAATCAGTGATCTAAGTTCGGAGGTTGGTTACGTGTAGGGAAGACGCACTAAGCTATCACCCTACCCCGCCCTTTCGGTACCTACATGTCAATCTACCCTAAATTCACCTATAAGAGTCTTCAACCAACTATAGTTCAATCCTATTTACTTTGAAAAACAATGCTTCAAAAGAAACTAACATGATGCATGATATGCAAGTGCAAGTTAAGAGAATTGAAAAATAGATTTGGAAAGAGATTGATTTGAAATTGATTTGATTTGAAAATAGATTTGAAGAGATAGAATTAAAATTGGAAAGTTTGAAAATTTGGAAATAGAAATTTTGAAATTGGAATTTTGAAAGTAGATTGGAATTTGAGATGTGGAAACCGCACCCATGAGGGTGGAATTGAAAGTTTGGAAAGTGTTGTGACCGCACCTATGAAGGTTGCCTACGTATCCCTTTGGGGGAATCAGGTCAGTCGTAGTTTGGACCGGAGTCCGATTGAAAAGAGATTGATTTGAAAAGAGAGATTGGATTGGAAAAAAGAGATTGAATTGAAAATTGAATTTGATTTGAGATTAGAAAAGGAGATTGAATTTGAGAATATTCGACTTGCTTTGGAAAGATTGATTTTGGAAAAACTTGGTTTTGGAAAGATGGAGGTTTAGGAAACCTAGACTTAGGAAAGGTAGGAGACCTAGGAAAGACTTGAGATTAAGAAAGATTTGACTCGAACATTGGACTTGGAAGATTTGGAAAGATTGGACTTTAGGAAATGTTCGAATTAGGAAAGGCCCGTTTTAGGAAAGCGTCATTTTTGGAAAGTTTCAAATTAAGAAAGTTTTGAATTAGGAAAGTTTCATTTAGGAAAGTTTTGAATTTAGAAATGTTTTGAAAATAAGAAAGTTTTGTTTTAGGAAAGGTTTGAAAAAGGAAAGTTTTCAGTTTAGGAAATGTTTGAATTAAGAAAGTTTTGAGTTTAGAAAAGTCTTAGATTTGAAAAGATGTTGAAGTTTTGGAAAGTTTAGAATTTTGGAGAGATTTAGGTTTAGAAAGATTTAACTTGAGAAAGTTTTAAATTTAGAAAGTTTTGAATTTGGAAAGATTTGAAATTTAGAAAGTTTAAGATTTAGAAAGTTGTAGAATTTTAGAAAATCTTGAGATTAGGAAAGGTTTGAGTTTAGGAAGAGTTTGAAAACTTAGGTTTGAAAAGTTAAGATTTAAAAGGAGGGTAGAATTAGGAAAGGGTTGAATTAGGAAAGATTTTTATGTTCAAGTTTTGGAAACTTAAGGTTTAGGAAAGTGGAAGTTTAGGAAAGATTTGGATTTTGAAATTTAAGGAAAGATTTAAAGTTTAAGTTTAGGAAACTTATGGTTTAGGAAGGAATTGAATTAAGAAAGGTTTGGATTAGGAAGGGATTAGATTTGGTTTCTAAAAACAAGGGTTTGATTTTGTTTCCAAAAAGGGAGGATAGGATCTAGTTTCCTAAACGGGGAGATTGGATTTGGTTTCCTAAAGCAAAGGTTTGATTTTGTTTCCTAAAGGGAAGATTTGATTTGGCAAGGATTTGGAAAGGAAGATTCTAGAAACCCTAGATTTGAAAAATCATAGTTTTGACGTAGAAAATAGGTTTTGGAAACATGTATAGTTTGGATGTGAAAACAAGAGATTTTGGAAACCTAGGTTTGGGGCGAAGTTTGAAAATCATGTTTTTGGAAAGGAAATTAGGGTTTCCTAATTGTGGGCTCTAGGGCTTGACTTGGGCTCTAAGGAAAGAGATTTTTGGAAAGTGCGTTTTTTTGGAAACGAAGGTTTTTCTACAAGGGAATCCTAGGGAGGAATTTTCGGAAAGTGAATTTGAAGAAGGAGTTTTTGGAAAAAGATTTTAAAGAGAAGGAGTTTTGGAAAGTGTGTTTTTGGAAACGTAGATTTTGGAAGGTAGATCTTAGGGGGGAATTTCTAGAAGGGAGATTTTGGAAAAGAGAGTTTTTGGAAAAATTTTTAGGGAGCGTTTTTAGAAAGTGAATTTTGAGGAGAGGATTTTGGAAAGGAGTTGAAAAAGAGAGTTTTGAAAAATAGATTTTGGGAGGGAGTTTTTGAAAACAATTTTGAAGAGGGAAGTTTTAGGAAAGTATGTTGAAAAAGAGATTTTTAGGAAGAGATTTTTGAAAAGAGAGCTTTTTGGAAAACATGTTGGAAAAGAGATTTTTAAGAGGAGCGATTGGAAAAGAGATTTTTAGGAAAGTGAAAAAAGCGTCTCACTTTCCAAAAGCGATTCTAGCCATAAGAGGGCTAGAACCACTTTAAGAAAGTGGTTTTGGAAAACAATAAGATTCGAAAATATAGACCAAAAAGGTCACTTTTAATGTAACACTTTCCTAAAGCAACCCTAGCCATGGAAAGGCTAGAATCACCCTAGAATTGTGGTTTTGAAAACATGTTTTTGAAAAAGAGATTTTGATGAAATTTTGAAAACAAGTTTGAAAACGTTTTGAAAAACAACTTTGAAAACGGTTTTTGGAAGATGCAAGACTATGATATACACAATGCAATTTGGGGTCGTGAACATACAAGGTTAAGGCTTCACCACATAATCAAGGGGGCCGGACCCACGTGGTCTTTGGTTAGACTAAAAGAAAGTCCCCGACACGGTGACTCTCTAATAGTCTAATCCTAAACATGGGCCGGGAGTCCCCTTGTTTCAAGCATGCAAAGAAAGGGCGGGAAAGAGATGGGGAATTAAAATAGAGAAAACCCAAGTGGGTTGGAGAGAGAAGAGAGAGGGGGGAAGTGCAGAAAATTAAAGAGAAAGCCTACCTTGTTTCTTGTTTATTTTGCGCGCCGTGCAGTCTTCGATCTTCGGTCTTCGGTCTTGATCTTCACCTTCGGTCTTCAAGGATTGTCTTCAACCTCCGGATGGCTGCTCTTCCAGTCTTCAGAGAGTGGTTGAAGGCTAGTGTATGAGTGTATGGGGGAGTGTATGAGTGTATAGGAGGCTAGGGTTTGTGTATAGTGGCTACGGTTTGGGAAAACCTAGGAAGGCTAGGGTTTAGGAGGTGCTCGAGCTCTGTATATCGAAATATAGGATTCTTAGGTTAAGTTTGCAGACCCCTTTCACGTTGAATGAGGCTCTGTATTTATAGAAGGAAGGCAAACTTGGCGCCTGTTGCAGTGGCGCCAGGCCAAATTATACACTGGCGCCACTAGTAGTGGTGCCAGGCCATTTTTTGGCTTGGCGCCACTAGTTGTGGTGCCAACCATTTAGGAAACAATTAAAGTCGGCAAGCAACGTATCTTTGACTAGATTTGGGCACCTGTACTAGTGACTACCATGTAAACTTTAGCCTGGCTTCACTAGGAGTGACTCCGGAAAGTCCGGGAATGATTTGAAGGAGCCGGGGATGACCCGGAAGGCCGGAAAGGAGCAAGAACACTTAAAATAGTGTCTTGGAGGTATTTGACTTGAAAAATGAAGATAAGATGTGTCGAAAAGGTCGACTGAGCCTTTAGGGGCAAAACGGTCAACCGGACCGAAAAACTGCCGGGACAGACTCGGACTGTCCCGGAACAAGACTTGGGATCTGGAAACATTATTTAGAATGTTCCTAGAGGTTTCCAGTTTGATTCCCAGAGCTGGCGTGGTTGGAAAAGGAGACCGGCCCACTAGGGGCAAAACGGTCATTTTGTACTGGGTTTGCCGGAACTGACTCGGAATGATCCAGAAAGGTAAGGGGAGGTTGAGAACACTATAAAAAGTATTCTTGGGTCATTACTGGTTTGATACCCAAAGCCAGTGTGGTCGAAGAAGGAGACTGGCCCTCTAGGGGCAAAACGGTCATTTTGTACCGGGTTCATCGGAACTGACTCGGAATGGTCCGGAAAGGTAAAGGAAGGTTGAGAACACTATAAAAAGTAATCTCGGGTCATTACCAGCTTGATACCTAGAGCCGGTGTGGTTCCCGGGGCATCCGGATGCCTAGGGGCAAAATGGTCATCTCGACCGAAAAGTCTCGAAAAAAGTCCTAAGGGTAATTTGGTCATTTTTCACCGAAGTGGGCTAACAGCCACTGGTGTTGACCTAGGTTTTTAGTGTTTCCGTCACTCTAACGGTGTGAGTATTTCCGCTACTCGGACGGGGTTGATGATTTGTGAGTATTTCCGCTACTCGGACAGGGTTGATGATTTGTGAGTATTTTCGCTACTCGGACGGTTCTGCGAGTATTTCCACTAGTCTAACGGTTTTGTGAGTATTTCCGCTACTCTAACGACTTGGCGAGTACTTCCGCTACTCTAACGGTTTTGTGAGTATTTCCGCTACTCTAACGGTTTTATGAATGTTTCCGCCACTCTAATGGTTTTGTGAGTATTTTCGCTACTCTAACGGCTTTGCGAGTACTTCCGCTACTCTAACGGCTTTGTGAGTAGTTTTGCTTCTCGAACCGTCTCGAGGAATAAACTGTCTCGAGAGAGGGATTGGAAAGGGGTCTTACCGTCTCCGAAGAGACGTGCCTGGATTGGAACCGTCTCGAGGAATAAACTGTCTCGAGAGAGGGATTGGAAAGGGGTCTTGCCGTCTCCGAAGAGACGTGCCTGGATTGGAACCGTCTCGAGGAATAAACTGTCTCGAGAGTGGGATTGGAAAGGGGTCTTACCGTCTCCGAGGAGACGTGCTTGGATTGTGAGTGTTTCCGCTATTTTGACGGTTTTGTGAGTATTTCCGCTACTCCAACGGTTCTGTGAGTATTTCCGCAACTCCAACGGTTCTGTGAGTAGTTTTGCTACTCGGACCGTCTCGAGGAATAAACTGTCTCGAGAGAGGGATTGGAATTGGAATAAGAAAGGACAATGCCCCTAAGGGCATTTTGGTCATTTTCCCTCCATTTGGGCCTGACAGGCCCGCGAAGCGATGGAAAGATGGAATTTGAACCTAGAGAATTGGTTTCGATTGGAATATGCCCACAATGACTTGAAAACAAGTCTGGACGGAGTGTAAACTGCCGAGCGGTCAAAAATGGGGTGCTTACTGTCCTCGGGATACTCGGATGCCTAGGGGCAAAATGGTCATCTTGACCGAAAAGTCTCAGAATTGGTCCGAAACTGACTAGAAGGCACCTAATCATGCCGGATTGCTTTTAAGACAATCTTGGAAAGGTGGACTTATCGTTCTGAGGACTTAGGTACTTTCTCGAGAAACACGCCGAAATTGGCCCTAGGGACGGTTTGGTCATTTTTCACCGAAGTGGGCTGGCAGGCCTCGGTATTGACCTGGGTTTTGAGTGTTTCCGCCACTTTGGCGGCAGTCTCGTGATACAGGGGTTTGTTGGCAATTCCCTATATCAACTGGTTTACGAGTACTTCTGCTACTCTGACGGTTGCGATGTTTACGAGTTCTTCCACTACTCTGACGGTTCGAAATTATTCCCGAGACTACCTGATCTCGCAAAGCTGCTAAATAGACTTAGCACCTGAGAAATCAACTTTCTCAAAAGGCATGCCGAAACGGACATTTCTGCATTAGCAGGCTAATAGGCGCCATAGGTGAATCGTTCTACCATCTCGGGGACTTGGGGTCTCATCCCGGTCAGCGGGTTTGAAGGGACTTACCGTTCCGAAGAGTTCACTTGGGAACGTGCCGGGTTGGATGATCTTACCACCTTGAGGAATCAAATTTCTCGAAAGGTGTGCTAGATTTAATTGGAATTAGAATTAGAATTGGAAAGGGGTTTTACCGTCTTCGGAAAGACATGCCTGTTGGTATTGGACCAAACATTACCCCCAAGGGCATTTTGATCATTTTGCCTCTATTTGGGCCCAACGGGCCCGTGAAGCTGTTTGATTGACGGGATTAGACTTGGAAAGTTGATTTGACTCAGAATATATCCACATTGACTTGAATACAAGTCTGCATGGACTGTAGACTGCCGAATAGTCAAAAATAGGGTGGTTACAGCAAGCTTGAAAGGGTCTTACCACCTTGAGGGATAAACTTTCTTGAAGGTTCGTGCCAGACTGGAACGGTCTTTGGTTCTTGAGGAATTTGTGCTTTCTCAAAGAACATGCCGGGCTTGGACGGTCTTCCATTCTTGAGGGGTTTGTGCTTTCTCAAAGAACGTGCCAGATTAGCGGACATTCTACATTGGCAGGCTAGCAAGCGCCAGAAATGAGCTGCTCTTCTATTTTAGGGATTTAGGTACTTTTTGGATATGAGTGTAAAGGGGGCTTTACTGATCCGACGTATAAGCCTTCCCAGTGATCTTGTTGTGCTAAATTGAATGGTCTTACCATCAATGAGGGATCAACTTTCTCGAATGACGGGACAACTGGATTTGACTTTGGATTTGAATGTACTTATTCCCTTATAGAAAATGTGCCGGTATAGATTGGATTGACTAATGCAACAGGAGCATTTCGGTCATTTTGCTTCTAATGGGCCCAGCAGGCCCGCGAAGCAGTTGTTTGATTGGACTGGATCTGGAAAGCCGGTTTGGGCTTGAGTATGATTGTGCTAGTTTGAGTGTGCGTCTGGTCAGGCTGGAAATAGCCGAGTGGCCAAAATTGGGTGCTTACAGCCGGCAAAAATGGGGTGCTAACATTGAACAAAAATAGGATGCTTACATTTGCCTCTCTTTTTCTGTCTTTGCTTCCTATATTAATAGCGAGGTGATAGGAGGGACGGGCTTTGAAAATTTTTGTAAACTAGAACTTGAAAATGGATACCTAGCCTAAGGATGAGTTCAAAATTGGGTTTTGGTGAAAAAAAGGACAAAACTGCCTAGAATTTGACACTGGCGGTACTAGGAGAAGTGACTTCCTGGTTTAAAATAACCTTGGCGCCACTAGCAATGGCGCCAGGTTCTGGAATAAAACCAACAAACTTTAGATTCAAAATTTACAATTTGTGTGAAGTTTTAACAGAGCTTGTAAAAGATTTCAAGTGTTAAGTTGTGTGCATTGGAGAAGTGACTTTGGGGATCGTCAGAGAAGTGCCGAAAATGGTCACCGACGTCAGAATAGTTGCCGAAGAAAAAAATTTCGCCAGAGAACTCCAAGAGGTGAGTTTTTTTTTATTTTATGTTGATTTTGACGTTTAGAACTCCGTTTGAGTCATGTAAATAGTGAAAATTGATGCTTTGATGTGCTTTGAATGCTCTGGTGGAGTTATTTTTACATTTTGACACTTGTTTGATCGAATTTGGGTAGTTTTACAAGTTTATGTAAAAGGGATTTCTGCAAGAATTGGGGATTTACTCCTACAGCTTTGAGTATTGAGTTTTTCGGCTAGATTTTTATACTATGTGCCTTAGAAACATGTGTTTAACAGCCGTATGCAATTTCGTGATTTTCTGAAAATGTCTTAAATTTTTATTTTTTGAAAAATAAAAAAATAGATTAAAAATAAGAAAAATTAGAAAATAATTAAAATATCTAACTTTAATCTCTAGAAAAAAGTGAGAACATTTTAGAAAACATTTGAAGTGATTTTGAAAAGTTTTGGCTCAAATTTTGGAAACTCTTGAGTTTTTTGAAAATTAGAACATGTCTTTGAAATTTTAAAAATCTTAAAAATGTGCACAGATTATTGTGTATGTGTTGGTATTATGTGATTGTGATATTGTGAAGTGCATTGTTTATGTTTTGTTGGAGTGTCGTGGGCATTGTAGGGGCCATTTTTAAATGAAACTCTGCCAAAATTTTTTGAAATTAAGGAAAAAGTTAGAGAAATTTTTTAAATGAAATCTTTTTTAAGGGAAAAGATATAAAACATTTGAGGGATGGGCCTTTTTGGAAGAGAAGGCCCTAAGAAACTTGGGGGGCCCTAAACTATTGGAAGAAAAACTTTTGGAGGAAACACTTTGAAAACTTCGAAAATGGATTTTGAAATAAAAAACCTTGGAATTTGATAAGAATTTTGAAAAGCAAAATTTTTGAGGATTAAAACCTTGGGAATTTTTTAGGACTGATTTTGGATAGGACTTTTAAAGGAAAAAACTTTTGAAAACCTTAAAACTTGAATAGAGTAGAAAGCTTTTTAAGGAATAAACTTGGAATGGGCTTTGATTGAAATTTTCTGAGATTTGATTTTGAAATGAACTGATGACCTTAAATTAGAAACCATTTGGATTTAAAACTTGAACAAAACGTGTAGAAAATTCATTTTAACTTGCAATTGACTTTTTGAAGGCAAAATGTTTAGAAAATTCATTTTGACTTGAAATGGAAAACCTGTTGAAAGCCAAAATGTATAGAAAATTTTTTTTCACTCGAAACTTGATATTTTTTTAAGACAAAATGTACAGAAAATTCATTTTGATTTGAAAGTTGACTTTTAAAATCAAAATGTATAGGAAATTCATTTTGACTTGAAACTTGAATTTTTAATAGACAAAATGTGTAGAAAATTCATTTTGACTTGAAACTTGACTTTTAAAATCAAAATGTGTAGGAAATTCATTTTAACACGAAATTGAAAATCTTTTGAAAGCAAAATGTATAGAAAATTCATTTTCACTTAACATTTGAAATCTTTTTTCACTTTATATCTTCTTTTTTTTTTATGTATCTCTTACCCTTTTGAGCTATACTTACCATATGTCAACTTTCTTACCTTCATTTTTAGGATGGCTGACGTGAGCGATGACGGTTCGGAGAGGAGGCGCCGATCTGGGAAAGGTCCCCGCACGGATTCTACTGGTAATTCTAGCCACTCCAGGTGTAGTTGGAGATCTGTTAGTGGGGCATCCTCCAATCAAAGCGGAAGGGGGAGTAGACCTCCAATCAACCCCTTCCCTCTAGTTGAGCCGGCCTTCGAGGAGGAGATGGATGCAGAGGATGAGGTACCGGGCCTTAGTGACCGGGTGAAAGGTTATGGGAGGGTCTCCTCTAGACATAGGCAGATAGATGCTGATCTTAGTGATTTGAATATACCGGATATTCCTTCATTGGGAGACCCCGCCTATCATCCTAGCGTCTACTCTCGATAGCACTTGCCTCCTCCACAGGTACACACATCATTCAGAGGGGTCGTCCATCTTGCTTTCAACACCATGTAGTGGGCAACTCCATCTTACTGGGCCTTCTTGGCTGAGATTGGCTTTGGAGCATTTATGGAATTACAGGTTAACCACCTAAACAAACATCTGGTGCTAGCCCTGATTGAGAGGTGGTTTGGTGAGACGGGTACTTTCCATTTTGTAGGCTTCGAGCTGGGTCCTACTCCCTTGGATTGGGCCATCATTATGGGGCTTTCTTTCGTTAGTCGAAGGATCACCCTACAATTAGTCAGCAGGGTCGATGCGTGTGTTTTGTTGGACTTGCCTCCCCCTGAGCGTTCTGCTTTTCTAGTTTCTTGGCTTAGTCAGGACGAGAGTACCTTTGCTGTTGAGCCACCACCCACCCGACAAGATATTATGAGACGATGACTTATCTTGTACATCATTTTTAGTGGCTTCTGCAAAAACAACAAGTCACTCATCCCCTTTCGAATGGTAGCATAGTAGCTAATATGGGAGTTTTATCTAAGTTGGACTAGGGGTCTTTTTCCTTTGGCTACTTCCTTCAATCTATGTGAGTTCAGACTACTTCCCGTGGGGGCAGTGTGATTGGTTCCTGGCCTTTTCTTGTCTGGTGGAGCTATGAGTACTTGCTGGTCCGTCATCCCGAGGTTATTGAGGTTGACCTCTATCCCCAAGCTTTGAGGTGGGCTAGTGACCGGGTGGCCCAACAATCCAAGATTACTGACTTTGTGACGATACGGGCTAACCTGGAGCTGATCGAAGCAAGGGACGTAACTTAGCAGTCCTTTGTTAGATCAGTTCATTTTGAGGCAGTCAGGTACTTGGTCCCATTGTCTTTATCTAGGGTTTCCTTTCTTAGCAATGATTCTTGGGGGTCCTATATCAGAGCCCATCATTGGCACCAATTCCATGAGCAGTTCCGGTCAGCAGGGGATCTGCCAGAGTACATGTTCGGTGCCTTGATTGAGGCAGTTCCTATTCCATATTAGGAGCGTCAGCCAGGTGCCAGTTTTTTGCTTCCCCTAGAGACTGATTACGCCACACATTTTGGATCTCATTTTGTAGGTGCCTTCACTCAGTTTGAGGTAGTAGTCGGTGATTACGCCATTGGCCAAGAGGTGGTGGATTTATGGTGTCGAGCTGAAAGATATGTGCCCCAGACTAAGTTTAGCCCTGTGAGGGATCAGAAGGACAAGTACTAGACTGAGTAGGACCAGTTCCAGATGGATAGGGATCATTTTTATGCGGAGTTAGCTTCTTTGACGGCATGGTTGGCTTAGATGGGCAGTGGCGAGGTATATTGTCCTTTCCCTCTCTTTATCCTGATGTTGCTTAGTTATTCCTTTACCTTGCTGATTCCAATTTTTTCTTCTTTGTAGGATGTTGCTGCTTCTAGCAGTCGTCCGCCTCCTCCAGAGCCAGGTTTTGGAGACTTCAACCCGGACATTGACTTTGACCTTTGATGAGTGTCCTTTTACATAGGCTTAGATTTTTTCTGTATTCTATCCTAGAGATGTATTCAGTTTCATTGTCAGACAGTTTATTTTGTAAAGTATGCACAGAATGGATATTTATGATGTATGTATGTATTAATACATGGATAGGCAGAGATATTTATGATTTACACAGCTAGGTATATGAATAGATGCATGTACAGGGATAATGATGATGATATATATTTATTACATGAGATGATATTAAGCTGTATTGGTGACTTTTGTTCCTACATGGAGCTATATCCTATGTATGCAAAGCTCATGCCAAAATTTTATCAAAATATATACACATGTTAGGGATGCATCAGTTAATATAAGGAAATGGGGTTCTGAAAAACTATATATCCTTGAAATGGCAACTTCTTCCTTTTCATGGGTTTGGTCTATCCTTTGACTCAACCTTACCTTGACTGGATGATAGCATTTGGTACCTTTTTCAACCTTTTGACCGACTTCAATTTTCCATCTTGGTTTAGTGTATAGGATCATTTAGCTTGAACTATTAACCCTCGAAGCTTTGTTAACTACTTACCTGACCTTTGGCAGAGCGATGAGCAACCAATCTTTTAATTTGAGGAGACTTTGTTTTAGGACCATAATGTAGGCTAAGTTATGGGGTTTCAAAACAACGGGACATGCAGGCTCAAGTTTGATGTTGCTTTCAACAGGGTTTAGATCCATACCATCATTAATTGTTTTTTCTGTAGGGTTAGCATCCTGCTTCAGTTTTGGCAACATGTCTGGCTCATTTGGATCAATCATACAGTTGTCAATTGGGGTGGACTTAAATAAGGTGGTAATGCAGGCCATGGTTTGGGGTTTAACAAGAAAAGAGTAAAGGCTCAAACCTATAGCTTCTATTGGGCATCTTTATCACCTAGGATCACCTTTGGACTTTCCTTCTCACCTTCGCTATATATTTTTTAGGATGCCATGAAATGACTCTTTTCTCTTTTTGGCTCTTACTGTATAGCACGAAATGACTTTTTCTTATAGCCTTTTCTTTTTCTTCCGGCCTTTTCTTTGATATGGCTTTTTTGGTTTTTTGTTTTTTGTTTTTTTGCCTCTTGCCCCTTGGTAATTCTTTCTCTTTGCTTTCCTTTTTTGTCTTTCATTTCTTTTTTCTTTTTACGAGGCGAACATTTCTACCACTTTTCCTCTCAGATCTTTTCCTTAACAATTCAATCTAACCCATTGTGGGCGATGATCCCTAGGTTGGGGTTTTCTTGAAAGGGAAAGTGACCGGCTCAAAAGGTTTAACAATGGTTGCTTTTGACTGTATGGGAAATGAAATGAGGGTCTCTCTTCATTTTGAACTAGATTGCTTGATCCATAGAGCCTTTATGTCGACTCAACTCAATGGGAGATGAATGCCATGCTTTGCGGAGTTCTCAGTTATCTGTTTGGCCCAGTGTGGGAGGATGGTCTTGGATCAAGGTTTGACAAGAAATCTTCACTTTTTGTAAGGCACTAGTGGGTTAAACAAAGGGATATACATTTTTTAAAAAAAAATGAATGATGGCTCCTCGCCCTTTTGATAGTATGGCCACACATCACTTAGCTTCGGTGTCTTGCAAGTGTTGCTTTCGGGGTAGTTTCCTCACTCATTGTCATCTTCTCTCTTTTTGGAAAGTTGATCAGTCGGCGAGTGGTTAACTCATACTATCATACCATTTAAGTCAGGTCCTCCATTAAGATAGATCATGGCCTTCGTGTAGGAAACATTCACCATTTATAAGAAAAATATAAGATAACAGTAATGAATGAAAAGACTATCATTTTTTTATCGCAGTGAAAATCATGGAGTTCTTAAGCAGAGTGGAAATGCAAACATCAATTTAGAGATGAAAAAATAAAAGGAGATAGAAAGAAAGTGGGTGAAAACACCCCTCTCTTGTACACTTTTTGTCGAGAATCCCTTTTAGTATGGTTTTTGGACGATGCCCACATTTTTTATGCTCCATCCGTCATTGAGTTCCTAGGCCAAATCAAGGCAGGCAGAGGCTTCTGATAGGGCTCTAAGTGAATCAGCAATGATGGTGCAATTGTCAGCTTCGTTAGCCCTTTTGTTTTCCTTAATTGCCTCCTTAATCTCTTCAATAAACAGGTTGGCTAGCTCGCCTCCCTGTAGCTCGAATGGTTCCATAGGTGCCCTTGGCTCTTGATGTCCTCAGCCCATATCTTCATAGTCAAACTTAGTTGTGGGCCATGGGTTCTCTGACAGATGGTGTTTAGCTACGACATACTTAGAGTGCAAAAATTCCTCACCCCAACCATCAGCGGCCATTTCTTTCGAAGGGGGCCCCCTCCATAGGCGCAACTTCTTCCACAGGCCATTAAGAGGGATCATGTACTTTGTCATGATCGTAGAGATAGATTGGGCATGGCGGGAACTCTTCTTCCCAATCACCTTCTTCTTCAGTCTCCCAATTCCCATCATAGTCTTCGACCACAATCACATCCAGTTCATCCCCCTCTTCTATTTCTTCTAATATCAAGTTGACAGCGTGATCCGGTAGAGGGTTTGTGGTTACATTAGGAGCAGGAGGGGGATTCACTGGTTGTAGGTCAATAGTCTTGTTATCGACCAAGTTTTAGATTTTGTGCTTGAGAGAGAAGCAGCTTTCAGTGTTGTGGCCTTGGCTACACGAATGATACTCACATGTGAGGGTGCCATTAAAGTTTGGAGGTAGAGGGCTAGGCAATGGCCGGGCAGGTATGGGTTTTAGGATATTGCTCTTTAGGAGGTTATGGTAGGCTTCGATTTGGGTGCAGGCTAAGGCATCGAAGTTACAAAAACATCGGACCGGCCTATTGAAATTAGGTCGTGCCTCAACAGAGCCAAAGTTGGGTGCTTGGGCAGGTATGTTTAGAGTGGCCATGGGTAAGATAGAGTGAGACTGAAGTGGTGGATGGTATTGAGGCGATTGAATGAGTAAGATGGCATACACCTCGCTTTCCTTCTTGATTACTACCCTTGTAGTAGCCACCTTTTTGGCTATATTGGTAGAACTTTCTCCAGCTTTTGCATGGGGGTCCGTAATCCTCCCTGTCTTGAGTCCGTTCTCTATCATTTCCCCTTGCATGATGAGCTCAGAAAAACTTTTCCCCACAGTCGTGCAGAGCTTCTCGTAGTATATGCCTTGGAACGTATGCACAAACAAGTGCACGTAGTCCTTTTCTTCCAATGGGGGATTGACTTGCACAACTACTACTCTCCATCTAAGGGCATAGCTCTTAAAGCTTTCCTTCTCACCTTTACTCATCATCATTAGGGACCACCGATCAGAAGTAAGGTTGGTATTGTGATGGTATTGAGCTTTGAATGCATTAACCATCTCGATTCAAGTTGTGATCTTCCTTAGGTCTAGTTGGACAAACCATTGCAAAGCAGACCTAGTAAGACTATGTTGAAATAGTTGCATGAGGAGCTTTGGATCGTTGTCATGACCACTCAATGCCCCAATATAAAGGCAAAGGTGGGCAATAGGATTACCAGTACCATCATATTTTTGAAAGTTGAGCATTTTGAACTTGGCCGGTCTTGGATGGTCCAAAAAGAAACACAACTCATCATAGGATGTGAGCCCAAAAGAGTCATGGCCGTGGAGACTTTGTAGCGAGTCCTCTAACCCTTGAACTTTCAGACTAAGAGTGTCAAGGGAAGTTCTTTTCACAACGGGCAAGATCAGTATGGTTTCCTCTTCTTCAGTATTAACCCCTTTGGGATCCTCCTTGTTCTTCCCCATAACGTCAGATTGTAGCACAACCCTTGGGTTAGTAGGTTCAGGGTCCTTGAGAAAAACAGTGTATGATGACGGGGCCAAAGCAGCTTCCTTTATGGCCATGGACTAGATGAGCTTGAACATCTCATCGATCTTGGTTCTTATTTCATTGACTTCTTCACGAGAGACAGAGGAAGATTCGTCAAAATTGGCTACCATTAGTGCAGCTCTTTGTCAAGTAATGATGGGGTCTCTAAGTGGATGTTGGTTTTTCTTTAGGAGTAATGATGGCTTTCTATGGTGCAGTTTCTGTAAAAGAAAAAGAACGAAAAGAAAAACAAGGACACAAACCACAAGCCACAAGTTAGTTTTTGACATTTGGAAAGCTTTATGTAATGCAGGCTTTCAGGATTTCCCTTCTTTAGAGAGAGACTAAATATGATGGATTTGGCTAGCTTTTTTGAGATCGGGGGTTTTCCCCTGTATGCAAATACCTTACCGTTTGGATGGGAACATTCATTCATTCATTGAATCATACATGAAAAATAAAGAAGTACATTGAATTTTAGAGTTTAAATAAAATAGAATTGAAATACATTTTAATAGGAGGAGAGGGAACAATTTCTTTGGGACTTCCACCTATCTACTTTTACATTTGGGATCCTAAACTACTCTTGAGTTTTTAGATTCGCCTTCTTTGGATGGGAACATTCATTTGGATGGGAACATTCATTCATTCATTGAATCATAGATGAAAAATAAAGAAGTACATTGAATTTTAGAGTTTAAATAAAACATAATTGAAATACATTTTAATAGGGGGAGAGGGAACAATTTCTTTGGGACTTCCACCTATCTACTTTTACATTTGGGATCCTAAACTACTCTTGAGTTTTCAGATTTGCCTTCTTTGAACTTGATGTTGAGGGGGTCGTTGAGAGACCATGTTTGATTTCTCCTTGTCTTCTTGGCAATCCTATCTCCTTAAGCATAGATGGATTGGGAACCCTCTTATGGAATAACTTGAAATGCATGCTATGATTCCTTAGGGTTACATGGGAACCCTTAGGGTTTTGGTAAGTTTGATGCAAGGGAGAGTGAACTTGGTGTCACTCTCCTTGGGTTGATCATATGCATGAAGATGTAGTTGCTTAAGCTACTTTGGAACTTTTATCTTGGCATGGAATATTGAATGCATGAACATGGATGCATGAAGTAGAGAGAGAGATAATGCATTTGTAAAGTAAACATGTATACATGAGCAGTTATAAAGGCATTATAATAATAGGAATACAAGCATTATAACAACAGGAATAGACAAGCTTAGAGGAAAGTATTGCAGTTGCCCTTTCCTCTATGGTTTTGAAATCGATGTGTGTGTATTAAATCTGGCAAAGGTTCGACTATGCATGGTCTCTATATGAGCATGAGGTTAAGGGTTTACTAATGCTTCCTAAGAAGGCTCAGTTCCCAGATCTTCAAATCTAGGCCCACTCCCCTAGGTGGTGCCATTATCGGTTGGCGATCCGAGAAGGGGAACCATCAAGAGGCCGTAGGCGAAGAAACTGATATAGCATCTTGCCCACAACCAATATACAATTCCCCTTTCTAACTAGAAGGGACATAATCATGTAAAGAATGCAAGTATGCAAATGCTTGTGCACAATGCAGTGTGTGTGTGTGTAAAATTTTAAAAAGTGGAGGAAAGGGCCCAACAACTCCCATCCATCCTCTCCATTCCATACATTCATGACATACATGGTAGTTAATATAACATGAAATAAAATCTGAACAAAGGTCCACCTACAAAAATAAATATGCGAAAATCAGTACTTGAATGATAAACTTAATGCAAGATTGAATAATTGAATGTAATTGAATGCAAGCAATGCCATGTTTTTTAAAAAAACTTTGAAAAGTTTGATTTTGAAAATATTGAAATGGTTAGAATTGGACAAATTAATCAAAAACTCCAAAAGGGTGAGGGTGAAGAAACATGACAATGGCCTAACCCACCCAGAGTCCCCAATGGAGTTGCCAGCTGTAGCGCCCCAATTTTTCCCACTCGAGGAAAATACACACAAGTGGGAAAAACATAGTACTCTCTCGTTAGAACTCATCCTTCTAGAAGGACAAGCGCGAATAAGTTTGAATTAGAAATTGATTCGATTAAGGGCTTTTCGAAAAAGGTTTGGAGTCGCCACTAAACTTGATTGAGGTGAGTTAGGTCACGTAAAACTAAGCACAATCCAAAGATTACACTTAGGGTTTTTGAAAAGATTTTGAAAACTTCCTCAAGATAGGGTTTTTAGAAAATAGGTTGTTTGATAACCTTTGAAAAAATTTAATCCTTTTTTAAAAATAACTCCATTTGGTCATTGAAAACAGTGATTCTAGGTTCAGAGGTTGGTTATGTGTAGGGAAGAAACACTAAGTCATCACCCTACCCCGCCCTTATGGTACCTATATGTCTATTCACCCTAGGTTCACTCATTTGGAATCTTTGATTAATAAATGTCCAATTATATCCACTTTAGAAAAGAACCTTTAGAAAGAAAATTAATATGACGTATGACATGCAAGTGAGAGAAAAATGTTTCGATTTTTGAAAATAGATTTGAAAAGACTTAATTTGAAATTTGAAAAAAGGTTTTAGAAATTGAAATTGGAGATTTGAAAATAGATTTTGGAATTAGAAACTTAAAATAGATTAAGGAATTGTAAACTTGAAAAAAGTTATGGGATTGGAAACTTGAAAAAGGTTATGACTGCACCCATGAATGTTGCCTACATATCCCTTTTTAGGAATCAGGTCAGTCATAGTTCGGACAAGAGTCTGATTGAAAATAGACACTTTAAGGTTTGAAAGGATTATGATTTGAAAAATGATTTGATTTGAACTTGGAATATAAGATTGAGTCTTGATTTGAAATTGAACCTAGACTTAGAATTTGAACTTAGAAAATGGTTTGAACCTTGAAAAAAAACTTGGACTTGACTTGGGAAAAATATAGCTGAGTTTTGAAAACATTTTCACTTAGATTAGAAAACCATCTCGGTTTAGAAAGTAGTTTTTGAAATGGGTTGAAGCTTCCTAATTTGGGATTAGGGTTGAACTAGGGTTTAGGCCTCCTAGGGTTTAGGTTACCTAAAATTGGAACATTGAATTGGAAAGGATTTGATTGAGATTTGAAAAAGTTCAATTTTAGAAAATTGAGTTTAAGAAAGGTTTGAATTAAGAAAGGTTTGAACTAAGAAAGTGGGAGTTAAAGAATATTTGAAAAGAGATTTGATTTGATTTAGAAAAAACTTGACTTAACCACTTGATTTGAATGATTTAGAAAGTTAGATTTAGGAAAGACTAGATTTTAGAAATCTTTGAATTAGGAAAGTTTTAAAATGGAAAAGTTCCATTTTAGGAAAGTTTCATTTGGGAAATTTTTGAATTTATAAAGTTTGAACTTAGGAAAGTTTGAATTTAGAAAGATTTGAATTTTGGAAAGTTGGGACTTAAGCAAGTTTTAAATTTAGAAAGATTTGATTATTATTTCCTAAAATAGAAGAATATATTTTATTTTCAAAAATAGATAATTTGATATGGTTTCTAAAATTAATGGATTTGATTTAGTTTTCTAATTGGGAAGATTTGATCTAGTTTTCTAATTTGAAAGATTGGATTTGACATGGAATTGGAAAGCTATGATTTTGGTGTAAAAAAAAAAAACAGAAGAGATCTTGGAAATCTAAGATTTGATGTAGTGAATGGAGGTTTTGGAAACTTATGATTTGAACCAAAAAAGGAAGAGAATTAGGGTTTCCTAACCATGAAATCTAAGACTTGACTTAGACTCCAAGGAAAAGAGTTTTTGGAAAGTAAATCTTTTGAAGTGAATTTCTAGGAAGAAAGTTTAAAAGAATTTTTAGAAAGTAGACTTGTGAGGGAAGTTGAAAAGAGTTGTCAGAAAGTAGCTTTTTGAGGAGAGCTTTTAGAAAATATTTTGAAAAGTAATTTTGGAAAAGGGCTTGAAGAGAGTTTTTGGAAAGAGATTTAAAAAGCAATTTGGAAAGGAGTTTGAAAAACAATTTGGAAAGGAGCTTGAATATAGACTTTTGAGATCCTTTGAGTGTCTCACTTTCCTAAAATGATTCTAACCATGAAGAGATTAGGACCATTCTAAGTTGGTGGTTTTAAAAACAACATGGATTTAAAGCATGGATCAATATGATCACGTTGAATATCACACTTTGCTAAAACAACCCTAACCATGGAATGGCTAGAATCATCTTAAGATTGTGATTTTGAAAACAAGTTTTGACAAAGAGATTATGAATGCAAGTTTGAAAAAGGATTTTGATGCAAGTTTTGAAAACGGATTATGATACAAGTTTTGAAAACCACTTTGAAAAAAGGTTTTGAAGGGATGTATGAATATGACATGTACAATGCAAGTAGGGTTGTATGAACATACAAGGTTGGCTTCACCACATAATCAAGGGAGCCGAATTCATATGGTCTAAGGTTGAATTAGAAGAAAGCCCCCGACACAGTGACTTTCAACAATCCTTCCTACACATGAATCGGGGATTCCCTTGTTCCAAGCATGCAAGAAAGGGGGGGAGAAGATAGGGGTCTAAAATAGAAGAAAACCCAAGTGGGTTAGGAGGAAAAAGAGAGAAAGGGGAAGTACGTAAACATAAAAAGGAAGCCTACCATGTTTTCTTCTTGTTTTGCTTGCTTTATTTGCTTTGCTTTGCTTGATCCTTGAGAGCTTCCAAGTTGCTGCACCTTGAGTATTCAATGGAGGCTTTGGAGACTTGTGTATAAGTGTATGGAGTGTGTATAGGTGTTAGGGTTAAGTGTATGAAGGCTAGGGTTTGAAGAGACTAGAGAAGCTAGGGTTTTAGAGAGACTTCGAGCTCTGTAATTTGAAGAACAGAGTTTTTTGATTGAGTTTGCGAACCTTTTCTACGCAGGGGGAGGCTCTGTATTTATAGACACAAGACTGACTTGGTGCCTGTTGTAGTGGTGCTAGGGTAATTTTCTTTCCCATGCCACTAGGAGTGGCACCAGGCCAATCTTTGGCTTGGCGCCACTGCTAGTGGCACCAGCAACTTAGGAAATGTTTTAGGTCGGCAAGAAACGTATCTTTCGACCCTTGATATGCAAGGCAAAAGATTTGGGCACCTATATTAGAGACTTCCATGTAATTTTTGGCTTGGCTCCACTAGAAGTGACTCCTGAAGGTTCGGGAATATTTCAGGAGGCTGGGAATGGTCCAAAAGTCCAGAAATGGGTAGAAACCCTTGAAATAGTATCCCGGGGTAATGGACTTGAAAAACAATGTCGGCATGGTCAACCGAGTTATTAGGGGCAAAACGGTTAACTAAACCGGAAAACCACCGAAATGGACTTAGAATGACTCATGAGAGGACTTGAAGGTTGAAAACACTAGCTAGAGTGTTCCGAAAGGTTTCCAATTTGATACCCAAAGCTGATCTGATTAAAAAAGGCAACCGGCCCATCAAGGGCAAAACGGTCATTTTGTACCAGGTTTGCCGGAATGGATTCGGAATGCTTCGAAAAGGTGCTAGAAGATTGAAACTACTACTAAAAGTATCCTCAGAAGGTAACTGGTTTGATACCCAAAGCCGGTGTGGTTCTCGAAGGCCCTCGGATGCCTAGGGCAAAAACGATCATTTTGGCTGGATAGTCTCGGAATTGGTTCGAAACGAACTGGAAGGCACTTGAACATGCTGGATCGTCTTTGGGACTATCTTGGAAAGATGGACTTACCACTCTGAGGACTTAGGTACTTTCTCAAGAACTGTGTCGAAAAAGGCCTAAGTGGCAGTTTGGTTATTTTTCATCAGAGTGGGCCAGCAGGCACTGGTGTTGACCCGGGTTTTGAGTGTTTTCGTCACTCTAACGTTCTGTGACGAGTTCATTTCCAAAGGTATCTCATCCTTTGCTAAATGTGTCATGGCCAAGAGGCGAGTTCAGTCCCATGACAAAGGGGGTTTGTTAGCAATTCCCAATGTCGACCTGTTTGTGAGTGTTTCTGCCACTCTGACAATTGTGATGTTTGTGAGTGTTTCCGTCACTCTGACAATGCACGTTCACTTTAATGGTGCGCGTCCAATTCCAAAATCAAATCTGATACGCCTTTCAAGAGAGTTGATCCCTCAAGCGGTAAGACCATCCAATCCAGTATGTTTTTCAAGAAAACTCTTCGGAACGGCAACTCCCTTCAAACCCATCGACCGAGACACGACCCCAAGTCCTCGAGATGGTAGAGCGGTCCACCTTTGGCGTCTGTTAGCTTGCTAATGAAGAATGTCCATTTTTCGGCATGTCTTTCGAGAAAGTTGATTCCTTAGACGATAAGTCCACCTAGCAGCTTCCCAAGATCAGGTAGTCTCCAGAATGAACGTGAACTGTCAAAGTGGCGGAAACACTCATAAATATCGCAACTGTCAGAGTGGCGGAAACACTCGTAAATAGGTCAACATTGAAAAATTGCCAACAAATCCCCTATGTCAAGGGACTGAATTCGCCTATTAGCCGTGACACGTTTACCAAAGGATAAGATAACTTTGGAAACCAACTCATCACAGACCATCAAAGTGACGGAAACACTCAAAACCCGGGTCAACACTCGGATGAAAAATGACCAAACTGCCCATTGGGCCATTTCGGGCACATTTCTTGAGAAAGTACCCAAGCCTTCAGAATAGTAAGTCCACCCTTCTAGAATTTTTTTCAAAGACAATCCGGCATGTTTAAGTGCTTTCCAGTCGATTTTGGCCCAATTCGTGGACCATTTTGCCCCTTGGCATTCGAGTGCCTCTAGGAACCACACCGGCTCTAGGTATCAAACCGGTAACCTCCCGAGAATGTTTCTAATAGTATTCTTGACCTTCCACTACCTTTCCAGATTATTCCGAGTTAATTCCGGTAAACCCAGTACAAAATGACTATTTTACCCTTGGTGGACCGGTCTCCTTTTCTGACCACACCGGCTTTGGGTATCAAACCAGCACTCCCTTAGAACACTCTGGATAGTGTTTTCAACCTTTATGTCCGCTCATGGATTATTCCGAGTCCATTTCGGTGGTTTTCTGGTCTAGTTGAGCGTTTTGCGCCTAATAGCCCGGTAGCTAATTCCGACATTGTTTTTCAAGTCCTTTACCCCTAGGACACTAATTCAATGGTTTCTATCCATTTCTGGCCTTCCGGAGTAGTCCCGACCCTCCGAAACATTCCCAGACCTTTCAGAGTCACTCCTAGTGGAGTGAGACTAAAAAATGCATGGTAGTCACTAGGACAGGCACCCAAATCTTTTACCTTGCATATCAAGGGTCAAAGATATGTTTCTTGTCATCCTTAAATATTTCCTAAGTGGCTGGAACCACTAGTAGTGGCCCCAATGGGATTTTAAGCCTAGTGCCACTGCAACAGGTGCCAAGTCAATTTTCTACCAATAAATACGGAGGCTCCTCCCTGCGTAGAAAGGGTCGGCAATCTAACTCTAGAAACTCTCTCTCTCTCAATATACAGCCCTCGAACTCTCTCTAAACCCTAGTTTCTTAGGCTTCTTCAAACCCTAGCCCCCATACACTTTAAACCTAGCATATATACGCGCCTATACAAGGCTCCAAGCCGACCATTGAAGACTCAAGATGTTGCTATCTCTAAGCTCTAGAAGATCAACGCGAAGTAAAGCAAGCAAATCAAAGAAGACGCAAGGTTGGTTTTCTATTTACGTTTACGCAATTCTCCCCTCTCTCTTCTCTCTGCTAACCTACTTGGGTTTTCCTCTATTTTAATCCCCTATCTTCTCCCCCCCCCCCTTCATGCATGCTTGAAACAAGGGTTTTTTCAATTCATGTGTAGGAAGAATGATTGAAAGTCACCGTGTCGAGGGCTTTCCTCTAATTCGACCTTAGACCATATGGATTCGACCCTCTTGATTATATGGTGAAACCTAAACCTTGTACATTCATGACCCTACTTGCATTGTGCATATCATACTCATACATCCCTTCAAAAAAGAAAAATGTTTTCTAAACTTGTTTTTAAAAACTTGCATCAAAATCTCTTTCAAAACTTGCATTAAAATCTTCTTTTTCCAAACTTGTTTTAAAAAATCACAATCTTAAGATGATTGTAGCCACTTCATGGTTAGGGTTGTTTTAAGAAAGTGTTACATAAGCTTTGGGTGTTAGCCCTAAATTATTTTTTTAATACCACAATTCTAAGGTGATTCTAGGCATTCCATGGTTAGGGCCACTTTAGGAAAGTGTTATATTTAAAGTGACTATCATGGTCCATATTTTCAAATCTTTGTTGTTTTCGAAACCACAATCCTAGAATGATTCTAATCTTTCTATGGTTAGAGTCGGTTTAGGAAAGTGAGATATTTTTTAGAGACTTTTAAAAGTCGATATTCCATTGTCTTTCCAAATCGCTTTTTGAAATTCTCCTTTCCAAAACCTCTTTTTAAATCCTCTCCAAAAATCTCTTTTTTAAACTTACTTTCTAAAAATCTCTTTTTCTAAAATATCTTTTCAAACTTACTTTCCTAAAACCTCTTTCCAAAAATCTCTTTCCAAAAGCTCTCTTCAAAATTCTATTCTCTAAAAACACTCTACCCATATTCATTCTATCTTGCATTAAGTTTGTCATTCAAATACTGACTTTTACATATTTATTTTTGTTGGTGGACCCTTGTTCACATATTTATTTCATATTATATTAACTGCCATGTATGAATGAATGTATGGAATGGACAGGATGGATGGGAGTTGTTGGGCTCTTTTCTCCAATTTTCAAAAATCACACACACACTGCACATGCACTTGCATTCTATATATTTGTATTCTCTACCCTGATATATCCCTTCTAGTTAGAAGCGGTAACGGTATATTGGTTGTGAGCAAGTTGTTGTGTCAGTTTCTTCGCCTATGGCCTCTTGATGGTTCCCCCGCTCAGATCACCAACCAATAATGGCACCACCTCCGGGAGTGGGCGTAGGTTTGAAGATCTGGGAACCGAGCCTTCTTAGGAAACATTAGTAAACTCTCAACCTCATGCTCATATAGACACCATGGATAGTCGAACCTCTGTCAGATTTAGAACATGCACGTCGTTTTCAAAACCTTGGAAAAGGGCATTTGCTTTACTTTCCTTTATATTTGTTTATTCCTATCGTTATAATGATTGTAATCTTACCGTTATAATGCTCGGCTAACTGTTCATGCATGCATCTTTACATCAATCGCATTCTCTCTCCTTATACTCTTTGCATCCATATTCACGCATACAATATTTCATCTCAAGACGAGAGTTCCAAAGTAACTCAAGTCACTACACTCTCATGCATATGATCAACCCATCGAGGGTGACACCAAGGTTACTCTCCCTTGCATTAAACCTACCCAAACTCTAAGGATTCATTGCATGCATTTCAAGTCATTCCATAAGAGGGGCCCCAATCCCTCTATGCTCACAAAGATAGGATTGCTAAGAAGATAAGGGGCAATCAATCAACAACGTCTCTCGACGACCTCTTCGACATCAAATTTAAAGAATGTGAATCCGAAGACTCAAGGGTAGTTTTGGATTTCAAATGTAAATTAGATAGGTGGAAGTCCAAAGGAAAATGTTTCCCTTTCCCCTATTAAAGTGTGCACTATTTCCTCTTGTTCTCTAAATTCAAAGTTCCATGTATTCTTTTACTTTTTGCAATTGAATGTATGAATGAACGCATGTTCCCACTCAAGCGGTAAGGTATTTGCATACAGGGGCAAAACCCCTATCTCTCAAAAGTGAGCCATCATATTTAGTCTCTCTCTCAAATAGGGACACCCTAGGGAATGCATTGCATAGAGCTCTCTAAAAACCAAAAACTAACTTGCGGTTTGTGTCCTTATTTTTCTTCTTCTTTCTTTTTCATTTACAGAGATCATACCATAACGAGTCAACATTGCTCCAAAGAAAGGTTAACATCCACCTAGAGACCCCATTATCACCCGACAAAGAGCATCACTTGTGGCTGCCAACCCTGAAGAATCATCTCCAATCTCTCAAGAGGAGGTCAATAAAATGAGGACCAAGATTGATGAAATTTTCAAGCTCATTCAAACCATGGCCATGAAAGATGCTATAGCAATCCCATCGTCGTCCATGACTTTTTCCAAAGTCCCTGAACCTGCTAACCCAAGAATTGTGCTTCAATTTGATGATGCTGGAAAGAACAAGGAAGATGCCAAGGGGGCTAATACTGAGGAAGGAGAAACCATATTGCTCTCACCTACTATGAAAAGGACTCTGCTATACCCTCTCAGTTTGAAAATCCAAGGGCTAAAAGATTCACTGCGAAGTCTCCACAACTATGACACTTATGACTTTACTTTCTATGACGAGTTATGTTTCTTCCCAGACCATCTAAGACCTGCCAAGTTCAAAATGCTTGACTTTCAAAAGTATGATGGCACTGGTAACCCTATTGCTCATCTTCGCCTGTATGTTGGGGCACTAACTAGTCATGGCAATGATCCGAAGCTCCTCATGCAGTTGTTCCAACAGTGTCTCACTGGGTCTGCTCTACAACGGTTTGCCCATCTAGACCTAAGGAAGATCACCACTAGGATTGAGCTGGTCAATGCATTCAAAGCCCAATACCGTCACAACATCAACCTCAATTTCGATCGATGGTCTTTGATGGCAATGATTAAAGGTGAGAAAGAAAGCTACAAGGGCTATGCCCTAAGATGGAGGGAAACCGTTGCACAAGTCAATCCCCTACTGGAAGAAAAGGAGTATGTGCAATTGTTTGTGCACACTTTTCAAGGCATATACTACGAGAAGCTTTGCACTAGCGTGGGGAAGAGCTTCTCTAAGCTCATCATGCAATGGGAAATGATAGAAAATGGTCTTAAGACGTGGAGGATTACCGATCCCTATGCAAAAATTAGAGAAAGCTTGGCCAACATAGCCAACAAAGTGACCACTATAAAGGGAGTAATCAAGAAGGAAAGCTAGGTGTTTGCCATCTTACCCGTTCAACCACATTAATATCGTCCACCACTTCATTCTCACCCTATCTTACCCATGCCCACTCTAAGCATGCCTGCTCAAACACCCAACATTGGCCCTTCTGGGGCACGACCTAATTTCAATAGGCTCACCCAACGCTTCCGTAATTTTGATGCCTTAGCCTACACCCCAATTGAAGCCTATCATAACCTCTTAAAAAACAACATCCTAAAACCCATACCGGCTTGTCCATTGCCAAGTCCCCTGCCCCCCAACTTTAACGACACCCTCACTTGTGAGTACCATTTGGGCGGCCAAGGGCATGACACCGAGAGTTGTTTTTCCCTCAAACATAAAATCCAAAACTTGATTGACAACAAGACCATCGATTTGCAACCGGTGAACTCTACTCCAACCCCCAACATGACCACCCACCCTTTGCCAGACCACGTAGTCAATGTGATACTAGTAGAAATACAAGATGAGGGAGAGTTGGATAAGACCATGGCTAAGGATTATGAAGAGGATTGGGAGGCTGATAAAGAGAATGACTGGGAGATGGATCTCCTAATATGCCCGATCTATCTTTATAACCGTAATGAGGTGCCTGATTCTTTTGACTGGCCAGTTGAGGAGCCAATGTTTATAGAGGAGGATCTTGCTGAAGACATGGTTGTTGATGGATGGGGTGTTGAGTTTATGCACCTGAAATATGTTGCGGATGAACATCGCTTATTAGAGAACCGTTGGCCAGTGACTGAGTTCGACTATAAAGACATGGGTTGGGAGTTAAAAGAGCCAAAGGCACCAACAATGCCATTCAAGTTGGAGGGGGGCGAGTTAGCCATCCTTTTTACGAAAGAGCCTACCACTAAGGACAACAAGAAGGTTAATAAAGCTGACAACGGCACCGTCACTACCAACATGCCCAGAGCTCTAGAGGAAGCTTTGCCTGCCTTCCCTTGGCTAGAAGTTGCGACTGTGAATGGAGTATGGAAGATATGGGCATCATCCCAAAACCCAACTGAGAAGGACTCTCCACAAAAGCATACAAGAGAGGGGTGTTTTCACCCACTTTCTTTCTATCCATTTACATTCCTTTAAAAGAACTATATGCTTTGTCACTAACATAACAAAATGATAGTTTTCATTCATTGCTGTTATTTTATATTTCTCTTATGAATGGTGAATGCTTCCTACGCAAGGGGCATGGTCTATCTTATAGAGGATCTAACTTGATGGGTATGATAGCATGGGTTAGCCACTTACCGATTGGTTAACTTTTCGCAAAAAGAGGGAGGATGAAGATGAGTGAGGAAACCACACAAAAGCAACACTTGCAAGACATTGAAGCTAAGAGATGTGTGGCTAGATTATCAAGATGAAGACGAGCCATCTTTCATTTTTTCATAAAAAAAAAAAAAAATGTGCTTATATTCCCTTTGCTTAGGCCATTAGTGCCTCGCAAAAAGCAAAAATTTCCTTGTCAACCCTAATCCAAGACCATCCCCCTCGTATTGGGGCAAATAGATAACTGAAAACTCTAGGAATGTCATCCATCCTCTATCATGTTAGAGCAATGTTGAAGGCTCTATGGATCAAGCAATCTAGTTCAAAGTGAAGAGAGACCCTCATTTCATTTCTCATGCAGTCTAAAGCAATCCCTGCCAAATCCGTTGAGTCATTTACCTTTTTCGAGAAAACCCCAACTTAGGGATCACCGCCCACAGTAGGTTAGATTGAATTGGTAAGGAAAAGGTCTAAGGAAAAAAAGGGTTGTAGAAGTGTTTGTTTCATAAAAGGAAAGAAAAGAAATGAAGAAAAAAAAAAAGGAAGAAAAGCAAAGAAAGTTGCCAAGGGGCAAGAGGCCAAAAAAAAAGAAAAAAGAGCATATCTAAGAAAAGGCTTGAAGAAAGTCATGTTTGTACCACCTTGAAAAATGTATAGGAAGGGCAAAAGAGGAAAGAGTCATGTTTATATAGAAAGGTCGAAAGCAAAGAAAAGAGTCATTTCATCCTGAGAAATACATAGTAAAGGCAAGAAGGAAAGTTCAAAGGTGATCCTAGGTAATAAGGAAGCCAAATAAAAACTATAGGTTCGAGCCTTTACCCTTTATTGTTAAACCCCAAGTCATGGCCTACATTACAACCCTATTAAAGTCCACTCTGATTGACAATAGATTGCTTGATCTAAATGAGCCAGACGTGTTGCCAAGGCTGATGAAGAATATCGAAAAGATAAAACTTGCCTGAAAAACAATCAAGGATGGTATGGATCTAAACCCCTGCTAAAAGCAACATTAAATTTGAGTCTGCATATCCCATTGTTTCGAAATCCCATAGCTTAGCCTACATTACGATCCTAAAACAAAGTCTCCTCAGATTGAAGAACTGGCTGCTCATCGCTCTGCTAAAGGTCAAGTAAGTTGTTGCCAAAGCTTCAAGAGTTGAAAGTTCCAACCAAATAATCTTGTACACTAAACCAAGGTAGAAAATCAGAGGCGGTCAAAAGGCTGAGAAGGGTACTATCATCCAATCAAGGTAAGGTTGAGTTAAAAGAGAGCTCAAACCCCTGATAAGGAAGGAGTTTCCATTTCAAGGATATATAATTTGACGGTGCTCCAATCATTATATCAATTGTTCCGTCCCTAACATGTGTATGTATTTCTGTAAAAATTTCAGTATGAGCTTCGCACATATAGAATATTGCTCCCTGTAGAAACAGAAGTCACCAAAGTAATTTAATATCATCCCATGTAATAAACATATATCATCATCATTATCTTTGTATATGCATATGTTCATATACCTAACTACGTAAATATCTTTGCCTGCTCATGCATCAATACAGACATGTAACTATCTAAAATCATAAACATCCACTTCATATAGAATGTACAAAAATAAACTATCTAACAATGAATATGTGTCCAGGATAGAATACAGAAAAAGCTGGTCTTATGTCAAGGAGCACTCGTCAAAGGTCGAAGTCAACATCGGGATCAAAATCACCAAAACCTAGATTAGGAGGAGGCAAATAGCTACTAGAAGCACTGACATCCTACAAAATAGGAAGAGTTTTGAATCAGCAAAAGTGGACAAAAAATTACAGAACAGAAAGAAGAAGGAAAAGGACAACATACCCCACCGCCGCCCATCTGAGCCAACCGTGCCATCAAGGAAGCCACCTCCGCCCAAAAATGATCTCTCTCCTTCTAGAATTGGTCCCTCTCCATCTAGTACCGGTCCCTCTGGTCCCTCACAAAGGTAAACTCTACTTGGGGCACGTATCCTTCAACTCAGCGCTACAAGTCAACCACCTCCTGGCCAATGGCGTACCCACCAACTACCACCTCAAACTGAGTAAAGGCACCCACAGAATGAGCTCCAAACTGAGCGGCATAGTCTATCTCTGGAGGATGCAAGGAAGCTCTCTACAGGGACAACGGGATCAAGTATCTTGCCGTCTTATAATGAACTGCTCCAATGAAGGGCCACCAAGTCGCGTCTCTTGCTTCAATGAGCTCCAAGTTAGCCTAGATCGTCACAAAGTCGATAATCCCCGACCGTTGGGTGACCCGGTCACGAGCCCACCGTAATGCATGGGGATAAAAGTCATCCTCAATAACCTTGGGACGATGGACTAGTAGATACTCATAACTCCACCAAACAAGAAAGGGCTAGAAACCAGTCAGACTACCCCAACGGGAGGATGTCCAGACTTGCATCGATTGAAGGAAGCAGCCAAAGGAGAAGACCCCCAATCCAGCTCAGACAAAGCCTCAAGATCGGCTACTATGCTCACTAATTGAAAAGGGATGAGTGACTTGTTATTATTGTAGAAGCAGCTAAAGAAGATGTATAGAACAAGATGCCGCCTCATGATATCTCGCCAAGCAGGTGGTGGCATGATAGCAAAAGTACTATCATCCCGACTGAGCTAAGAGACTGGGAAGGCAGAACGCTCAAGAGTGGGCAAGTACAGCAAAATGCATGCGTCAACTCTACTGACTGACCGCAAGATGATATGCCGACCGACGAAGGAAAGCCCCGTGATGATGGCCCAATCCAATGGAGTGGGTGCTAACTCAAAACCCATAAAGTGGAAAGTCCCAGTCTCCTCGAACCATCTCTCAATCAAAGCTAGCACTAGATGTCTATTCAGGCAGTTAGCCTATAGTCCTATGAAGGCTTCGAACCCAATCTCTGCTAAGAAGGCCCGATAAGATGGAGTTGTCCGCTGCATAATACTAAAGACAATGTGAACAACCCCTCTAAAAGATGTGTGTACTCGTGGAGGAGGCAAATGTTATCGTGAGTAGATGCTGGGATGATAAGCAAGGTCTCCCAACGATGGAATATCCAGCATCTTCAGATCACCAAGATCAAGATCTGTCAGTCTATGTCTAGAGGAGGCCCTCCCGTAACCGGTCATTTGATCGCCAAGACCCAGTACCTCCTCCTCTGCATCTATCTCCTCCTCAAAGGCCTGCTCAACTAGAGGAAAGGGGTCGACTGGAGGTCTACTCCCCCATACGCTCTGTCTAGAAGATGCATGTCTAGAAGATCGCCGATTATCCCTAGATCGACTGGAGCTGCCGAGAAAGTCTGTCTGGGCCGCCTTCCCAGATCGGCATCGCATCTCGCAACCGTCATCGCCCGTGCCTGCCATCCTGAAGATCAAGGTAAGAATATCACATGAGATCAGTATAACTCACGAAGGGAAAAGAGATAAGAAGTAAAAAGAAGAAAGGGAAACAATGAAAAAATAATAATAAAGAAAAAAAAGATTTCAAATGATAAGTCAAAACGAATTTCCTACACATTTTGATTTTAAAATGCCAATTTTAAGTCAAAATGAATTTCCTATACTTTTTGTCTTTTAAAAGGAAAAATTTCAACTTTCGAGTCAAAATGAATTTCCTATACATTTTGCTTTCAAAAAAAAAAAAAAAAACAATTTTCAACTTTCGAGTCAAAATGAATTTTCTAAACATTTTGCTTCCAAATTTTAGTTCAAAACAAATTTTCTACATGCTTTGTCGACAATTTCAAAATGATTTCTAATTCAAAATTGATTTTCAAAATTAAATCTCAAAATTTTCCAATCAAAGTGCATCCCAAGCTTTTACTCCAAAAGAGTCCTATTCCAAACAAGGCTTTCTAAAACTTCTTCCTTCGAAAAGTCTTCTTCAAAATTAAAATTTCTTAAGTTTTCAAAATTTCTATTCCAGAGTTTTCTAAAGCCAAAATCCATTTTCAAATCTTCTAAAATATTTTTTCTTAAAAGTTTTTATTCAAAATTTCATTTTTAAAAGTCTTCCTAAATATTTCTTCCAATAGTTTTAGGCTCCCTTGAGTTTTTTGGGGCCTTCTCTACCAAAAAGGCCCTGCCCTCAATGGTTTTATATATTTTTCTTTCAAAAAGATTTTATTTCAAAAAATTCTCCAACTCTTTTTTGAATATTTGAAAATTTTCGGCAAAGTTTTGCTTAAAAATGGTACCTACAACACCCACAACACTAGAACCAAACACAAATCATGCACTTCATAGCATCACAATCACATGGCACTAACACCCGTGCACATTTTCCAGACTTCCAAATTTTTTAAAGATATGTTTTATTTTTCAAAAACTAACAAGTTCAAAGGTTGCCTCAAAATTTCTCAAGATTGTTTCAAATATGTTCTAAAATATTTTCATCTTTTTTCTAAATATTAAACTCTAAATAATTCAATCAATTTCTCAAATTTTCTTAATTTTATTTATTTTTTTAAGTATTTTCCTATTTTTCAAAAAATCAAAAATTCACTGAGTTTTTAAAAAATCACGAAACTTCACACGGCTATTAAACATATTTTTCTAAGGTACATAGGATGAAAATCTAGCCAGAAAACTCAATATCCAAAGTTGTAGAGACAAACTCATCACATAATCATGCAAAATTGCTCTAACTAAATCAAACATGCATTAAAACACCAAAAATAACATCACCTGAGTGTTCAAAACACGTCAAATCATCATTTTTGACTATTTACACGATTCTAATGGAATTCTATTCGTCAAAATCAATACAAAACAAAAATCTTACCTCTTGGAGTTCTCCGGCAAAATTTTCTTCTTCGGCGACTTTTCAAGTGATGATGACAACTTCCGGCAACTCCTCGGGGTCCCCAAACATCACTCTTTCAGTACTCAAGCTTCTCTCTTTACAGAACACTTGAAATAGCTCTCTACTCTTCCAAAACCACAAAGTTTCAAACCAGAAGTTTGCTAGTTTTAATCCCAGGCCTGGCACCGCTAGTGGCGCTGAGGCAAAATTAAGCTAGGCGTGGCGCTAGTATCAAGTTCTAGGAAGCTTTGCCTTTTTCCCGCCTAACCTTTATTTCAAATGCTCTCTTTGGCCGAATATCCATTTTCAAGCTCGAATCTTCAAAAAAATTTTAGAGTTCGTTGTCGCGCCCAGATTTTTCGCACTCGAGGAATACTCACACAAGTGGGAAAAAAAACTATACTCTCCCGTTAGAACTCACCCTCCTAGAAGAATGAGTGCGACTAGGTTTGAATTGAAAACAGGTTTGAATAAAGGGCCTTTGAAAAAGATTTGGAGTCGCCACCTAACTTGATTAAGGTGAGTTAGGTCACCTAAAAACTAAGAGTAATCCGAAGACTATACTTAGGGTTTTTAGAAAACAATTTGAAAACATCTCCTCGAGAGAGGGTTTTTAAGAAAACAGGTTGTTTGGCAACCTTTGAAAAACATTTAGCCCTTTTTTAGAAAAATAACTCCGTTTGGTCTTTGAAATCAGTGATCCTAGGTTCGAAGGTTGGTCACGTGTAGGGAAGACGCACTAAGCTATCACCCTACCCCGCCCTTTCGGTACCTACATGTCAATCTACCCTAGATTCACCTATGAGAGTCTTTAACCAACTATAGTTCAATCCTATCTATTTTAGAAAAACAATGTTTAAAAAGAAAAAACTAACATGATGCATGATATGCAAGTGCAATAGAAAAGAATTGGAAAATAGATTTGGAAAGAGATTAATTTGATTTGAAAATAGATTTGAAGAGATGGAATTGAAATTGGAAAGTTTAAAAATTTGGAAATAGAAATTTGAAATAGAAATTTTGAAATTGGAAAATAGATTGGAATTTGAGATTTGAAAAATGTGGAAACCGCACCCATGAGGGTGGAATTGAAAGTTTGAAAAGTGTTGTGACCGCACCTATGAAGGTTGCCTACGTATCCCTTTGGGGGAATCAGGTCAGTCGTAGTTCGGACCGGAGTCCGATTGAAAATAGAAGGTTTGATTTGAAAAGAGATTGAATTGAAAATTGAATTTGACTTTAAATTAGAAGAGGAGATTAAAAATTGAAATTGAGAAGATTGGACTTTGATTTGAAGAGATAGATTTTGGAAAGACTTGGTTTTAGGAAACCTAGACTTAGGAAAGATAGGAGACCTAGGAAAGACTTGAGATTAAGAAAGATCATATTGGAATGTTGGATTTGGAAAGATCTTGAAAGATTTGGAAACTTGGAATTTAGGAAAAATTTAGATTAGGAAAGTTTCGAATTTAGGAAAGTGTCATTTTTGGAAAGTTTTGGAATTAGGAAATGTTAGAATTAGGAAAGTTTTGAAATTAGGAAAATTTCATTTTTGGAAAGTTTTGGAATTAGGAAATGTTAGAATTAGGAAAGTTTTGAATTAAGAAAGTTTTGAAAACAAGGAAGTTTTGAAAATAAGAAAGTTTTGTTTTAGGAAAGGTTTGAAAAGGAAAAGTTTTCAATTTAAGAAATGTTTGAATTAAGAAAGTTTCGACTTATGAAAGTCTTAAATTAAGAAAGCTTTGAGTTTAGAAAAGTTTTAGATTTGGAAAGATGTTAAAGTTTTGGAAAGTTTAGAGTTTAGAAAGATTTGGGTTTAGAAAGATTTAACTTAAGAAAGTTTTGAATTTAGGAAGCTTAGAATTTTAGAAAGATTTGAAATTTAGAAAGTTTTAGAGTTTGAATTTTAGAAAGTCTTGAAATTAGGAAAAGCTTGAATTTAGGAAAGATTTGGATTTGGAAAGTTAAGATTTAGAAATGGGGTTAAATTAGGAAAGGCTTGAATTTTAGAATTTTAGGAAAGATTTTTATGTTCAAGTTTTGGAAACTTAAGGTTTAGGAAAGTGAAAGTTTAGGAAGGATTTGAATTAGGAAAGATTTGGATTTGGGAGGGATTGGATTTGGTTTTGTTTTCAAAAACGGAGGATTGGGTCTAATTTCCTAAACGGGAAGATTTGATTCGGTTTCTTAAAGAGAATATAGGATTTGGCAAGGATTTGGAAAGGGAGATTCTAGAAACCCTAGTTTTGGAAGTGTAGAATTTTAACGTAGAAAATAGGTTTTGGAAACATGTATAGTTTTGATGTAGAAAACAAGAAGTTTTGGAAACCTAGGTTTGGGGCAAAGTTTGAAAATCATGTTTTTGGAAAGAAAATTAGGGTTTCCTAATTATGGGTTCTAGGGCTTGATTTGGGGCTCTAAGGAAAGAGTTTTTAGACAGTGTGTTTTTAGAAACGAAAGTTTTCTAGAAGGGAATCCTAGAAAAGAGTTTTTGGAAAGTGTGTTTAAAGAGGGAGTTTTTGGAAAAATATTTTAAAGAGAAGGAGTTTTGGAAAGTATGTTTTTAGAAACGTAGATTTTGGAAGGAAAATCCTAGAGGGGAATTTCTAGAAGGAAAATTTTGGAAAAGAGAGTTTTTTGGAAAGATTTTTAGGAAGCGTTTTTGGAAAGTGAATTTTTAAGAGAGAGAGTTTTGGAAAGGAGTTGAAAAAAAAGGGGTTTTGAAAAATAGATTTTCAAGGGGAGTTTTTGAAAACAATTTTGGAGAGAAGAGTTTTAGGAAAGTATGTTGAAAAAGAGATTTTTAGGAAGAGATTTTTGAATAGAGTGTTTTTTAGAAAGTATGAAAGTGTCTCACTTTCCTAAAGCGATTCTAGCCATAAGAAGGCTAGAACCACTTTAAGAAAGTGGTTTTGGAAAACAATAAGATTTGAAAATATAGACCAAAAAGGTCACTTTTAATATAACACTTTCCTAAAGCAACCCTAGCCATGGAAAGGCTAGAATCACCCTAGAATTGTGGTTTTGAAAAAGAGATTTTGATGCAATTTTGAAAACAAGTTTGAAAACGATTTGAAAAACAACTTTGAAAATAGTTTTTAGAAGATGCAAGACTATGATATGCACAATGCAATTTGGGGTCGTGAACATACAAGGTTAAGGCTTCACCACATAATCAAGGGGGCCGGACCCACGTGGTCTTTGGTTAGGCTAGAAGAAAGCCCCCGACACGGTGACTCTCCAATAGCCCAATTCTACACATGGACCGGGAATCCCCTTGTTTCAAGCATGCAAAGAAAGGGGGGGGGGAAAGAGATGGGGGATTAAAATAGAGAAAACCCAAGTGGGTTGGAGAGAGAAGAGAGAGGGGGGAAGTGCAGAAAATTAAAGAGAAAACCTACCGTATGTCTTCTTTATTTTGCGCGCCGCGCTATCTTCGGTCTTCGGTCTTTGTCTTGATCTTCACCTTCAGCCTTCAAGAGTTGTCTTCAAGCTTTGGATGGCATCTCTTTAAGTCTTCAAAGGATGGTTGAAGGCTAGTGTATGAGTGTATGGGGGAGTGTATGAGTGTATAGGAGGCTAGGGTTTGTGTATAGTGGCTAGGGTTTGGGAAAACCTAGGGAGGCTAGGGTTTTTGGAGGTGCTCGAGCTCTGTATATCAAAATATATGATTTTTAGGTTAAGTTTGCAGACCCTTTTCACGTTGAATGAAGCTCTGTATTTATAGAAGGAGGACAAACCTGGCGCCTGTTGTAGTGGCGCTAGGGCAAACTTTACACTAGCACCATTAGGAGTGGTGCCAGGCCATTTCTTGGCTTGGCGCCACTACTAGTGGCACCAGCCAATTAGGAAAGGTTTAAGGACGGCAAACAACATATCTTTGACTAGATTTGGGCGCCTGTACTAGTGACTACCATGTAATTTTTAGCCTGGCTTCACTAGGAGTGACTCCGGAAAGTCCAGGAATGATTTAAACGAACCGGGAATGACCCGAAAGGCCAGAAAGGAGCAGGAACACTCAAAATAGTGTCCTGGAGGTATTTGACTTGAAAAATGAAGATAAGGTAGGTCGGAAAGGTTGACCAGGCCTTTAGGGGCAAAACAGTCAATCGGACTAGGAAACTGCCGGGACAGACTCGGATTGTCCTGGAAGAAGACTTGGGATCTGAAAACATTATTCAGAATGTTCCCGGAGGTTGCCGATTTGATTCCCAGAGCCGGCGTGGTCGGAAAAGGAGACCGGCCCACAAGGGGCAAAACGGTCATTTTGTACCGGGTTTGCCGGAACTGACTCGGAATGGTCCGAAAAGGTAAAGGAAGGTCAAGAACACTATAAAAAGTATTCTCAGGACATTACCGGTTTGATACCCAGAGCCGGTGTGGTCGAAGAAGGAGACCGGCCCTCCAGGGACAAAACAGTCATTTTGTACCGGGTTGGCCGGAACTGACTCAGAATGATCCGAAAAGGTAAAGGAAGATTGAGAATACTATAAAAAGTAGTCTCAGGGGGTTACCGGTTTGATACCCAGAGCCGGTGTGGTTCTCAGGGCATTCGGATGCTTAGGGGCAAAATGGTCATCTTGACCGGAAAGTCTCGGAAAAGGTCCTAAGGGTAGTCTGGTCATTTTTCATCGAAGTGAGCTAACAGACACGGGTGTTGACCTAGGTTTTGAGTGTTTCCGCCACTCTAACGGTGTGAGTATTTCCTCTACTCGGACGGGGTTGATGATTTGTGAGTATTTCCGCTACTCGGATGAGGTTGAGTATTTCCGCTACTCGGACGGGGTTGATGATTTGGGAGTTTTTCCGCTACTCGGACGGGGTTGATGATTTGTGAGTATTTCCGCTACTCTAACGTCTTTGTGAGTATTTCCGCTACTCTAACGGTTTGGTGAGTATTTTCGCTACTCGGACCTTCTCGAGGAATAAACTATCTCGAGAGAGGGATTGGAAAGGGGTCTTACCGTCTCCGAAGAGATGTGCCTGGATTGGGACTGTCCCGAGGAATAAACTGTCTCGAGAGAGGGATTGGAAAGGGGTCTTACCGTCTCTGAAGAGACGTGCCTGGATTGTGAGTGTTTCCGCCACTCTAACGGTTTTGTGAGTACTTCCGCTACTCTAATGGTTTTGTGAGTATTTCCGCTACTCTAACGGTTTTGTGAGTATTTCCGCTACTCTAACGGTTTTGTGGACCGTCTCGAGGAATAAATTGTCTCGAGAGAGGGATTGGAATTGGAATAAGAAAGGACAATGCCCCTAAGGGCATTTTGGTCATTTTGCCTCTATTTGGGCCTGATAGGCCCGCGAAGCGATGGAAAGACGGAATTTGGACCTGGAGAATTGGTTTCAATTGGAATATGCCCAAAATGACTTGAAAACAAGTCTGGACGGAGTGTAGACTGCCAAGCGGTCAAAAATGGGGTGCTTACATTTGTCACTTTGATCGCCTTGCAGTCAACATAGGATTCTTGCTTTATCGTTTTCTGTTTTCGACAAGTAAAGATAGAAAAAGAGAGGCAGCTGTAAGTACCCAATTTTTACCCACTCGACAATCTCTGGTCCGACCAGACTCATATTCAAAGTGACATAGACATATCTAAGTTTAAATCAATTTTCCAGACTCAATCTAATCAATCGATCGCTTCGCGGGCCTACCAAGCCCAATAAAGGCAAAATGACCAAAATGTCCTTATGGCATTGCTCAGTTCTATTCTAGTTGGCACGTCTTCTTAGAGATGGTAAGTCCCCATTTCAATCTCAAATTCAACTTCAAATCTAATTCTAATTCCAAAATCAAATTCGACACTCCATTCGAGAAAGTTGATCCCTTAGGAGGTAAGACCATCCAATCTAGCACATTTTCCAAGAAAACACTTCAGAATGGTAAGCCCCTTCAAACCCATCGACCGAGACGAGACCCCAAGTCCCCGAGATGGTAGAGCAGTCCACTTTTGGCGCCTGCTAGCCTACTAATGAAGAATGTCTATTATTTAACACATCTTTCGAGAAAGTTGATTCCTCAGACGATAAGTCCACCTAGCAGCTTCCCGAGATCAGGCAGTCTCCAAAATGAACGTAAATCGTCAGAGTGGTGGAAATACTCGTAAATATCGCAACCGTTAGAATGACGAAAACACTCATAAACAGGTCGACATTGGGAATTGCCGACAAACCCCCTATGTCACGGGACTGAATTTGGCTTTTGGCCGTGACACGTTTACCAAAGGATGAGATACCTTTGGAAACTGACTTGTCATAAACTATCAGAGTGACAGAAATACTCAAAACTTGGGTCAACACTAGTGCCTGCTAGCCCACTTAGGTGAAAAATGACCAAACTACCCATTGGGCCATTTCGGGTACGTTTCTTGAGAAAGTATCTAAGCCCTTAGAATGGTAATTCTACCCTTCTATAATTGTCGCAAAGACAATCCGGCATGTTTAAGTGCTTTTCGGTTAGTTCCGGGACCATTCGATCAAAATGACCATTCTGCCCATGGGCATCTAAGTGCCTTCGAGAACCACACCGGCTCTGGGTATCAAACCGATAACCCCCCGACAATATTTCTAATAGTATTCTCAACCTTCTACTACCTTTCTAGATCATTTTGAGTCAATTCCGATAAACACAATGCAAAATGACCGTTTTGCCCTTGGTAGGCCGGTCGCCTTTTCTGACCACACCGGCATTAGGTATCAAACCGGCACTCCCTTGGAACACTCTGGATAGTGTTTCCAACCTTTAAGTCCGCTCATGGATTACTCCGAGTCCATTCCGGTGGTTTTCCAATCTAGTTGCCCGTTTTGCCCCTAATAGCCCGGTCGCCAATTCCAACCTTGTTTTTCAAGAATGTTACCCCTGGGACACTATTTCAAGCGTTTCTACCGATTTTCGGCCTTTCGAACCATTCCTAACCCTCCTAAACATTCCCAAACCTTCCGAAGTCACTCCTAGTCGAGCCAGGCTAAAAAATGCATGGTAGTCACTAGGACAGGCGCCCAAATCTTCTGCCTTGCATATCAAGGGTCAAAGATACATTTTATGTCACCCAAAAATAATTCCTACTAGTGGTGCCAAGCCAAAAAATGGCCTGGCGCCATTGTAATAGGCGCCAGATCAATTTTATATCTATAAATACAGAGCCTCCTCTCTACGTAAAGAGGGTTGGCAATCTAACTCCAGAAACTCTCTCTCTCGATATACAGCCTTTGAACTTTCTCAAAACCCTAGTTTCTTAGGCTTCTTCAAACCCTAGCCCCCATACACTTTAAACCTAGCATGCATACACTCAATACCTGCCCATACGAGCCTTCAAGCCAACCATTGAAGACTCAAGGTGTTGCCATCTCGAAGCTCTAGAAGATCAATGCAAAGTAAAGCAAGTAAAGAGCACAAATCAAAGAAGACGCAAGGTTGGTTTTCTATTTTCCTTTACGCAATTCCACCCTCTCTCTTCTCTCTCCTAACCTAATTGAGTTTTCCTCTATTTTAATCCCCTATCTTCTTCCCCTCCTTTCTTGCATGCTTGAAACAAGGGTTTTCCCGGTTTATATGTAGGAAGAATGGTTGAAAGTCACCATGTCGGGGGCTTTCCTCTAATTCGACCTTAGACCATATGGATCCGGCCCCCTTGATTATGTGGTGAAACCTAAACCTTGTATATTCACGATCGTACTTGCATTGTGCATATCATACTCATACATCCTTTCAAAAAAGAAAAATGCTTTCTAAACTTGTTTTCAAAAACTTGCGTCAAAATCTCTTTCAAAGCTTGCATTAAAATATTCTTCTTCCAAACTTGTTTTTAAAAATCATAATCTTAAGATGATTCTACCCACTTCATGGTTAGGGTTGTTTTAGGAAAGTGTTACATAAGCTTTGGGTGTTAGCCCTAAATTGTTTTTGTCAAGATCACAATTCTAAGGTGATTCTAGCCATTCTATGGTTAGGGTCGCTTTAGGAAAGTGTTATATTTAAAGTGACTATCATGGTCCATATTTTCAAATCCTTGTTATTTTCGAAACCACAATCCTAGAATGGTTCTAATCTTTCTATGGTTAGAGTTGTTTTAGGAAAGTGAAATATTTTTTAGAGACTTGTAAAAGTCCATATTCCATTCTCTTTTCAAATCGCTTTTTGAAAATCTCCTTTTCAAAACCTCTTTTTAAATCCTCTCCAAAAATCTCTTTTTTAAACTTACTTTCTAAAAATCTTTTTTTCCAAAATCTCTTTTCAAACTTATTTTCCTAAAAACTCTTTCCAAAAGCTCTCTTCAAAATTCTACTCTCTAAAAACACTTGTCAAGTTCCTTCCTAGAAACCCTTTTCAAAAGATTTACTTTCCAAAATATCTTTTTTACTTGGAGTCCAAGTCAAGCCCTAGAGCCAATGATTAGGAAACCCTAATTTCTACTTTCCTTTTCCACATCCAATCATAGCTTTCCAAAATTCTATTTTCTACATCGAAGTCTTAGGTTTCCTAAACCTATTTTTTATGTCAAATCATATTTTCTAAATCCAAGTTTTTCAAATCTTATCCTTTCCAATTCCATGTCAAATTTAGTCCTCCAACTTAGGAAACCAAATCCAATACTCCATTTTTTAAAACAAAATCAAATCATCTATTTTTGGAAATAGAAATCAAATCTATCTTAATTCAATCATTTCCTAATTCTAAACTTTCCTAATGTCAAACCTTTCCTAATTTCTAAACTTTCTAAATCTTTCTTAAATCAAACTTTTCAAATTCCAAATCTTTCTTAGATTGAAATCTTTCCAAAATCAAAACTTTTCTAAGTTGAAACTTTCTAAAATCAAAATTTTTCAAATTTGAAACTTTCTTAAGTTGAACTTTCTAAATCCAAAACTTTTCAAATTTGGTACATTCCTAAAATGGAACTTTCCTAAGTTCAAACTTTCCAAAATTCTAAAGCTTTCCAAAGTCCAATCTTTCCTAATCCCTAACTTTTCTAAATCTATTCCAAGACGAGTTTTCCAAATCAAGTCAAACTTCTTTTCAAAATCTTTCTTAAAATCCAACTTTCCTAATTCAAGTCTTACCTTTTCTAATTTGAACATTTCCTAAATTTGACTTTCTAAAATTAATCTTTTCAAATCTAAATCAAACCTTCCTAATTTAACCACGTATTCCAATCTTAGGTAACCTAAACCCTAGAAGGCCTAAACCCTAGTTCAATCTTAACCCTTAGAGTTAGGAAGTTTCAACTCCTTTCTAAAAACTCTTTTCTAAGTCAAGATGGTTTTTTAATTTCGAACTTCAAAATGCTTTCAAATCTCTATCTTTCCAAATCTAGTCCAAGTTTTCTTTTAAGAGTCAAATCCTCTTTCAATTCTAGGTCTAAGTTCAATCTCAATTCCAATTTTCCATTCTAAGCTTCAAATCAAACTCTTTTTCCAACCAAAATATTCTATTTTCAATCGGACTCTTGTCTAAACTACGACTGACTTGATTCCCCAAGAAGGAATACGTAGGCAACCCTCATGGGTGAAGTCATAACTTTTTTGAAGGTTTCAATTCCATAACTATTTTCAAACTTCCAATTCCATGATCTATTTCAAATTTCTATTTTCAATTTCTAAAACTTTCTTTCAAAAATCAAGTCTATCTTTTTAAATCCATTTCAAAATCAAATCTTCTTGTCAAGTCTATTTTCAAAATCAAAGTCTTTTCTTGCACTTGCATATCATGCATCATGTCAAACTTCTCTTTTCAAAGTTCTTTTCAAAAGTGGATAGTATTGGACATATATTAATTAAATATTCCGAATGAGTGAACCTAGGGTAGTAGACATGTAGGTACTGCAATGGCAGGGTTGGGTGATGGCTTAGTGCGTCTTCCCTACACATAACCAACCTTAGAACCTAGATCACTATTTTCAAAGGCCAAATGGAGTTGTTTTCAAAAAGGACTTAAATATTTTCGAAGGTTGCTAAACAACCTGTTTTCTTAAAAATCCTCTCTTGAGGAAGTATTTTCAAAAACAATCTTTTTCAAAAACTCTAACTGTAATCTTCAGATTGTGCTTAGTTTAAGGTGACCTAACTCACCTTAATCAAGTTAGGTGGCGACTCCAAATCTTTTCTGAAAGCCCTTATTCAAAATTAATTTTCAATTCAAACCTAGTCGCACTCGTCCTTCTAGGAAGATAAGTTCTAACGAGAGAGCACTGTGTTTTTCTCACTAGTCTTTTTTCAGGTGCGAAAATCAGGACGCGACATCGGGGACTTAGGATTAGTCCCAGTTGACGGGTTTGAAGAGACTTACCATTCCAAAGAGTTTTCTTAAAAAACGTGCCTTACTGGATGGTCTTATCTCCAGAGATATCAACTCTCTTGGAAGGCGTGCCAAATTTGATTTGGATTGGAATTGGACTTTAAATTGAATTTGAGATTGAAATGAGAACTTACTATCTCTAGGAAGACATGCCACCTGGAATTGGATTGAGAAATGCCCTAGGGGCATTTTGATCATTTTGTCTCTATTGGGCCCAACGGGCCCACGAAGCGATTGATTGATTGAATTGAGTCTAAAAAATTGGTTTCGACTTCAATGTGTCAATGTCGGTTTGAACATAAGTCCGGATGGACCGGAAATTGCCGAGTGGGCAAAAATGGGGTGCTTACAACTGCCCCTGTTTTTCTGTCTTTGCTTGATGAAGGAAGAAAAGGATAAAGTAAGAGTCTTATGTTGACTGCGAGGCGATCGAAGAGACAGACTTTGAAAATTTTTGTAAACTGGAGCATGAAAATGGATACTCAGCCCAAGGGGGCGTTCAAAATTGCCCAGAATTTGACACTGGTGCCGCTAGCAGTGGTGCTTGGTTTAAAATAACCTTACGCCATTGCTAGCGGCTCTAGGTTCTAGAACAAAACCAGCAAACTTCATATTCAAAGTTTACAGTTTGTGTGAAGTTTTGAGAGAGTTTGTGAGAGATTTCGAGTGTTAAGTTGTGTGCATTAGAGAAGTGACTTTGGGGATCGTCGGAGAAGTGCCGGAAGTGGTCATCGACGTCGAAATAGTGGCCGGAGAAGAAGATTTTGCCAAATAACTCAAAGAGGTGAGTTTTTGTTTTGTGTTGATTTTGACGTATAGAACTCTGTTTGAGTCATGTAAATAGTGAAAATCGATGCTTTAATGTGCTTTGAATGCTCTGGTGGAGTTATTTTTATGCTTTGATGCTTGATTGATAGAATTTGGGTAGTTTTACATGTTTATGTAAAGGGGGTTTCTGCAAGAATTGGGGATTTACTCCTACAACTTTGAGTATTGAGTTTTTCAGCTAAATTTTTATACTATGTGCCTTAGAAATATGTGTTTAACAGTCATAAGCAATTTTGTGATTTTCTAAAAATATCTTAATTTTTTTATTTTTCAAAAAATAGAAAAATAGATTAAAAATAAGAAAAATTAGAAAATAATGGAAATATCTAACTTTAATCTCTAGAAAAATGTGAGAATATTTTAGAAAACATTTGAAGTGATTTTGAAAAGCTTTTGCGACAATTTTGGAAACTCTTGAGTTTTTTGAAAATTAGAACATGGCTTTCAAATTTTGAAAATGGTAAAAATGTGCATAGATTCTTTTGTGGGTGTTGATATTATGTGATTGTGATATTGTGAAATGCATTGTTTATGTTTTGTTGTAGTGTCGTGGCATTACAGGGGCCATTTTTGAATGAAACTTTACCAAATTTTTTTGAAATTAAGGAAAGAATTAGAGAATTTTTTAAAATGAAATCTTTTTGAAGGGACAGGATATAAAATCTTTGAGGGAGGGGCCTTTTTAGTAGAGAAGGTCTCGAGAAACTCGGGGGCCCTAAACTATTGGAAGAAAAACTTGAGAAAAATTTTTAAAAATAGAATTTTGAATGAAAACGTTTGGAGAAAACACTTAGTAAACTTTGAAAATGGATTTTGAAATAAAAATTTTTGGAATTTGATAAGAATTTTGAATAGGGAAATTTTTTAGGAATGATTTTGGATAGGAGTTTTAAAGGAAAAAGCTTTGGAATCCTTAAAACTTGATTGGAGTAGAAAGCTTTTTGAGGAATAAACTTGGAATGGGCTTTGATTGAAAATTTGTGAGATTTGATTTTGAAATGAACTTTTGACCTTGAATTAGAAACCATTTGGATTTAAAACTTGAACAAAACGTGTAAAAAATTTGCTTTAACTTGAAATTGACTTTTTGTAGGCAAAATGTTTAAAAAATTTATTTTGACTTAAAATGGAAAACCTGTTGAAAGCCAAAATGTATAAAAAATTCGTTTTGACTCGAAATTTGACATTTTTTCAAACAAAATGTATAGAAAATTTATTTTGATTTGAAATTTGACTTTTAAAATCAAAATGTGCAGGAAATTCATTTTGATTTAAAACTTGAATTTTTTGACAGACAAAATGACTAGAAAATTCATTTTGACTTGAAACTTGACTTTTAAAATCAAAATGTGTAGGAAATTCATGTTGACACGAAATTGAAAATCTTTTGTAAGCAAAATGTATAGAAAATTCATTTTGACTTAACATTTGAAATCTTTTTTCACTTTATATCTGTTTTCTATGTATCTCTTACCCTTTTGAGCTATACTCACCATATGACAACTTTCTTATCTTGATTTTCAAGATGGTTGATGCGGGTGATGACGATTCAGAGAGGAGGCGCTGATCTGGGAAAGGTGCCCACACTGATTCTACTGGTAGTTTTAGCCATTCTAGGGGTAGTCGGAGATCTGTTAACCGGGCATCCTCTAGTCAAAGTGGAAGGTGGAGTAGACCTTGGGTCGACCCTTTCCCTCCAGTTAAGCCGGCCTTCGAGGAGGAGATAGATGCAAAGGAGGAGGTACCAGGCCTTAGGGACCGGGTGATTGGTTACGGGAGGGCCTCCTCTAGTTATAGGCAGACAGATGTTGATCTTGGTGATTTGGATATACTAGATATTCCTCTATAGGGAGACCTCGCCTATCATCCTAGCATCTACTCTCGACAGCACTTGCCTCTTTCAGAGGGGCCGTCCATCTTGCTTTCAGCACCATGCAGTGGGTAGCTCCATCTTACCAAGGCCTTGTTGGCTAAGGTTGATTTTGGAGCATTTATGGGATTACAGGTTAACCGCCTGAACAGACATTTGGTGTTGGCCCTGATTGAGAGGAAGCATGGTGAGATGGGTACTTTCCATTTTGTAGGCTTTGAGTTATTTCCTACTCCCTTGGATTGGGCCATCATTACGGGGCTTTCTTTCGTTGGTCGACGAATCACCCTACAGTTAGTCAGCAGGGCCGATGTGTGTGTTTTGTTGGACTTGCCTCCGCTTAAGCATTCTGCTTTTCCTGTCTCTTGGCTTAGTCAGGGCAAAAGTACCTTTGTTATTGTGCCACCACTTGTCCGACGAGATATTATGAGGTGACAACTTGTCTTGTACATAATTTTCAGTGACTTCTGCAACAATAACAAGTCACTCGTCCCCTTTCGATTGGTGAGTGTAAGCATCCTATTTTTGCCAGCTCAGCAATCTTTGGCTCGACCGAATGTAGTCTTCAAACACCACATCACGTGCAAGCTCAAGATGAGCCTTTCAATCTCCAGTCCAGTCAACTGGTCGCTTCTCAAGCCCACTGGAGCCATAAACACCATCATTCCAGGCAGCTTTCCAGACCAGGCGGTCTCGAAAACCAATGCCATCTAGGTAGCTTCCCGAGATTGGGCGATCTCGGGGACCAACACCTCATCAAGTTCTAGACGGTTTTACTTCCGGTGCCTGCTAACACGCCAATTTAGAATGTTTGTCATTCGGTAGTTCTTTGAGACCAAGAGTTCTCTAAGACCAGGCGTTCTCAGAGAGCAACACCACCTTTTCAGGTAGCTTTCAAGGACCAGGCGTTTTCAGGAACCAACACCACCCTACAAGTAGCTCCCTAAGACCAGGCGTTCTTAGAGACCAACATTGCATAGGTAGTTTTTCAAGACCGGGTGGCCTCGCGTACCAACACCTAGGTCAACATCAGCGCCTACTAGCCCGACTTGGACAAAAATGACCCTACCTACCCCTGGGGCCTCCAGGCACGTTTTGAGAAAGTTCAAAATCCATCAAAATGATAAGTCCATCCTTCCAAAATGTTGTTAAACCATTAGACATCCCCAGCACGCCATTTGGTCCAATTTCGATCCTATTCCAGCTCACTCCAGCTAAAATGACCATTTTGCCCCTGAACACCTCAACACTGCGCAAACTCCGCCGAATGGTAAAAGACTCTCCCAAAACCATCCCTAAACAATCCTACACACTTAACACAACACACCAAACCATTCCTGACCATTTCCAATGAATCCTGGTCAAAATGATCGTTTTGCCCCTAGAAACCCAAATATGCCTCGACACAACACCAACCTTGGGATTTCGAGCAAAGGGTTTCACCATACACCCTTGTTTAACCCGAGGAGGACCCTGCAACACTAAACTCACACGACTCAACAAAAGTTTCTTGGAGCATCTCGCAGACGCTCCGCCTAAATTGTCTTCTCTCCCGATTCTCCGGTTATAACGCACCGTCAACTGACTTGAGAAATGCGTAAATCAGGGAATTTTCAAAAGCTCATTCATAGATCTTTCCATCGATATGGCTTGATTGGATAGATCACTTCCCGAAGCCCTTCATTGTATGGCCCGAACATGGCTACTTTTGATAACCCTTGGAGCGTCTCGCAGACGCTCCACCACGGTTGACTTTTTCCCGATTCCCCGATCAAAATGCATTATCAAACGACTTGAGAAATGCGTAAATCTGGGAATTTCCGAAAGTATTTCCAAGGTACCTTCCATTGGTACGGTCCAATCTAAGAGGTCGCTTCTCGAAGGCCTCGATCACACCACATGAATACAGCCACTTTCGAACACCCTCGAAGCGTGTCGTAGACGCTCCGCAAAAGTGTCTTTTTATGCATACTGTCGAGATGATATCCCATGCTTCCAACCACAATTTAACATTTTCAAAAACATGAAAGTTCACAAGAAACCTCAAGAGAACACTGTGGGTCTTACCAATTCTCCCGAAACCTTCCCGATTGACCCAATTATCGAGGCAAAGTTTGGACGAACCTTCCCGGTGATGGAGTGTATGCTACATGCGCTCAAATTTTGATTAGATCGACCAAATTTTGATCAACAGTCGAGATTGAGTCAGTACAATGGGTGCCGTGTGGTGTTCTGCTAGTGGAATAGTACCCGTCCATGTAGCACATGCGTCTGTGTAAAATTTACACAGGCGCATGTGCTACATGTGCCAGTGTTTGAAAGTTTTGCCTATAAATAGAGGCCTCTCCCTTTACATATTCCAGGTCTAAAATTGATGCGAAGCCCTGCTGAAATCACTCTAAAATCTCGAATCTCCACATATATTCTCTCCCTCCAACACGTAGGCTAGATTCCACCACCCTAAAGGCCATACACTCCACTTACTTAGCCTTATACACCACTAAACACTCCCTACCAGCCCTCTAAGCTTTCTTGAAGTCATTCAAGCTCCAATCAAGACATCCTTTGAAGACTATAAGTGTGTTGAAGGCAAAAGGTAGTATCCTTTTTACATTTGTGTCTTCCCCCACTCTTATCTTCTCCCTCCTAGCCTATTTAGGCTATTCTCTATTTTAATCCTCATCTTCAACCCCCCCTTTCTTGCATGCTTGAGCCAAGAGGGCTCTTTGATCATGCCTAGAGAAAAGCAAGTGAGAGTCATCGTGTAGAGGGACCTCTCACTAGCCTACTATAAGATGGTATAGCCTAGGAGCCCCTTGTTTATGTGGTGTAGCCTAAAAGCCTTGTATGTAATCATGACCCCTTGCATATTACTATTTTGATCATGTTTTATATGCTTGGCTTCATCCTATGCTTATTGTCATGTTCTACAATGCTTACATTGCTCTTATTTTCATGCTGTTTCCAAGCTCTATATTTCTTTCAAAAATTATTCTAAGAGTTGGCTCCTTGAAGCTAAGGATGAAACCTTATAAATCATGCCTTAAAAGATCCCCTACTAACCCCCTAACTCACACTCTTGCATCATTGCATTTCAACTTGCATAAAGGTTGCTTTCAAGCTCTCTAATCTCCAAGGTTTCCATTCTCTCAAATTTAGTAGTTAAAATGGCCCCATGGAACCCTCTCTTGAGTAGTCTCCCTTTACATTGGCCATGGGAGCCCTAAATTGTTAGAATGGTTCCCTTTTCTCTTTATGCTTGCTTAAGAATGATATTCAAACTCTTTGATTTCTATGGTTTCTATTCTCTCAAGTTTAGTGGTTGGAATGGCCCCATGGAACCCTCACTTGAGAGGTATCCCTTACATAGGCCATATGAACATTAACTTGCTAGAATAGTTTCCTTTAAAAATGATTTTCAAAATCCCCTTTTTAAAAATGGTTTTCAAGAGTTCATTCTCTCCATTTTTGTATTAAAAGTGGTTTTTCAAAGGTTATCACCATTGTGTTGATTCTTAAAATCCATACTCTTGTCAAGATAATGGTTATAATGGTCATACAGAAACCTCCTTCGAAATGGTCTCCAAACATTAACCATATAAACCATACTCTTGGTTAGAGTCCAATTTTTCATGGAAATGATCTCCAAAAGGGTTGTCCACCAAAGTCCATTGCATAACATGTTTGGTTTTTCAAAACTCTTTCCAAAAGTGCATTAAACCAACTTCCAAAACCATTTTTAATCCAACCCTAGGTTAATTTGACCCTAGTTATCCAACCCTAGGTTAACTTAACCCTAGTTGTCCAACCCTAGGTTAACTTGACTCTAGTTCACTCACCTTAGGTTAACTTAACCCTAGTTAGCTAACCTTAAGTCACATTAACCCTAGGTTAACCTAACCCAAGTTAGTGAACCTTAGGTCACCCTTAACCATAAGCTAACCCAATATAGGTTAATATGCTTCAAGGTTCCAACTCATGAACCCTTTTTGGATGATCTTTCAATTTTAAACTATTCACATTACCCATTTCTCCAATATCCCCTACTCTCGTGATTTCATAAAACCAACTCCATAAACTCTTCAATTGTCCCTACACTCCACCTTCAAGATATTTTAAAAAATGCTTTCAAAAGGTCACAAATCTAGGGTGTCCCTAGCCCCCTCATGGTTAGAGATTCCAAGGAAAAGTAATAAATCGAGAACAACCCCTAAGGTTGTCCATATTAGGATTTCAAACCCTTAGCCATTTCCAAAAACCACTTTCCAAAACTAATTCATCAAAACATTGCTCCAAGGTTTTCAAAACAAGACTTCATAAACACTTTCAAGTTCTCTTGAGTCATGACAAAGCCTTGTTCCAAAACTCCCTTAAGGTGATCCAAAATCATTTTCAAAACCCTCCACCATCCAATTTAAACTCAAAACTTCCAAGACCACAAAGAGTCTTCAACTTCCAAAGACCTCAAAGTGCCCTAAACTTTTCCAAAGACCTCCAAGAGTCTTCAACTCCCAAAGACCTCAAAGTGTCTTAAACTTTTCCAAGGACCTCCAAGTGTCTTAAACTTTTCCAAAGACCTCAAAGTGTCTTAAACTTTTTCAAAGACCCCCAAAATGTCTTCAAATCTTCCAAAGGCCCTAGTGCGCCTATTTTCCATCGGGCTCTTGCCTGAACTACGAATGATCTTATTCTCACCAAATGAGATATGCAGGCAACCTAAAATGGTGCGGTCATAATTTTTATTTAAACTCCAATCCCTTCTTAAAGAGTTCTAATCAATTCAAAGTTCCTATTCCAAACTCTTTCAAAACCCTTATTATTTTCAAACTTCTTCCAAAAACTTGCAACATGCATCATCCATCCGAAAAGTGATAACTAAACCCCGTTTTTAAAATTCTAAAGTGGATATTAAGTAGATAATGGTAATTGGTTATTCTAGTGAGTGAACAAAGGGTGATTAGACATGTAGGTACCGAAAGGGTGGGGTAGGGTGATGATCTTAGGATATCTTCCCTACACGTAACCAACCCCCGAACCATAGATTTCTGTTTTCATATGACCAAAATGGAGTTATTTTCCAAAACGGCTTAAATCTTTTCAAAGGTTGCCAAACAACCCATTTTCTTAAAAACCCTCTCTTGAGAGAGTTTTCAAAACCTTTTCCAAAAAACCCTAAGTTTAATCTTCAGATTAACACTTAGTTTTAGGTGCCCTAACTCACCTTAATCAAGTTAGGTGGCGACTCCTATTTTTCTGAAAAGCCCTTAGTCAAACCAATTTTCCAACCTAGTCGCACTTGTCCTTCTAGAGGATAAGTTCTAGTGATAGAGTTTCGTACTTTAGGGTCTCCGAACAGAAAGGACCTTGGACACCCAAAAACCGAGGCGTGACAGTAAGCATAATAGCTGATCTGAGAGCTTTATCTGAGTTGGACTAGGGGACTTTCTCCTTTGGCTGCTTGATTTCATTCCATGTGAGTCCTGACTACTTCCCGCTGGGGCAGTGTGACTAGTTTCTGGCCTTTTCTTGTCTAGTGGAGCTATAAGTACCTGCCGGTCTATCGTCCTGAGGTTATTGAGGCTGACCTCTATCCCTGAGCTTTAAGGTGGGCTCGTGACCGGGTGGCCTAGCGATCAGAGATTTCTAACTTTGTGACAATACAGGCTAAACTGGAGCTAATCGAGGCGAGGGACGTGACTTGGCAGCCTTTTGTCAGATCAGTTCATTATGAGGCGGTCAGGTACTTGGTCATATTGTCTCTATCGAGGGTTTCCTTTCTTAACAATGATTCTTGGGAGTCTTATTTGGGAGACCATCATTGGCACTAGTTCCATAAGGAGTTCCAGTCAGCAGGGGATCCGCCAGAGTATATGTTCGGTGTCTTGGTTGAGGGAGTTCCTATTCCATATCAGGAGCGTCAGCCATGTGCCAATTTTTTGCTTCCCTCAGAGACTGATTACAACGTATATTTTCGAGCTCATTCTGTAGGCATCTTCACTCAGTTTGAGGTAGTAGTCAATGCGTACGCTGTTGGCCAGGAGGTGGTGGAATTGTGCGTCAACGCAGAGAATATGTGCCCTAGGCTGAGTTTACCACTGTAAGGGATCAGAAGGACCGGTACCTGACTAAGTGGGACCGGTACCAGACTAAGTGGGACTAGTTCTAGATGGAGAGGGATCATTTCCAGTCAGAGGTAGCTTCCTTGACAGCATGGTTAGCTTAGATAGGCAGTGGCAGGGTATGTTATCCCTTCCCTCTCTTTGTCCTGATGTTGCTTAGTTATTCCTTTGCCTTGCTGATTTTGATTTTTTTCTTTGTAGGATGTTGGGGCTTCTAGCAGTCATTCGCCTCCTCTAAAGCCAGGTTTCGGAGACTTCGACCCGGACATCAACTTTGACCTTTGATGAGTGCCCCTTGACATAGGCTCAGATTTTTTCTGTAATCTATCCTGGAGATGTATTCAATTTCATTGTCAGACAATTTATTTTGTTAAGTATGCATAGAATGGATATTTATGATGTATGTATATATTAATGCATGGGCAAGCAAAGATATTCATGATTTACATAGCTAGGTATACGAATAGATGCATGTACAGGGATAATGATAATGATATATATTTACTACATGAGATGATATTAAGCTGTATTGGTGACTTTTGTTTCTACATGGAGCTATGTCCTATGTATGCAAAGCTCATGCCAAAATTTTATCAAAATATATACACATGTTAGGGATGCAGCAGTTAATACAGGGAAATGGGGTTCTTGAAATGGCGACTTCTTCCTTTTCAAGGGTTTGGTCTATCCTTTGACTCAACCTTACCTCGACTGGATGATGGCATTTGGTACCTCTTTTAACCTTTTGACGGACTCCGATTTTCTATCTTGGATTAGTGTATAGGATCATTTACGTTGAACTCTCAACCCTCAGGGCTTTGTCAACTACTTACCTGACCTTTGGCAGAGTGATGAACAACTAATCTTTCAATCTGAGGAGACTTTGTTTTAGGACCGTAATGGAGGCTAAGTTATGGGGTTTCGAAACAACTGGACATGCAGACTTAAGTTTGATGTCGCTTCCAACAGGGTTTAGATCCATACCATCCTTGATTATTTTTCCAGCAGAGTTAGCATCCTTCTTCAGTTTCGGCAACATGTCTAGCTCATTTGGATCAAGCAAACCGTTATCAATCAAGGTGGATTTAAATAAGGTTGCAATGTAGGCCATGGTTTGGGGTTTAACAAGAAAAGAGTAAAGGCTCGAACCTATAGCTACTATTGGGCATCTGTATCACCTAGGATCACCTTTGGACTTTCCTTCTCACCTTTGCTATATATTTTTTAGGGTGCCATGAAATGACTATTTTCTCTTCTTAGCTCTTACAGTATGGCACGAAATGACTTTTTCTTCTGGCCTTTTCTTTTTCTTCCAGCCTTTTCTTTGATATGGCTTTTTTTTTATTTTTTTTTTGTTTTTTTTTTTTTTTTTTTGCCTTTTTCATTTTGCCTTTTGCCCCTTGGCAATTCTTTCTCTTTGCTTTTCGTTTTTTCTTTCATTTCTTTTTTCTTTTTACTTTTTACGAGGCAAACATTTCTACCACTTTTCCGCTTAGATCTTTTCCTTAGCGATTCAATCTAACCCATTGTGGGCAGTGATCCCTAGGTTGGGGTTTTCTTGAAAGGGAAAGTGACCGGCTCAAAAGGTTTGACAATGGTTGCTTTTGACTGTATGAGAAATGAAATGAGGACCTCTTTTCACTTTGAACTAGATTGCTTGATCCGTAGAGCCTTCGTTTTGCTTCAACTTGATAGGAGATGAATGCCATGCTTTGCAGAGTTCTCAATTATCTGTCCGCCCCAATGTGGGGGGACGGTTTTGGATCAGGGTTTGACAAGAAATCTTCACTTTCTGCTAGGCACTAGTGGATTAAGCAAAGGGTTATACATTTTTTTTTTAGAAAATGAACGATGGCTCCTCTTCCTTTTGATAGTCTGGCTACACATCGCTTAGCTTCAAAGTCTTGCAAGTGTTATTTTTCGGGTAGTTTTCACACTCATTGTCATCCTCTCTATTTTTGAAAAATTAATCAGTCGGCGAGTGGTTAACTCATGCTATCATACCCTTCATGTCAAGTCCTCCATAAAGATAGACCATGCCCCTTGTGTAGGAAACATTCACCATTCACAAGAAAAATATAAGATAACAGTAATGAATGAAAAGACGATCATTTTATTATCGCAGTGAAAGTCATAGAGTTCTTAAGTAGAGTGGAAATATTTAAGCACCCCATTTTTGACCACTCGGCAATCTACGGTCTGTCCAGACTTGTGCTCAAGTCAGTATAGTCGTATTCCAGTCAAAATCAACTCTCTAAGTCTAATCCCGTCTATCTAGCGCTTCGCGGGCCCACCGGGCCCAAATAGAGGCAAAATGACCAAAATGCCCTTAGAGGCATTATCCTTTTCATATTCCCATAGGCACGTCTTTTCGAAGACAGTAAGTCCCTTTTCTAATTCCAAATCAAGCGCGTCTTTCCGAAGACGGTAAGTCCCCTTTCCAATTCCAATAGGCACGTCTTTCCGAAGATGATAAGACCCTTTTCCAATTCCAAATCCAAGCATGTCTTTTCGAAGACGGTAAGTCCCCTTTCCAAATTTGGCACGTCTTTCCGAAGATGGTAAGTCCCCTTTAAACCTGTCGACTGGGACGAGACCCTAAGTCCCCTAGATGGTAGAACGGTCCACCTTTGGCGCCTGCTAGCCCGCCAATGCAGAAATATCCATTTTAGGCACGCCTTCCTAGAAAGTTGACTTCTCATGCACTAAGTCCCCTTAGCAGCTTCCCAAGATCAGGTAGTCTCGGGAATAATCGCGAATCGTCAAAGTAGCGAAAATACTAGCAAACATCGCAACCGTCAGAGTAGCGAAAATACTCACAAGCAGGTCGACATAGGGAATTGCCAACAAACCCCTGTATCACGCAACCGCTATCAGAGTGGTGAAAACACTCAAAACCCAGGTCAACACCAGTGCCTGCTAGCCCACTTCGGTGAAAAATGACCAAACTGCCCCTAGGGCCATTTCCCGGCACGTTTCTTGAGATCACACCTGAGTCCTCAGAGTGGTAAGTCCAACCTTCCAAGATCCTCTTAGAGACGATCCGGCATGATTAGGTGCCTTTTAGTCAGTTTTAGGCCAGTTCCGAGACTTTCCGGTCAAGATGACCATTTTGGCCCTAGGCATCTGAATGCCCTGGGGACCACACCGGCTCTGGGTGTCAAACTGGTAGCCTCCTAAGAATGCTTCTTATAGTATTTTCAACCTTCTATTATCTTTCCGGATAATTCTGAGTCAGTTCCAGCAAACCCGGTGCAGAATGATCGTTTTGCCCTTAGTGGCCCGGTCGCCTTTTCTGATCACACCGGCTCTGGGTATCAAACCGGTAATCTCCCGAGAATGCTTCTTATAGTATTTCCAACCTTCCTTTATCTTTCTGGATCATTCCGAGTCAGTTCCGGTAAACCCAATGCAAAATGACCGTTTTGCCCCTGGTGGGTCGGTCACCCTTTTCAGACCACACCGGCTCTGGTTATTAAGCCGGTAGCCTCCTGGGAACATTCTAAATAATGTTTCTAAATCTCAAGTCTTTCTCCAGGACATTCCAAGTCTGTCCCGGCAGCTTTCCGATCTAGTTGACCGTTTTGCCTCTAATAGCCCGGTTAACCCTTCCGACAAATCTTGTCATCCTTTTTCAAGTCCAATACCTCCAAGACTCTATTCTAAGGGTTCTTGCCCTTTTCCATCCCTCTAGGTCATTCCCATCCCTTTCGAATCATTTTCGGACCTTTCGAAGTCACTCCTAGTGAAGCCAAGCTAAAATTGCATGGTAGGTACTAATATAGGCACTCAAATCTTCTCAAGATACGTTGCTTGCTGACTTAATGAACTTTTCTAAGTTGCTGGTGCCACTAGTAGTGGCGCTAAGCCAAAAAATGGCCTAGCGCCACTCCTAGTGGTGCCAAGAGGAAATTTGCCCTAGCGCCACTACAACAGGCGCCAGGTCATTCCTTTGTCTATAAATACAGAGCCTCCTCTAGCGTGAAAGAGGTTCGCAAACTCAGTCTAAAAATCCTAATATTCGATATATAAAGCTCATAGCCTCTCAAAACCCTAATCTCCATTAGGTTTCCAAACCCTAGCCTCTATACACAAACCATAGCCTCCTATACACTCATATACATTTCTATACACTCATACACTAGCCTCCTACCCTCCTTTGAAGACTTGAAGTGTTGTAATCTAAAGCTTTGAAGATTGAAGACAAGCTCTTCAAGATTAAAGTGAAGACCGAAGCAAGACAAGCAAAGAAAAGCTCGCAAAGCTAAGCAAAATAAAGAAGACACAAGGTAGGCTTTCTTTTTACGTTTCTGCACTTTCCCCTCTCTCTTCTCCCCCCTAACCTACTTGGGTTTTCTTCTATTTTAATCCCTCATCTTCTTCCCCCCCTTCTTGCATGCTTGAAACAAGGGAATTCCCGATCCATGCGTAGGATTAGGCTTTTTGAAAGTCACCGTGTCGGGGGCTCTCTTTTAGTCTATCGAAGACCACGTGAGTTTGGCCCCCTTGATTAAGTGGTGAAGCCTTTAACCTTGTATGTTCACGACCCTCTTTGCATTGTGCATATCATGATCTTGCATTATTCCAAAATTCGTTTTCAAACTCGTTTTAAAAGTTTGCATTAACATCATTTTCAAACTTGTATCAAAATCTTATTTTTCAAAACTTATTTTTAAAATCACAATCCTAAGGTGATTCTAGCCTTTCCATGGCTAGGGTTGCTTTAGGAAAATGTTACATTTAAACTGACCAATATGGTCCAAATTTTCAAATTCTTGTTGTTTTCAAAACCACTTTCTTAAAGTGGTTCTAGCCTTCTTATGGTTAGAATCGCTTTAGGAAAATGAGGTATTTTATATATACTTTCTAAAAACTCTATTTTCAAATCTCTCATTCTAAAAACCTCTTTTTCAACATGCTTTTTAAAAACTCTCTCCAATATCCTTTCCAAAGTTGTTTTCAAAAACTCCCACCAAAAATCTATTTTTTAAAAACTCCTTTTCAACTCATTTCCGAAACACTCTCTTTAAAATTCCTTTCTTAAAAACACTCCCTAGGTTTCCTTCTTGGAAAAATCTCTTCCTAAATCTCTTTCCTAACAATCTCTTTCTAAAAACTCCTTACTAGGATTTCTTTTCAAAAACTCTTTCAAAATTCCTTTTCTAGAAATTCCGCTCTAGGATTACTTTCCAAAATCTCCTTTCTTGGTGTCCAAAGTTAACCTGAGAGCCAACAATTAGGAAACCCTAATTTTCTTCTCCAAAAACATAGTTTCCAATTCTTTATTTTGGCCTCAAAACCTAGGTTTCCAAAACCTCATGTTTTCTACATCAAAACTCTGTATATTTCCAAAACCTCTTTTCTACGTCAAAACTATAGTTTTCCCAAAACTAGGATTTCCAAAACTCCATCTTTCCAAATTCATGCCAAATCCTATCTCCCATTTAGGAAGCCCAATCCAATCTTCCCTTTAGGAAATCAAAGCCAATCTTCCCATTTAGGAAACTAGATCCTATCCTCCGTTTTTGGAAAGGAAATCAAAACATCTCTTTTAGAAACAAAATCCAATCCTTTGTTTTACGAAATAGGAACCTTAACCCTTCCTAGTCTAAATCTTTCCTAATCCACTCTTTCCTAATTTAGTCCTTTCCTATACCTTAGGTTTCCTAAACTTAAACTTTTGAATCTTTCCTTAAATTTTAAGCTTTCAAACCTTTCTTAATTTTATCCTTTTCCAAATCTAAGTTTTGAAACCCTTCTTAAACTCAAAACCTTTCCTAATTTCAAGAATTTCTAAAACTCAAACTTTGAATCTTTCTAAAATTCTAAACTTTCTAAATTTCAAATCTTTCCAAATTCAAAACTTTCTAAACTTGAAACTTTCTTAAGTTGAAACTTTCTAAATTCTAAACTTTCCAACTTTCAAAACTTCCTAATTTCAAAACCTTTCCTAAAATGAAAACTTTCCTAATTCGAACACTTTCCTAAATTGAAACTTTCCTACAACGAAACTTTCCAAAAATGACACTTTCCTATTTTGAAACTTTTGTAAATCAGACCTTTCTTAATTCGAACCCATCCTAAATCCAATCATTCTTTGATCTTCCAAGTTCAACACACGAGTCGAATCTTTCCAAAGTCTCAAGTTGTTCATAAGTCTAGGTTTCGTAAAACCAAGCTTTCCAAAATCAAATCCATTTTCCAATCAAAATCGCTTTTTCAAATCAAACGTTCTATTTTCTATCAGACTCTTGTCCGAACTACGACTGACCTAATTCCTCCAAAAGGATACGTAGGCAACTCTCCTGGGTGTGGTCACAACATTTTTCAAACTTCTATTTCCACAACCTTTTTCAAATCTCTAATTCCATAATCTATTTTTCTAATTCCAAGTTTCTATTTCCAAAACTCTATTTCCAATTTCCAAAAATTTCCAATTTCAATTCTATCTTTTCAAATTTCTTTTCAAATCTATCTCCAAATCTATTTTCCAACTCTCTTTTTCTATTGCATTTACATATCATGCATCATGTCTTTTTAAATATTGTTTTCTAAAGTCAATAGGATTGAACATTTGTTAGTTGAAAACTCTCATAGGTGAATTTAGGGTAAATAGACATGTAGGTACTGCAAGGGCGGGGTAGGGTGATGGCTTAGTGCGTCTTCCCTACACGTAACCAACCTCCGAATCTAGAATCACTGTTTTCAAAGACCAAAATGGAGTTTATTTACAAAAAGGGCTTAAATGTTTTCTAAAGGTTGCCAAACAACCTGTTTTCTTAAAAACCATCTCTTGAGGTAGTATTTTAAAAATCGTTTTCAAAAACCCTAAGTGTGATGCTCAAATTGTGCTTAGTTTTTAGGTGACCTAACTCACCTTAATCAAGTTAATTGGCGACTCCAAATGTTTTTCAAAAGCCCTTTATTCAAATCTATTTTCAATTCAAATATAGTCGCACTCATTCTTCTAGGAGGGTGAGTTCTAACGAGAGAGTACAGTATTTTTTCCGCTTGTGTGTGTATTCCTCGAGCGCAAAAAATCTGGGCGCGACAGCTGGCGACTCCACTAGGGACACTTAGAGAGTTAGGCCGTAGTCATGTCTCTTTACCCTTCACCCATGTAGAGTCTTCAATTAACTTGTTCAATCCTATTCACTTTAAATTTTCAAAACCAAATTTTCAAAATTGTTTTCAAACAAAAACACATGCATTCATATTATTTTGTATTAAGTTTGCAATTTACATACTAACTCTTGCATCATTGTTTTGTAAGTGCGCTTTTTGTTTAAATATTAACTACTATGCATGAATGTGATGAACAGGATGAATGGGAGTTGTTGGACTCTTTCCTCCGCTTTCAAAAATCACACACACACTGCATGTGCACCTGCATTCTGCCTACTTGCATTTTACCCTGATATGTCCTTTCTAGTTAGAAAGGGGGAACGGTATATTGGTTGTGGGCAAGATGCTATGTCAGTTTCTTCGCCTACGGCCTCTTGATGGTTCCCCCACTCGGATCACCAACCGATCATGGCACCACCTCAGGGAGTGGGCCTAGGTTTGAAGATCCGGGGACCGAGCCTTTTTAGGACGCATTAATTAACCCTCAACCTCATGCTCATATAGACACCATGCATAGCCACACCTTTGCTGGAATTAAGACACGCGCATCGTTTTCCAAAACCATGCAGGAAAGGGCGACTGCTCTTACTTTCATTTATACCTGCTTATTCCTGTTGTTATAATGACTGTATTCATACTGTTATAATGCCTGTCTGATTGCTCAGGCATACATGTTTACCTTACTATTTAATTCTCTCTCCTTATACTCTATGCATCCATTTTCATGCATTCCATTTTCCATGTCAAGACAAGAATTCCAAGTAACTCAAGTCACTGCATCCTTATGCATATGATCAACCCATCGAGAGTGACACCTAGTTCACTCTCCTTTGCATTAAACATACCTAAACCCTAAGGGTTCCCATGTAACCCTAAAGACTCACGGCATGCACATCAATTCATTCCATAAGAAGAGCCCCAATCCCTCTATGCTCGCGAAGATAGAATTGTCAAGAAGACAAGGGGCAATCGATCAACAAGGTCTCTCAGCGACCTCCTCGACATCAAAATGAAGGCAAATCCGAAGGCTCAAGAGTAGTTTAGGGTGTCCTTTGTAAAATTAGATAGGTGGAACCCCCAAGGGAACATGTTCCCTCTCCACCTGTTTAAAATGTATTTCAATTTTTTCGTATATTAAACCCGAAGTTAAATATATTTCTTTATTTTTCGCAAATGAGTGAGTAAATAAATGCATGAATGAAGGAAAGGTTCCCACTTGACGGTAAGGTATCTACATAAAGGGGCAATCCCCTATCTCCGAAAGTGAGCCAATACCTCATGCTTAGCTTTCCTCCTAAAAGAGGGTCACCCTAGAGCATGCATTGCATAAAGACTTGTCAAGATAAAACACTGACTCTTTTCCTTTGTTGGTTTCAAGTACCTCTCCTTCCCCCCCCCCCCCCCCGTCTTACAAGCCAAAAGCTAAGAAACGCCCGTGGAATTACTTACCCTCGATACCTTAACTCTATTACTAGCAGAGGCAAGAGGAGTCAGGCATAGGATGACCAAAATGGAAGGCATACTATTTTCACTCTTATCGCATGCAACCCATGAGCAAGCAGAATTCTCGCAGGCTCAGACCCATGAGGAACAAAAAAGGATGAGGAGGGAAGTCCAAGACCACACCCATACCATTGCTCACCAACCACATCCCCAAGCCGTTTGCCGTATTCCGGCATCTCTCAGACCAACCTTTAACCACACCCTTGAATCCTATAATCTATCCTATGATTACCAGTCTCATCCGCTTGGCCTTGACATCGACAATTGTCTCACTTTGAAACATAGAGCCCGAAACCCCTTCAATTACCAAACCACCGACCTAATAGCCATCACACCGGAACTTGATCCCCGACCTGTCAAGTCATCTAAGGCACCTAGGCAAGTGAGACCAAAAGATCGAGTTTTCACTAAACTCGCTTGCACTCAAACCGCAGCTTACTTTGATCTTCTTGCCGCAGGATATTTGAAACCTATACCCCCTCGACCTCAACCTAGCCCTTTGCCGCCCTATTTTAACCCAAAGGCATACTGTGAGTACCATTCAGGCGGCCAAGGATATGATATCGAAGAATGCTGGACCCTCAAGCATAAGATCCAGGACCTTATAGATAACATGACTATTGGCTTACGATCAGCAAGTCCTTCTACGAACATCACTACAAACTCTTTACCAGTCCCCACTATCAATCCCATTACAAAACTTGGTAACAACAAGGTTTGGTTCGCTACGTGCCAAGAGATATATTACAAGGATGGGGAGGCAATGGAATGAGAAGATTTGGAACAGAGTCATACCCAGTTACGGTGCAACCCCGATAGAATGCTGGCCCTGAAGATGAGCTCATGTATGAATCTATGAATAAGATTGACCAGGAGCTGTCCAAACTCAGTAATAAGAATCCCCGATTGTGTACACCTGAGGAACACCAAGCCACGGCTGGATGCCAAAGCAGAAAACCCTGGGCTCGGGCTATCAAGTTGGAGGAAGACGAGTCGCCCGACTGGTTTGTTAGGAAAACTACGAAGCAAACAAATGAAGGCAAGATGGTCAAGAAAGCTGACGATTACATCATCGCCGCCAACTCACCTGGAACTCCGGGAGAAGCATCTACTTGTCCTGCCTTGGCTGAAAATCTCAACCGTGGATGGAACGAAGATGTGGGCATTGTCCCGAGGCCTTACTAAAACAAGAATCCCTTCAAAAGCGTACAAGAGAGGGGTGTTTTCACCCACTTTCTTTCTATCCCTTTTACTTCCTATGTTTAAATTAATGTTTACATTTTCTTATTACTTAAGAACTCTATACTTTCTATAAGAAATGATAATAATAATCAAATAATAGTCTTTTATTCCATCACTGTTGTCTTATCTTCTCTTGGGAATGACGGCTACTTTCTACACAAGGGGCATGGTTTACCTTAGGGGTCAGTTTGATTTGAAGGGATGATAGCATGAGTTGACCACTCCCCCGACGATCAGCTTTTCGAAAAAGAGAGGACAAGGATGAGTGAGGATACCACCCAAAAGCAACACTTGCAAGACACTGAAGCTAAGCAATGTGCGGCCAGGTTATCAAAATGAAAGGGAGCCACCTTTCATTTCCCTATACCAAAGAATAAATGTTTATATTCCCTCTGCTTAACCCCTAGTGCCTCGCAGAAAGCGAAAATTTTCTTTATCAACCCCGATCCAAGACTGTCCTCCCCACACTGGGGCAAACTATATTTGAGAACTCTAGGAATGGTATCCATCTCTTTCATACTAGGATAGTATCGAAAGCTCTATAGATCAAGCAACCTAATTCAAAGTGAAGAGAGGCCCTCATTTCATTCCCCATATGGTCAAAAGCAACCCCTTGCCAAACCCGTTGAGCCATCTATCCTTTTTTCAAGAAAACCCTAACCTAGGGATCATTGCCCACATTGAGTTAGATTGAACTGCCAAGGAAAGGGTCTAAGGAAAAAGGGTTGAAGAATTACTCATTCCACAAAAAGAAAAAAAAAAGATAAAAAGGACAAAGCAAAGGAAAAGAGTTGCCAAGGGGCAAGAGGCCCAAAAAAAAAATCCTAAGGAACGGCCTGAAGAAAACCATGATTGAGTCATTCTAAAAAGCATAATAAGAAGATCGAAATAGAAGAGAGTCATGTTTTTCTCAAAAAGCATATAGAAAGGGTGAAAGAAAAGAGTCATTTTCACCTTGGGATGAAGGGTATTTTAAAGGTGATCCTAGATTACAAAGAAACCCAATAGAAACAATAGGTTCGGGCCTTTACCCTTTCTTGCAAAACCCCTAAAACCGTGGCCTACATTACAACCCTACTAAAGTCCACTATGATTGAAAATGGATTGCTTGATCTAAATGAGCTAGATACGCTGCCAAAGCTAAAGAAGGACGCTAACCCTACTAAAAATTAGTCAAGGATGGCATGGATCTAAACCCTACTGAAAAAGATGAGCCTGCATATCCCGTTGTTTTGAAAACCCCATAACCTAGCCTACATTATGGTCCCAAACAAAGTCTCCTCAGATTGAAAGGACTGGCCGCTTATTGCTCTGCTGAAGGTCAGGTAAGCTGTTGCGAAAACCCCGAGAGTTGAGAATTTCAGCCCAATAGTCATATACACTAACCCCGAGTTAGAGAGTCGGAGGTGATCAAAAGGTTGAGAAAGGTGTGAAGTGCTATCATCCAATCAAGGTAAGGTTGAGCCAGAGGAAAGGTTAGACCCTCGAAAGGAAAGGAGTTACCATTCTAAAGATATCAAGTTCAACAGCACCCCTTGTCATTCAGTCAGTTAATGTATTTCTAATATGTGCATATATAATATAAAAATATATAAATAAAAAAAGATAAAAATGATTAAAAAAATTGCATGAGCTTCGCATAAGACATAACTCCCTGTAAAAACAAAAGTCACCAACATCAACTCATGTAATAGATACATAACATCATCATCCATCACATACATCTGATTATATGCCTAGCTGAAAAGATCATAAATGTATCTGCCTATCCGTGCATCTAAATATAAAAAAATATCCATACAAAATAAAACTGTCTAACATAAATACATCTCAGGAAGAGGGGCAAGGGAAGATCAGAATCTCCACAAGGGGCATCTATCACAGGTCAAAGTCAATGTCATCTGGATCGAAAACCCCGAAACCCGACATCGGAGGAGGCGGATAACCACTCGAAGCTCCAGCATCCTGTAAAGAAGATAGAACCGAAATCAGCCACATGAAATAAGAACTAAACAACAGCAGAGCAAAAAAAAGGGGAGAAAAGACGACGTACCCCCCTACCTCCCATCTGAGCTATCCAAGCTATCAAGGAAGCCACCTCTGCCTGATACTGATCTCATTTTGTCTGGTATCGATCCCTCTGATCCCTCACAATAGTAAAATCAGCCTGGGGCACATATCTTCCGGCTCGGCGCCACAAGTCAACCACCTCCTGGCCCACAGCATACCCACCGACTACTACCTCAAATCGGGTGAAGGCACCGACAAAATGAGCCCCAAAGTGTGCAGCATAATCTGTATCCAGAGGAAGCAAGAACTCGACTCCTGGCTGCCGCTCCTAATAAGGGATAGGCACTCCCGCCACCAGGGCTCCAAACATATACTTTGGTAGAGCTCTTGTTGACCAGAACTCCTCATGAAACTGCCACCAGTGTCACTCTCCAAGATAGGAATTCCAAAGTAACGTCACTGAGAAAAACAACCCTCGACAGGGACAACCGGACCAAGTGCCGGACTGTCTCATAATGAACTGATCCAATGAAAGGCCGCCAAGTCACATCCCTTGCCTCAATCAGCTCCAGGTTAGCCCGAAGCGTCACAAAATCAGTAATCTTCGATCACTGGGCCACCTAGTCATGAGCCCACCTCAAAGCACGTGAATAAAGGTCATCCTCGACAACTTCAGTGTGACGAATAGGCAGGTACTCATAGCTCCACCAAACAAGAAAGGGCCAGAAACTAGTCATGCTACCCTAGCGGGGGGAAGTCCGAATCCGCATCGACCGAAGGAAGTAGCCAAAGGAGAAGGACCCTCAATCTAGCTCCGATAAAGCCCCAAGATCAGCTACTATGCTCACCAAACGAAAGGCACAAGTGACTTGTTATTGTTGTAAAAGCAGCTAAAGATGATGTACAAAACAAGTTGTCGTCTCATGATGTCCCGCCTAGCAAGCAATGGCTCAGCAGCAAAGGTACGGTCATCCTGACTCAGCCAAGAGACTGGGAAGGCAGAACGCTCAGGAGGAGGCAAGTCCAACAGAATGCATGCCTCGTCTCTACTGATTGACTGTAGAGTGATCCGCCAGCTAATAAAGGAAAGCCCTGTGATGAACGCCCAATCCAAGGGAGTGGTACCTAACTTGAAGCTGATGAAATGGAAGGTCACGCTCTTTCCAAACCACCTCTCAACAAGCGCCAGTACCAAATGCCAGTTCAGCCGGTTAGCCTATAATCCCATGAAGGCTCCAAATTCGATCTCAGCCAAGAAGGCACGATATGATGGGGCAGCCAGCTGCATAGTCATGAAGACCTGATGAACAGCCCCTCTAAAAGTTGTATGTACCCGTGAAGGGGGCAGATGCTGTCTGGAGTATACACTGGGGTGATAAGCAAGATCCCCGGGTGGTGGAACATCCGGTAGTTGCAGATCTCCTAAGTCAGCATCCGTCTGCCTGTGCCTGGAGGAGGCTCTCCCATAGCCAATGACCTGGTCACCCAGACCCGGTACCTCCTCCTCTGTACCAATTTCCTCGACGAAGGCCTACTCAACTGGAGAAAAAGGGTCGACATATGGCTTACTCCCCCAGCTACTCTGGCTAGATGACATCTGCCCCGTAGATCGTCAACTACCTCTGGATCGGCTGGAACCACCAGTGGAATCTGTCCGAGCCGCCTTCCTCGAGCAATGTCTCCTCTCAGAACCGTCATCACCCACATCTACCATCCTGAAAAGGTAAGCCAAGGTAGGTGGTATTAGCATACGGTATATGCAAAAACAAACAATAAAAAAATAATAACAAAAAAAAATAAATAAAAAAGATTTCAAATGATAAATCAGAACGAAATTTCTACACCTTTTCCTTTTCCCACTTCGAAGTCAAATCTCAAGGGTTTTCTGTCTTTTTCCTTCAAAAATATTTCATTCAAACTCTTGCCCTAATTTCTAATATTTTCAACAGAGTTTCATTTAAAAATGACCCCTTCAACACCCACAGCATCACCACAAAACACAAACCATCCACTTCGTAACGTTACAATCACATAACATCAACACCCGCGCACACTTTTTAAATTTTCAAAATTTTCAAAACACTTGTTTTATTTTTTCAATAAATCAATGGTTTTCAAAGTTATCCTAAAATTTCTCTAAATTATTTCAAATGTTCTCTAAAATATTCCTACTTTTTTCAAAATTTTAAACTCTAAAAATTTCATCAATTTCTTGAGTTTTCTCAAATTTTCTAATTTTCTAAGTATTTTCCTATTTTTCAAAAATCAAAAATTCACCAAGTTTTCAAAAAATCACGAACTTCACATGGTTGTTAAACGCATTTTTCTAAGGCACATGGCATAAAAATCTAGCCAAAAAATGCAATGCCCAAGTCTGTAGGAATAAATTCCCTATTCCTGCAAAAAACCCTCTTCACATAATCACGTAAAATCACTCAAATTCAATCAAACAAGCACTAAAATGCCAAAATAACATCACATAGTGTTCAAAACATATCTTAACATTAATTTCTACTATTCACATGATTCAAACGAAATTCTACACATCAAAATCAACAAAATTTTGAAAACTCACTTTTTAGAGTTCTCTGGCGAAATCTTCTCTTCTGGCGACATAGTCTCCTTCCTGCAATCATTGGTGGTCTCCAAGAGGAGCTCCTTCAATGTCCAAGTCAGTTTCCTCGTAATGTCTCTCGAATTTGTGAAAATCTTCAAAAATCCCGCAAGTGTTCGAACCAGAATTTTTTTTGTTTTAATCCCCAAGCTGGTGCCACTACCAGAGGCGCCACTCCTAGTGGCGCCAGTTTCCAAATTCTGGGCAGCTTTGCTCTTTTCCCGCCAAAACTCATTTTTGAAGGGCTTTTGGGCCCAATAACCATTTTCAAACCCCCGTTGTCGAAAAATTTTCAAAGTCCGTCCCTCTGACTGCCTCACGGTCAACATGGGACTCTTACTCTATCATTTTCTGTCTTTGACAAGCAAAGACAAAAAAAGAGGGGCAGCTGTAAGCACCCCATTTTTTACCGCTCGGCAATCTACAGTTCGTCCAGACTTGTACTCAAGTCAGTAAGGACGTATTCCAATCGAAATTAACTCTCTAAGTCTAATCCCGTCTATCCATCGCTTTGCGGGTCCACCGGGCCTAGATAGAGGCAAAATGACCAAAATGCCCTTAGAGGCATTATCCTTTCCATATTCCCACAGGCACGTCTTTTTGAAGACGGTAAGTCCCCTTTCCAATTCCAAACCAGGCATGTCTTTCTGAAGACGGTAAGTCCCCTTTCCAATTCAAATAGGCACGTCATTCCGAAGACAATAAGACCCCTTTCCAATTCCAAATCCAGGCACGTCTTTCTGAAAACGGTCAGTCCCCTTTCCAAATTAGGCACGTCTTTTCGAAGATGGTAAGTCCCCTTCAAACCTGTCGACCGGGACGAGACCCCAAGTCCCCTAGATGGTAGAACGGTTCATCTTTGGCGCCTGCTAGCCTACCAATACAGAAATGTCCCTTTTAGGCACGCCTTCCGAGAAAGTTAACTTCTCAGGTGCTAAGTCCCCTTAGCAGCTTCCCAAGTTCAGGCAGTCTCGAGAATGATCGCGAACTGTCACAGTAGCAAAAATACTCATAAACATCACAACCGTCAGAGTAGCAGACATACTCACAAGCAGGTCAATATAGGGCATTCCCAACAATTCCCTGTATCATGAGACCACCATCAGAGTGGCGGAAACACTCAAAACCTAGGTCAACACCAGTGCTTCCTAGCCCACTTCGGTGAAAAATGACCAAACTGCCCCTCTGGCCATTTCTCGACACATTTCTCGAGAACACACCTAAGTCCTTAGAGTGGTAAGTCAAACCTTCCAAAATCATCTTAGAGACGATCCGGCATGATTAGGTGCCTTCTAGTCAATTTCAGGCTAGTTCCGAGACTTTCCGGTCAAGATAACTATTTTGCCCCTTGGCATCTAAACGCCCTTAGGACCACACCGGCTCTGGGTGTCAAACCGATAGCCTCTTGACAATACTTCTTATAGTGTTTTCAACCTTCAATTATCTTTCCGGATCATTCCGAGCCAGTTTCGGCAAACCCGGTGCAGAATAACCGTTTTGCCCCTGGTGGACCGGTTGCCTTTTTTGACCACACTTGCTCGGGGTATCAAACCGGTAATCTCCCTAGAATGCTTCTTATAGTATTCTCGACCTTCCTTTATCTTTTCGGATCATTCTGAGTCAGTTCCGGTAAACCCGGTGCAAAATGACCGTTTTACCCCTAGTGGGCCGGTCTCCCTTTTTTGACCACACCGGCTCTGGTTATCAAGCCAGTAGCCTCCTGGGAACATTCTAAATAATGTTTCTAAATCTGGAGTCTTTCTCCAAGACATTCCGAGTCCGTCCCGGCAGCTTTCCGATCCAGCCGACCGTTTTGCTCCTACTGGCCCGGTCAACCCTTCCGACAAATCTTGTTATCCTTTTTCAAGTCTAATACCTCCAAGACTCTATTCTAAGGGTTCCTACCCTTTTTCGGCCCTTTGGGTCATTCCCGGACCTTCTGGAGTCACTCCTAGTGAAGCTAGGCTGAAAATTGCGTGGTAGTCACTAGTACAGGCACCCAAATCTTCTCAACATACGTTACTTACAGACTTAATGAACTTTTCTAAGTTGCTGGCGCCAAGCCAAAAAATAGCTTGGCGCCAAGAGGAAATTTGCCCTGGCGCCACTACAACAAGCGCTAGGTCATTTCTTTGTCTATAAATATAGAGCCTCCTCCAACGTGAAAGAGGTCCAGAAACACAGCCTGAAAACACTAATATTCAATATACGAAGCTCGTAGCCTCTCAAAACCCTAATCTTCATTAGGTTTCTAAACCCTAGCCTCTATACACAAACCCTAGCCTCCTATACACTCATATATACTTCTATACACTTATACACTAGCCTCAAACCCTCCCTTGAAGACTTGAAGTCCTGCAATCTGAAGTTTTGAAGATTAAAGACAAGCTCTTGAAGATTGAAGTGAAGATTGACGCAAGATAAGCAAAGAAAAGCGCGCAAAGCTAAGAAAAATAGAGAAGACACAACGTAGGCTTTCTTTTTACGTTTCTACGCTTCCCCCTCTCTCTTCTCCCTCTAAACCCACTTGGGTTTTCTTCTATTTTAATTCCCCATCTTCTTCCCCCCCTTCTTGCATGCTTGAAACAAGTGAATACCCGGTCCATGTGTAGGATTAGGCTTTTGGAGAGTCACCGTGTCGGGGGCTTTCTTTTATTCTAACCGGAGACCACGTGGGTTCGGCCCCCTTGATTATGTGGTGAAGCCTTTAACCTTGTATGTTCACGACCCTCTTTGCATTGTGCATATTATGATCTTGCATTCTTCCAAAATTCGTTTTCAAACTCGTTTTCAAAGCTTGCATTAACATCGTTTTCAAACTTGCATCACAATCTTCTTTTTCAAAACTTGTTTTCAAAATCACAATCCTAAGGTGATTCTAGCCATTCCATGGCTAGGGTTGCTTTAGGAAAATGTTACATTTAAAGTGACCAATATGATCCATATTTTCAAATCCTTGTTGTTTTCAAAACCACTTCTTAAATGATCCTAGCCATCTTATGATTAGAATCGCTTTAGGAAATTGAGTTATTTTATATATACTTTCTAAAAACTCTATTTTCAAATCCCTCCTTCTAAAAACCTCTTTTCAACATGCTTTCTAAAAACTCTCTCCAATATCCTTTCCAAAGTTGTTTTCAAAAACTCCATCTGAAAATCTATTTTTCAAAAACTCCTTTTCAACTCCTTTCCAAAACACTCTCTTCAAAATTCCTTTACTAAAAACACTCCTTAGGTTTCCTTCTTAGAAAAATTTCTTCCTAAATCTCTTTCCTAACAATCTCTTTCTAAAAACTCCTCACTAGGAATTCTTTCCAAAAACTATTTTCAAAATTCCTTTTCTAGAAATTCATCTCTAGGATTACTTTCCAAAATCTCCTTCCTTGGTGTCCAAAGTTAATCTTAGAGCCAACAATTAGGAAACCTTAATTTTCTTCTCCAAAAACAAAGCTTCCAATTCCTTATTTTGGCCTCAAAACCTAGGTTTATAAAACCTGTTGTTTTCTACATCAAAACCTCTTTTCTACGTTGAAACTATAGTTTTCCCAAAACTAGGATTTCCAAAACTCTATCTTTCCAAATTCATGCCAAATCCAATCTCCTCTTTAGGAAGCCCAATCCAATCTTCCCTTTAGGAAACCAAACCCAATCTTTCCACTTAGGAAACTAGATCCTATCCTCCGTTTTTTGAAACGAAATCAAAATATCTCTTTTTAGAAACAAAATCCAATCCTTTGTTTTAGGAAATAGGAATCTTAACCCTTCCAAGTTTAAATCTTTCCTAATCCACTCTTTCCTAATTTAGTCATTTCCTAAACCTTAGGTTTTCTAAACTTAAACTTTTGAATCTTTCCTTAAATTTTAAGCTTTCAAACCTTTCTTAATTCCATCTTTTTCCTAATCTTAACTTTTCAAATCTAAGTTTTCAAACCCTTCTTAAACTTAAAACCTTTCCTAATTTCAAGAATTTATAAAACTCAAACTTTGAATCTTTCTAAAATTCTAAACTTCCTAAATTTCAAATCTTTCCAAATCCAAAACTTTCTAAATTCGAAACTTTCTAAATTCTAAACTTTCCAACTTTCAAAACTTCCTAATTTCAAAACATTTCCTAAAATGAAAACTTTCCTAATTAGAACACTTTCCTAAATTGAAACTTTCCTAAAACAAAAATTTTCAAAAATGACACTTTCCTATTTTGAAACTTTCCTAAATTGGACTTTTCCTAATTTGAATCCTTCCTAAATTCAATCATTCTTCGATCTTCCAAGTTTAACACTCGAGTCGAATCTTTCCTATGTCTCAAGTCATTCTTAAGTCTAGGTTTCCTAAAACCAAGCTTTCCAAAATCAAATCCATTTTCCAATCAAAATTTCTTTTTCAAATCAAACCTTCTATTTTCTATCGGACTCTTGTACGAACTACAACTGACCTGATTCCTCCAAAAGGATACGTAGACAACCCTCCTAGGTGCGGTCATAACATTTTTCAAACTTCTATTTCCACAACCTTTTTCAAATCTCTAATTCCATAATCTAATTTTCTAATTCCAAGTTTCTATTTCCAAATCTCTATTTCCAATTTCCAAAACTTTCCAATTTCAATTCTATCTTTTCATATTTCTTTTCAAATCTATCTCCAAATCTATTTTTCAACTCTCTTTTTCTATTGCATTTACATATCATGCATCATGTCTTTTTAAATATTGTTTTCTAAAGTCAATAGGATTGAACATTTGTTAGTTGAAGACTCTCATAGGTGAATTTAGGGTAAATAGACATGTAGGTACCGCAAGGGCAAGGTAGAGTGATGGCTTAGTGCGTCTTCCCTACACGTAACCAATCTCCGAACCTAGAATCATTGTTTTCAAAGAACAAAATGGAGTTTATTTTCAAAAAGGGCTTAAATGTTTTCTAAAGGTTGCCAAACAACCTATTTTCTTAAAAACCCTCTCTTGAGGTAGTATTTTCAAAATCATTTTCAAAATCCCTAAGTGTGACCCTCGGATTGTGCTTAGTTTTTAGGTGACCTAACTCACCTTAATCAAGTTAGGAGGCGACTCCAAATATTTTTCAAAAGCCCTTTATTCAAATCTATTTTCAATTCAAATATAGCCGCACTCATTCTTCTAGGAGGGTGAGTTCTAACGAGAGAGTACAGTATTTTTCCTGCTTGTGTGTGTATTCCTCGAGTGCAAAAAATCTGGGCGTGACAAAATACAAACATCAATTTAAAGGCAACAAAAAAAAAAATAGGAATAGAAAGAAAGTGGGTGAAAACACCCCTCTCTTGTACACTTTTTGTCGATAATTCTTTTTAGTATGGTTTTGGGACAACGTCCACATCTTTGATGCTCCATTCGTCATTGAGTTCCTTGGCCAAATCAAGGCAAGCAGAGGCTTATCCTAGGACTCTAAGTGAATCAACAATGATGGTGCAGTTGTCAGTTTTTTTGGCCCTCTTGTTCTCCTCAATTGCCTCCTTAATCTCCACAATAAACAGGTTGGCTAACTTGCCTCCCTCTAGCTTGAATGGTTCCATAGGTTCCCTTGGCTCTTTATGTCCCTTGCCCATATCTTCATAGTCAAACTTAGTCGTGGGCCATGGGTTTTCTAATAGATGGTGTTCAGTTGCGGCATACTTAGATTGCAAAAATTCCTTACCCTAACCATCATCGACCATTTCTTTAGAAGGGGCCCTCTTCATAGGCACGGCTTCTTCCATGGACCATTTAGACGGATCATGTACTTTGTCAAGATCATAGAGATAGATTGGGTATGGCAGGAACTCTTCTTCCCAATAACTTTCTTCATCAGTCTCCCAATCCCCATCATAGTGTTCGACCACAATCACATCCAGTTCATCCCCCTCTTCTATTTCTTCTAATATCAAGTTGACAACATGATCCGGTAGAGGGTTTGTGGTTACATTAGGAGCAGGAAGGCGATTCACCGGTTGTAGGTTAATGGTCTTGTTGTTGATCAAGTCTTGGATTTTGTGTTTGAGAGAGAAGCAGCTTTCAGTGTCATGGCCTTGGCCTCCCGAATGATACTCGCAAGTGAGGGTGCCATTAAAGTTTGGAAGTAGAGGGCTAGGCACTGGTCGGGCGGGTATGGCTTTTAGGATGTTATTCTTTAGGAGGTTATGATAGGCTTCGGTTTGGGTGCAAGCTAAGGCATCGAAGTTACGAAAACATTGGACCATCCTACTGAAATTCGGCCATGCCCCAGCAAGACCAAAGTCGGGTGCTTGGGTAGGAATGTTTAGAGTGGGCATGGGTAAGATAGGGTGAGACTAAAGTGGTGGACGGTATTGAGGTGGTTGAACAGGTAAGATGGCAGTTAAGATGGCAGTCACCTCGCTTTCCCTCTTGATTACTCTCATTATAGTAGCCACCTTTTTGGCTCTATTGGTATAACTTTCTCCGGTTTTTGCATAGGGGTTTGTAATCCTCCCTGTCTTGAGTCCGTTCTCTATCATTTCCCCTTACTTGATGAGCTCGAAAAAAATTTTCCCCATACTCGTGTAGACCTTCTCGTAGTATATGCCTTGGAACTTATGCACAAACAATTACACGTACTCCTTTTCTTCCAGTGGAGAATTGACTTGCGCAGTTGCTTCTCTCCATCTAAGGGTATAGCTCTTAAAGCTTTTGTTCTCACCTTTACTCATCGTCATTAGGGACCACAGGTCAGAAGTAAGGTCGATGTTGTGACAGTATTGAACTTTGAATACATTAACCAGCTCAATCCAAGTTGTGATCTTCCTTAGGTACAGTCGGGCAAACCATTGCAGAATGGACCCAGTAAGACTATGATGAAATAGTTGCATGAGGAGCTTTGGATCGTTGCCATGACCACTCAATGCCCCAGCATAAAGGCGAAGGTGGGCAATAGGATTATTGGTGCTGTCATATTTCTGAAAGTTGAGCATTTTGAACTTGGCAGGTCTTGGATGATTTGGAAAGAAACACAACTCATTATAGGATACGAGCTCAAAAGAGTCATAGTCGTGGAGGCTTCGCAGCGAGTCCTCTAACCCTTGAATTTTCAGACTAAGAGGATCAAGAGAAGTTCTTTTCATAACGGGCAAGAGCAGTATGGTTTCCTCTTCTTTAGAATTGACCCCTTCGGGATCCTCATTATTCTTCCGCATAACGTCAGATTATAGCACAACCCTTGGGTTAGCAAGTTTAGGGTCCTTAAGAAAAACAGTGGATGATGACGAGGCCAAAGCAGCTTCTTTTATGGCCATGGACTGGATGAGCTGGAACATCTCATCAATCTTAGTTCTCATTTCATTGACTTCTTCATGAGAGACAGAGGAAGATTCATTAGAATTGGCGGCCATTAGTGCAGCTCTTTGTCGGGTAATAATGGGGTCTCTAAGTGGATATCTGTCTTTCTTTAGGAGCAATGATGGCTTTCTATGGTGTAGTTTCTGTAAAAGAAAAAGAAAGAAAAGAAAAATAAGGACACAAGCCACAAGTTAGTTTTTGACATTCAAAAAGCTTTATGCAATGCATGCCTTAGGAATTTCCCATCTTGAGAGGGAGACTAAATATGATGGATTTGGCTCACTTTTTGGAAATAGGGGGTTTGCCCCTATATGCAAATACCTTACTGTTTGGGTGGGAACATTCATTCATTCATTGAATCATACGTAAAAGGTAAAGAAGTACATTGAATTTTGGAGTTTAAATACAACGGAATCGAAATACATTTTAATAGGGCGAGAGGGAACAATTTCTTTGGGACTTCCACCTAACTACTTTTACATTTAGGATCATAAACTACTCTTGAGTCTTCGAATTCGCCTTCTTTGAACTTGATGTTGAGGGGGTCGTTGAGAGACCATGTTTGATTGCCCCTTGTCTTTTTGGCAATCCTATCTCCTTGAGTATAGATGGATTGGGCCCCTCTTATGGAATGAATTTAAATACATGATATGATTCCTTAGGTTTACATGGGAACCCTTAGGGTTTCAGTAAGTTTTATGCAAGGGAGAGTGAACTTGGTGTCACTCTCCTTGGGTTGATCATATGCATGAAGATGTAGTGACTTGAGTTACTTTAGAACTCTTGTCTTGACATGGAATATTGAATGCATGAACATGGATGCATAAAGTAGAGAGAGAGAATGCATTTGTAAAGTAAATATGTATGCATGAGCAATTATACAGGTATTATAACAATAGGAAAACAAGCATTATAACAATAAGAATAGACAAGCTTAAAGGAAAGTAATGCAGTCACTTTTTCCTCCATGATTTTGAAATCGATGTGTGTGTCTTAAATCCAGCAGAGATTCGGCTATGCATGGTTTCTATATGAGCATGAGGTTGAGGGTTTACTAATGTTTCCTACGAAGGCTCGGTTTTCAGATCTTCAAACCTAGGTCCACTCGCTGAGATGGTGCCATTATCGGTTGGTGATCCAAGCGAGGGAACCATCAAGAGGCCGTAGGTGAAGAAACTGACACAATATCTTACCCACAACCAATACATAGTTCCCCTTCTAACTAAAAGGGACATGATCAAGTAAAAAATGCAAGTACGTAAATGCTTGTGAACAATGTAATGTGTGTGTGAAGTTTTGAAAAGTGGAGGAAAGGGCTCAACAACTCCCATCCATCTTGTCCATTCCATACATTCATGACATACATAGCAATTAATATAATATGAAACAAAATAAGAACAAAGGTCCACTTCCAAAAATAAATATGCAAAAGTCAGTACTTGAATGACAAATTTAATGCAAGATTGAATAATTGAATGTAATTGAATGCGAGCAATTCCATGTTTTTGAAAACAGCTTTGAAGTTTGATTTTGAAAATATTAAAGTGGATAGAATTGGATAAATTAATCAAAGACTCCAAATGGGTGAGGGTGAAGAAATATGACAATGGCCTAACCCTCTAACCATCCTCAGTAGAGTCGCCAACAGTCACGCCCCGATTTTTTGCACTCGAGGAAAATACACACAGGTATGAAAAACACAGTACTCTCTCATTAGAACTCATCCTCCAAGAAGGACAAGCACGACTAGATTTGAATTAAAAATTGATTCGATTAAGGGCTTTTCGAAAAAGGTTTGGAGTTGTGACCTAACTTGATTGAGGTGAGTTAGGTCACGTAAAACTAAGCACAATCCAAATATTACACTTAGGGTTTTTGAAAACTTCCTTACGAGAGGGTTTTTAGAAAACAGGTTATTTCGCAACCTTTGAAAATATTTAAGCCCTTTTTTAAAATAACTCCATTTGGTCTTTGAAAACAGTGATTCTAGATTCGGAGGTTGGTTAAGTGTAAGGAAGAAGCACTAAGCCATCACCCTACCCTGCCCTTGCGATACCTACATGTCTATTCACCCTAGGTTCACTCATTTGGAATATTTGATTAATAAATGTCCAGTTATATCCGCTTTAGAAAAGGAACTTTAGAAAGAAAATTGATATGTTGCATGACAAGCAAGTGAGAGAAAAAGGTTTCACTTTTGGAAAATAGATTTGAAAAGACTTGAATTGAAATTTGAAAGAAGGTTTTAGAAATTGAAATTGGAGATTTGAAAATAGATTTTAGAATTAGAAACTTAAAATAGATTAAGGAATTGGAAACTTGAAAAAGGTTATGGGATTGGAAACTTGAAAAAGGTTAGACCAACCCATGAGGATTGCCTACGTATCCCTTTTTAGGAATCAGGTCAATTGTAGTTCGGACAAGAGCTCGATTGAAAATAGACACTTTGAGGTTTGAAAAGTTTGATTTGAAAAATGATTTGATTTAAACTTGGAATAGAAGATTGAGTCTTCATTTTAGATTGAACCTAGACTTAGAATTTGAACTTGGAAAAGAGTTTGAACCTTGAAACAAAACTTGGACTTGACTTTGGAAAAATAGAGTTGAGTTTTGAAAACACTTTCACTTAGATTGGAAAACCATCTCGGTTTAGAAAGGAGTTTTAGAAAAGGGTTGGAGCTTCCTAATTTGGGATTAGGGTTGAACTAGGGTGTAGACCTCTTAGGGTATAGGTTACCTAAGATTGGAACATTGAATTGGAAAGGATTTGATTGAGATTTGAAAAAGTTCGATTTTAGAAAATTGGGTTTAGGAAAGGTTCGAATTAAGAAAGGTTTGAATTAGGAAAGTGGCATTTAAAGAATATTTGAAAAGAGATTTGATTTGATTTAGAAAACACTTGACTTAACCACTTGATTTGAATGATTTAGAAAGTTAGATTTAGGAAAGACTAAATTTTAGAAATCTTTGAATTAGGAATATTTTGAAATAGGAAAATTCGATTTTAGGATAGTTTTGAATTTAGAAAGTTTGAACTTAGGAAAGTTTGAATTTAGAAAGATTTGGATTTTGGAAACTTTAGACTCAGGAAAGTATTGAATTTTGAAAGATTTGATTCTTGTTTCCTAAATGTAAGCACCCCATTTTTACCCGCTCAGTAATCTTCAACCCAACCGAGCTCGGTTTCAAACACCACAGCACATGCAGGCTCAGGATAAGCCTATCAATCTCTAATCCAACCAATTGGTCGCTTCTCGGCCCACAAGAACCCATTGGAGCCATAAACACCATTATTCCAGACAGCTTTCTGGACCAGGCGGTCCTGGAAACCAACACCATCCAGGTAGCTTCCCGGGATCGGGCGATCTCAGGGACCAACACCTAATCAAATTCCAGACGGTTCACTTCTAGCACTCTCTAGCCTGCCAATGCAGAATGTCCATCATTTGGTAGTTCTCTACAACCGGGCGTTCTCAAAGACCAATACCACCCTTCCAGGTAGCTTTCTAGGACCAGGCGCTCTCAAGAACTAACACCACCCCTACAGGTAGCTCTCTAAGACCGGGCGTTCTTAGAGACCAACACTGCACAGGTAGTTTTTTGAGATTGGGTGGTCTCGAGAACCAACACCTAGGTCAACACCAGCACCTGCTAGCCCGACTCGGTGAAAAATGACCAAACCTACCCCTTGGGCCTCCAGTCACGTTTTGAGAAGGTTCAAAATCCCTCAAAACAATAAGTCCATCCTTCCAAAATGTTGCTAAATCATTAGGCATCCCCCGCACGCCATTTGGTCCAAATCTGGTCCTATTCCGGCTCACTCTGGTTAAAATGATCGTTTTGCCCCTAAACACCTCAGCACGGCACAAACCCCCCTGAATGGTAAAAGACTCTCCCAAAATCATCCCTGAATAACCCTACACGCTTAACACAACACACTAAACCATTCATAACCATTCCCAGCCAATCTTGGCCAAAATGACCATTTTGCCCCTGACAATCTAAACATGCAGCGAAACAGCACCGGTTTTGGGATTTCGAGCAAAGGGTTTCACCATACACCCTTGTTTAACCTGAGGAGAACCCTACGACATTAAACACTTATAACTCGATAAAAGTTTCCTGGAGCGTCTTACAGACGCTTCTCCTAAATTGTCTTTTCTCCAAATTTTCTGGCTATAACGCACCATCAACTGACTTGAGAAATGCATAAATCAAGTAATTCTCGAAAGCTCGTTCATAGATCTTTCCATCAATATGGCTCGATCGAGTAGATTGCTTCCCGAAGCCCTTCATCACACGGCGCCAACACTACTACTTTCGACGACCCCTGCAACGTCTCACAGACGCTCCGCCGAGGTTTACTTTCTTCTTCGAATCCCTAACCAAAATGCACCGTCAAACGACTTGAAAAATGCATAAATTTAGGAATTCCCAAAATTATTTTCAAAGTACTTTCCATCGGTACGGTCCGATCGAAAAGATCGCTTCCCAAAGGCCTCGATCACATGACACGAAAATAGCCACTTTCGAACACCTTCGAAGCGTATCACAGACGCTCCCCAAAAGTGTCCTTTTATGCACACTTTTCGAGATGATATTCCATGCTTCCAAACACAAGTTCACGAAAAACCTTAAGAGAACACCGTGGGTGCAACCAATTCCCCCAAAACCTTCTCGGTTGACTCAATTGTTGAGACAAAGTTTGGACGAACCTTCCCGGTGATGGAGCGTATGCTACATGCGCTCAAATTTTGATCAGATCGACCAACTTTCAATTAACAGTCGAGATTTAACCAGTACACAGGGTGCCACGTGTCATTCTGGCAATGGAACAGTATCTGCGCATGTCCTACATGCGCCATGTCAAATTTTGGCCGGGCGCATGTAGCACATGCGTGCTACATACGCCAAGCCTATTCCAGAATGCCTATAAATACCAGACCACCCCCTTGCATATTCCATCTCCGAAATTGATAGGAAGCTCTGCTGAAATTGCCCCAGAACCTCGAATCCTTACATATATTCCACCCCTCCAACACTTAGGCTAGATTCTACCTCTCTCAAGCCTATAAACTTCACCTATAAGACCTTATACACCATTACACACTCCATTCCAGCCCCTCAAGCCTTCTTGAATTCATTCAAGCTCCAATCAAGACATCCATTGAAGACTACAAGTGTGTTGAAGGCAAAAGGTGGTATCCCTTTTACATTTGTGTCTTCCCCCACTCTTCTCTTCTCCCTCCTAGCCTACTTAGGCTATTCTCTATTTTAATCCCCATCTACAACCCCCCATTTCTTGTATGCTTGAGGCAAGAGGGCTCTTAGATCATGCCTAGAGGAAAGCAAGTGAGAGCCATCGTGTAAGGGGACCTCTCACTAGGCTACTTGGAGATGGTATGGCCTAGGAGCCCCTTGTTTATGTAGTGTAGCCTAAAAGCCTTGTATGTGATCATGACCCCTTGCATATTACTATTTTGATCATGCTTTGTATGCTTGGCTTCATTTTATGCTTGTTGTCATGTTCTACACTGCTTGCATTGCTCTTATTTTCATGCCATTTCTAAACTCTATATTTCTTTTGAAAATGGCTCCAAGAGTTGTTCCCTTGAAGCCTAGGATAAAACCTTAGAAATCATGCCTTAGAGAGTTCCCTACTAACCCCCTAACTCCCATATTGGCATCATGACATTTTAACCTGCATAAGGGTTGTTTTCTAATTCTCCAATTTTCAAGATTTCCATTCTTTTAAGTGTAGTGGTTGGAATGGCCCTATGGAACCCTTTCTTGAGTGGTCTCCCTTTTGTTTGGCCATATGAACCCTCCCTTGATGGAATTGTTCCCTTGAAAAATGGTTTTCAAAATTCTTCTCAAAAGATGATTTTTAAAAATGCATTCTCTCCATATTTGCATCAAAAATGATTTTTCAAAAGTTGCCATTATTATGTTGATTTTTGAAATCCCCACTCTTGTCAAGATAAAGGTTATAATGGCCATGAGGAAACCTTCCTTGGAATGGTCTCCAAACACCAACCATATAAACCATACTCTTGGCTAGAGTCAAAATTTTCATGGAAATGATCTTCAAAAGGGTTGTCCACCAAAGTCCATTGCATAACATGTTTTTTTTTTTCAAAGCTCTTTCCAAAAGTACATCAAACCAACTTTCAAAACCATTTTCCAATCCAACCCTAGGTTAACTTGACCCTAGTTGACCAACCCTAGGTTAACTTGACCCTAGTTATCCAACCCTAGGTTAACTTGATCTTAGTTGTCCAAGCCTAGGTTAACTTGACCCTAGTTATCCAACCCTAGGCTAAGTTGACCCCAGTTCACTCACCTTAGGTTAACTTAACCTTAGTTAATTAACCCTAGATCACCTTAACCTTAGGTTAACCCAACCTTACTTAGTTAACCATAGGTCATCTTAACCCTAGGTTAACCTAACCTAACCCAAATTAGTTAACCGTAGGTCACCCCATACCCTAGGCTAACCCAACCTAGGTTAGTATACTTCAAGGTTTCCAACTCTTGAATCCTTTTCTAAATGATCACTCAATTTTAAACTATTCTCATAACCCACTTTTCCAAAACCTCCTACTACTCTTGATTTCAAAAAAACCAACTCCGTAAACTCTTCAAATGTTCTTACAATCCATCTTTTAGGCACTTCCAAAAATGTTTTCAAAATGTCACAAACCTAAGGTGTCCCTAGTCCTCTCATGGTTAAGGATTCCAAGGAAAAGTGATAAATCAAAAACAATCTCTAAGGTTGTCCATATTAGGATTCCAAAACCTTAGCCATTTCCAAAAACCCCTTTCAAAAATTAATTCATCAAAACATTCTAAAATCATGCCTCCAAGGTTTTCGAAACAAGACTTCAAAAACACTTTCAAGTTCTCTTGAGACATGCCAAAGCATTTTTTCAAAACTCCCTCAAGTTGATCCTAAAACATTTTCAAAACACGCCACCATTCAATTTCAAGTCAAAACTTCCAAGTCCACAAACAGTCTTCAACTTTCAAGACCACAAAGAGTCTTCAACTTCCAAAGACCTTAAAGTGTCTTAAACTTTTCCAAGGACCCCAAAGTGTCTTAAACTTTTTCAAAGACCCCAAAGTGTCTTTAAACCTTCCAAAGGCCCTAATGCGCCTATTTTCCATCGAGTTCTTGCCCGAACTATGAATGACTTGATTCTCGCCAAATGAGATACGTAGACAAGCTAAAATGGTGCGGTCATAACTTTTATTTCAACTCCAATCCCTTTTCAAAAATTCCAATCAATTCAAAGTTTCTATTTCAAACTCTTTCATAACCCTCATTATTTTCAAACTTCTTCCAAAAACTTGCATCATGCATCATTCATCCGAAAAGTGATGACTAAACCTTGTTTTCAAAATTTTAGAGTGAATATTAAGTGGACAATGGTAACCGGTTATTCTAGTGAGTGAACAAAAGGGTGATTAGATATGTAGGTACCGAAAGGGTGGTGTAGGGTGATTATCTTAGGATATCTTCCATGCACGTAACCAACCCCCAAACCATAGATTTCTGTTTTCAAATGACCGAAATGGAGTTATTTTCCAAAAGGGCTTAAATCTTTTCAAAGCTTGCCAAAAAAACCTATTTTCTTAAAAACCCTCTCTTGAGGGAGTTTTCAAAACCTTTTCCAAAAAACTCTAAGTTTAATCTTTGAATTAACACTTAGTTTTAGATGCCCTAACTCACCTTAATCAAGTTAGGTGGCGACTCCTATTTTTCTAAAAAGCCCTTAGTCAAACCAATTTTCAAACCTAATCACACTTGTCCTTCTAGGAGGATGAGTTCTAGTGATAGAATTCCGTGCTTTTTGTCTCCAAGCTGAAAGGACCTTGGACACTCAAAAACCGAGGTGCAACACTAAAATAGAAGATTAGATTTTATTTTCAAAAATAGATGATTTGATATAGTTTCTAAAATTAAAGGATTTGATTTAATTTCCTAAATGAGAAGATTTGATCTAGTTTCCTAATTTAAAAGATTGGATTTGACATGAAATTAGAAAGATTTGATTTTGAAAATCTAGGATTTGAAAAACTATGATTTTGGTGTAAAAAAAAAAAAAAAAAGAGAGATCTTGGAAATCTAATATTTGATGTAGAGAATGGAGATTTTGGAAACTTATGATTTGAAGCAAAAAAAGGAAGAGAATTAGGGTTTCCTAATCATGAAATCTAAGTTCATTCATTTATAAAAAATAAAAAGTACATTGAACTTTGGAGTTTAAATACAATGGAATTGAAATATATTTTAATAGAGTGAGAGGGAACAATTTCTTTGGGACTTCCACCTATCTACTTTTACATTTGAGATCCTAAACTACTATTGAGTCTTCAGATTCACCTTCTTTGAACTTGATGTTGAGGGGGTCATTGCGAGACCTTGTTATTTCATTTTCCCTTGTCGTCTTGGTAACCCTATCTCCGTGAGCATAGAAAGATTAGGGCCTCTCATATGGAATGACTTGAAATGCATGCCATGAGTACTTAGGGTTACGTGGGAACCCATAGGATTTTGGTAAGTTTAAGGCAAGGGAGAGTGAACTTGGTGTCACTCTCTTTGGGTTGATCATATGCATGAAGATGCAATGACTTGAGTTACTATAGAACTCTTGTCTTGTCATGGAATATTAAATGCATGAACATGAATGCATAAAGTAGAGAGAGAAAGAATGTAATTGTAGAGTAAGCATGAATACATAAATAGTTATACAGGCATTATAACAACAGGAATACAAGCATTATAACAACATGAATAGATAAGTTAAAAGGAAAGTAAAACAATCGCCCTTTCCTCCATGGTTTTGAAATTGACGTGCATGTCCTAAATCTAGCAGAGGTTCGGCTATGCATGGTATCCACATGAGCATGAGATTGAGGCTTTATTAATGCTTCCTAAAAACGCTCAGTTCCCATATCTTCAAACCTAGGCCCACTCCCCGAGGTGGTGCCGTTATCGGTTAGTGATTCGAGTAGGGGAACCATTAAGAGGCCGTAGGCAAAGAAACTAACACAGCATCTTGTCCACAACCAATATACCGTTCTCCCTTTTAACTAGAAGGGACAAATTCAGGTAGAGAATGTAAGTATACAAATGCTTATGCACAATGCAATGTGTGTGTGTGTGTGTGTGTGTGTGTGTGTGTGTGTGTGTGAAATTTTTGAAAAGTATAGGAAAGGGCCCAACAACTCCCATCCATCATGTCCATTCCATATATTCATTACATACATGACAGTTAATATAACATGAAGTAAATATGTGAACAAAGGTCCACCTACTAAATGAAAGATGCCAAAGTCAGTACTTAAATGACAAACTTAATGCAAGATAAAATGATCGAATATGAATAGCATGCAAACAATAACATTGTTTTTTAAAACAGCTTTGAAAAGTTTGATTTTAAAAATTTTGAAGTGGACAAAATTGAACAAATTAATCAAAGACTCCAGATGAGTGAGAGTGAAGAGACATGACAATGGCCTAATCCTCTAAGTGTCCCCAGCGGGGTCGCCAACTGTCGCACCTTGATTTTTCGCACTCGGAAAAGACAAGTGAGAAAAACACAGTGCTCTCTCGTTAGAACTCATCCTCCTAGAAGGACATGTGTTACTAGATTTGAATTGAAATTTGATTTGATTAAGGGCTTTTAGAAAAAGTTTGGAGTCGCCACCTAACTTGATTAAGGTAAGTTAGGTCACCTAAAACTAAGCACAATCCTCAGATTATATTTAGAATTTTTGAAAAGGTTTTGAAAACTTCCTTAAGAGAGGGTTGTCAAGAAAATAGGTTGTTTGGCAACCTTTGAAAAGATTTAATCCTTTTTTTATATTTAAAATAACTCCATTTTAGTCTTTGAAAATAGTGATCTAGGTTCGGAGGTTGGTTACGTGTAGGGAAGACACACTAAACTATCACTCTACCCCGCCCTTGCGGTACCTACATGTCTAATCACCCTAGGTTCACTCATTAGAATCTTTGATTAATGATTGTCCAATTATATCCACTTTAGAAAAGAACTTTAGAAAGAAAATTGATATAATGCATGACGTGCAAGTGATAGAAAAAGGTTTTGATTTTGAAAATAGATTTGAAAAGACTTTATTTGAAATTTGAAATAAGGTTTTAGAAATTGAAATTGAAGATTTGAAAATTGTTTTGGAATTAGAAACTTGAAATAGATTCAGGAATTGGAAACTTGAAAAAGGTTGGGAGATTGGAAACTTAGAAAAGGTTATGGAATTAGAAACTTGAAAAAGGTTATGACCGCACCCATGAGGGTTTTCTATGTATTCCTTTGTTGGGAATCAGGTCAGTCGTAGTTCAGACAAGAGTCCGATTGAAAGTAGATACTTTTAGGTTTCTGAAAAGTTTGATTTGAAAAGATTTGATTGGGAAAGATTTGATTTGAAAAAGGATTTGATTTGAACTTGGAATGGAAGATTTGAAATTGAAACTCGGATTTAGAATTGACCTTAGAATTGACTTTGATTTGAAAAGATGGAACTTGGACTTGATTTAAGAAAGAAAAAGTAGAGCTTTGAAAACATTTTGACTTAGATTGAAGTTGCAAAACCATCTTGGTTTAGAAAAGAGTTTTAGAAAAGGGTTGAAGCTTCCTAACTTTAGGATTAGTGTTAAACAAGGGTTTAGGTTACCTAAGATCGGAACATGTAATTGAATTAGGAAGGTATTTGATTTAGATTTGAAAAGTTTGATTTTAGAAAATTGGATTTAAGGAAGATTTGAAAAGAAATTTGATTTGATTTTGAAATACTTGACTTTGAATGATTTGGAAAGTTAGGGTTTAGGAAATATTGGACTTTGGAAAGCTTTGAATTAGGAATGTTTCGAAATAGGAACGTTTTCATTTTAGGAGAGTGTCAAATTAGGAAAGTTTGGATTTTAGAAAAGTTCCATTTTAAGAAAGTTTCAAATTTAGAAAGTTCCATTTCAGGAAAGTTTTGAATTTAGGAAAGATTTGATTCTTGTTTCCTAAAGTAAAAGATTAGATTTTATTTTCAAAAATTAGATGATATGATTTGGTTTCTAAAATTGAAGGATTTGATCTAGTTTCCTAAGTTGGAAGATGTGATCTAATTTCTTAATTTGAAAGATTGGATTTGACATAGAATTAGAAAGGTTGAATTTTGAAAATCTAGGATTTGGAAACCTATGATTTTATGTAAAAAATGAGATTTTGAAAATCTAATATTTGATGTAGAAAATAGAGGTTTTAGCAATCTATGATTTGAGGCAAAATTGAAAGTCATGATTTTAATAAAGAGAATTAGAGTTTCCTATCTATGGAATCTAGGTCTTGACTTGGAATCCAAGAAAAGGAGTTTTTGGAAAGTAGACTTTTGAAGAAAGTTTCTAGGAAGAAGACTTGAAGAGAGTTTTTAGAAAGTGAATTTTTGAAGAGAGCTTTTAGGAAGTATTTTTGAGAAGCAATTTTAGAAAGGAGCTTGAAAAGAGTTTTTGAAAAATAGATTTTTGAAAGGAGTTTTTAGGAAAGAGTTTTTAGAAAGTGAATTTTTGAAGAGAGTTTTTGGCAATAAGTTTAAAAAGCAATTTGGAAAAGAGTTTGAACATGGACTTTTGAAAACATTTTGAATATTTCACTTTCCTAAAACGATTCTAACTATGAAAATATTAGAAGCATTCTAAGTTGGTGATTTTGAAAACAACATGGATTTGAAATATGGACTAATATGATCATATTGAATATCACACTTTCTTAAAACAACCCTAATCAAGGAATGGCTATAATCATCTTAAGATTGTAGTTTTGATGAGGAGCAATTTAGAGTTTACACCCAAAATATGGACCTTGATGGTTACAATGAATATAACACTTTCTTAAAACAACCCTAACCATAGAATGGTTAGAATCACCTTAAGATTGTGATTACGAAAGCAAGATTTGAAAAAGAGATTTTCAATGAAAGTTTGAAAGATGCTTTTGATGCTAGTTTTGAAAACAATTTTGAGTGGATGAATGAATATGACATGCATAATGCAAGTAAGGTCGTGAACATACAAGGTTAGCTTACCACATGATCAAGGGGACCGAATCCACATGGTCTAAGGTTGAATTAGAAGAAAGCCCCCGACACGGTGACTTTCAACAATCCTTCCTACACATGAATTGGGAAATTTCTTATTTCAAGCCTGTAAGAAAGTGGGGGTAGAAGCTAAAGGATTAAAATAGAAGAAAACCAAGTGGGTTAGGAGGAAGAAGAAAGAGGGGGAAGTACATAAACATAAAAAGAAAGCTTACCTTGTTTTCTTCTTGTTTTGCTTACCTTGCTTGCTTTCTTTGCTTGATCCTTGAGAGCTTCCAAGTTGCAGCACTTGAGTCTTTAATAGAGGCTTTGGACGTTTGTGTATAAGTGTATAGAGTGTGTAAAGGTGTAAGGATTAAGTATATGGAGGCTAGGGTTTGAAGAAATTAGAGAGGCTAGGCTTTTGGAGAGCCTTCGAGCTTTGTTATTCGAAAAGCAGAGTTTATGGGCTGAGTTTGCAGACCCTATTCACGTAGGGAGAGCCTTTGTATTTATAGACACAAGATTGACCTAACGCCTGTTGCAATGGCACTAAGGTACATTTCCTTCTAGCGCCACTAGGAGTGGGGCCAGGCTAATTTTTGGCTTAGCACCACTAGCATAGGAAAGTCCTTAGGGCGGCAAGCAATGTATCTTTCAACCTTGATACGCAAGACAAAACATTTGGGTGCCTGTATTAGTGACTACCATGTAATTTTTGGCTTGGCTCCACTAGGAGTGACTCCGGAAGGTTCGGAAATGTTCCGGGAGGCCGGGTATGGTCCGAAAGGCCAAAAATGGGTAAAAACCCTTGAAATAGTATCCCGGAGGTAACGAACTTGAAAAGCAAGGTTGGGATTATCAAAGTAGTCGGTCGAGCCCTTAGGGACTTGAAATGTCTCATGAGAGGACTTGAAGGTTAGAAACACTATTTAGAATATTCTAGAAGGTTACCGGTTTGATACCCAGAGCTGGTGTAATTAGATAGGACAACCGGCCCACTAGGGGCAAAATGGTTATTTTGCACCGGGTTTACAGGAATAGACTTAGAAAGTTCGGAAAAGGTGCTAGAGGATTGAGGAGGCACTCGGACACCTAGAAGCAAAATGATCATTTTGACCGGATGGTCTCAGAATTGGTCTGGAAGCAACTGGAAGGCATTTGAACATACGAAATTGTCTTTAGGATGATCTTGGATTGATGGATTGACCACTTTAAGGACTTAAGTACTTTCTCAAGAAGCGTGCCAAAAAAGGCCCAAGGGACAGTTTAAACATTTTTCACCGGAGTGGGCTAGCAAGTACTAGTGTTGACCTGGGTTTTGAGTGTTTCTGTCACTCTGACGGTCTGTGACGATTTGGTTTCCAAAGGTATCTCGTCCTTTGGTAAACGTATCATGGACAAGAGGCGAATTCGGTCTCGTGACGTAGGGGTTTTTTTGGTGATTCCCAATGTCGATCTGTTTGCGAATGTTTTTGCCACTCTAACAGTTGCTATGTTTGCGAGTGTTTCCGCCACTCTGACTGTATGCGTTCATTTTGGAGACTGCCTGATCTCGAAAAGTTGCTAAGTGGACATATCATCTAATGAATCAACTTTCTTGAAAGACGTGCCAATTAACAGACATTCTTCATTAGCGGGCTAGCAGGCGCCAAAGGTGGACCATTCTACCATCTTAAGAACTTGGGTTCCGTTATGGTTGCCAGGTTTAAAGGGACTTACCATTTTGAAGAGTTTCTTAAAAAACGTGCTGGACTAGATGGACTTACCGCCTGAGGGATCAACTTCCTCAAAAGGCGTGAAAAATTTGATTTGAATTGGAACTGGATTTGAAATTGGATTTGAGATTGAAATAGAGACTTACCATCTCTAGAAAGATGTGGCAATTGGAAACGGACCGAGCAATGCCTCAAGGGCATTTTGGTCATTTTGCCTCTATTGGGCTCGGTGAGCCTGCAAAGTGATTGATTGACTGGATTAAGACTGGAAGAATGGTTTTGACTTGGATATGTCTATGTCAGTTTGAAGGTGAGTTCGGTCAAACCAGAGATTGTCGAGCGGGCAAAAATGGGGTACTTACAAAAACCCAAGTGACATGCAAGAGAATTAAACAAGTGAGAGTAAAAGTAGGTAGATATCATAATTCAATAAACTCAACACTTCATTTCAAACCAACGCTCCCTCAACATATGACAATTCAAAACATCATCAATTCAAATTATAGTTATCAACATAACATTATAGCCAAATTGCCAAAATCCCAAAAACCAATTATCCATCATCACAAAACCCATGTCCCAAACCATAAACCATAAACATAACCATACTGCCCCTTTTGATTTGACACAAATGAAAAACCAAGTATAAAATCAACACTTGTCAGATATCAAGAGATAGTTATGTAAGAAATAAACCTAACTCATTTTGATCACAGAAGAAATATACACTCGGTCATAGTAAATCATAGTAACTTGTTAAAAGATGATAAATTTCATGAATGTGTAGTGGTATAAAAGTGAATATCAAGCCTAAATCAACTTATCGTTCAAATCCAATTAGTGATCTATATAGCTGCACCACATTCGTAAGATAAGTTGAACAAAATCTAGAGATCAGCCATGTTATAACCTACAATTAGGTTGAATTTTTTAGCTATGCTCCCCCTCTGCAATTTACTTCTTGAGAAGCTTACTCCTTTTCTAGCAATCACTTGGCAGCTTTCACTCTATTGAATATGGTAGCTCTTGCTCATAGGCAAGCTTCTCCATCATGTACAAGCTTCATATTTTAGGAAGAGGGGACTAACCTAGATTTAGGATACAACACCTATTCAAACTAAAGAATAATTTACACTAATCGTAAGAAAGGCACGTAGAATTATTTGATCACTCATGCCGCAAAGAACCAGTTAAATCAGGTTGATATGTGCTGAAATTGTACACAAACTCATAAAAATTATCACTTAGACTGGTATACGTAAGGATCATACATGAACAAGTGCACAATTAGCTTGAGTAATCAGTATAAGTAATGTTTAACCGCACATCACCTACTTAATTATATTATCAAAGTAAAAGTTTTAATTTATTTTATTTTAAACAAAATGAAAATCTTTTTGGAGTTTTGCATTTTAAAGAAGAATCTTAACCAAAACAATACAAACCCTAAGAATAATAGAATCACAGGTTAAGGTTTTGGGCTTTCAGTGTCATGTGTGTTAACTTCATGCCTTGATTTTGATGATTACAAAACTATGTGTTAAGTTGTCTAATGATCCTAATTAAGTGTGTAGATTTGCTTTATTTTTAAATGACTTGAAGCTCGACAATTGGCACACATTACAATGGTTATATGTTGAGGCTCGTCAAGAAGGATTAAAGAATGGAAGAGCGTGATGGAATGATACAAAAAGATCATCTCGTAAGTCTTGGAAGCTTTCATAAAGATTTGGTGAAGTCTTGGATCAATGAAAGAAGTGATGCTAATTAAAGAACCCTACAAGTAATCAAATTGGAATGATTCTATCTCGAAGAGATTGAAGGTGTTCAAAGAATATAAAGATCAGGTGAAGGTGTTCATAAGCCTTAGAAGCTTTCTTGAGTATTTGGATGAAGACTTGGAAGAATGTTTGAAGCCATGGTGATTGAAAGTTTTCTTGAGTATCTACATATCTTGGAGTATATGTCTCAAGCATTAGAAGTCTTAAGTTGATGATCCTTGAAGAGCTTGAAGAGTTCTACAAAGAATTTAAGAAGTCTTGCAAAGTTAAAGTCTCAAAGCAAAAAGGGTCGACACATGCTTTAGAAGAGTCAACACATTGAGACAGTAAGTTGAGTAGGAATCTACCAAAGAAAGAGGGGTCGACGTCTTTATAAAAAGGGTCGACACACTAGTCCAGATTAGAAGTCTTGGAGAAGGTCCAAAAAGAGTCGACTCCTCATTCCAAAGAGGTTAACACACTGGGACTAAGTTTTGATGACCAACACAAAAAGATCGACACATTCCCTGAATGGGTTGACACATTGAGGCAGATTGCTGAAAAGTTGAAGATAAAAGAAAAAGGGTCGACACATGCAGAAAAAGGGTCTACATATTGCCTGTAACGGCTACTTTTTTAAACGTTCTGCTCGACTAATCTTGCACTAAATGCTTTTCTAACCACCTCCAACGTCCATATTGAATGCAAGACTATAAAACCAAGACCCCTATAGCATTTATACATAAGAATACAAGATATTCAAGAGATATACATGTGATTGAGAGCTGAAATTTCTGAATCCTATCAGAAACATTCACTTTGCTGGGAATTTGGGGCATTTATTGATCTTCCACTTCTATAACTACTCTTTAAGAGAGTTATACTTTGTGTAATCCTTATTCACCTCATTTGTAAGGGTTTGTAAGGCTGAGTGTCCTTGGGGAAACACTTGTAATTTTGAGTGAAGTTTGATAAAAATCACTTGGAAGGATTGGCGCTTTGGAAAGAGCTCTTGTAAAAAGAGAATTGGGCACTTGGGAAAACTATAACCTATTGTGTAATCTGTTTTTGCATAGTGGAAGACTTTCAAGGGGGACTTGAGGGTGAGGACATAGGTCACACATTGTGGTTGAATCTCGTGTAAATCTTGGTGTTATTCTTGTACTCTGTTTTTTTGCTTACTTTCTATCTCTTGTTTGCTATTGCACTATTGGTTTACACACACCTTAATTCACTGTTCCATTGCTTAACTTGTGAAATCCAAAACCTATATTTAATTATATTAATGAGAATTTCAAGTTTATGCAATATTTAATGTTAATTATTTCTTCTTTTGGGTAAAAATTGACCAATGAGAATTTGTGTTGTAACTTGTGTTGGAGTGTGAGACACATGGAATTATTTCCCATGTGTGTCTTCCTAAAACACAAAACACACACACACACATATACACAACTCTCACCAAAACCGATTGAGAGAGGGAGAAAGAGAGAAAGGGAAGAAGAAAGGGGAAATTGAGGGAAAAAGGGCTATTGAAGACTTCACCAAGCTTAAAGAAAATAAGGTTCCATTTTTCTCTTTACAATTATATATGTATATATATATATATATATTTTTTGTGTGATTTTATTGGGTATTTGCATATATGCATCTTGGAGTGTTGTCATTGAGTTTGGGGGATCCCTTAGGTCCCATTTGCATGATCTTAAGAGCTTGAAGCTAATTGTTGAAGATTGGGAGTGGTGGTTTGAAGAATCTCCAAATATGTGAAATGTTAGAATTTTAATTTTTTCTTTAAATCCCTTTGATTTAATTTTTCTTTCTCCCCCATTTTGAGTTATTAGCATCCTTGTGGGCTAATCTTTGAGTCCTAAGAGTGTTGGGAAGGTTTGGTTTGTTTGGAGGGGTTTTGGGAGAGTTTTGGATTGAAAATCATTGCTGCGCAAGTGGATCGAGCATTCGAACGGCCCGAGAGCAGAGTTTTTCATTTGACTTGGTGTTCAAACGGCCCGTTCGAGTGTTCGAACGGCACGAGAGGGTGTTTTTCCATTTTTGCCTGGGGTTTGAATGGCCATTTTGGGCGTTTGAACGGCTTGGTCATTTTGGCCTGGCATTCGAATGGCCCTGTTGGGCGTTTGAACGGTCCGCCAGTTTTGGCTCTGTTTAGTAAAATAGACATAACTTTCTTTAGAAAACTTGGATTAATACACTGTTTGAAGCATTAGAAATTAGACTCATAGACCTTTTAACCCATATAAAGTTTGCTCTCTAACTCCTTATAGATTGAGAGTTATGGAAGTTTAAAATTGACCCAAAATCCGTGCCAAAAACATTATTTTCCAAAATTTTAGTCCACCTTCTGTGAGGCATAACTTCTTCACCCAAAATGTGTTTTTGGCCCATGACCTATCAAATTAGAGGCCTTTGAGTCTATTTTCAAGTGAAACTAGCCTTGGGTGTGAACTCATCATTGAGAAGTGGTTGGGACTCGAAGAAGGAGTTGACATTCTGGTTTTCATGTTCAAACCTTAACTTCATGCTCTTATTTTACATTGGCGCTTTGTCCTAGAGTTTAGCCTTGCTCTTCCATTGTGAGAATTAGGTGTTTTTGAGTCGAGGTCGAGAGGTTTTGTGCTTAGTCTTGACTTATGTGTTATTGATTTGCCTTGGAACCTTGTATTGATGTTTCTATGCTTCTACGTGCATTTTGTGTAGGAACACCTTGTTTATCACCCGTTCAATCGAAGAGAGGTGAGTAACGATATGCCATGAGTAAAACTCTAGTATTTTCTAAATGTTTTAAGCTCATCTCTATATCATGAATGTTTTCCATATATTTCACTGCACAAATGCTACGTTCAATTACAAATGTCATATTTTAAATGCATGCAAGTTATATTTATGTTATGAATGAAAACCATGGACTATAATGTTTAAATGAAAGAGATGCTAAGTTCCAATGTATGGTGCCAACTCGGGTCTTCTCGTGGCAAGACCTTAATCTAGCCTGATAGTCCTACGATAGGGTACGAGAAATAAACTATCTATGTTGGGAGACGTCCCTGGCCTAAAGAGTCTTAGCGTGACCTATGTGGTTACTATGGAGCCTAGCTCATATGTCGAATTGTAGCGCACTTATGTTTTAAACCGAGAACCATGATATGTTCATATGTTTTACGACAAGTTATGAAATGCTATATCAAGAATAATGTTATGTTGCATCTCTTCTTATGATACTCAATTTTGAAATGTTAAAACGTTTCAAATGATGTTTACGTTGCCTATGAGTTCCAAGCCTACGCTTTAAACATTCAAAAGCTCATTTCCTTATGCATAAATGATTATCTATCCATATACATTGGATATAATTGCTAGTCCATGATATTTTATCGCTCATGCATCATTGTTATTCACTAAGCATTAGCTTATGTTTTCTCAAATGATTTTCAAGTAGCCAATTCAGGAGGCCCTAGAGCAAGGCCATATGTGGATTTTGAGCTATGGCCCATGGGCCAATGTTTTGTATATTGTTTGAGGGTTGGACCCAATGTTTTGTAATGATATATTACTATAACTTTGGTGGACCTTGATTTGGTCCTTATGTATGTTATGTTTGGGATAGGCACAGCTCTACCATGTATAACACAGATTATGTTTTCAAGTTATCAAAAGTTTTATTTTTCGCAATTATGTCTCATTCTAAGTGATTATGCATAGGTGATCAACCAATTTATGTAATGCGGCCTTAGGTAGCCTTGCTACTGGTCGGTCATGTACCCTAAATCCATATAGGCCGGGTTATGGGGCGTGACAGCGTGGTATCAGAGCTATAGGTTGACATTGTAAGATTGGGTCATGTCTAGATAGGATTCTAGGTTTGACTTAAGTATGTGTGATGTGTATATGTATGTGTATGCTACATGTATAATGACATACCAAGGTATAATATATGTAGTGTTATATTAAATGCTTAACGTTTTGTTGTGCGTATATAGTTAACCATGCGACCGAGAAAAGGTGGTCGTTAGGGGACCGAAGAGCCCGAAGACCGAATTAACTGCATAGAAAGGATCTTAGTCGGGCTCGTCCAAGTGGTCCAGGATACTCATAGCAACACTGCCAATGTGCCGGAGCAGCCGACAGCGCAGGCACCTAGGGGAGAGGTAGTGGTACGTACTACCATTAAGCAGTTTCAACTGTTGAAGCCCCCAACTTTTTAGGGGACTCCCGACCTAATGGCGCGGAGTCTTAGCTTTTGGGAATTGATAGAGTGTTCAAAGTGCTGCCTTACACAGATGAACAGAAAGTGACCTTTGTCACCTTTACCTTTGAAGGAGCTGCACTTGTTTGGTAGAAATTGAAGAAAGCGACGGAACCACTATGATTGTGGCCTAGGTTTCTGGAGGTTTTCAATGAGGAATACTTTCTTGAGACTCTCAATGATCATAAGACTACAGAATTCCTTAGTTTGACACAAGGGAATCTGACTGTGGTAGAGTATAATGCCAAATTCATGGAACTATCATGATATGCCCCGCATATTGTGTCATCGGAGACTCACAAGGCAAGGAAGTTTGAGACAGGGTTGCTATGGAACATCCGCAAAAAAGTGGACATACTACAACTAGAGACTCATCAAGAGGTTGTACAATGTGCAATGATTGATGAAAGGGCAACTAATGAGATGTCCCAATACCGAGAGAAGAACAAGAAGAGATTGGGAAGTGACCAAAGCAAGGGACAAAGTTCAAAACGGCAGAGTTCTAGATCTTTTAGTGGGAATTTGTCTACCCCACGGGGGAATACCTCTAACCGAGGAGGCAACACGGCCAGTGAGATACCAACGTGCTCTAATTGTCAAAAGAAGCACTGGGGCACATGTCGTTTGGGAAGCAAGGCTTGTTACAGGTGTGGCCAGGAGGGTCACCAAGTGAAAGACTGTCCGAAGAAGAATAGGGCATAGGGATTTGGTGTGTCAGTATCAGTTCAGTAATCTACGACAAACAGGAGAGAGAATCAACCACGGCAAGGCCGAGCTTTCGTACTTACACTGGGAAACACCCCAGCTACCGACTCTATAGTGTCAAGTATACTCCCTATTTATGGTCGACCTGCACACGTGCTTATTGATTCTGGTTCTACGCACTCATTTGTTTCATATCTCTTTTCTCAATACTTGTATACATCTCCGGTACCTCTTGATTATGCTTTGGTAGTATCGTTGTCGTTCGGGGATTCCATGTTATGTGATAGGATTTATAATTCTTGTGAAATTCTTGTTAACGACGTGCCTATGTTTGTAAACCTCATTCCCTTAGAAATGCACGGCTTTAATGTCATCTTAGGAATGGATTGGTTGTCCTTCACCATGCTGTCATTGATTGTGAGCTTAAATGAGTCGTGTTTCATTCTTCTAATCATTCAGAACTTGTATTTGAGGGAGTTGGTGTCGTGCCTCCACCCTATCTCATTTCATCTATGCAAGCACATCGTTTAATTCAAAAAGGGAATCATGCATTCTTGTGTAGCATTTTTGACACACATGTTTCCCCACCGCCCTTGGAAGACATCCATGTTATCTAGGAATTTTCCATTGTCTTTCCCAATGAGCTACCGAGTTCCTTGGTGGATCGGGAGATTGAGTTCCACATTGACCTTAATCCGAGTAATAGACCCATTTCCAAAGCTCCATACCATATGTCCCCTTTAGAGTTGAAGGAGTTGAAAGTTCAACTCCAAGACTTGTTAGAAAAGGGATTCATCCGTCCTAGTGTTTCACCATGGGGTACTCTGGTGTTATTTGTTAAAAAGAAAGATGGAACCATGAGATTATGCATTGACTAACGGGAATTGAACAATGTCACCATTAAGAATAAGTATCCATTGTCGAGAGTGGATGATTTGTTTGATCAACTACAGGGCGAGCAAGTATTCTCAAAGATCGACCTAAGGTCAGGTTATCACCAACTAAAGGTGAGGGCAAGTGATATGGAGAAGACGACATTCCAACTAGATATGGTCATTATGAGTTTTTGGTTATGTTGTTTGGAGTCACAAATGCACCTGCCGCTTTCATGGATTTGATTAATCAGGTTTTTAAACCCTTTCTTGATGATTTTGTAATTGTGTTTATTGATGACATCTTGGTGTATTCTAAGAGTCTTGCAGATCATGAGCACCACTTGAGCAAGGTTCTTCAAACTCTGCGAGATAGGAGATTGTATGCCAAGCTGAAAAAATGTGAGTTTTGGCTGTCGAGTGTAGCATTTATGGGACACATCATCAGTGTGGATGGAGTGTCCGTTGATCCTTCGAAGGTTGAAGCCATTGTGAATTGGCCAAGGCCGACGAATGTAACCGAAGTCAGAAGTTTCATGGGCTTAGCTGGGTATTACCGAAGATTTGTGAAGGACTTCTCCAAGATTGCAACTCCTTTGACACAGCTTACCCGGAAGAACACACCATTTGAATGGAACGAGAAGAGGGAACAAAGTTTTCAAGAATTGAAGAGCCGATTGGTGTCCGCACCAATTCTAGCCTTGCCTACCGGAACTAACGGGTTTTCCATCTACAATGACGCTTTGCATAGAGGACTGGGATGCATATTGATGCAACACGGTAAGGTGATTTCATATGCCTAGAGACATTTGAGACCATATGAAAAGAACTACCCAACCCATGATCTTGAATTAGCAACGGTGGTGTTTGCTTTGAAGATTTGGTGCCACTACTTGTATGGAGTCACATGTGAGATCTTCACAGACCACACGAGTTTGAAATACCTTTTCACACAGAAGGAGTTGAACATGAGATAGAAAAGATGGCTTGAGTTGATTAAAGACTACGACGTTCTCATTCAGTACCATCCGGGCAAGGCCAATATGGTGGATGATGCCTTGAGCCGAAAATCCACAGCCAACCTAGCATGTCCCTTCACTTTTCAACGGCCCTTACTCCTTGACTTGGAGAGATTAGAGATTGAAATTGTTGCACTGAGGACTAGTATGATGCATACCACCATGATCGCCCAACCGGCGTTGATAGATGTTGTGAAGTAACGACAACCCAAAGACCCTTACTTGTGGAAGATCTAAGAAGAGATGGGAATGAATCCGAAGGTTGACTTCACCTTACATGATAGAGCTTTAAAGTTCAGAAGCCGACTGTGTGTTCTAAATATACCCGAATTTAAGAGGCAAGATTTGGAGGAAGGCCACAACACGAAGTTCACTATACATCCAGGAGGCACAAAGATGTATCGGGATTTGAAGCAAACATTTTGGTGGTCGGGAATGAAGAAGGAAATAGCCGAGTTTGTATCACGATGCCTACAATACCAACGGATCAAAGCAGAACATTAAAGACCGGCAGGACTACTTCAACCTTTATCGATACCAAAATGGAAGTGGGAGCATATCACCATGGATTTCGTCGTAGGATTGCCGAGATCACCACAGGGTTGCGATGCCATATGGGTTATTGTTGATCGCCTCACCAAATCCGCACATTTCTTATCGATGAAGACTATGTACTCTTTATCAAAGCATGCAACCCTCTACATTCTGGAGATTGTTTGATTACACAACATGCCAGTTTCGATAGTGTCCGACCGAGACCCGAGATTTGTGTCAATATTTTGGAAGAGTTTACAAAGGGCTTTAGGCACCGAGTTGAAGTTTAGCATGGTTTTTCATCTGCAAACCAATGGTCAATTAGAAAGAACCATTTAGACCCTAGAAGACATGTTGCGGTTATGTCTTCTTGACTTTCAGGGGAGTTGGGAGGATCACCTACCACTAGTGGAGTTCGCCTACAACAACAGTTTTCATGCAAGCATCGGGATGGCACCTTATGAAGGACTTTACAGGAGGAAGTGTAGATCTCCAGTTTGTTAGGCCGAGGTCGGAGAGAGGAAGATTCTTGGGCCAGAGATTGTGCAACTGACCACCGACAAGATCAAGATCATTCATCAACGACTACGAACTGCTCAAAGTCGTCAAAAGAGTTATACGGATGTGCGAAGGCGGGACTTAAAGTTTGATGAAAGGAGCCACGTGTTCTTAAAGGTATCTCCTTCTAAGGGGATAAATCGCTTCAGCAAGAAGGGAAAGCTTAGTCCAAGGTACATCGGGCCGTTTGAAGTTCTTAAACGGGTTGGACTTGTTACTTATCGTATTGCTCTTCCTCTAGAACTTTCGCAAGTTCATAATGTCTTCCATGTTTCAATGCTATGAAGGTATGTTCATGATCTAATGCACGTGATTGATCATTATCCTTTGGCTGTGAATGAAGATCTAAGCTACGTGGAGAGACCAATTGAGATTCTTGATCACCGTGACCAAGTTCTTCGAAATAAGATCATCCCTTGGGTACGAGTTTTATGGTAGAACCATACTTTGGAGGAATCTACTTGGGAACACGAAGACAAGATCTGGGAGCGTTATCCCTTTTTATTTGAATGATAGCTTATATTCAGTTTGGGGACCAAATTTATTTAAGGGGGGAAGGATGTGATATCCCAAACCTCTATTTAATTATATTAATGAGAATTTTTAGTTTATGCAATATTTAATGTTAATTATTTCTTATTTTGGGTCAAAATTAACCAATGAGAACTTGTGTTGTAACTTGTGTTTGAGGTGTGAGACACATGGGATTATTTCCCATGTGTGTCTTCTTAAAACACAAAACACACACATATATATACACAACTCTCACCAAAACCGATTGAGAGAGGGAGAAAGAGAGAAAGGGAAGAAGGATAGGGAGATTGAGGGAAGAAGGTCTTGAAGGAAGAAGGTCTTGAAGGAAGAGATTGACGCCATTGAAGACTTCACCTAACTTAAAGAAGGTAAGGTTTCATTTCTCTCTTTACAATTATATATGTATATGTATCTATTTTGTGTGATTTTATTGGGTTTTTGTATATAAGCATCTTAGAGTGTTGTCATTGAGTTTGGGGGATCCCTTAGGTCCTAGTTGCATGATTTTGAGAGCTTGAAGCTCATTGTTGAAGATTAGGAGTGGTGGCTTGAAGAATCCCCAAATATGTGAAATGTTAGGGTTTTGATTTCTTCTTTAGATCCCTTTGATTTAATTGTTCTTTCTCTCCTATTTTGAGTTATTAGCATCCTTGTGGGTTAATCTTTGAGTCCTAAGAGTGTTGGGAAGGTTTGGTTGTGTTTGGAGGGGTTTTGGGAGAGTTTTGGGTTGAAAATCGTTGTTGTGCAGTTGGGGGCATTCGAACGCCCGATAAGGCCGTTCAAACGGCCCGAGAGTAGAGTTTTCCATTTGACCTGGCATTCGAATGGCCCTTCTGAGCGTTCAAACAGCCCGAGAGGGTGTTTTTCCATTTTTCCTGGGGTTCGAATGGCCATTTTGGGCATTTGAACGGCTTAGTCATTTTGGCCTGGCGTTCGAACGGCTCGGTTGGGTGTTTGAACGGTCTGCCAGTTTTGGCACTATTTAGTAAAACAAGCATAACTTTCTTTAGAAAACTCGGATTAATGTACTGTTTGAAATATTAGAAAGTAGACTTATAGACCTTTTACCCATATAAATTTTGTTCTCTAATTCCTTATAGATTGAGAGTTATGGAAGTTTAAATTTGACTCAAAAATCGTGCCAACAACATTGTTTTCCAAAATTTTAGTCCACCTTCCGTGAGGCATAACTTCTTCACTCGAAATGTATTTTTGACCCATGACCTATCAACTTAAAGGCTTTTGAATCTATTTTCAAGTGGATCTAGCCTTGGGTGTGAACTCATCATTGAGAAGTGGTTGGGACTCGACGAAGGAGTCGACATTCCGGCTTTTATGATCAAACCTCAACTTCATGTTCTTATTTTACATCGGCGCTTTGTCCTAGAGTTTAGCCTTGCTCTTTTGTTGTCAGAATGAGGTGTTTTTGAGTCAGAGTCGAGGGGTTTATGTGCTTAGTCTTGACTTATGTATTATTACTTTGCCTTGGAACATTGTATTGATGTTTTTATGCTTCCACGTGTATTTTGTGTAAGAACACCTTGTTTATCACCCATTCAATCGGAGAGAGGTGAGTAACGATATGCCACTAATAAAACTCTAGTATTTTCTAAATATTTTAAGCTTACCTCTATATCATGAATGTTTTCCATACATTTCAATGCATAAATGTTACGTTCAATTACAAATGTCATATTTCAAATGCATGCAAGTTATATTTATGTTATGAATGAAAACCATGGACTATAATGTTTAAATGAAAGAGAAGCTAAGTTCCAATATATGGTGCCAACTCGGGTCTTCTCATGGCAAGACCTTAATCTAGCCCAATAGTCCCACGATAGGGGATGGGAAATAAACTATCTATGTTGGGAGACATCCCTGGCCTAAAGAGCCTTAGCGTGACCTATATGGTTACTATGGAGCCTAGCTCATATGTCGAGTTGTAGCACACTTATGTTTTGAACCGAGAACCATGATATGTTCACATGTTTTACTACAAGTTACGAAATGCTATATCAAAAATAATGCTATGTTTCATCTCTTCTTATGATACTCTGTTTTGAAATGTTAAAATGTTTCAAATGATGTTTACGTTACCTATGAGTTCCAAGCCTACGCTTTAAACGTTCAAAAGCTTATTTCCTTATCCATAAAGGATTATCTATCCATGTACGTTGTATATAATTGCTAGTCTATGATATTTTCTCGCTCATGCATCATTGTTATTCACTAAACATTATCTTACGTTTTCTTAAATGATTTTTAGGTGGCCAATCCGGGAGGCCCTAGAGCAAGGCCATATGTGGACTTTGAGTTACGGCCCACGGGCCTATGTTTTATATAATGTTTGAGGGCTGGACTCAATGTTTTGTAATGATATATTGCTATAACTTTGGTGGACCTTGATTTGGTCATGATGTATGTTATGTTTGGAATTAGACACATCTCTACCATGTATGACACAGATTATGTTTGCAAGTTATCAAAAGTTCTGTTTTCCGCAATTATGCCTCATTCTAAATGATTATGCATAGGTGATCAACCAGTTTATGTAATGCGGCCTCGGGTAGCCTTGCTACTGGCTAGTCATGTACCCTAAATTCTTATAGGCCGAGTTATGGGGCGTGACATAACTTGATTTTGATTGCATTACTTTGTGATTTATTTTGAAAAACTCAATTCACCCCCCTCATGGGTTGCATCTTTGGGCTAACAATTGGTATCAGAGCTAGTACTCTATTCTTAAGGCTTAACATCCTTTGAGTTGATTCATAGCAACCATGTTTGGAAGCTCTCTAGGTGAGGGTCCATCCACCAACAGACATCCTATGTTTAATGGAACTAATTACAATTATTGGAAGAATAGGACAAGAATTTACATTCAATTAGTTGACTATGAACTTTGGAGGATCATTGTTAATGGTCCTAAGCATCCCACCAAGACCATAGAAAGGATAAGTGTGCCTAAACTTCAAATGAGTGGGATGAAGATGACTTGAAGCTTATGCAATCTAATGCTAAAGCTACGAACATCTTATATTGTGCATTAGACCCAAATGAATTCAATAAGATCTCCACTTCTGAATCTACCAATGAAATTTGAGATTGACTTGAGGTAACCCATGAAGGAACCAATCAGGTTAAGGAGTCTAAGATCAATATTCTTGTACACAATTATGAATTATTTAGAATGAAAGTTGATGAATCAATTACATAAATGTTTACTAGATTTACTGACATTGTTAATACCTTAAAATCTCTTGGAAGAGTTTATCCTAACAGTGAACAGGTAAGAAAAATTTTGAGATCATTGCCGAAGACATAGGAAGCAAAAGTGACAGCCATACAAGAAGCTAAAGGCCTCAATATTTTACCTCTTGAAGAGCTTTTTGGTTCTCTCATGACCTACAAATTGACTCAAAAACATAATGCTCAGGAAGAGGAGGATAAGAGGAAGAAGTCTGTTACATTTAAGTCCACCACACAAGAAAATGAATCTGAGGATGAAGATGAAGATGAAGATGAGGAGGAACTTGCTCTCATCACTAGAAAATTCAAGAGATTCATGAAAAGAATATAGAAGGGAGAAAAGAGACCTGAGACAAAAGGAGAATCTAGCTACAAGAACTCAACCATCATATGTTTCGAATGCAAGAAACCAAGACATATAAAAGCTAGATGTCCTATGCTCAAGAAGAAGGGAAAGAAAGGAAAATATGGAAAAAGGGCTTTGACTGCCACTACTTGGAGTGATGATAAGGAAGAGAGCTCTGATGAAGAAGCTGAACCTCAAAAGGCCGCAAACCTATGTCTCATGGCATAAGAAGAACCTAAGATAGTTCTCTCTAAACCATCTAATTTTTCATTTGATAAACTATAAGATGCTTTTGATGAATTCCTTGCTGAATTTAAAAAGATAGGCATTAAAAACAATCTTCTTAAAAAGATGGTATCCACTCTCATCAAGGAAAGTGAAGATTTACAAAATAAAAATAAAAGTTTGAAAAAGAAAATTTTTGTTTTGAAAGAAAAAGTCAATGATTTAGAAAAATCTCTTTCGAAATGTGTTGGAGGAAAAGAAAAACTTGATACAATGCTTTGCAGATAGAAATGCTCTCTTGATAAACCTGGCCTTGGATACAATCCTTTTAGGAAGAGAAAGTTTTCAAAAATAAAGTTTGTATCTTCTACTGCAAAAACTCAAATAACTTGTTTTATTACCATAAGAAAGGTCATCTTGCAAATCAATGTTTTGTTATACAAAAATCACATACTCCTAAGAATGCATGGGTTCCAAGAGGACCATTGAAGACTAATTCCCATGGACCCAAAATGGTTTGGGTACTAAAAGTCAATGTTTGAGCTGATGTTCTTATAGGTATGTCTTCACACAAAGTCCAAAAAAGACCATTGGTACTTGGATAGTAGTTGCTCGAGACATATGACTGGAGATAAAGCTCAATTGACATCTCTCACACCAAATGACGGAGGCTTGGTCACTTTTGGAGACAATAGCAAAGGCAAGATTATTGGTATAGGTAGTGTTGGTAAAAATTCTTCAATCTCTATTGAAAATGTCTTACTTGTTAAAGGTCTTAAACATAACCTGTTAAGCATTAGTCAAATATGTGACAAATGTTGTAAGGTAGTGTTTGAATCTTCTAAGTGTGTTGTGGTAAACATAAATGACAGCAAGATCATATTGATTGGTCATAGATAAGGCAATATCTATATTTGTTTTACTTAAATGACTTATCTTCTTGCAAAATCGAATGCCTTGCTGCTATGAATAGTGAGAATAGTTGGTTGTGGCATAGAAGGCTTGGCCATATTAATATGAGCATTCTTTCAAAAATTTAAAAAAAAATGAGTTAGTAAATGGTCTTCCCAAACTCAAATTTGAAAAAGACAAAGTTTATGGCGCATGTCAAATGGGGAAGCAAACTAAAATCTCTTTTAAATCTACAAATATGCTCTCTACCTCTAGACCACTACAACTATTGCATATGAATTTGTTTGCACCAACTAGGACTTTGAGTCTAGGTGGTAAGCAATATATTCTTGTTGTTGTTGATCATTACTCAATATTCACATGGACATTCTTTCTAGCTCACAAAGGATGAAACAATTGTTTCCTTCACTAAGTTTTGTAAAAAGGTTCAAAATGAGAAATGATTTACAATCATAGTAATTAGGACTGACCATGGTGGTGAGTTTGATTGCAAACCTTTTGAAATATATTGTGATGAAAATGGTTTTGAATACAATTTTTCAGCACCTAGAAGTCTTCAACAAAATGGTATTGTTGAGAGGAAAAACAAGACTTTAGAAGAAACGGAGAGAACAATGCTTTGTGAAAATAATTTATTAAAATATTTTTGGGTTGAAGCTGTTAACAAAGCTTGCTATGTTTTAAACAGAGTTTTGGTGAGAAAAGTTTTAAACAAAACCTCATATGAGCCTTGGAAAGACAAGAAACAAAATGTTTCATATTTTAGAACTTTTGGATACAAATATTTTGTGTTGAATAATAATAAGGACAACCTTGATAAGTTTGATACAAAATATGATGATGATGTCTTTCTTGGCTATTCCACACATAGCAAGGCCTATAGAGTTTTCAATAAGAGAACTTTAGTTGTTAAAGAATCAGTTCATGTTACCTCTGATGAGTTAAACTCTTTGCCTAGAAATATTGTGAGTGATGATGTAGATGATATAGAGCATAGCATGGGTAAGTTGAACATCAATCCAACTTAAGATGAAGCTCCACCACAAGAAAAAGGAAACAAAGACATTTCTTCAAGTCAACAAGATGTGAATGAAGGGCTGCCAAAGGAATGGAAATTTGTCCACAACTATTCAACAAAGCAAATACTAAGTGATCCATCACAAAGGGATTTCGCTAAGTGTATACGGGGTGATTTTGAGATGAGCATGATGGGTGAGCTCAATTACTTCCTTGGACTTCAAATCAAACGATCAAAAGAACGTATCTTCATAAACCAAGCTAAGTATATCAAAGACTTATTTAAGAAGTTTGGTATAGAGGATGCAAAGCCATTGGGCACTCCCATGAGTACTTCAATAAAGCTTGACAAGAATGAGAAAGGTATCCCTGTGAATACCAAATTACATAGAAGTATGATTGGCTCATTGCTTTACTTATCTACTAGTAGGCCTGATATTATGTTTAGTGTGTGTTGTCTATGTGTTATATTTCACTCTAATCCTAAGGAGTCACATGTTGTTGTTGTCAAAAGAATTTTTAGATATCTCAAGCATGCACTTAATCTTGGATTATGGTATCTATCGCACCCAGATTTTTCGCACTCGAGGAATACACACACAAGCAGGAAAAATACTGTTCTCTCTCGTTAGAACTCACCCTCCTAGAAGAATGAGTGCAACTAGGTTTGAATTGAAAATTGGCTTGAATAAAGGGCTTTTAGAAAAGATTTGGAGTCGCCACCTAACTTGATTAAGGTGAGTTAGGTCACCTAAAAACTAGGCATAATCCGAAGACTACACTTAGGGTTTTTGAAAACGATTTTGGAAAACATCTCCTCAAAAGAGGGTTTTTAAGAAAACAGGTTGTTTGGCAACCTTTAAAAAAAATTTAGCCTTTTTTAGAAAAATAACTCCTTTTGGTCTTTCGAAAACAATAATCTAGGTTCAGAGGTTAGTTACGTGTAGGGAAGACGCACTAAGCCACCACCCTACCCCACCCTTGCGGTACCTATATGTCTATCTACCCTAGATTCACCTATGAGAGTCTTCAAGTAACAAATGACCAATCCTATCCACTTCGAAAAAGAATGTTTAAAAAGACATGATGCATGATATGCAAGTGCAAGAAAAAATAATTGAAAAATAGATTTGGAAAGAAATTGATTTGATTTGAAAAGAAAGAGATAGAAGTTTGAATTTGGAAAGAAGGTTTTGGAAATTGAAAATAGAGATTTGGAAATAGAAATTTGGAATTGGAAGTTTGAAAATAGATTGGAGATTTAGAAAGATTTTGTGGAAATAGAAATTTGAAAAATATTGTGACCGCACCCATGAGGGTTGCCTACGTATCCTTTTGGAGGAATCAAGTCAGTCGTAGTTCGGACAAGAGTCCGATTGAAAATAGAAGAGTTGATTTGAAAGAGAATTGGAGATGGAATTCGAATTGGAATTGAAAAAGTAGGAAATTTGGACTTTGATTGGAAGATTTGAAAATATTGGTTTTGAAAGACTTGGTTTTAGGAAACCTAGACTTAGAAACTTGAAAAAAAGAAGGATTGAACTTGACTTGAAAAGATTTTAGAAAAGATTTGACTCGAATGTTGGACTTGGAAGATTTGGAAAGATTGGATTTAGGAAATGTTTGAATTAGGAAAGGTTCAAATTAGGAAAGTGTCATTTTAGGAAAGTTTCATTTTAGGAAAGTTTTGGTTTAGGAAAGTTTTGATTTATGAAAGTTTCAACTTAGGAAAGTTTTGAATTAAGAAAATTTCAACTTAGGAAAGTTTTGAATTAAGAAAGTTTCATTTTGAGAAAGGTTTTGAAATAGGGAAGGTTTTTAAAATAAGGAAGTTTTGAAAATAAGAAAGTTTTGAGTTTAGAAAGTTTTAGATTTGGAAATATTTGAAGTTTAGGAAAGTTTAGAATTTAGAAAGTTTGGAAGTTTAGAGAGATTTAACTTAAGAAAGTTTTGAATTTAGAAAAATTTGAATTTGGAAAGATTTGAAATTTAGAAAGTTTAGGATTTAGAAAGTTTCAGAGTTTGAGTTTTAGAAAATCTTGAGATTAGGAAAGGTTTGAGTCTAGGAAAGATTTGAAAACTTAGATTCGGAAAGTTAAGATTTGAAAAGAGGGTGGAGTTAGGAAAGGGTTGAATTAGGAAAGATGTGGAAGTTGAGTTTTAAAATTTAGAAAAGATTTTTATGTTCAAGTTTTTGAAACTTAAGATTTAGGAAAGTAGAAAATTAGGAAGGAGTTGAATTAGGAAAGATTTGGATTTGGAAGGATTGAGATTCCTATTTCCTAAAGCAAGGATTGGATTTTGTTTCTAAAAGAGAAGGTTTGATTTTATTTCCAAAAACAGATGATTGGATCTAGTTTTCTAAACGGGAAATTGGATTTGGTGACCTAAAGGAAAAGATTGGATTTGGCATGGATTTGGAAGAGGAAGTTTTAGAAAATCCTAGATTTGGGAAGACTACAGTTTTGACGTAGAGAATAGGTTTTAGAAATATGTATAGTTTAGATGTGAAAAGGGAGATTTTGGAAACCTAGGTTTTAAGGCAAGTTCGAAAACCATGTTTTTGGAAAGAAAACTAGGGCTTCCTAATCATGAGTTCTAGGGCTTGATTTGGGCACCAAGAAAAGAGTTTTTGGAAACTGGTTTTTTTGGAAAGAGAGATTTTTGGAAGAAAATCCTAGAGGGGAGTTTCTAGAAAGTGAATTTTGAAGAAAGAGAGTCTTTGAAAAGAAATCCTAGTGAGGAGTTTTTAGAGAGTGAATTTGAAGAGAGAGAGTTTTTGGACGGGGATTGTTAGAAAGAGTTTTTAAGAAAGAGATTTTTCTAAGAAGGAAACCTATGGAGCATTTTTAGGAAAAGAATTTTGAAAAGAGTGTTTTGGAAAGGAGTTGAAAAGGAGTTTTTAAAAAATAAATTTTTAGAGGGAACTTTTGAAAATAATTTTGGAAAGAAGAGCTTTTAGAAAGCATGTTGAAAAATAGGGTTTTAGAAAAAGAGAGCTTTTTGGAAAGTATAAAAATGTCTCACTTTCCTAAAGCGATTCTAACCATAGAAAGGTTAGAACCACTTTAAGAAAGTAGTTTTAAAAACAACGAGTTGAAAATATAGACTATATCGGTCACTTTAAATGTAACACTTTCCTAAAGCAAACCTAGCCATGGAAAGGCTAGAATCACTCTAGGATTGTGATTTTGAAAACAAGTTTTGAAAAATGAGATTTTGATGCAATTTTGAAAACAAGTTTAATGCAAGTTTTGAAAACGAGTTTGAAAACGATTTTTGGAAGAATGCAATATAATGAGATGCACAATGCAAATTGGGGTCGTGAACATACAAGTGTCGCGCCCAGATTTTTTGCACTCGAGGAATACTCACACAAGCGAAAAAAATGTTGTACTCTCTCGTTAGAACTCACCCTCCTAGAAGAATGAGTGCGACTAGATTTGAATTGAAAATTTGATTTGAATAAAGGGCTTTTGGAAAAAGATTCGGAGTCACCACCTAACTGGGTTAAGGTGAGTTAGGTCACCTAAAAACTAAGAATAATCCAAAGACTACACTTAGGGTTTTTGAAAAAAGGTTTTTTGAAAATACCACCTCAAGAGTGGGTTTTTTAAGAAAACAGGTTGTTTGGCAACCTTTGAAAAACATTTAGCCCTTTTTGAAAAATAACTCCTTTTTGGTCTATGAAAACAGTGATTCGAGGTTCGGAGGTTGGTTACGTGTAGGGAAGACGCACTAAGCTATCATCCTATCCCGCCCTTTCGGTACCTACATGTCAATCTATCCTAAATTCACCTATGAGAGTCTTCGACTAACTATAGTTCAATCCTATCCACTTTGAAAAACAATTCTTGAAAAGAAACTAACATGATGCATGATATGCAAGTACAAGTTAAGAGAATAGATTTGAAAAGAGATTGATTTGAAATTGATTTGATTTGAAAATAGATTTGAAGAGATGGAATTGAAATTGGAAAGTTTGAAAATTTGGAAATAGAAATTTGAAAATAGAAATTTTGAAATTGGAACTTTGAAAATAGATTGGAATTTGAGATTTGAAAATGTGGAGACCGCATCCATGAGGGTGGAATTGAAAGTTTGAAAAGTGTTGTGACCGCACCTATGAAGGTTGCCTACGTATCCCTTTGGGGGAATCAGGTCAGTCGTAGTTCAGACCGGAGTCTGATTGAAAAGAGATTGATTTGATTGGAAGAAAGAGATTGAATTGAAAATTGGATTTGATTTGAGATTAGAAGAGGAGATTGGACTTGCTTTGGAAAGATTGATTTTGGAAAGACTTGGTTTTAGAAAGATAGAGGTTTAGGAAACCTAGACTTAGGAAAGGTAGGAGACCTAGGAAAGACTTGAGATTTAGAAAGATTTGACTCGAATGTTGGACTTGGAAGATTTGGAAAGATTGGATTTTAGGAAATGTTCAAATTAGGAAAGGTTCGATTTAGGAAAGTTTCGAATTAGGAAAGTTTTGGTTTTTGGAAAGTTTCAAATTAAGAAAGTTTTGAATTAGGAAAATTTTAGGTTTAGGAAAGTTTTCACTTTAGGAAAGTTTTGAAATAGGAAAGTATTGAATTTAGAAAATTTTGAAATAAGGAAGTTTCAACTTAGGAAAGTTTGAATTTGGAAAGGTTTGAAAAAGGAAAGTTTTCAATTTAGAAAATGTTTGAATTAAGAAAGGTTTGGGTTTAGAAAAGTCTTAGATTTGGAAAGATGTTGAAGTTTTGGAAAGTTTAGAATTTAGAAAGTTTTTAGATTTAGAAAGTCTTAACTTAAGAAAGTTTTGAACTTAGAAAGCTTTGAATTTGGAAAGATTTGAAATTTGGAAAGTTTAAGATTTAGAAAGTTTTAGAGTTTTAGAAAATCTTGAGATTAGGAAAGGTTTGAGTTTAGGAAAGATTTGAAAACTTAGGTTTGAAAAGTTAAGATTTGAAAAGAGGGTAGAATTAGGAAAGGGTTGAATTAGGAAAGATTCGAAAGTTGAGTTTTGAAATTTAGGAAAGATTTTTATATTCAAGTTTTGGAAACTTAAGATTTAGGAAAGGAGAAGCTTAGGAAGGATGTGAATTTAGGAAAGATTTGGATTTTGAAACTTAAGGAAAGATTTGAAGTTTAGGTTTAGGAAACTTATGGTTTAGGAAGGCAGGAAATCAGAAGGTAGTAGAATTGGGAAAGGTTTGGGATTTGTTTCCAAAAATGGAGGATTGGATCTAGTTTCCTAAACCGGAAGATTGGATTTGGTTTCCTAAAGGGAAGATAGGATTTGGCAAGGATTTGGAAAGGGAGATTCTAGAAACCCTAGTTTTGAAAAATTATAGTTTCGACATAGAAAAGAGGTTTTGAAAACGTGTAGAGTTTGGATGTGAAAACAAAAAATTTTGAAAACCTAGGTTTGGGGCAAAGTTTGAAAATCATGTTTTTGGAAAGAAAAATAGGGTTTCCTAATTGCGAGTTCTAGGGCTTGATTTGGGCTTTAAAGAGAGAGGATTTTTGGAAAGTGCGTTTTTGAAAATGAAGGTTTTCTAGAAGGGAATTCTAAGGAGGAGTTTTTGGAAAGTGAGTTTGAAGATAGAGTTTTTGGAAAAAGATTTTAAAGAGAAGGAGTTTTGGAAAGTGTGTTTTTAGAAACAAGTTTTTTGGAAGGAAATCCTAGAGGGGAGTTTCTAGAAGGGAGATTTTGGAAAGAGAGTTTTTTAGAAAGATTTTTTGGAAGGAAATTGTTGGAGAGAGTTTTTAGGAAAGTGAATTTAAGGAGTGTTTTTAGAAAGTGAATTTTGAGAAAAAAGAGTTTTTGGAAAGGAGTTGAAAAAAGAAGCTTTGAAAAATAAATTTTGGGAGGGAGTTTTTGAAAACAATTTTGGAGAGGAGAGTTTTAGGAAAGTATGTTGAAAAAGAGATTTTTAGGAAGAAAGACTTTTTGAAAAGAGAGTTTTTAGAAGGTGTAAAAACATCTCACTTTCCTAAAGCAATTCTAACCATAAGAGGGCTAGAACCACTTTAGGAAAGCGGTTTTGAAAACAACAAGATTTGAAAATATGGACTGTATTGGTCACTTTAAATGTAACACTTTCCTAAAGCAATCCTAGCCATGGAAAAGCTAGAATCACCCTAGGATTGTGGTTTTGAAAACAAGTTTTGAAAAAGAGATTTTGATGTAATTTTGAAAAGAAGTTTGAAAACGATTTGAAAAACAACTTTGAAAACGGTTTTTGGAAAATGCAAGATCATGATATGCACAATGTAATTTGGGGTCGTGAACATACAAGGCTAAGGCTTCACCACATAATCAAGGGGGCCGAACCCACGTGGTCTCTGGTTAGACTAGAAGAAAGCCCCCAACACGGTGATTCTCAAATAGCCCAATCATACACATGGACCGGGAATCCCCTTGTTTCAAGCATGCAAAGAAAGGGGGGAAAGAGATGGGGGATTAAAATAGAGAAAACCCAAGTGGGTTAGGAGAGAGAAGAGAGAGGGGGGAAGTGTGGAAATTTAAATAGGGAGCCTACCATATGTTTTGTTATTTTGCGCGCCTTGCCTTCTTCAGTCTTCGGTCTTCGTCTTGATCTTCACCTTTAGTCTTCAGGAGTTGTCTTCAAGTTTTGGATTGCAGCTCTTCAAGTCTTCAAAGGATGGTTGAAATTTAGTGTATGAATGTATGGGAGATGTATAGGAGTGTATAGGAGGCCAGGGTTTAGTGTATGGTGGCTAGGGTTTGAAAAACCTAGGAAAGCTAGGGTTTTGGAGGTGCTCGAGCTCTGTATATCGAATTATATAATTTTTAGGTTGAGTTTGCAGATCCTTTTCACGTTGAATGAGGCTCTGTATTTATAGAGATTAGACAACACTGACGCCTGTTGCAGTGGCGCCAGGCCAAAGTTTACACTGGCGCCATTAGGAGTGGTGCCAGGCCATTTTTTGGCTTGGCGTTTAAGGTCGGCAAGCAACGTATCTTTGACTAGATTTGGGCGCCTGTACTAGTAACTACCATGTAATTTTTAGCCTGGCTTCACTAAGAGTGACTCCGGAAAGTCCGGGAATGATTTGAAGGAGCCGGGAATGACCCGAAAGGCCGGAAAGGAGCAGGAACACTTAGAATAGTGTCCTAGAGGTATTTGACTTGAAAAGTGAGGATAAGATGTGTCGGAAAGGTTTATTGGGCCTTTAGGGGCAAAACGGTCAATCGGACCGGGAAACTGCCGGGACAGACTTGGATTGTCCTGGAAGAAGATTTGGGATCTGGAAACATTATTCAGAATGTTTTCAGAGGTTGCCGGTTTGATTTCCAGAGCCGGCGTGGTCGGAAAAGGAGACCAGCCCACCAAGGGCAAAACGGTTATTTCGCATCGGGTTGGCCGGAACTGACTCGAAATGATCCGGAAAGGTAAAAGGAGGTTGAGAACACTATAAAAAGTAGTCTCAGGAGGTTACCGGTTTGATACCCAGAGCCGGTATGGTCAAAAAGAAAACCGGCCCACCAGGGGCAAAACGGTCATTTTGTATCGGGTTGGCTGGAACTGACTTGGAATGATCCGGAAAGATAAAGGAAGGTTAAGAGTACTATAAAAAGCAATCTCAAAGGGTTACCGGTTTGATACCCAGAGCTGGTGTGGTTCCCGGGGCATTCGAATGCCTAGGGGCAAAATGGTCATCTTGACCAGAAAGTCTCGGAATAGGTCCAAAGGGCAGTTTGGTCATTTTTCACCGAAGTGGGCTAACAGACACTGGTGTTGACCTGAGTTTTGAGTGTTTTCGCCACTCTAACGGCGGTCATCTTGACACAGGGGTTTGTTGCCAATTCCCTATATCGACCTATTTGTGAGTATTTCCGCTACTCTAACGATTTTGTGAGTAGTTTCGCTATTCGGATCGTCTCGAGAAATAAACTGTCTCTAGAGAAGGATTGGAAAGGGGACTTATCGTCTCCGATGAGACGTGCCTGGGATTGGAACCGTCTCGAGGAATAAACTGTCTGGAGAGAGGGATTGGAAAGGGGACTTACCGTCTCTGAAAAGACGTGCCTGATTGGAACCGTCTCAAAGAATAAACTGTCTCGAGAGTGGGATTGGAAAGGGGACTTATCGTCTCCAAAGAGACATGCCTGGATTGGAACCGTCTCGAGGAATAAACTATCTCGAGAGTGGGTTTGGAAAGGGGACTTATCGTCTTTGAAGAGATGTGCTTGGATTGGAACCATCTCGAGGAATAAACTGTCTCGAGAGTGGGGTTGGAAAGGGGACTTATTGCCTCCAAGGAGACGTGCCTAGGTTGGAACTGTCTCGAGGAATAAACTGTCTCGAGAGAGGGGTTGGATTCGGAAAGGAAAAAACAATGCCCTAAAGGGCATTTTGGTCATTTTGCCTCTATTTGGGCCTGACAGGCCCGTGAAGCGATGGAAAGACGGGATTTGGACCTAGAGAATTGGTTTCGATAGGAATATGCCCACAATGACTTAAACACAAGTCTGGACGGAGTGTAGACTGTCGAGCGGTCAAAAATGGAGTGCTTACAACAAGGTTAAGGTTTCACCACATAATCAAGAAGGCCAAACCCACGTGGTCTCCGGTTAAACTAAAAGAAAGCCCCCGACACGGTGACCCTCCAATAGTCCAATCCTACACATGGACCGGGAATCCCCTTATTTTAAGCATGCAAAGAAAGGAGGGAAAAAGATGGGGGATTAAAATAGAGAAAACCCAAGTGGGTTAGGAGAGAGAAGAGAGGGAGAAGTGCAGAAACTTAAAGAGAAAACCTACCGTATGTCTTGTTTATTTCGCTTGGCTTTGCGCGCCTTGCTTTTCTTCAGTCTTTGCTTCACTTCAGTCTTTGAGAGTTTTGTCTTGGTCATCGAGAGCTTCGAGTTGCAGCAATCCAAGTCTTCAATGGAGGGTTGGAGGCTAGTGTATAGGAATGTGTATGAGTGTATAGGAGGCTAGGTTTGTGTATAGTGGCTAGGGTTTGGAAACCTAGAGAAGCTAGGGTTTAGGGAGGCTATGAACTCTGTATATCGAATGTTAGGGTTTTTAGACTAAGTTTGCAGACCTCTTTCACACTGGAGGAAGCTTTGTATTTATAGAGATGAGATAAACCTAGCGCCTATTGTAGTGGGGCCAGGACAAAATTCCTCTTGGCGCCACTCCGCGCCACTAGGAGTGGCGCCAGGCCATTTTTTGGCTTGGCGCCACCAGCCAGTTAGGAAAGTTTTAAGGTCGGCAAGCAACATGTCTTGCGAAGATTTGGGCGCCTGTACTAATGACTACCATGTAATTTTTAGGCTGGCTTCACTAAGAGTGACTCCGAAAAGTTTGGGAAGGAGTTGAGAGACTAGGAATGACCCGGAAGGTCAAAAAAAGGGCAGGAACACTTAGAACAGTGTCCTGGAGGTATTTGACTTGAAAAATGAAGATAGGATGCGTCGGAAGGATTGACCGGGCCATTAGGGGCAAAACGGTCAGTCGGGCCGGAAAGCTACCGAGATGGACTCGAAACGTCTTGGAAGAAGATTCGAGATTTTGGAAACATTATTCAGAATGTTCCCAAAGGTTGCCGGTTTAATACCCAGAGCCGGTATGGTTGGAAAAGGTGACCGGCTCACCAAGAGCAAAACGGTCATTTTGCACTGGGTTCACCGAAACTGACTCGGAATGATTTGGAAAGGTAAAGGAAGGTTGAAAATACTATAGGAAGCATTCTCAGGAGGCTACCGGTTTGATACCCAAGGCCGGCGTGGTTCTCGGGGCATTCGGATGCTTAGGGGCAAAATGGTCATCTTGACCGAAAAGTCTCGGAATTGACTCGAAACTGACTAGAGGGCACCTAATCATGGCATATCATCTCTGGGACAATCTTAGAAGGGTGGATTTACCGTTCTAAGGACTTAGGTGTGTTCTCGAGAAACGTGCCGAAAAATGGCCCTAGGGGCAGTTTGGTCATTTTTTACCAAAGTGGGCTAGCAGGCACTGGTGTTGACCTGGGTTTTGAGTGTTTGACAGTGGTCGCATGATACAGGGGTTTGTTGGCAATTCCTTATATCGACCTGTTCGCGAGTATTTCCGCTACTCTGACGATTCGTGATCATTCTCGAGACTGCCTGATCTCGGAAAGCTACTAAAGGGACTTAGTGCCTGAGAATCAACTTTCTCAGAAGGCGTGCCTAAACGGATATTTCTGCATTAGCGGGCTAGCAGGCACCAAAGGTGGACCGTTCTACCATCTAAGGGACTTGGGGTCTCGTCCCGGTCAACAGGTTTAAAGGGACTTACCGTTCCAAACAGATTTTCTTCAAAAAACGTGCCGAAAAACCGTCTCGAGAAATCAACTGTCTCGAGAGAAGGATTGGAATTAGAATTAGAAAGGGGACTTACCATTTTCAGAAAGACGTGCCTGATTTGGAAAGGAAACTTACTGTCTTTAGCAAGACGCGCCTGATTTGGATTTGGAAAGGGGACTTACCATCTTCAGAAAGACGTGCCTGATTGGAATGGGGACTTACCGTCTTCGAAAAAATGCGCCTGGTTTGGAATTAGAAAGGAACAATGCCTCTAAGGGCATTTCGATTATTTTGCCTCTATTTGGGCCTGGCGGGGCCCACGAAGCGATGAATAGACAAGATTAGACTTGAAAAGTTGATTTGACTCAAAATATGTCCACATTGACTTGAATACAAGTCTAGACAGACTGTAGACTGTTGAGCGGTCAAAAATGGGATGCTTACAGTATCCTAAGGACACATCTTTCAATTTGCCTTTGGTATTCTGAAGCTGACTAAGCTGGCAGTAAAGTTGATAGAAAGAGCACAAGTGGCTCTTGTCAATTTCATGGTAATATGCTTGTTTCATGGTTTAGTAAGAAACAAAAATCAATTGTACTTTCCACAGCTAAAGCTAAGTATATTGCAGCTATAAGTTATTGTGCACAAGTTCTTTGGATTAAACACCGATTGGAGGATTTGGGACTAACCTTCGAGAACATTCACGTCAGATGTGATAACACAAGTGCTATCAATTTGACTAAGAACCCTATTCAACATTCTCGCACTAAACACATTGAGATTAAACATCATTTTATACGTGATTATATGCAAAAAGGTGATATTAAGCTTGATTTTGTTAGCACAGACTAACAATTTGTTGATATATTCACAAAATCTTTGAATGAAGATAGATTTTGTATGATTAGGAGATAATTGGGAATGAGCAACCCATTATCTTGATTAATTCTTGTGAAATACATGCTTGAATCATTCAAAAATCTTATAAGATAATGAGTTGTATTGAGGTGCTATTCATAAGTCTTTTTTGCATTTCATTAGAAAAGTAGTTGACCCCTACCTTAAGAAGTCGACCCATGTACTCTGAAAAATGACTCTTGGTGGACTCTGTTGAAATGTGTTGACCCCTCATACCCAATGAGTCGACCTATTTTAATAGATTACTCAGGAAGTATTTTAATAGAAAATGTGTCGACACCTTGAAGTAAGGGGTCGACCCCTTTATTCAGTTGCTTAGTACCTATAAATACACCCTATTTTATCACATGACATATATTTTCCATCGTCTTTCTCCATCTCTCTCCATACTCAACGAACCGACTTCTCAACTGCCACCTCCACCAAAATCTCTCTAAAACCCCCCCTCAAATCTCTATTTATACCCAAAATCAATCCATCCCAAGTCATCTTTAACCTTCTTTAATCTCCATTTTGAAACCCTAATGACTCTCAAATCCGTCAAACCAACAAAAGGGAAGAAAGCCCTAAATGTGTGGACCCCTAAGGTGACAAATAACAAGAAAAGGAAGAATCAAGGGGAATCATCCGAGGATAGTGGGAAGAGGAAGAAATCAAAGACCTTCGAAATTGAAGAAGTCATTGTGAGGGACAAATTCTACTTCGGCAGTGATGATGCTTGCAAAAGGTATATCAAATCCATCTCCTCTAAGAAAATTATGAATTGTAGATGAATTGACTTTCAATTCTTTTCAAAACAAATATTTGATTTTGAATTTAAGTTTGAGGCATTGGGTTGGAAGTCTATGACTTCAATCAAAGAGGACATTTACCCTAAATTAGTTGGGCATTTTTATGCTCATGCTCAGAATGAGTTTGGGTGTTTGAAGGTATATATTAGAGTGAAAGGAGTACCTTTTACTCTCACTAGAGGAGTAATATGCGAAATTTTGAAAATTGGAAGTGAAGGAGAAAAGAAGGGAAAAGATGTAAATAGAAAGGACCAATTATCTGCTATCTATGGTGAAGAGACTCTTGAAAATGAAAAACCCATTGCAAGTGATTTACCCTTAGAATTGAGACTTGTTCATTATTTTGTTTGCACCATGCTTATGCCTAAGGATAGGAAATTTGAGCATATTTTTGAAAAGGAACTGTTTTTCTTGTGAGCATATATAACTGACACCAAAATTGATATCCCTATGTTTATTTTGGATCACATTATCAAAGGCTCCAATACAAATTTAACCTACCTTATGGAATGTTTTTTACCAAGGTCTTCAATCATTTCAAAGTGGATTTGACAGGAGAAAAGAAAAAAAGTGCCAATCCCAACTATGATGAGTATAGTAAAAAAACTCTAACTAAGATAGGATATAAGTACGATGATAAGAAAAAGATATGGGTTTTAAAGAAGGAGAAGAGTGGTGGTGGAAATGCCACTCTAAGAACTAAGAGTAAACAAGTTGAAAGGGGTGAGACTTCAAGTGTTGCAAGAGAGTTGTTTCTCGTGGTATCAACTAGCAATTCAGAAGCAATGTCTACTTTAATGGAAACATTGAAGAAAATGTAAGATTACAATGAAAAGATGTTTGCCAAGATTGATGCTAAGTAGGCAATGGAGCTATGAAGTTGAAGGTAATAAAAACCAAGGTGAGGGGTATTGTGCATGACAATGAGAGATTGAAGAGGGATATACTTAGATCCATTGATCTCTCTACTGAGCATCTTGGGGGATACATAACAAGAGTAATTGGCATGGACTATCAACCTCTGAACTCTCTAGTCGGAGAGTTTGTAGCCCAAAAGAACAGTGAAGAAGTAGAAGAAAAAGAAAAAGAAGAAGATGATGATGATGAATAAGAAGAAGAAGAAAGAGAAGGAGAAGAAGAGGGTGAAGAAGAAAGAGAAGATGGGGAGAAAGTAAAAGGAGGAGAGGAACAAGCAAAAGGAGTAGAGGAAGAACAAGGAAAAGACACACCAATAAATGTGGACCTCCACTCCCCTTCAAAAACTAAATCTGATTTCCCAGTCTCATCCATTCCAAAAAAAGCCTATCACAGATATGGGCTAAGACCAAAAACTAGGAAGAGATTCTCCAACATCAAAGACACCCCTGTTGATCTATCCTCATCTCCACCTCCATCTCCCAAAACCATATGAGCATCATTGCATTTTCATTTTGCATATCATAACTATATATGTTGTCTATTTTGAAAGAATGGTATGTCATTCTCAACATATTTTGTTTGTAATATCTGAATGTTGTTATAACTATCTTGAACTCTATTGAAGCTTAATATATACATGCTTATTCAAAAGTTGTGGTAGTTGGTTGATTGATTTGATTGCTCTTTTTTTCATAGCATTAATCTTGTTTTAAGATTTTTTGTTATTGTACCTATCTTTAAATTAGATTTATAATTCCTTTTTTGATAAATTGACAAAAAGGGAGAGAGAATACATGCTCTCTAATATTTGTTGTTTTTAGGATTAAGCACCAAAAGCAAGAGAATGCATTGCTATCCAGTATTTGTTATTTGGTTATGATTAAAATGTATCAAGTACTTATATTATATACGGAAGGGGGAGCTATTCAAAACCCCTATACTTGCTGTAAGCACCTCATTTTTGCCCGCTCGGCAATCTCCAGCCCAACTAGGCTCACTTTCACACATCACATGCATATTCAAACTCTAATCCGACTTCGAAACTCCAATTTAGTCCACTGGTTGCTTCTTGGGCCCGTAGGGCCCACTTGAAGTTAAATAACCATTTTGCCCCTAAGTATCCGAAAGTTCCAGGAACCACACCAGCTCTGGGTATCAAACTGGTAACCTCCCGAGAATGCTTCTTATAGTATTTCCGACCTTTCATTATCTTTCTGGATCATTCCGAGTCAATTTCGGCAAGCTCGATGCAAAATGACTGTTTTGCCCTTTGTGGGCCAGTCGACCCCTCTAACACATCCTGACATCATTCTTCAAGTCTACTAGCCCCGAGACACTATTTTAAGGGTTCCTGTCCCTTTCCGGCCCTCTAGGCCATTCTCGACCCTTTAAATCATTCTCAAACCTTCTGAAGTCACTTCTAGTGAAGTCAGGCTAAAACTTGCATGGTAGTCACTAGTACAGGCACCCAAATCTTCTGAAGATACGTTATTTGCCGACCTTAAAACTTTCCTAGGTGGCTAGTGCCACTAGCAGTGGTGCCAAGCCAAGTTTGGCCTAGAGTGGCGCCAGAAGGAAATTTTGCCTAGAGCCTTTGCAACAGGTGCCAGGTCAATCTTCTGTCTATAAATACAGAGCCTTCTCCAGTGTGAAAATGGTCCGCAAACTCAATCCAAAAACTCTGCTCTTTGATATACAGAGCTCGAAGTCCTTCCAAACCCTAGTTCCCTTTAGGTTCTTCAAACCCTAGCCTCCATATACAAACCCTAGCCTCTATACACTTAGCCCTAACATATATACACTCATATACTAGCCTCCAAAGCCTCCATTGAAGACTTGAAGTGCTGCAACTTGGAAGCTCTCGAAGACCAAAGTAAAACAAAGCAAAGCAAGCAAATAAAGAAAAGCAAATAAAAGAAGAGGCAAGGTAGGTTTCCTATTTACGTTTATGCAATCCCCCCTCTCTCTTCTCTCTCCTAACTCACTTGGATTTTCTTCTATTTTAATCCCCCATCTTCTAGCCCCCTCTCCTTTCTTGCATGCTTGAAATAAGGGACTCCTCGGTTCATGTGTAGGATTAGGCTATTGAAAGTCACCGTGTTGGGAGCTTTCTCTTAGACTACCTGGAGACCACGTGGGTTCGGCCCCCTTGATTATTTGGTGAAACCATTAACCTTGTACGTTCACGACCCCAACTTGCATTGTGCATATCATGATCATGCATCTCTCCAAAAATTGTTTTCAAACTTGTTTTCAAAACTTGTATCGAAAATTATTTTCAAAACTTGCGTTAAAATCGTTTTCAAAACTTGTGTTAAAACCTTCTACTTTAAAACTTGTTTTCGAAACCACAATCCTAAGGTGATTCTAGCCATTCCATGGTTAGGGCTGCTTTAGGAAAGTATTATATTTAAAGTAACTATTATGGTCTATATTTTCAAATCCTTGTTGTTTTCAAAACCATAATCCTAGAATGGTTCTAATCCCTCCATGGTTAGAATCATTTTAGGAAAGTGGGATATTTTTAGAGACTTGCAAAAGTCTATATTCCAATCTCTTTCCAAACTTCTTTCTTAATCTATTTCCCAAAACGCTTTTCAAAATTTCCTCCTAAAAACTCTCTTTCCAAAAGTTCCGCTTTCCAAAAATCCCTTTCTAAAAACTCTCTTTTCAAGTCTACTCTCTAAAATCGTTATTTCAACATACTCTCTAAAAACTCTCTCCAATCTCCTCTCCAAAATTTCTTTCTAAAAATTGCTTTCTAAAAATTCCCTTCACAAAACTCACTTTCCTAAAAGCTCTTTTCAAACTCCTTCCCAAAAGCTCTACTGAAAAATCCGCTTCCTAAAGCTTCTTTTCAAATCCCTTTCCTAAAAAGTTCTCTTTCCAAAAAGCCTTCTTTCCAAAAACTCTCTTAAAGTTTTACATTCCAAAGTCTCCTTTCCAAAACTATTTTCAAGTTTACTTTCTAAAAGCTCTTTGTTAAGATCTCCTTCTAAAAATCTTCATTCCTAAAAAGTTTTACTTTTCAAAAAACTCTTTACCTTGGAGTCCAAGTCAAGCCCTAGAACCGTGATTAGGAAACCCTAATTTCCAATTTCCTTTTCTACATCAAACTTTAGGTTTCTAAATCCTATTTTCTACATCAAAATCATATATTTCCAAACCCTATTTTCTACACCAAAATCTAAGATTTTCAAAATTTCATCTTTCCAATTCCGTGTCAAATCATATCCTCTGTTTTAGGAAACCAAATCCAATCTTCCATTTAGGAAACTAGATCCAATTCTCCGTTTTTGAAAATAAATCAAATCACCTCCTTTTAAAAATAAAGTCCAATCTTTTGTTTTAGAAAATAGGAATCCAAATCTTTCCTAATCCAAACCTTAACTAATCCTAATCGTTCCTAATACAATCATTCCTAATCTCATGCCTTCCTAAACCTTAAGTTTCCAAAAATTGAACTTTCAAATCTTTCCTTAAACTTCAAGCTTCTTAATTTTCCTAATTCTAGTCTTTCCTAATTCCATATCTTTCCAAATTTCAACTTTCCAAATTCTAAGTTTTCAAATCTTTCTTAAATTCAAAGCTTTCCTAATTTCAAGTATTTCTAATACTCAAACTTCAAATCTTTCCAAAATTCTAAACTTTCTAAATTTTAAATCTTTTCAAATCCAAAACTTTTTAAATTCAAAACTTTCTTAAGTTAAAACTTTCTAAATTCAAAACTTTCCAATTTCAAAACATTTCCTATTTTAAACTTTCCTAATTCGAAATCTTTCCTAAAATGAAACTTTCCTAAAACGGAACTTTCCTATTTGAAACTTTTCTAATTCGAACCTCTCATAAATCCAATCTTTCCCTAATCTTCCAAGTCCAACATTCGAGTCAAAGCTTTTCTAAAACCCTTCTAAGTCAAGTTCAATCTTTCTTAAACCTCAAGTCTTTCCTAAATTTCATCTTTCCTAAGTCTAGGTTTCTTAAAACCAAGCTTTCCAAAACCAATCTTTTCAAATCTTCCAATCAAAGTTCAAATTTCCTAATCTTCCAATCCAAATTCCAACCCAATTTCTTTTTCCAATCAAAATTTTCTATTTTCAATCGGACTCTTATCCGAACTACGACTGACCTGATTCCCAAAAAAGAGATACGTAGGCAACCCTCATGGGTGCGGTCACAACATTTTTTAAGCTTCTATTTTCACAACCTTTTTCAAGCTTCTATTTTCACAATCTTTTTCAAATTTCCAATTCCATAACTATTTTCAAACTTCCAAAAATCTATTTTCAAATCTCCAGTTCCAAATTTCTAAAACCTTCTTTCCAATTTCAAATCAAGTCTTTCTTTCAAAATCCATTTCTAAAATCAAATCAAGTTCTTATCAAATCTATTTTCAAACTCAATCTTTTTCTTGCACTTCCATATCATGCATCATGTCAAACTTTTTTTCTAAAAGTTCTTTTCTAAAGTGGATAGTTTTGGACATTTATTAATTAAAGACTCTAATGAGTAAAGTTAGGGTGAATAGACATGTAGGTACCGCAAGGGCGGGGTAGGGTGATGGCTTAGTGCGTCTTCTCTACACGTAACCAACCTCCGAACTTATATCACTGTTTTCAATGACCAAATAAAGTTATTTTCAAAAAATGGCTTAAATTTTTTAAAGGTTTCCAAACAACCCCTTTTCTTAAAAACCCTCTCTTGAGGAAGTTTTTCAAAACCTTTTTCAAAAATCCTAAGTGTGATCATCGGATTGTGCTTAGCTTTTAGGTGACCTAACTCACCTTAATCAAGTTAGGTGGCGACTCCAAATGTTTTCCAAAAGCCCTTATTCAAATCAATTTTTAATTTAAACCTATTCGCACTCGTCCTTCTAGGAAGGTGAGTTCTAACAAGAGAGTACTATGTTTTTCTCACTTGTCTTTTACGGGTGCGAAAAATCGGGGCATGACACTTGCAAAGTGCAATGAAGTATCGATTACACAAGAAAGGGAGAGTAAAACTTTCTAGTATATATCTTCAACCTTTATCATTTAAATTAATTGGATTTTGAGCTTGATATTTATATTATTGATTATATTAACTTAAGGTTTTGTCATCATAAAAAATGAAGAGATTATTGACTCCATGCCTTGATTTTGATGATCATAAAACTATGTATGAAGTTGTTTAATGATCTTAATTAAGTGTGTAGATTTGATTTACTTTTAAATGACTTGAAGCTTGACAATTGGCACACATTACATTGGTTGTATGTTGAGGCTTGTCAAGAAGGAATGAAGAATGGAAGAGCATGATGGAATGGTACGAAAAGATCATCTCATAAGTCTTTGAAGCTTTCATAAAGATTTGGCAAAGTCTTAGATCAATGGAAGAAGTGATGTTAATTAAAGAACCCTGCAAGTAATCAAATTGGAATGATTCTATCTTTAAGAGATTAAAGGTGTTTAAAAAAGACAAAGATCAGGTGAAGGTGTTCATAAGTCTTGGAAGCTTTTCTGAGTATTTGAATGAAGACTTGGAAGAATGTTTGAAGCCATAGTGATTGAAAGTCTTTTTGAGTATCTACATGCCTTGGAGAAGATATCCTAAACCCTAAAAGTCCCAAGTTGATAATCCCTTAAGAGCTTGAAGAGTTCTATAAAGAATTAAAGAAGTCTTACAAAGTTAAAGTCTCTGAGAAAAAAGGGTTGACACATGCTTCAGAAGAGTCGACACATTAAGACAGTGAATTGAGCAGGAATCTGCCAAAGAAAAAGGGGTCGACCCCTCTATAAAAAGGGTCGACACATTGGTCCAGATTAGAAGTCTTAGAGAAGGTCCAAAAAGAGTCGACCCCTCATTCCAAAGGGGTTGATACATTGGGACTAAGTTTTGATGACCAACACAAAAGAGTTAATACATTCCCTGAATGGGTCGACACATTGAGGCAGATTGCTGAAAAGCTTAAAACAGAAGAAAAAGGGTTGACACATGCAGAAAAAGGGTTAACACATTGCCTGTGACGGCTATTTTTTTAAATGTTCTACTCGACTGATCTTGCATTAAATGCTTCTTCAATCACCTTCAACATCCATATTGAATGCAAGACTATAAAATCAAGACCCCCACATTATTTATACATAAGAATACAAGAGATTCAAGAGATATACATGTGATTGAGAGCTGAAATACTTAAATCCTATTAGAAACATTCTCTTTGCTGGGAATTTAGAGCATTTACCAATCTTCCACTTCTATAACTACTCTTTAAGAGAGTTATACTTTATGTAATCCTTATTCACCTCATTTGAAAAACACTTGTAAGTTTGAATGAAGCTTGGAAAAAATCACTTAGAAGGATTGGAGCTTTGGGAAGAGCTCTTGCAAAAAATGAGCTGGGCACTTGGGAAAACTATCACTTACTGTGTAATCTATTTTTGTATAGTGGAAGGCTTTCAAGGGGGACTTGAGGATGAGGAAGTAGGTCACACGTTATGGCTGAACCTCAGTAAATTTTGGTGTTATTCTTGTGCTCTGTTTTTTCCTTGCTTTCTATCTCTTGCTTGTTATTGCACTATTGGTTTACACACACCTTGATTCACTATTCCATTGCTTAACTTGATTTTGATTGCATTACTTTGTGATTTATTTTGAAAAACCCAATTCACACCCCTCCTCTTAGGTTACATCTTTGGGCCAACAGTGTGAACAACTTGACACCTGTAGTTAGACCTTCTAATCCATATCTTCTTAGTTTTCAATTTGGTTTGACTTGGTGCTATCCTAGGTAGAGTCATAGTGTTTTGGTTCACCGAAAATCTTTGTCTTAGTGGTTGAACCCGCATAAGCTTAGAAAGTACATTAAATCTATTATTGACAAAATTATACTCATACCTATGTTGTTGGAATCGATTAGCCCTAGTCTTAATTTAATCAACTGGAAGACCATAGAACTTGTGGCATTGAGGCCTTCTATGACCTCGAATTCCACAATAGTGACACACTGGGACAAACTGTGTAATTTGTGATGACCAGTTGGGATTAGGTCTTGAGTTAACAGGTTTAAAGTTATAAACAGATGTATACCTATTTTGTTCTTTACTTTTTGGTTTCTAAACATTACCTTTTGGCTTTGCAATGATAGGCTCAACTTGAACCTTCTTAGCACTTTCCGCTTTGGTCCTTATTTCTTTAGCATAGCCAATTACTCATCAATCACCACACATCTTCTGTGCATTAATCATCTTGTGAAGTTTCTCTGAGCTGCGTTCATTTTCTTAACACAATCTTGAGTAGTAGCCAAGTCAGATTCAAGGGAAGCAATCTTACGAACAAGTAACTTTTTCAAGCTCTAAGTTCTTGTTTGTAAGAGTTAGTCTATGTGCTTTAAGTTGGCTAATCAAAACAGTAGATTCAAAAACTTCGTGTTGAAGACTCTCTTTCCTTTTCAAGAATTTTAAGTTTGACAACTACATCAAACTTATATTTCTCTAGTTTCAAACATTCTTTATGCAATTTAGAGTGAGCAGATTTTAAATCTTTTTCTTTTCTACCAGTCTCACTATGACTTTCATTAAGAGAGTCATCAGATGTATCTAACTTCTCACTTTTACTAACACTTTCAGTCTCATGGATTTCTACATGATCAAATAGTGATACAGCGAATGCAGTGTAGTTACCCTCTACTTCATCAGATTCAGACTCGTCAAAGTCTTCAAACTCACTGCTTTCTTCCTTAGCAGCAAGAACCACAACACTTTTCTTCTTCTTTTTATTAGGACACTCATAAGCTATATGTCCAAACCCATGACATTCATAACATTGAATGCCTTGGGGTTGGTGATTTCTATTACTCTTTTTCTCAACCTTTTATCCTAATTTTAATTTATCTTCACCATTATCCTTTTTGTTAAAATCACTAGTGCTTTTACCCTTCTTATACTTAAGAAATTTTCTAAACTTCTTAACTATTTCAGCCATTTCATTAATTTCAAACTCAGAGTCATTCTCACCTTGCCCACCCCAATTTTCTTAAGCAGTTTTTAAAGCAATTCCATTGCTCTTTTTTGGGTTGGCGAGTATTCAATTCGAAGGTCTATAAAGAGCCAACTAATTCTTCTACACGTATGTAGTCGACATTTTTGCTTTCCTCTATAGCAATCACTTTCACTTGGAATCTTTCAGGTAGAGACTTCAAGATTTTCCTGACAATCCTATTCATAGGAATCCTTTTCCCTAGGTTAAAACTGGTGTTCACTGCATCACTTAGTTCAGCATAGAATTCATCGAATGACTTATTCTCTTCCATCATGAGTGTTTCAAACTGAGTAGTCAAACATTATAGTTTTGACAATTTTACACCCAAGATTCCCTCATTGGTTATCTCTAAGATATCCCAAGCTTCCTTTGCATTCTCGCAATTAGATACTCTCCTAAACTCTTCAGGTGTAAGAGCACTATAGATAGCATTTAGGGCCTTACTATTACAGTTGGAATTTGTATAGTTAGTTACATCCCATTGCTCAAAGGTCTTAGGGGCAATCACGGTTCCTACAGCCATTGTGGGAATGCTATAGCCATTAATAACAGCTAACCAAGCCCTTTCATCTATAGACTTGATGAAACCTCTCATTCGAGCCTTCTAATAAGGGTAATTGGAGCCATCCAACAGTGGTTGTCTAACAGTCGACAAACCCTCCCTAAGTAAATCCATAAATACGAAAAACAGGATCACACTCAATTAATAACACGAAGTGACCTGCTCTAACACCAATTGAAATTTCATATTATCTCGATTTACGTTTAACCCTTGACCTATGTGAATACTCTATGCAATGCAAGCAATAAAGAGATACAACAATTATCGAGAAAACCCAAATCGAAAAAAAACTATGTCCAGCAAGCCAAGCACTAAGTTGGGCAGTTTACACAAGTATAACTTAAAACCATTGACAATTGAATTCCACAACTATCGTCCAAATCCCCTTGAACTCCTATCTAAGCTTACTTGCTCGACTCCTCAAATTTCTGCTTTCCACGCTCCACGGGGTTCTCCATCTTCCGAATCCTCTCAAAACAATCTCGATCTGATTTGTTTTAGTATAGAATTAATGGTGAAGAAGCTGTGTATGATCAAATAATCATCAAGATCTTTACCTTCTCTCTTTTTTCTCTCTTGATCTCACGTTTCACTTCTCTGTAACTTTTTCAATTCAAGAGATCTATCTATTAATTAATTCTCTTCACTCTTATTTAACATCCTTAGGATCACCAAGAAGGTAGGCTAAAACTACCTCTTGATTAACTATAAAGATATGGCCAAAGACTCCTCAAAACCTTGCTAACTTGGATAAAAGAGTGTTTTAATTCAAAGCCAAGTCTGCCGTATCACTAGAACTAAAGTTGTATCGCTTAAGCGAAAATTCAATCAAACGAAGTTCGATTGATGTTTGAGCGATGCTCCCTGGAATTATTTATCTTGTTGACACACACCACTTTGCTCGAACGTATTTAGAGTGGTCTTCTAGCTATGCTTTCTATAATTCCAATTCTTCAAAACTTGGCCAATTCACTCGAGCAGTACCCTGGTTTCTCAAGCGATGCTGTCAGCTATTTTGACCTATTATGACTCTATCTTCTCAAGGAGCATACTACACCATCCCTTACATTAAAAACACTGGAATCACCATTACAATCGTAACATTTGTTAATGCTGTAAACTAACTAAAAGAGCAAGAATGAGAAGAGGAGGTACTGAAAATATAGCAACATTTAGAATTTATAATACAAGGAAAGTGGGCATTCACTGAGCATTGTAATTGAGCTACCTGCAATAACAACCATCTCCTTCCATATCTGAAGAGAGAGATGCTTTGATTGCTGCGTAATTATGCGAAAGGACTACGAATTCAAGGAGGAATAAGCGTTTCAATTACTCCATTTTTGGGAAAATTATCCTAAAAATGTGATAATCCAATGCCACTTACCATATTAGTCTTTTATGGCCAGGATTATCGGAAGCAAAATGGAACTAATATTTGGGGGGCTGAATTAAGACATTCCTTTCTTCTCCTTATATCTAGAGTTAAATCTTACATTTCTTGTGAGCCATATTCATCCTGTTTCATTTTATTTCTTCTACTACAAATTTGTATGTTTACTAATCGCTGCAAAAATTCACTCTTCTATATCACTGCCTTATTTTATTTTATTTTATTCTCTTAGGATCTGAACACTCAATTATTTCTCACGCATAAACATATAGGGTAAATTACAGTGACTACTCCGGATGTTTCTTGAAATATAACGTAGTACTCCTTGCTTCTTGACAATTACCCTAACACCCATTCTTTTAAAAGCTGATGTCATTCAATTGGAGAATTTTTTTAAATAATCAATTAATAATTTTTTTACCAATCAAATTATAACACCCATACTCAATAACAATATAATCAATAATCATATAATAAAAAAAAGGTTTCTTTTTAATTTTTTTTCTCACCCATTTTCATCACCACCTCCACTCTCTCTTCCCACCTCAGGCCATCACACCCCACTCCCAACCCTCACCGGACTACCTTCACTGCCCAGCACTTACACTGGACCATATATTCACCCAATACTGCAATATAACAACAAAGGTAACCCTTTATAAAGGTCAGAAGTTTGAAACTTCAAAAAACAAGGTGCTCAATGACACTATCAATCGAGTAAAGATAGTAAACAAGGAAGAAACAAAACATTTATTAAAGTTCTATCGCCAAAACAATGGATTTTGATTAGTATCAACAATTTTTATGACCTCCGTAATGTAGTCAATATAAACTAGATTCATGAAGATATTGGAAACAAGTTAAAATCACCAAACATTCACAGATTAAAACCACGGAGAGCTTGCCACCACAACCCCAAATGCATGAGTAAATGAAAAATAATTACCTTTGCATCAAAGCTTCGTTTTTCAACTTGCTTTCAATCAGAATCGCTTATAGATTATACTACAAATGATTTTAAACATTCTATAAATTGAATGCATCTATTGCTTATTATTTATACATTATCTTTTAATTTTTCTTTCTTCTACAATACTTAAAAGTATCCAGTGACAACTAGAATATGTATAACAAAAGCGGGATGGAGTCCAAAAAGTTGAAAGAACTTATTTCCAACTATTCAGCTTCACTCTTAACAGGCTGAGGGATATTATATTATCCCTTCTTTGTCTTTTTTAAAGGTTTGGCTACTACCTTCTTCACAATTCCAGTTGTTTTCCAGATTGGGCTCTTGGTCTGCATCATAATTCTTTTCTGGGAGAGGACAGCCTTGGTAGGAGTTATTGTCAGAGCATTGCCATAAAAGCTTGTGCCAATAAGGATCCTGCAAGCACAGATGACAAAGATCAATAACATATTTGACTGACATATTGTAATGTGGCAATGAAATGGTAAACTAGATAAAATTCAATGCACAACATTATGACAAGAAGTATCAAGGGTACCAAAAGTTATAGTCTTATGTGTTTTCGTTTGTATTTTTGGTTTCTTTATTTCTGTGCTTGCTCTTGTAATCACATTCTAATAAAACAAACGAAATTACAGGAATGAAAATGCATTGCACGAACACATTTGTTACGAGAGAAATGATAACCATTCCAAGAGTTGGTCCATGCAGAGCATTGATTGCCAAAGTCAAACTGGATGCAGCTTAATGAGCATCAAATGCATTATTCAGACTTACATGATAAATTTCCATTTTATATTCCCTAGAGTATAAATAAGCATCAAACCGATGAGGCTGCTGGTTCACGGTTCATTGGTTCAACCGGTGTTATGAATTGAATGTTATGAATTACCTTAAATATAATTTATATTGCGAAGTAAACCACAAGCAATCAAGTGGAGCAGTGATAAGTGTTGCTTAATTTTATCCTTAATTCCCAAGTTCAACTCTTGGGAGCTATAAATACATCAAATTTTTTAAAGAGGGTTAAAAAGTCAAAGTGGGTCAACAGTTTTTTTAGTTGAACCGGCCAATTGGTTAACCGGTTTTTTAAAAAACCGGCCGGTTCATTCAGTTCACATGCATTTATGGTAAATTAATTGAACCGTATTGGTTCAAGATCAACTTTCCAGTTCAACCGGTTGAGCCGGCTAGTTTGGTCCGGTTCTGATAACTATGGCTTTTTCCTTGTTTCTTAAGTTCTCTTGAAAATTCATGCCAATTTAACAACATTCCCAAACTATGTTAGAAGTCTTAAAGATAACCATATCCCAAAAATGATAATGATAAATGGAACTTGATCCCAAAGTCATGGACTAGATAATACTTTTCTATATTATTGCGAAAATCACTTAAGCTTATAGTTTTCTATTATTATCTACGAAGCACGCATACGGACACGGGTACGGATACGGACACAGATACGGACACGGGACACAGCATTTTCAAAAAATGAGGACACGGATACGGAAGGGACACGGCAAAAAATATATTTTTATACATTTTTTGTTTGTTATGTATGTGAACATAAAATGCATAAATCACAAAAAATAAGATGAAAATAACTAAATAAGTTCACAATTATAATACAACTACTAACAAGTTAAGGATTTGAAGAATTGGATTTGAGTGTTTTATGTTTTGGTGTTTTAAAGTTTTGAGATTTATAAATTAAACTCTATTTAATACTTTTAATACTAACATTTTAACTCCAGCGTGTCCCAAAATGTGTCTAATAGTTAGACACGCGTGTCTCCGATGTGTCCGATAAGTGTCCACTAGAAAAAATATTAATAAAAATATTGGACACGCCGATTAGCGTGTCCGACACCTGTCCTGGTGTGTCCGAAGAGTATGTGTGTCCAACATGTGTCCGACACGGATACGGCACCCTAAACGGAGTGTCCGTGCTTCCTAGATTATTATGGATCAATGAAGATGCATCAGTAGGGCTACATTATGTGTTAAGTTGATAACAAATGAAAAGTACTACGAAGCAACAAAGGAAAAACAATATTGGCAAATATATGGGATCTAAACATGAGAAAATATCAATGGACATAACAATCTCAATGTCAATCTTGAAAGAAATTTCGACTTGTAAATATATCGAAACTAATGAATACTTGTTATCGATATCAATATGTCAACCATATGGTCATTAAACACATGGACACTGAGATGGCCTCTTTATAGGAACCAAAAGTTTGGAACGAATGTTATTGCCCTAGGGACAACTACAGAGATGCAAATGTCTTTATAGTAACTTAAATTGGGTGTCGGTGTGTTCATGCCTTTCAATTACAGAAAAGGAAAATAAAAGAAATAAGAGATTCAGAACAATGATATATATTGCTTAAGTTATAAAAAATTAAAAGCTAAATTCAAAAATAACTATTGGCACAGTCAAGTGAAAATTGAAAACCGTCTTTCCCTTGCCAGACCACAGAATGAAAAATCAAAGTCAGTTTTAATTTATGTTCCTTTTGCTACCATTTTCTTAAGCCAAACAGAGCTTTTTGCAAGCCGTACATCCATAATCGATGCAATAGCAAGGCTATATAGAGGGTTTTACCTTCCACTGAGGTGAAAGAACCTCAAGTGAGAATAAATCCCGTGGTCTCACACACAGACCCTGAATGGAAATTTCTTGATCACAAGGGCCTAATAGTTGTTCATGTGTCAAAAAAAACCATGTCGGAGACAATTGCACCCAAGAAAGAGAACAGAAACTTAAGTATTCAGCAACATGATTTGTAGAGAACTGAAAGTAAAGTAACTACAAATACTTCACCAAAAAAAGGGAGCTTTGGAGCATAAAATACACAAACTGACCCTAGCCATCACATGAAGTCATCACAAACACAGAGTAAGGAGAGGAATATTGTCCGACAAAGAGAGAAGTTTGAACTTATATGGATGTCTATATACTTCTAAGTTTAAAATATAAAGAATGACAGAAGAAATCGTAACAGAGAAACAAATAAAATGAAGTACCTTACTGACAATGTGTGGATTCCCAACAATGATAAGTAAGGACCTTGCACGGGTAACTGCAACATTAAACCGCCTCGGATTGCTTAGAAATCCCAGACAATAGGTTTTGTCAAACTCATTGTGTTTGGCTGTTGATCTGACAGTGGAAACAATTATAACTTCTCTCTCTTGTCCCTGGAATTGCTCAACACTTCCAACCTTAACATTGGGCATATCTAATGATTCTAGTACTTTGATTATCTTGACCACTTGCTGGCGGTAAGGTGCTATTACCCCAATATCTTCCTCCCTTAGACCTTTACTTGCTATAAGCTTCTTTACAATATCAACTACCTTACTTGCCTCAATTCGATTAAACCATGATGGGTCATTGCCTTCTCTCTCATCGCAGCCTTGAATGCCATTAAAGAGAACAGGAAATTCTTTGTTGGGAAGGAGGCTTAGCCAAGATTTCAAAGAAGGGGCATCCTCTTTACATGCAAGCAATTCCCCTCTGTAGAAAAGCTTTGAAGGGAGGTATAGAATTGCATGGTGACATCGATAATTTCTCACTAATTTCATGATGAAACTTTCATCCCCCTTGTTATAATATTCACATCCAAAAAGTCTTTCCAGATAAGATTTTCCTAAGCCAAACTTCTTTGCATCTCTGGAATATACAACTGGACCTAGTTGCATAGGGTCTCCAGCAAGAATGATGACTGTTTGCCTTTGACAAAGATTGGATATAGGAACCATGGTTTCAGGTTCTGAAGCTTGGCCAGCCTCATCTAAGAAAATATGGGAGAAGTGACCACAGCAAATACCTTCTGCATAAAGTAGTGATGAACTCATGTAGGTGGAGATGATAATCCTGTAATGCATTATGGCCTTGAGTGGAGGACATCTGAAAATGAAATCTTCGAAAAAGCAAAATCGAATGTTATTAGCTTGAACATCCTCATAAGGCCGGCTCATAGCATTTAGCCTGAAAATCTCATTCTCTTTAACCCCAGCCACTGCATTACCAACAAGTTTCTCTAAGATGTGATCTGCAGCACTGTTTGAAGCAGCACACACGAGAATGAGAGCATCTTTCCTGGTAGTGTATAGTTGTAAGATTGCTTCCACCAAAGTCATTGTTTTGCCTGTACCTGGAGGCCCATGGATCACATAGGGAGGAGCTCCTTCGCAGCCAAGGATCATCTCAACAGCACGGAGCTGCTCCTCATTAAGAGATGTGAAAGGCGCAGCCGGAGTCGTTTTGATTGTTCTTTTCCTTGATTGAGATGGAAAAAGAATATCTGTTTCTATGCTCTCTGCTGCTTGGACAGCTTGATATAACCTCCTCATATTCACCCTATTATATGTAAATCTAATATTGTACAAATCTCCAACTTGATAATGCATGTGGAAGTCCTTGGTAAACTTCATAAGCACCTCTTCAGCCTCAATACGGTAGATGGAGCCCTGCAAAATACTCATTCATAAATTCGTCTGAAAAGACAGGTTAAAAATTCCACATGGAACTAATGATATATACAATATGCTAAATATGTCCATGATTAGCTCAGCCCAAGGGACTGATAACACATGGACATGAGTGTCATGTTTCCACATAGAGACGGACTGTCAAACATTCAGGGAACAGTGATATGGCTATAATTCTTGGTTGCAGATTGACAGTACTGAACACATAATGTTTACAAAAAGTATATATGTCATTGTATAAATAAGAACACAGTAAACCAATGATAAGAAATAATAGCTACTTTTTTTATAAGGAAAAAATCTAACAACTATAAAGTAAGTATACTGACAAAAAAGTATAACACCGCTTTTACTTCTGCTCGTTTTTTGGTGCATAAAGGTGGACTCTTTTATACTTTCCAAATGTGTGTTAGACACGCGGTTGTGTCTGCAAGTCTCCAACTTGACAAGTTTTAATAAGAAGAAGTATCCCGGATATCGTACCAAAAGTATAACTTTGTGAGGCTATGTTATTAATCGTACAATTGATTAACAGGTAAAGCAACCAGCCACACATTAGGAAGAAACATGTTTGGCAATTAAAAGAAATTCTTAGTAGGCCGAACCATGTTTTCAAGATATATGAGATGGATGTGTAACTCCTTGTTTTACTAGGGGACTAGTAAAGCTGGTGGCATAAACTAATAATAGAAAATATTGATAGAAGAAGAAAACAAATGTAACAGATGAAGATGCTATCACCATGATGATTCAATCCATTACATGGTAGCTAAACCATTTAATGCAGTTCTTTTGGCAGCTTTTACCATAAAAATTCCTATATGAAAAAGGTCAAAATTGACTGGTTAAGGACAAATAGATTAACATAAACAATTTGTCATTTCAGCTGTCCTTGGATTTTAGGGGTAAAGACCAAAAAGAAATCTTAAAAATTATCAATTCAAATATCAAATACAAGTTCCAACAAAATAGTAGCAAGAAGATCAATAAGAGTCGCATATTCTAGTAGAGCTCTATATTCAGATATTTATAATGGCAGCAATCAGTCTGATTTGAAGTAAAATGAATTTCAGGAGATCAGAATTCATTAAATGTAGTGGAACAAAGGCACAAATATATGCAGCATGTTGGAGCATAAGCCAATGACTTCTATACGTTACCGATTGGTCAAAACTTAATTCACTTGGTAGTATACTTGCATCAACCACAATCATTGTGTAGCAAGCAGCATGAAACCATTCTGAGACCCAATTAGTATAAGTTGAATATAAAGCCATTTATTGAACAAGGCTTGCCACCAAAATCAGCAGAAAGGAACTTGTTTCATTTGTTTCGTAAGGGCAAGGAGCCATTATTTGGTGATGTTATCCTTCTAATTTTCCCTTTTCACATCAGTAATGGTATTATTTCATGAATCTGTGGAGCTAGCACAACTTGATGTAGAGATTGAACCTCAAATGAAATTTTAAAGGGTGGAGTTTGAAGATATATAAGAACTACAAGCCCAAGCCTCAAAAGTGCCTTTTAAAAGAACAAAGCAACTGGGGTAACTTTTTCAATAGGATCTATTGCCAACCTGAAATGAGCTGAATTCAGCTAAAGTGATAACCAGGAGCCAGCATATCAGGCACCACTAAAAGGAGGGCTTGATGTTTAATCAAGCCAAACGATCAAACGAAGTCTTTAAAATAGAGAAAATTACCCCTTCAATATTTTACACACTAGGGAGATGTCTTCAAACTTTTGGATATCACAAAGACCTGTGACAAGGATGGAAATATACCAAATGGCATTGTATCAAAGCATCAGCCACCCATTGATGCTTAACTTTCTAGGAAAAGACACTAGCAATGTAAACATAAACCCTTGAAATTTTGGCAAGAGATAGAAAGCATCTGGGAACCGATTATGGCTCCCTTTCTACTATGGTTCTGCTAAATAATACCAAATCTGGAACGCATAACTAAACCGACGATGCAGGTTGAACTCCACCCAGTAGAATTTACATAGACAGTATAATGCAGGAAATAATTTCTAGGAGGCCAAATTATTAGAATTTTCCAAGATAGATAGAATCAGATTATACCACTTGAGCATGTTATATCTGCACTTTTCAGTTGATAAACTGAATCCGTTGGTTAATAATCATATGGCATCTGAATAGTAGGCAGCAAAGGGAACCACTCATCAGACACAAAATTGAAATTCTTGAGAAGCAGTCATGAATATAGACAAAAATAGGAAATCAATAATGGCAAAACAGCCTGCCAGGGTTGATAATCTTTTGAAGAGACTAATTCCACATTTACTTGCCCACTATTTAAAACTATAAAGAGGGCATGATAAAGGAGGTTCACTACATTCATATACTGCTCATAAACATTTAATGTTTCACCCATCCTAGCACAAGCTGACCAGAGCTTGGGTTGGAAATCACAAGCCCTAGTCAGAGTTGGGCTGGAACAGGCAGCCTTTCCAATTATTAGGTTGAGCAGTGGCGTCAGTTAGTCCCAATCTACCTGAGTTGCAGAACAAGGAACTTTTCTTTCTTTCCTTCTATGTTTTTCAAACAAGTAGTCTCCAAACACTAACCTTGTACGGAGAAGTAGTGTCATTTTCACCTTGAAACACAGGCTTTGCAAAAACAAAATCACCACGCACAAGCGAAGGCCTTCTCTCAGCCAGCCCAGGGACCTTGAGAGCCAACAAGTTAGCCCCTTTCTTTCTCATAGTGATGTGCTCCATGTCATGACACATCATCTCTTTCTGAAACAGAACAACACTTTTAGACCTAACATCTAGAGAAAGGCCATACTGTACCCTTTAATTTACCAAGGATTAGACATTACCTCCAGATGTAGCTCTTCCATGATGAGTAACATGTTGAAGTAGCTAGCATAGTTCTCCTTCATCAGACCTTTTGTAATAACCCCGGGGACTTCCTTATTCTCCAGCAGCTTTCTAATGTCCATAGGAACATCAAACAAAGGAAGCTTATAATTTAGCCCTTGTGTTTTCTTCTTAGCAGGGCGAGATTGAACTATGAACTCATCAATGACAAACTGTTTTCTTCTTGGAACTCTTGAATATGGTTTGTTTGGAGCCAAAGAATGTGATACTTTGTCTTCAACCAATACAAAAACTACACGTTCAATCCTCTCATCCCCCACATCGAAATGCACCACAGATGTGTGCAGACCAATATCTTTCGGTTTGCAAGATAGCCAAATAGTTAGAGTTTGGTGTGGCTGAAGCACTCTATCCTCAAGAGAAAATCCCTCCAAAAAGCTTTGAATGTAGTCCACATCTGAATTGACTGAAGGTGGTTTAAGCAGAGACAAAGTGAATGAATCTGAAGGATTTGAACAGAAAATGTTAACTCCCCAGAGTTCCACTGGTTCACTTGTTGTGTTCTCTAAAGTAACTGAATGCATGGAAGTTTCTCCAACAAAAACAGATTGAGGCTTTCCTCGTATGAAGGGGAATGGAGTGGAGATGATAACTGGCCCCTCTTCATTTGGGTCGTAAGTAAGCACAGATTTGTCATCCTCAAAATCAATAAATCCAATTTCTCCCTTGTCTCCAATGACGGAGCGTTCATCATCCCAGTGATCCCTTCCAGTTGTACCCATCATCAGTTGATGTTTATACCGACAAGATTCCTAGACTGCTGATCAAACACTAACAACAGTAAATAAAATCTTAGAAAAAAATCACCACAGTAGTAAATTCTAGAAATGATAACACAACTGATCCAACTCTAGAATTGCCACACTAAAGTTAGAAGAATTGGCCCATTAATATTCATAGGCCTTGGATAATTAAACAAAGAGGATAACCATAAACATCATCAAAAAATGACTAAGACCAAAGTGATAAAAAGAAGAGGGGGGGAGGAGAGAGAGGGAAAGAGAGAGAGAGAGAGAGAGAGAGAGAGAGAGAGAGAGAGATTTCATTCTCCTGACTATCGTTTCCAACTATTCCCACTAAAATTGGAAATACCTTTATCTCGTACTACTGTCTTCATATATAATACAATATTTTGAAATAAAAAATAAAAAAAATTCTCATCATCAACTTCCAAGAACGGAAAGTATGTTTGCTGCAAATTAGTTTTACAAAGAGTAATAACAAACCATACCATCTATGACAAGAATCCACCAAAATTGAAAAATAAAATAAACCATAAAAGAAAAATCAGAAAAAATATAATAACATGGCTACAGGTCTGGGAGGAAAGAGTAAAATCATCAGATAAAAATTCATAAATTTGACAACTGATTGAAGCCACATCCAAAAGCAGAAAATGCAGAATGGTCATCATCCCAGATTGAGAATTATACCAACAATTATCACAGCCAAACATCATCAAATTACAGTTGACACCATCCAAATTTTACGTTAATTAAATCCCTATATCAAGTATTGTTAATTTAATGCTACAAAAGATAAAATAAATAATATAGAAACAAATTAAAATTGCAATGAATTAGCAAGCGCCGAAGAAAAACTTAAATCAAAACACAACAAAACCAACAATTGAACAGCTGATTGAACCCACATTCAAATGCTCAACCCCAAAAAACAAATATATGACTTACACCTTAAGAACATTTGATCAAACTCTCTACCAAGCTATTTATGTTAATCTTTTCCGCTTTCTTTAGAATCAAAACGAAAAAATCCTAAACAAATAAAAATAAAATTTAAAGAACACCAAATTGAAAATTAAAAGAAGACAATCTGACATCCAAATGTTCACACTACATACTCTATAATGCAGTCCAAAATACGAAAGAAAGATATGATACGCTCTCTGACAAGACATGGCAAGTACCCACCTCTTATCAGAAGTTCAAGAAACGGATTTCTGGGGAGGGAAGATCGATGGAATCCAATAGAAAGTGAGAGAAAATATAGAGAACCCAGTTGTATAAACCGACTAAAGATACCAAGGAAAATGAGTTTGGACTAGAGTCAAAAAGTTCATGGCAAAAGCAGACGACAATGGAGAATGACTTTGAGGTCTTCTCTTCTCTGCGTTTTTCTCTTTATTTTGTACGGACAAAGGAATGTAAATTGTTGCCATTTGTGAGAACTTCCGAATGGGTTTCTCTGATTTTTTGGTTTGCTCAATATGAGCGACTGAGTCACTCGGTTTGAGTTTTACAAGCAAAGCTTGTGCCTTCGGCCTTCGTAGCTCTAGCCGGTGGCCCAAGAAATTCATTTAGAGAACAGCTATTAATCATACTTAAAGAACTTTTTTTTTAACTTGACTTCTATACATACTTACGTATAATATATGTAAGTTTATTTATATAACATGTAAATGAGTTTTTCCAAGGAAAATAATTATTTAAGAGACATTTATAAATTTTTAAAGGGCAAATTAAAAATTATTTTTAAAACTGTAGGTAAAATATATATAGTTTTAAATGTGGGTGGAAATTTTGAATTTCCAAGAGCAAATTCAGATTTTTTTTGTCAAATTTTATGTAGAAGTCAAATTGTAAAAAAAATTGTATGATCTCTCAATCAAAAGGCCATATTGTGTGTCTAACTAACATTGTGCCCAGTTCTTCCCATTACAGTCTAGCTCATAAGATTTTTATGTGCAATGTCTTGATTAACACAATGTTTGAAAATCGAACCGGATTGATCTATTCAATTGGTTGAACCATCAGCCCGTCCAATAGAGGGCCCGGTCAACCCTTGAATCGTTTAGCGCTGAAAAAGAATAAAACTCGCGTGCCCGTTTGAATAAAATACGTTAGATAGGACCGATCAATTTTTAGAATCTCTAGATTAACGAACATAATATAAGAACTGCAGAGGGAAGACCATGCCATTGGCACCTTTAGAGTGTGGAAAACAACAAGAGGATAGGAAGTCTTTGAGTTTCAAAGTATTGATCTATTTTTTTAAAAGTTTTTAAGTTAGAAAAATACAAAATACAAATGTCATAAAGCCATTGTTTTTTAATTAATATAGTAGTATTTTTTTAATTGTCACCCTTTGCATATAAAAAATTTGAAAGTCATTTAAAATAAAAATATATTAAATCTAAATACAAATATGTCATCATAGATTCATTATAATCAATACGGTAACTAAATCAAACCATCTATTCAAATTTCTATAAATAATGCACTTTTCAAAGCATTTTAACTTTTTATATTCCTATATGTTTGTAAATTGTTTTGTGGATTTGATTTACTCAAACCTAATAAAAATGACATTAAACTAGGTCAATAAGTTTATAAAACAATAATTAATAGAGAATATAGACTACGTTTACTTTGTCTATTATAATTTTTTAGTGTGCTGTAATATGCTTAAGATTCTATATATGTATCTATACTATCTATATATGCAAATGTGGGGGAGGTTCTAAGGCCTTCAAAATTCAATCTCTATTTTTAAAAAATTCTAAAATAATACGATGCCACGTGACACACCCATCTCTTTCAATCAATCAAACTCCTCTCTCTCTCTCTCTCTCTCTCTCTCTCTCTCTCTCTCTCTCTTATAAAGAAAACACAAAAAGAAATAAATAATAACTAAACAAAAAATTAATCATAAGAAGTAATTAAAGAAGTTAAATACTGGCAAGGAAACACAAAAATTAATTACAAGAAAAAACAACCAATCTATGGAAAAAAAAAATCTTGACTCTAATTCAATTCCTAAAATCTTTCCGTAAATCCTAAAATCTCTCTTTAATTTTTTTAGAATAACTCATCATGTTCCTAAAATCTCGACTCTTTCTTTTATGTTTTATGGCGTGTTATTGGGTTAGCAAATTGTTCATTGCTTCCCAATTGTTAGACACATCCTCCCAAGCTCCAGCATGGGTTTCCTCATGTTTCAATCGGAGCTTCTCATCCATTATATTTTGCTCCAATATGATCTGAGTCACTCTCTTTTTGACATAATCAGTCTATGAACTACCCGCCGCAAACAAATTGAAGATCAAACAAACCCTAGGGCTCTAAAGCTTTATTGTGCTTGCATTTTGTTATATCCTCTCTTCTTCTCTAACGACATAATAGTATGTTATCAATACATAGAGTTTTGTTGTATTTGTCTTACCTATTAATATATTGAGAATGTTGAATACTCTGAAGATAAAATTGAAAAATGCATCTCTCTCTCTCTCTCTCTCTCTCTCTCTCTCTCTCTCTCTCTCTCTCTCTCTCTCTCTCTCTCTTGTTTTTTGGAGGAAAAGAAGCTTTGGTGAGAAAATTGATTCTCATGAAAGCCTACATCAATTGAAGGCTAGGGCTTCCAATTATTTCTATTGCATAGCTTTTGTACCTCTCTTTGTTTAAACATTTTTTTTTCCCTATATTGATATTTGTATTTTTCTTTTTGGTCCTCTTTGAAGGATTAGTGATTTCACAACAATATTTTCATATAATCTCAAATGATGATTATTTATTTATTTTTGCTACAGGATATCAACGCCTTCGGCCGACTGATGCTTCAGGCTCATGCAGGACCACCATTCACATGAACCATGTAAAATTCATACAATGCATGAGTGATGGCTAGCCACATGGGAGCATGAGAAATTATCAAACTTGAAATCTTATGCTGAGCATAAAGAAAAGTTAACCATTGGGTTACCATTTGGGATTTCAAACGATAATTAGTTGTTTAGCAACAAGTGTGACGAAAAATGTTGTTTACTAGCAAGAGTTTGTATGTGAGATAGTGGAGTAGAGATATTCAGCATAAATATATCATGTTTTAAAATTTTTTTACTGTGCTTGCATTTTGCTATATCCTTTCGTATTCTCTGACAACATAATAGTATGTTATATAGAGTTTTGCTATGTTTATCTCACCTATTAATATATTGAGAATGTTAAATACTTTGAAGTTAAAGTTGAAAAATGCATATCTCTCTCTCTGTCTCCTTTTGTTCTTTGGAAGGAAAGAAGCTTTGGTGAGAAAATTGATTCTCACGAAAGCCCACATCAATTGAAGGTTAGGTCTTCCAATTGAAGGTTGGGTCTTCCAATTATTTCTATCGCATAGCTTTTGTATATCTCTTTGTTTACACATTTTTTTCTCCCTATATTGATGTTTGTATTTTTCTTTTTGGTCCTCTTTGTAGGGTTAGTGATTTCACAACAATATTCTCATATAATCTCAAATGATGATTATTTATTTATTTATTTTTGCTACAAGATATCAACGCCTTCAGTCGACTGATCCTTCGAGCTAATGCAGGACTACCGTTCACATGAACTATGTAAACCTCATGCAATGCATAAGTGATGGCTAGCCACAAGAGAGCATGATGAATAATTAAACTTGAAACCTTATACTTAGCATGAAGACAAGTTAACCATTGGGCTACCCCTTGTGGTTTCAAATGACAATTAGTTGTTTACCAACAAGTGTGATGAAAAATATTGTTTACTAGCAAGATTTTGTATGTGAGATAGTGGAGTAGAGATATTCAACATAAATATATCAGGTTTTTAAATTTTTTTTCTATTTAATGCAATGGCCCATAAATTTAAATAGTTTATTGCATTTACAATATCAAGTTAACTTACTTTGATACCATTAACCCTGCAAGGTTATGGTGGAAGGGGTGACTATGATCGTAAAGCATGTGACTTAGGTCGTAGAGCACGGTCAGGTTTTCCAAATACAAGTTACAAGCAGTATAATTGTAGTGCTTTAAATTTCTATACATACCTCCATTGTAAAGCTCTGTATAACTTATCATATCCACTTAATTCAGTTCAATATTTTTTGATAAATACCTAATTTACTTCTATGTTATTGAGAGAATGGTAAGATTATAGGTGCAAATTTTCTTATTTTCTAATTTATGCCCAAGAAAATTTCTTATGAGGTTATGGGCTGTGGTTATCTCTTATGCCAAGTTACTATAGAATGCCATATGTATTGTTGGAGTTCTACCAATTATGCGTGTTATAATAGGAAGCATAAATGCAAAATTTAAAAAGCTGAATTTTGTGTTTCTGTCATATAATGACTTACAAAATCACAATGCTAATACATTGTGCATGTTGACGAGGATAGTTTTTGCACAATTTATATGTTCATATTAGTACAAAGAGTTTAAAGACCAAAATTATTTTAGAAACAAAATATTAATTGAAAAATCTCTTTATTTTAACAACATAAAAATAAAGGTATCACATTTTAAAAATTAGATTTTTTTTATTACATCTTTAAATTAGATTGCATTTTCTCAACCCACTTGACGCAACATAGTTGGTTTAGTGATAATGCAAACAAAGTATGGTAAAGACTTTTGACTCCTAAAATATCTCTTTAATTGAAATTATTTTGAAAAAAAAAAAAAATGCCTAAAATCACTCTTAGTATCTTTTATTGACTGGTTAAATATTCTCATTCCTAAAATTTCTCTCTAAACCTTAAAATATTTTCTTAATTGATTAAGGCAATTGCCTAAACAAAAATATGCACATTGTTAAGATCTCTCTAATCCAACTACTGTCTCCCTCTAATTGCCATTAAAATATATTCCTGAAGTCCACCATAAGTCCAAAAAGATCACATTACTAAAATTCCTCCTTAATTTTTCCAAAAATGGCTCCATGCAAAAACAAAAAAAAAGGACATATTTTCTATAATAGATAGCCTTGATTCATATATACACATTAAAATTTGATTATGGCACCAATTTAGATCGGTTACTTTGAATGTGAATTTAAATACAAAGAAACTCAAGTACGTATAATTATATTGAACTTAATTCATGTAGATTTGGACATGTTTGATTTTTTTGGTAAGTGGCATGTACTTTTTTCTTTTACTCAAAAGTAGTGGCAATGCAAGTCAATCTCTTGATTTATATAATAATTATAAATTTAATAAATATTGTGCATCGCACGGGTCAACGCTAGTATATATATAAGTTTGAATGAATTAAAATGAACCCACTAATACTTAATCGCAGACATACATATGAAAACAAGCTAATGATGTTTTATTACTAGGAACAAATAATAATTTCTGAATTTATTTAACATTGTATGAATTTATACAACTATATTAAACAATTCCTCAAAAAAGAGAAAGGAAAAAAAAAAAGAACAAGAAAATTTGATATAAATAAAGTATACAAAGTTTTTATTAAATAATTTTATGGATGTACACTATTTAAGCATGGAATTAAAAGATTTACTAATACTTATTTTGATTAACTTATGGAAGCTTAATTGATCTCCTTTCACTATTAATTTATGCTTTCTTAAAACATAAAGTATAATAATATTATTTTATTAATTTGAATGACTATTTCTTGATAGATGTTAGAGATATATATAAGATTTCAAGTCTTAGATGGATTGGATGAATATATAATATTGTCCTAGATTTAACATTTTTTTCATAATTTCCCTTTCTTTCTTTTCAATTCAGAATATGGCTCAATAAACTTGATGTCGAAATTTATCGCCTATATATTTACTCTCAATAAATAAAGATATATTAAAAGTGTGATTTAATGGTCATTACTTAAATTGTTCTTTCTATATTTTTCTCTCTTTGTGGTTATTAGAATGGAGAAAATATTTTTAACGTATTTAACTATTTAACATTATATTTTAAATTTTTAAAAAACTTTTTTATAAGATATTATTCAAAAAATCGACTTATGATTCAATATTTATAGTCAGTGCATAGCACAGATTCATTGTTAATTATATATTACACAATTGATTATCCGTTTTGCTTGGGTTCACGAGCAGTGTACGTGAAAAAATGAGAACACGATTGACATATCTACGTGCAACAAGTGTGAATCCTGTTTTTTTTTTTTTTTTTTGAACAGGGCAATACAAAGCAGAAACAAAAACAAAGGAAACAGACTAAGAAATATCAGAAGCTAAAATTTGGCAATACAAAGTAAGGGTGCATCCTTGAGTGCACTATAAATTGTACATTTATGTCCATTGACGGTTAGGGATTTGTTTATGTTTTATATTGAATACGAACTAATTGAACATACCATAAGCTTTTTTGCTCTTTTAATAACAATTTTTTTAACTGTTATCTGATTTTGTATTGCATTTTCTTACCCACCAAACATGACAGATAGGACCTGCTATCTTGTATCTACTGCGTAACATTTGCCTTGACATTATACACCAATGAATGGTATGAACTGCAAGGTCCACGTTATTCGAGATATTGCATGTTGTGGTAGGGACTAGAGATCAGTTTCACGTCAAAAAGGAAAAAAACTTTTACGAAAAAAAATAAAGAGTAATGTTATATACAATTTCGTTTCTCACTCTTAAACATATGATTATAGGACACATTTCTACTATTTTAAAAGAGCGAAGGATCAAAGTGTTTCCCACACTTTTATTTCAAAAATGCCCCCTCTAAAAATCTAAAATGCCATGGCATCGGTTCAGGAAAAAAAAAAAAAAAAAAAAAAACCCAAACTGTTTCAACCACCGTTTCAAGCAAAATGCCAATTGCCACACAAATCTCTATTATATATTTACCGTGTCCGTTACCAAAGAAACCACTTTTCAACAATCTTTCAGACAAAAACACTAAACCCTCTTGAGACTGTGTTGATCACCATATCCCTTAACCTTCTGAAGCATATTGTTATTGCGATTGTCCTGATTTATCATCACATTCCTCAACGTTCAGTAGCGGATTAGTATTAGGATTGACGTTCAGAAGCAGATTGGTATTAGGATTGTCCAGATCAACTCCCTTCTTTATGTTTGCCTTTTCAGTTTGCATTTCATCAGAAGCATACATATGTTTGGTCACTGTGAATTTTTGTTCTAGACCTGTTATCTTACTTTCTCTTTTAGTGGTCAATTTCGTTCACAATGAACATACCCATTTTTTTTTTTAGTTTGTCTTCATTTACTATTTCTTTTTCATGAATTATTTTGTTATTGTAAGAAGTTTAAGTATGAACCACGATAAATGCATAAACATGGATGGCATATAAACATTTCTCATCAAATCCAAGCGACCCTGTAGATACCTAAACATGTATTATTTTGTGGCTATGAGTTTCATATCTTAGCATTTTCGTTAGATGCTATTGTTGAATCATTAGTTTTACTTCTTGATTGAACCCGTATTTTTCATTTTTGCCCATGCATAGAAAAATGATTTTATTACCTTTTTTGTTTTAGAATCCTTTTGGGTAAGATAATTGTAGAAACCCAGTAAACTTGAGTCCTGATTAAGATAGATTCAATTACTTGTAGTCTTCCAAAACACGTGACCTTATGTAAAAATAGATTTTTAACCTTATCAATAATGGAGAAACTCCCTGTCCTTACAATATTCATAAATGAGTCTTTTAATTCTTAGGAAACCCCCAAATTTTATTGCTACAGTGCCTTCAGAAATCTGAAAGTCTGTAACGATGTAAATTTAAAAAAAAAAAAAAATTCACACAATTGCTTTCTAGGACTCCTCTAGGTCTGTAATGATGTAGATAATTTTAGCACGATGTAGATAATTTTATATATATCTCAAGATTTATCCACTAATTTGTTAGCATTAATGCTCCACATCAATAGCTATATAATTATCACTAGAAACGTTATTGATATGTACGAACCTACATATGTAGCATGTTGTTTAATCGAGTGATGGATTAATAGAATAGCAATCCCAAAAAAAATAATCACACAATTGCTTTCTAGGACTCCTCTAGCTCTGTAATGATGTAGATAATTTTAGCACGATGTAGATAATTTTATGTATATGTCAGGATTTATCCACTAATTTGTTAGCATTAATGCTCCACATCAATAACTATATAATTATCACTAGAAACGTTATTGACATATACGAACCTACATATGTAGCATGTTGTTTAATTGAGTGATGGGTTAATAGAATAGCAATCCCAACATCAATGGTTTTTTTTTTTTAAACTGTTTTTTTTTATAAATGAATGATTTTGCAATATGTGGTGTTTGCACATCCGCATTATGGATCAAACAATATTTGTAGGTCTCTCTCATTCTCCCTTACTTTGAATGGAGTTGTTAGGAAACATATTAATCATCTTGAATAGGACAAATGTTGAGTGATAATATAGTACAAACAACTTCCATGAAGATTTAAGCGTTATAGTATGTAAATGACCATATCATACCTACATTGCTTCTATCATCTTTCTTCTTTATGTTTGTCTTTTCATTTTTGTATCATCAAACTTATATCTATTTATGGTTGTTAGGATTTTTTTTTGGTTCCAACCTGTTTTCTTGCTTTAAGAGTTGTGCATAATGTGTTTGATGAAATGAGTCATCAATGAGATTGTCAGTTCTTTTACTATTATCTCCTATTATTATGTGATTTCTTACAAATTAACTCTAGTTTTTTTTTTTTTATTTTTTATAGAAAACAAATTCACATCATTTAATATGGAAACTGCTTCATATTCCTTAGTGATATGTCATTTGTGCAAATTGTATAGTTCAACAAAATACTTTCATAACATTGAGTTGTGATGGAAAACGAAAGAAACTAAAGTTGAACTCAAAGAAGGTGCATCACTAGAAGATAAAGAACATGAGTTGGAAAAACCTTTTAAGGCAAAATTAGACGATTGAAAGCAAGAATTCTCTACCAAAAAGTGTTGTTAAGTTCAAGAAGAACAAATTACCTTATGCACACATTTTAATCAGCTCTCGAATCAATCAAGCAATAGACAAAGATTGTTGAAAGAGCTTGAGACTCCAAAGGTAAGTGCAATCCTATTAAACAAAGCATTTCAAAGTTCTCAACACACTATCTTTTGAGGTGAGCATAATTAATTATTTTAATTAATAGCCATATGAAGGATATGTCAAAGTCGACCAGATGCATGAATCAGTTAAAGGTATAAGAATACTTATGGGGTTTTTGTATGGACTAAGATGTTGAGGTACAAATTCATGTACTTATTGATAAATTGTATAATTTTGTGATGAAAATAATGCTTATGAAAAACGTTGTCTTACTCTTGTGGGTTGTTCAATGAGCTGAAAGCCAACTCCAAAGCAATTTCATTTGTCTCTCTTTTTTTTTTTTTTATTGTTTTTATTGCAAGTAATATTGAGTATTATTACTTTTAAAAGAATAGAACCCAAGACCTTTGATCATGTATGCTATTTGAACTATTTTGGCATTTAATATTATTAATTATCTATTACATTGTTTAATGATCTCTAACATAAAGGGATTTAAGGCAATACTTTAGTTTGTTATTGTAGGTTTATGCAAAGAAATATTTAAAAGAGAATATTAAATTCATGAATATTTCTACTTTGTATGAACCGGTAGAAGAAGCATATAACAAAATTGTCCATCGTTGAAGTTTCATGAAATGTCTAAAGAAGAAATTCTAAAAAAGAAGTACCACGTGTAACGCATGTGCACCAACACTAGTATTAATAAATACATATGAGACCTATTCACTTGTGTGAAAAAATAAATTGAGAAATGAAATTGCATATAACAATTTTTATTAATAAATAAGCAAGCAAAAATTAAAACAAAACACATGATTAGGCTGATCATAACATCAACCCATAAAAACGAACAAACACAAAAACAAAAAGAGAATTGCTCTACTTCCCCTACCAATTTCAATTTTTAATGGCTTATAACTATCCTCTCTCTACAAGAATAGGACATTGTAAGTTATGATTATCCTGAAATTTTCATAAAATCATAATTGTAAAAGCCATCCGATAAAAAAAAAATGACACATAGCATTCTTTGTCCCATTCAAAAACGGCATAATAAATTATTTACTTATTTATCTACTTATTTCCTGTTCTTTTGAATCAATGAATTGTAACTTAGAAAGAGTTGTATAGATACTGTAGAGTTGTATATGTTAATAAACAAAGATGACTAACAAGTGCACAAAATGCTGTGTACAGAGACTCGGAGTTATGTCAATGAATAATTTCCCACGGTTCAGTATAGTAAACTTCAAAAAGTCTCGTGTAATAGTAGACATAACTTATTTTGTGCGACTGAGTTAATTGATACCTGAACACCATTGCATGTTGGAGAATAAGTAGAATATAGGGAAACTAAAATGTGTATCATCTAATAATTTCAATTTGATGGAAGGCAAAAAAACGAAATAAAAAGCATATAAAAAGGAGAAATGAAATAATAAATCAAGAATAAATACGATCGATAGTGACTAGAAGGGAGAGCACAAAAAGCAAATAGCTTACCATGATTATGGATGAGTAAAAAATGGTGCTTGGTTTTTTTATAGTATCTTCAAGAGTCATGCATCCGTTATGAAAACCAAGTAATTAAAACATTGCACTTTTTTTTTTTTACCATTGCTGGCCATTTTCTCAACAAACCACAGAGCATTTTTTGAATGAATACTAACACCATAATCAAACAACATGCCCTTTCAGATATAATAGTCAAGCATATGTCATTTCAAATCTTAAAAAATCTTACGTGGCTTTGTTTGATTAAGGTTGCATTTGGATGAATGAATTCCAAATAAAGGGATTTGCGTTTAAGATAAACAAATAATATATGAGGTTTAACTATTAGTGTTATATCAAAATGCCTATGGGGAGGATTAAATAGAGGTGGCAAAAATGATTTTTATAATGGTCTTCGTATTTCTAGAATCTTTCTTGGGGAGGATTTCAAAAAAACTATTTTTTATCATGTCATTTCAAATCCATCCATATAAAGCTTTGAAATCATTATTGAAACGAATGCTCTTATGCTTTATATCTATATTGGATGCGTAAACCTTTAAACGCGAATCCATTGATTTGAAGTCCTCAAATCCAATTGCAACCTAAGTTGTTGCCATATGTAGACCACCTCATGTACCCGAGATTTTGCCCAAAATAAAGCTTTTAATGGAATAAACAAAATGATGTTATTAACCTCGAACTATAAGACACGAATTGCAGATATTTTGGAGTGTAGTTAACAAATGTGGAATAACCAATCTACCCTTAAACAAGGTGAGAGGAAAAGGTGATGGTTTTGGAGAGAGAGAAGTAGATGAAGGAGAATGAAAAGATGAATCCCTTCTCTCTGTAGCGATTACAATATATACACATACTGTATATATATTATAAATGGACAATTTGGTGTTCAAAATAGTGTCTCTGTAAAAGAAAGATATTTTGGAAAGACAATAGAGATTTTTAATCATGTGGAACACACATGATTTAATTTTATTTATTTGGCCTAACAAATGCCAAAAGGAAGGGTAACATGGCCACTCATGATAAAAACAGGGGGTCTACATTAGCGTTTTGAAGATGAAATAGTAAAGTGAAAATCAATGATAGATTAGGATTCCAGCCAAAATAGATCTAGAAAATACATTTTCACTCACTAAAAATCTTTATCCTTTTTTTTTTTTTTCTTCCTTTGGTAACTTTTTCCCTCCTCCCTCACCATACACTACCAAACCCCCCCCCCCCCCCCCCCCCCCCCCCCCCCCCTCCTCTCTCTCTCTCTCTCTCTCTCTTCTCTCTCTCTCTCTCTATTCTTTTCCTCACTTTCTTCATCAAACCCCAATGCCCACCAGTGTCAAGCATGATCACGGTTACTCCACCTTTGCTGACCAACCACCACCACTATCGCAGATCATCATTGACAACTTCACTATTCACTTTTAGTAATTCCTTGAAAGTTGTGGGACTTCGTAGATAATTACTTAATTGGATTTTTGAAGGCATGTATATCTCATGATCAGAAGACGATAAAGTAAGTTCATTTTTTTGCTGTAAGAAAGTGAAAAAAACCACATTCATGTTTAAAGTGGGTCTTTGGAATGACATATACCCTTATTCTAAATGAAACGTTTTGAAAATTCATGAATAGAACTAAAAGATTAATTGGAGAGAGAGAGAGAGAGAGAGAGAGAGAGAGAGAGAGAGAGAGAGAGAGAAGTGTTACATATATAGGTGCTTTTGGTGTGTATGTATATACAATTCTGTGGGTAGAGAGGGTTTCGAATATTGGTATCTTGATTTGTAAATGGCAATGTTGGGTTTCTTCATTACTTATGTGTTGTTGAGATTTTATGTTGTAATGGTGCTAAAGGTTACGGTTAGATTTTGTTATCTTGATATTAGTGGTGGGGAAAGCTTGCTAAAAGAGAGATTATGAAGAGAGAAGGATGAAGGAAGAATAAGATGAGAAAATGTTATAGACACTCAGTGGAAAATCAAAATTAGACACCTATAACAGATTTTCAAATGTTGTTTGGAATGACACTTAAAATGCGAGGCTCCAAAACATCAATGCAATAGGTGGGGCAAATGCGCACGAGGAGTTGTTGGAAAATGGCCGCTTGGTTCAACAAGTTGGTTGGGTAGGTAGGGAAGTAAACTCAGAATACATGGTCTCGTCTCAACTACCCAACAATGCCGTTAATGACTCAAGCCTTGTTGGACCTGATGGTGGGCTGACAATGGAATCTACTGAGAAGAATCAAGCCCACTCCCACTCTCCTATCTCAAACTAGGCCCACCACCCATCTCATTCAGTTGCTTCACACCCCTAAGCTAAGTTTCTTGCATTAGCTAAGGAAGGAAGGGGGAAGTTAGATAACATAAAGAAAATAAGATTAAGATTAACCCTGAATGATTTTGGGAAATCAGTGAAGTCAGGTAGGTTGATTACCTATAAAAATAGTAGAAAACCCAGCAATGATTCTACCTCTTCTTCCTCTTCTTTCCTTTAGCTAACATCATGAAGATAAGCTCTATTATCCTGAAAGAGCTTAAAAAAGCTATGCACAAAGAGGTAGAGGAAACAATGGCAATGGGGAAGATGCTGGGAGTCAATTTTAGATGCAAGGAAAATGAATTTACCAAGTTAATAAGAGACAAAGAATGGTTGGAACAACGTGTGAAGCTAGATGCAAAAGGAGCAGCCACCAAGTCTTAAGGTTGCTAGGACTGTCTCTAAGGTGTTTGATATTAGTTTTCAATAAAGATTATTTCTAGAAAGTCAGAGGCTTAGGAAGAGGTGAGAAAAGAAGGATGGTTAAAAAAGTATGCAAAAATAAGGCCACTGACATTCTACTACTTTAAGAGACCAAATGGTCCTTTTGTGATAAAAATAAAGTCAAGTTTGTATGGGGAGCTGGAAATTTGGGTTGGATGACCATAGATTCAAATGGAGCCTCTGGGGGATTGCTTTGTATTTGGAACAAAGATAAGTTCAAGGTAATTGATTAAATTGTACACAAAAACTTTATAGTTCTAAAAGGACACTTCTCCAATAAGATAAATTGCTCCACTATAAATGTCTATGGTCCTAACATTGATGATGAAAGAAAAGAGGTTTGGAACACATTGCTGGGAATCAGAAGAAGCTATAATCTTCCTTGGTGTCTAGGGGGGACTTCAATGAGATACTAAAAATTGGGAAAAGAATTGGTTGCTTTAGAATAAATACTGGGAGGAAAAATTTTTAGAACTTTATGGAGACAGCTGGATTGCTTGATTTGCCTTTAATTGGCAGAAGGTTTACTTGGTCAAGTCTCCAAAGCAAGGAAATATGGAGCAGGTTAGACATATTCTTGGTTTGTAACAGATGGCTGCAAAGTTTTAAATATTCATAGTGGGGTCTTCCTAGGCTATTATCTGACCACAATCCCATTCTTCTATCAGATGAAGAAGTTGATTGGGGTCCTAAGCCTTTTAGGATCTTTGATGCCTGGCTCTCTAAGAAATCCTTTAAGGATCTAGTTACTAAAGGATAGAAAAAGCCTACCTTCAATGGCTAGGCAGGTTTTACTCTTCTAAAAAAACTGTAATTCATCAAGAGTAAAATCAAAGCTTGGAATTCTGAGGTGTTTAGTAATATTTTTGAAAGAGTTACCCAATTGGAGGAAGAGGTTGCCAAGGTAGATAAGCTCACAGAGGATGACCCTTGTAGTGCTAAAGCCAAAAGACTCGAAAGAAATCTAGCGAGCAAGCTTTGGAAAGCTTATAGAGAAGCTGAAAGCTTTCATAGGCAAAAGTCTAGAATGCTATGCCTACAAAAGGGGGATGCAAATTCTAGTTTCTTCCATGCTTAAGCAAACAGAAGATTTAGGAAGAACTAAATTGGTTTTGTTCTTAAAAATAATGTTTTATTTTCAAATCTCAACTGCATTAAAGAAGAGGCATATGCTTACTTTAAAAGTATCTTCTCAGAGGAAATTCAAGCAAGACCTTTCTTGGATGTTGTAGGCTCAGAAAAGCTTAGCCTGGAGAGCGGGGATATGCTGGTTGGAAAGTTCAGTGAAGAGGAGGTCTTTCAAGCTCTTTGTAGCTGTAAAGGTGGAAAGGCCCCATGTCCAGATGGCTTCAATTTCAACTGCGTCAAGAAATTTTGGTATCTTCTCAAGCCAGAGGTAATAGCCTTCCTCCATGAATTTCAATCAAATGGTAAGTCAACAGAATGCCTCAATTCTTCCTTCATTGCCTTTGGTACCTAAAGTAGAAAGCCCTGAATCTTTTAACCATTACAGGCCTATTAGCTTAATAGGCTCCATTTATAAACTACTTGCTAAGTGCTTAGCTAACAAACTTAAGCTGGTTATGAAGGAAGTAATTAGTGATTCTCAAAATGCCTTCATCAAATGGAGGAACATTTCATATGGGATTTTAATTGCCAGTGAAGTGCTTCATGAGTGGAAGATCAAAAAGTTTAAAGGAATTGCCCTGTAACTAGATTTTGAAAAAGCCTTTGACACATTAAACTAGAGTTTCCTATTCATGATGATGGGGAAAATGGGATTTAGTAGCAAGTGGTGCAACTGGATTAGAGAATGCCTATCTACTGCTAGAGTATCTATTTTGGTCAATGTCTCCCCAATAAGGGAATTCAAGGTGGAGAGAGGTATTAGAAAAGGGAATCCCCTCTCCCCTTCTCTCTTTATCATTATTTTAGAAGGGCTCAACACACTGCTCACCAGGGCTTCCCAACTTAACATGTTTAATGGGGTCAAAATAGGGAAGGATGAAGTCACAATTTTCCAACTGCAATATGCTAATGACATTATTTGGTTCAATGCAGCAAGTCTTGATGAATTTAAGAACCTAACAAGAATCCTCATGTGCTTTGAGTTACTGTCTGGCCTTAAAATCAACTTCTCCAAAAGTTGTGCCTATGGCGTGGAGTTGAGAAACTCTTTTTAAGAATAGTTGCGGATTTGTTTAGATACAAAATAGGGAAGATACATGTTGCTTGTCTTGGTTTGCCAGTAGGTTCCAATCAGAGATACATGAAAGATTAGAAGGGAGTTATTGACAAGTTTAAATTTAAGCTTTCTAGTTGGAAAAGATCTCAACTCTCGATTGGAGGCAGAATTGTTTTACTTAAGTCAACACTTGCCAACCTCCCCTTCTATTTCCTATACTTTTCAAGATGCCAGTAAAGGTTAGAGTGTTGTTGGATAAGCTCATGAGAAGCTTCTTATGGGGATGTCATGCCTTGGTTTTTTCCCACTCGAGAATGGTTGAAAAAATGCACGTTACTCTGTCGTTAGAATTCATCCTCCCAGAAGGACGAGTGCGACTAGGTTTGGATTAAAAATTTATTTGAGTAAGGGCTTTTGGAAGATGATTTGGAGTCACCACCTAACTTGATTAAAGTGAGTTAGGTCACCTAAAACTAAGCGTAATTTGAAGATTAAACTTAGGATTTTTGAAAAGGTTTTGGAAAACTTCCTTAAGAGAGAGTTTTTGGAGAAAACAAGTTGTTTGGCAAGCTTTCGAAAGATTTAAGCCCCTTTTTGAAAAAAATGACTCCGTTATTAGTTTCTCAAAACCAATGATCTATGGTTCGGGGGTTGGTTACGTATAGGGAAGATGCACTAGGCTATCTCCCTATCCTGCCCTTGTGGTACCTACATGTCTTTCTACTCTAGGTTCACTTATTTAGAGTCTTCTATTAACAAATGTCCAATACTATCCACTTTGAAAAGAATTTTAGAGAAATGTTTGATATGATACATGACATGCTGCAAGTGCAAGAAAAGGATTTGATTTTGAAAATAAATTTGAAAAGGGGATTTGAAGTTTGAAAAAGGTTGTAAAAATTGAAAACTTAAAAAGAGGTCATGACCACACCCATGAGGATTGTCTACATATTCTTTATTGGGAATCAGGTCAGTAGTAGTTCAGACACGGGGTCCGATTGAAAATAGACACTTTGAGGTCTTTGAAAAGTTTGACTTAAAAAGAATTGATTTTAACATTGACTAGAAAATTTGAAATTGAACTTTGATTTAAAATGCTTGAATTAAACTTTGAAGTCATCTTGACTTGAATTAGAGTTTGAAAATCACCTTATTTTGGACTTCAGGTTTCCTAACTTAGGGTTAGGGTTGAACTTAAGTTTTGACATCCCAAGAATTTGGTAACCTAGGGTTTGAAGCATGCAATTGAATTGAAAAGACTTGATTTGAACTTGAAAAGTTTGATTTTAAAAAGTTTCGATTTAAGAAAGTTTCGAATTAGGAAAGTTCCACTTTAGGAAAGTTCTATTTTTAGAAAGTTTCGAATTAGGAAAATCAGATTTAAGAAATATTAGGAAAAAAGTTGATTTGATTTGGAAACACTTGACTTGAAAAGACTTGTAAAGATTTAACTTGATTTGGAAATATTTGACTTGGTGAGAATTTGGAAAGCTTAAACTTAGGAAATCTTTGAATTAGGAAGATTTCATTTTAGGAAAGTTTTCATTTTAGGAAAGACTAGATTAGAAAGATTTGATTTAGGAAAAGTTTGAATATAGAAATGTTTGAACTTAGAAAGATTTTAATTTGAAATTTGGAAAGTTGGAATTTGGAAAGATTTGAAAAGTTGAATTTAGAAAGTTGAGTTTGAAAAGGCTTGACCTAGGATTGAGGTAACTTGGTATTTAAGCAATCCTAAGACCTAGGGTTTAAATTTCAATTAAAAAAGGAAAGTTTTGAATAAGGAAGTTTTGGAATTTAGAAATATTGAAATTAGAAAAGATTTGATTTCTATCTCCTAAAGCAAAAGATTGAATTTGATTTTCAAAAATAGAAGATTTGATTTAGTTTCCAAAATTAGAAGATTTGATTTGGTTTCCTATTTGGACAAGATTTGATTTGACTTGAAATTGGAAGGCTTTAGTTTTAGAAATCTTGAATTTGAAAATTTACGACTTGGAAGAAAAAGGATTTTGAAAATCTATGATTTGAGGCAAATAGAAAGTCATGATTTTAATAAAGGAATTAGGGTTTCCTAATCATGGATTCTAGAGTTTTGACTTGGACTTCAAGACAATGAGTTTTTGAAAAGTAAATCTTTGAAAAGAGCTTTTTAGGAAGTGGATTTTGCAAAAAAAAAAACAACTATTTTGGAAAGGTTTGAATATGGAGTTTTGCAAGTCTCTTAAATATCTCACTTTCCTAAAACGATTCTAACCATGAAAGGATTAGAACCATTCTAGGATTGTGATTTTGAAAACAATTAGGGCCTGAAAACAAGATTTGGACCTTGATGATCCCATTAAATATAATACTTTCCTAAAGTAACACTAACCATGGAATGACTAGAATCACTATAGAATTGCGATTTATTGAAAAACAATTTGGGCTTGAACTCAAAATTTAGACTTTGATGGTCACTTTAAATATAACACTTTCCTAAAACAACCCTAACCATTGAATGGTTAGAATCATCTTAGGGTTGTGGTTTTGAAAACAAGTTTGAAAGAATGAGGTTTTGAGTGTAAGTTTTGAAGGAGAACTTTGATGTAAGTTTGAAAACAACTTTGAACACAATATTGAATGCAATACATGAATATGACAACCACAATGCAATAGAGTCGTGAGCATACAAGGTTAGGCTTCACCACATAATCAAGGGAGCTAAACCCACACCGTCTTAGGGGAACTTAAAGAGAATCCCCAAAATGGTGATTCCCTCCAAGACCTTCTTAAGCATGAATTGGGAGGTCTCTTGTTTTAAGCATGCAAGAAAGGGGGTAGAAGATGACAATTAAAATAGGAGAGAGAAGACAGAGATGGGAATTGCATAAATTAAATTGAAAACCTACCTTGTCTACTTTTTCTTTGATTGCTTTATTTGCTGCACCTTGAGAGCTTTAAATGCGCATCACTTGATCTTCAATGGATGATTGGAAGCTTGTATTTGATTGTATAGAGTGTAAAGAGAGTAGGGCTTGTGTGTATGGAGTGTAGGGAAGCTAAGGGTTGAAGGAGGCTTGAGAGAACTAGGGTTTTGAGGCCTATTTTTAGTGAGGCAACATTTCTGAACTAAGTTTGTAGATCCTCTTTACACAGGGGGTAGTTTGTATTTATAGGCAATTGGAGTGAGGCTTGGCACCACTAGGAGTGGCACCAAGCGCTTTGGGAACCTTTGAGGCGGCAAGAAACAGATCATTTGATCCTTGGGATGCAAGGCAGAAGATTTGGGTGCATGTCCTAGTGACTACCATACAATTTTTGGCCTGACTCCACTAGAAGTGACTTCGAAAAGTCCAAAAATGATTCGGAAGGCCAGAGATGGACAAGAATCCCCAAAAGAGTGTTACAGAGGTAACTGGATTGACAATGAGAGCTAGTGTGGTTAAAAAGGTGAACATCTTACTAGGGGCAAAATGGTCATTTTGCACTGAGTTTACCAGAATGATCTAGAAGGGTACTAGAAGATTGGGAATACTGTTAAAAGTATCCCTAGAAAATAACCGGTTTAATACCAAGAGCCGGTGTGGTTCTTGGAGGCAATCGGATGCCTAGGGGCAAAATAATTATTTTGACTGGATGGTCTCGAAATTGATCTAAAACTGACTAGAAGGCACTTGAACGTGTCGGATTATCTTTGAAAAAATCCTAAAAGGGTGGACTTACTGCTCTAAGGTTTTAGGTACTTTCTTAAGAAGCGTACTAGTAGGGCTCTGTCGTGCCTAGATTTTTCACACTCGAGGAATACACGCACAAGCGAGAAAAATACTATGCTCTCTCGTTAGAACTCATCCTCCTAGAAGAATGAGTGCGACTAGGTTTGAATTGAAAATTGGTTTGAATAAAGGGCATTTATAAAAGATTTGAAGTCGCCACCTAACTTGGTTAAGGTGAATTAGGTCACCTAAAAATTAAGCATAGTGCGAAGACTACACTTAGGGTTTTTGAAAACGATTTTGAAAGTACTACCCCAAGAGAGGGGTTTTTAAAAAAACAGTTTGTTTGGCAACCTTGGAAAATATGTAAGCCCTTTTTTGAAAATAACTCTATTTTGGTCTTTGAAAACAGTGATCCTAGGTTCGGAGGTTGGTTATGTGTAGGGAAGACGCACTAAGCTATCACCCTACCCCGCCCTTGCAGTACCTACATGTCTATTCACCCTAAATTCACCTATGAGAGTCTTCAACTATCAAAATGTCTAATCATATCCACTTTAGAAAACAATTTTGAAAAGAATGATGTATGATACGCAATTGCAAGAGAGAGAGTTGGAAAATAGATTTGCAAAGAGATTTGAAAAAAAATTGATTTGAATTTAGAAAAGAGATTTGAAAAGATAGATTTGATTTTGAAAGAAAGTTTTGGAGATTGAAAATAGAGATTTAAAAATACAAATTTGGAATTGGAAGTTTGAAATAGATCATGTAATTAGAAATTTGAAAAAGAAAAGTTGTGGAAATAGAAGTTTGAAAAAGATTGTGACCGCACCCATGAGGGTTGCCTACATATCCTTTTGGAGGAATCAGGTAAGTCGTAGTTAGGACAACAGTTTGATAGAAGATATGATTGGAAGAAAGAGATTTTGATTGGAAGATTTGAAAATATTTGATTTTGGAAAGCTTGGTTTTAGAAAACCTAAACTTAGGAAAGAAAGGTTTCAGGAAGGACTTGAGATTCAGAAAGATTTGACTCAAATGCTGGACTTGGAAGATTAGGAAAGTTGAAATTAGGAAAGGTTCAATTTAGGAAAGTTTCGTTTTAGGAAAGTTTCATTTTAGAAAAGTTTTGGTTTAAGAAAGATTCAATTTAGGAAATATTTTGAATTAGGAAAGTTTCCGTTTTAAGAAAGTTTTGAAATTGGAAAGTTTTGAATTTGGAATGTTTTGAAATAGGAAAGTTTTGATTTAAGAAAGATTTGAAAGTTAGAAAGTTTAGAACTTAGAAAATTTCAACTTAAGAAAGTTTTTAATTTGGAAGGATTTGAAATTTAGAAGGTTTGGAAGTTTAGAAAGATTTGAAAAGTTAGATTTGGAAAGTTAAGATTTGGAAAGGGTGGAATTAGGAAAGGATTTGAATTAGGAAAGATTTAGAAGCTTAATGTTTAAGGAAAAATTTGAAAATTTTGGGAAACTTATGGTTTAGGAAGGTACTAGATTAGGAAGGAGTTGAATTAGGAAAGATTTAGGTTTGGAAGGATTGAGGTTCCTATTTTCTAAAACAAGGGATTGGATTTTGTTTCTAAAAAAAGATGTTTTGATTTTGTTTCCAAAAACGGAGGATTTGATCTAGTTTCCTAAAGGGAAGATTGGATTTGGCTTCCTAAAGGGGAGATTGAATTTGGCATGAATTTAGAAAGATGGAGTTTTAGAAACCCTAAATTCGAAAAACTATAGTTTTGACATAGAAAAGGGGTTTTAGAAATATATATAGTTTTGATGTAGAAAACAAGAGGTTTTGGAAACTTAGGTTTTGAGGCAAAAATAAGGAATTGGAAACTATGTTTTTGGGGAGGAAAATTAGGGTTTCCTAATTGTTGGCTCTAGGGCTTAACTTTGGCTCTAAGGAAAAAGTTTTTGGAACGTGAATTTTTAGAAAGGAAGATTTTCGGAAGGAAATCTTAGAGAGGAGTTTCTAGAAAGAGAGTTTTAAAGAGAGAATTTTTGGAAGAAGATTGTTGGAAAGAGTTTTTAGGAAAGAGATTTTTAGGATGAGTTGTTTAGGAAGGAAACGTAAGAAGCATTTTTGGAGAGTGAACTTTGAAGAAAGCATTTTTTGAAGGGAGCTTTTGGGAAAGGCTTTTTTGGAAAGAGATTGTTGGAAGGGAGTTTTTCTAGGAAGGAGACCTAGGGAGCACTTTTAGAAAGTGAATTTCAAGGAGAGTGTTTTGGAAAGGAATTTTTAGGAAGTTTTGAAAAATAGATTTTTGGAGGGAGTTTTGAGAAGTCAATTTTGGAAAGGAATTTCAAAAAGGAGTTGGAAAGAATTTTTAGAAAGTATGTTGAAAGAGAGGTTTTTAGAAGGAGAGATTTGAAAAGAAAGTTTTTAGAAAGTATATAAAATATCTAACTTTCCTAAAGCGATTCTAACCATAAGAAGATTAGAACCACTTTAAGATAGTGGTTTTGAAAACAACAATGTTTTGAAAATATGGACCATATTGGTCACTTTAAATGTAACACTTTCCTAAAGCTACCCTAACCATGGAAAGGCTAGAATCACCTTAGGATTTTGATTTTGAAAACAAGGTTTGAAAAAGAAGGTTTTGATGCAAGTTTGAAAACAATGTTAATGCAAGTTTTGAAAACGAGTTTGAAAACGAATTTTGGAAGAATGCAAGATCATGATATGCACAATGTAAAAAGGGTCGTGAACATACAAGGTTAAAGACTTCATCACATAATCAAGGGAGCCGAACCCACGTGGTCTCCGGTTAGACTAAAAGAAAGCCCTCGACACGGTGACTCTCCAATAGCCTAATCCTTCACATGGACCGGGAATTCCCTTATTTCAAGCATGTAAGAAGGGGGAAAAGAAGATGGGGGATTAAAATAGAAGAAAACCCAAGTGGGTTAGGAGAGAGAAGAGAGGGGGAAGAATGCGTAAACGTAAATAAGAAGCCTATCTTGTGTCTTCTTTATTTTGCTTAGCTTTGCGCACTTTGCTTTGCTTGCCTTACCTCGGTCTTCACTTCATCTTCGTCTTGATCTTCATCTTGATATTCGAGTGTTTGCCTTGATCTTCAAGAGCTTCAGATTACAACATTTCAAGTCTTCAATAGAGGCTTTGGAGGTTAGTGTATGAGTGCATAGAAGTGTATTTGAGTGTATAGGAGGCTAGGGTTTGAAAAACCTAAGGAGACTTGGGTTTAGGGAGGCCACGAGCTTTGTATATCAAAAAGTAGGGTTTTTAGACTGAGTTTCCAGACCTCTTTCACGCTGGAGGAGGCTCTGTATTTATAGAGAATAGAATCATCAGGCGTTAGGGTAAATTTCCTCTTGGCGCCACTCCTAGTGGAGCCAAGCCAGTTTTTGGCTTGGCGCTACTAGTAGTGGTGCTAATAACTTAGGAAATTTCATTAAATCGGCAAGCAACGTATTTTTGGAAGATTTGGGCATCTGTGCTAGTGACTACCATGCAATTTAGCCTGACTTCACTAGGAATGACTCTGGAAAGCCTGGGAAGGACTTAAGGGACCGGGAAGGGCCCGGAAAGCCGAAAAAGGAAAGAAACCCTTAGAATAGAGTCTCGGAGGTAATGGACTTGAAAAAGGATGACAAGATTTGTCGGAAGGGTTGACCGGGCCATTATGGGCAAAACGGTCAACTGAATCGAAAAGCTGCCGGGACGGATTCAGAATGTACCGGAAGAAGACTCAAGATTTAGAAACATTATTTAGAATATTCCCAAAGGCTACCGGCTTGATAACCAAAGCCGGTATGGTCGGAAAAGGCAACCGGCCCACTAGGGACAAAACGGTAATTTTACACCAGGTTTACCGGAACTGACTTGAAATGATCTAGAAAGATAAAGAAAGGTTGGGAATACTATAAGAAGCATTGTCAGGAGATTACCGGTTTGATATCCAGAGCCGGTGTGATCAGAAAAAGGCGACCGGCCAACCAGGGGTAAAACGGTCATTTTACACCGGCTTTGTCGGAACTGACTCGGAATGATCTAGAAAGATAAAAGAAGGTCAAGAATAGTATAAAAAGCATTCTCGGGAGGTTACCGGTTTGATACCCAAAGCCGGTGTGGTCCCGGGGGCATTCGGATGCCTAGGGGCAAAATGATCATCTTGACTGAAAAGCCTCAGAATTGGCCCAAAACTGACTAGAAGGCACCTAATCATGACGGATCATCTCTAAGACGATTTTGGAAGGGTGGACTTATCATTTTGAGGACTTAGGTGTGTTCTCGAGAAAAGTACCGAAAAATGGCCCTAGGGGCAGTTTGGTCATTTTTCACCGAAGTGGACTAGCAGGCACTGGTGTTGACCTGGGTTTGAGTGTTTCTGCCACTCTGACGGCAGTCTCGTGATACAGGGATTTGTTGGCAATTCCCTATATCGACCTGCCTGCGAGTATTTTTGCTTCTCTAATGGTTGCGATGTTTGCGAGCACTTCCGCTACTCTGACGGTTCGCGATCATTCCTGGGATTGCCTGATCTCAGGAAGCTGCTAAAGGGACTTAGCGCCTGAGAAGTCAACTTTCTCAGAAGGCATGCCCAAATGGACATTTCTGCATTGGCGAGCTAGCAGGCGCCAAAGGTGGACCGTTATACCATCTAGGGGACTTGGGGTCTCGTCTTGGTTGACAGGTTTAAAGGGACTTACCGTTCTGAAGAAACTTGGCTGGACAACGTGCCGAATTGGATAGACTTACCGTCTCGAGGAATCAGCTTTCTCGAGAGAGGGATTGGAATTGGAATTGGAAAAGAAACTGAAAAAGAGTTGGAAAGGGGACTTACCGTCTTCGGAAAGACGTGCCTATTTTAATTAGAAAGGGGACTTACCATCTTTAGAAAAACGCTTCTAATGGAATTGGAAAGGGGACTTACCGTCTTCGGAAAGACGCGCTTAATGTGGAATTGGAAAGGGGACTTACCGTCTTCAGAAAGATGGGTCTGATTTGAAATTGGAAAGGAGACTTACTGTCTCTGGAAAGACGTGCCTGATTTGGAATTGGAAAGGACAATGCCCCTAAGGGCATTTTGTTTATTTTGCCTCTATTTGGGCTTGGTGGGCCCGCGAAGCGATGAATAGACGGGATTAGACTTAAAGAGTTGATTTCAATTAGAATACGTCCATATTGACTTGAGTACATGTCGGGACGGACCGTAGACTGCTGAGCGGTAAAAAATGGGGTGCTTACAGCTGCCCCTTTTTTTCTGTTTTAGCTTGTCAAAGACAGAAAACGATATAATAAGAGTTCCATGTTGACCGTGAGGCAATCAGAGGGATGGACTTTTGGAATTTTTCAACAATGGGGGTTCGAAAATGGATATTGGGCCCAGAAGGCCTTCGAGAACGAGTTTTGGTGGGAAAAAGGCAAAGTGCCCAAAATTTGGAAACTGGCACCATTAGGAGTAGCGCCTTTGGTAGAAAAGGCTTTGCGCCTCGACTAGTGGCGCTAGGCTTAGAAATAAAACCAGAAACATTCTGGTTCGAATACTTGCAACATTTGAAGAATTTTTCGAAAAGTTGAGAGTGTTTGTGGGGAAACTGACTTGAACCTTGAAGGAGCACTTCTTAGAGACCATGAGTGATTGCCAAAAGGAGACCACGTCGCCGGAAAAGTAGCCGGAAAAGAAGATTTCGCCGGAGAACTCCAAAAAGTGAGTTTTCAAATTTTTGTTGATTTTGATGTGTAGAACTTCGTTTGAATTATGCGAACAATGGAATTTGATGTTTTGATATGTTTTGAACACTATTGTGATGTTATTTTTGCATTTTAGAGCTTGTTTGGTTGAATTTGAGTGATTTTACGTGATTATGCGAAGAGGGTTTTCTGTAAGAATTGGGGGTTTGTTCCTACATGTTTGGGCATTGGGTTTTCTGGCTAGATTTTTATGTCATGTGCCTTAGAAAAATGTGTTTAACAACCGTGTGGAGTTTCGTGATTTTTTGAAAACTTTGTGAATTTTTTATTTTTTGAAAAATAGAAAAATACTTAGAAAATTAGAAAAATTAAGAAAATTGAAGAAATTGATGAAATTTTTAGAGTTTAAAATTTTGAAAAATGTAGGAATATTTTTAAAAAACATTTGAAATGATTTTGAGAAATTTTAGGATAACTTTGAAAACCATTGATTTATTAGAAAAATAAAATATGTGTTTTGAAATTTTTTTTTTAAAAAAATAAATTAAAAATTTATAGGGGTGCTAATGTTATGTGATTGTAACATTGTGAAGTGCACGGTTTATATTTTGTGTTGATGTCATGGGTGTTGTAGGGAACATTTTTAAACAAAACTCTGTCATAATTCTTAGAAATCCAAGAAAAAGTTGGAAAAAGTTTTAGAAATAAAATCTTTTTGAAGAAAAAAGCTGAAAAACCTTTTAGATTTACTTGAAGTTGGAAAAACAAAAGGTGTAGAAATTTCATTTTGACTTATCATTTGAAATCTTTTTATTTATTTATTTTTTGTGTTAGTTGTTTATTTTATTTTATTATTATTTGAACTGTATGTATGGTATATTAACACCTCTTATCTTGGCTTACCTTTTCAGGATGGCAGATGCGGGTGATGATGGTTTTGAGAGGAGACGTCGCTTGGGGAAGGCGGCTCATAAAGATTCCACTGGTGGTTCCAGTCGATCTAGAAGTAGCCGACGATCTACCGAACGGTCCTCCTCCAGTCAGAGCGGACAGGGGAGTAGGCTACCTGTCGAACCCTTTCCTCCGGTTGAGCAGGCCTTTGGGGAGGAGATTGGTGCTGAGGAGGAAGTACCGGGCCTTGGGGATCAGGTGATCGATTATAGAAGAGCCTCCTCCAGACATAGGCAGACGGATACTGACATGGGAGACCTGGAGGTACCGGACATCCTACCGCTCGGGAACCTTGCTTATCACCCCAGCGTATATTCCAAACAGCATTTGCCCCCTCCTCGAGTACACACAGCTTTTAGAAGGGCTGTTCATCAGGTCTTCGTGACTATGCATTGGGCTGCCCCATTATATCGTGCTTTCTTGGTTGAGATTGAATTCGGAGCCTTTATGGGATTACAGGCTAACCGCCTGAACCGGCATTTGGTATTGGCACTGGTTGAGCGATGGTTTGGAGAGACCGGGACCTTCCATTTTGTCGGCTTCGAGTTGGGACCCATTCCCTTGGATTGGGCGATCATCACAGGGCTTTCCTTCGTTGGCCGGTGGATCACTCTATAGTCGGTCAGTAAAGACGAGGCATGCATTCTGCTGGACTTGCCTCCTCTTAAGCGTTCTGCCTTCCCAGTCTCTTGGCTCAGTCAGGATGACCATACCTTTACTGCTGAGCCATCATCTGCCAGGCGGGACATTATAAGACGGCAACTTGTTTTGTATATCATCTTTAGCTACTTCTGTAACAACAACAAGTCGCTTGTGCCTTTTCGTTTAGTGAGCATAATAGCTAATCTTGGGGCTTTATCGGTGTTGGATTGGGGGTCCTTCTACTTTGGCTGCTTCCTTCGATTGATGCGGGTCTAGACTTCTTTCCGTTGGGGCAGCATGACTAGTTTCTGGCCCTTTCTTGTCCGGTGGAGCTATGAGTACCTGCCTGTGCGTCGCCCTTCAGTTGTCGAGGATGATCTTTATCCACGAGCTTTGAGGTGGGCCTGTGACCGGGTGGCCCAGCGATCAGAGATGTGACTTGGCAGCCCTTCATTGGATCAGTTCATTATGAGACTGTACGGTACTTGGTCCCATTGTCCCTGTTGAGGGCTGGTTTTCTCAGCGATGATACCTGGGAGTCCTATCTAGGAGAGCGACATTGGCGGCAGTTTCATGAGTTCTGGTTAGCAGGAGCTTTACCAGAGTATATGTTTGGGGCCTTGGTGGCGGGAGTGCCTATCCCCTATCTGGAGCGGCAGCCGGGTGCTGAGTTCTTGCTTCCTCCGGATACAGATTATGTTGCGCACTTTGGGGCTCATTCTGTCAGTGCCTTCACCCGGTTTGAGGTAGTAGTCGGCGGGTACGCTGTGGGCCAGGCGGTGGTTGACTTGTGGCGTCGAGCCGGAGGATATGTGCCCTAGGCTGAGTTTACGGCTGTGAGGGATCAGAGCGATCAATACTAGACGGAGCGAGATCAGTATCAGGCAGAGGTGGCTTCCTTAACGGCTCGGATAGCTCAGATGGGAGGTGACGGGGTATGTCATCTTTTCTCGCCTTCTTTTTACTCTGCTGTTGCTTAGTTCTTATTTCATGTGGCTGATTTCGGTTCTATCTTCCCTGCAGGATGCTGGTGCTTTGAGTAGTTATCCACCTCCTCCGATACCGGGTTTCAGGGATTTCGATCCAGATGACATTGACTTTGACCTTTGATAGATGCCTCTTGTGGAGACTCTGACCTTCCTTTGCCCCTATTCCTGAGATGTATTTATGTTAGGCAGTTTTCATTTTGTAAGTTTTGTACAAAGATGGATATTTATGGTATTTAGATGCATGGATAGGCAGAGACATTTATGATTGATTTCAGCTAGGCATATGATCATATGCATGTGATGGATGATGATATTATGTATCAATTACATGAGTTGATATTGGCTGACTTCTGTTTTTACATGGAGTTATGTCTTATGCGAAGCTCATGCTATTTTTTTTAATGCACATATTACAATTACATTAACTAACAGAATGACAAGGGGTGCTGTCGAACTCAATATCGTTGGGAATGGCAACTCCTTCCTTTTCGGGGTTTTAACCTCTCCTCTGGCTCAACCTTACCTTGATTGGATGATAGCACTTCGCACCTTTCTCAACTTTTTGACTGCCTCTGACTCTCTGCCTCGAGGTTAGTATATATGATTGTTGGGCTGAAACTCTTGACTCTCGGGGTTTTAGCAGCAGCTTTCTCGACCTTCAGCAGAGCGATAAACGGTTAGTCCTTTCAATCCGAGGAGATTTTGTTTGGGACTGTACTGTAGGCTAGGTTATGGGGTTTTCAAAATGATGGGATGTGTAAGCTCAAATTCGATGTTGTTTTCAACAAGGTTTAGATCCGTACCATCCTTGACTTTTTTCAGTAAGGCTAGCATCCCTCTTTAGCTTCAGCAACGTATCTAGCTTATTTAGATCAAGCAATCTGTTTTCAATCAGAATGGACTTTAGTAGAGTTGTAATGTAGGCCGTGGTTTTGAGGTTTTGCAATAAAGGATAAGGGCTCGAACCTATTATTTCTACTGGATTTCTTTGTAACCTAGGATCACCTTTAAAATACACTTTTCAGGGTGAAAATGACTCTTTTCTTTCCCCCTTTCTATATGCTTTTGGAGATAAACATGACTATCTTCTTTTTCAATCTTTTTATTATGCTTTTGAAGATGACTCAATCATGGTTTTCTTCAGGCCTTTCCTTAGATTTTTTTTCTTCTTTTTTTGGCCTCTTGCCCCTTGGCAACTCTTTTCCTTTGTTTTGTCCTTTTTATCTTTTTTTCTTTTTATGGAATGAGTAATTCTTCAACCCTTTTTCCTTAGACCTTTTCCTTGCTAGTTCAATCTAACCCCATGTGGGCGGTGACCCCTACGTTGTGTTTTTTCGAAAAAAATAAATGGCTCAACGGGTTTGGCAAGGGCTTGCTTCTAACTGTATGGGAAATGAAATAAGGGCTTCTAATTGTATGGGCAATGAAATGGGGGCCTCTCTTCACTTTGAACTAGATTGCTTGTTCTATAGAGCTTTCGATACTATCCTAGCAAGATAGAGGTGGATACCATTTCTAGAATTCTCAACTATTGTTTGCCCCAGTGTGGGGAGGACAGTCTTGGATCGGAGTTGACAAAGAAAATTCCGTTTGTTCTAAGGCTCTAAGAGTTAAACAAAGGGAATATAAACACTTGTTCTTTGACATAGGGAAATGAAAGGTGGCTCCTCTTCGTTTTGATAATTAGGCCACGCATCGCTTAGCTTTAGTGTCTTACAAGTGTTGCCTTTGGGTAGTTTCCTCACTCACCCTTATCTTTTCTCTCTTCGAAAAGCTGATCATTTGGCGAGTGGTTAACTCATGCTATCATCTCTTCAAGTTAAATCATTCCATGAGATAGATCATGCCCCTTTGCATAGAAAGTAGTTACCATTCACAAGAGAAGATAAGACAACAGTGATGGAATAAAAGACTATTATTTGATTATTATTATCATTTCTTATGAAAAACATAGAGTTCTTAAGCAAACACGAAATGTAAACATTAATTTAAAGATAGGAAGTAAAAGGGATAGTGTAAGCACCCCATTTTTGCCCGCTCGACAATCTCCGGCCCGACCGAATTCGGTTTCCAACGTCACAACACATGCAAGCTCAAGATGTGCCTTTCAATCTCCAATCCAACCAGCTGATCGCTTCTTGGACCCACAAGGATTTGCTAAAGCCTTAAGCACCATTGTTCTAGGCAGTTTTCTGGATCAGGCGGTCCTGAAAACCAATGTCATCCAGGTAGCTTCCCGGGATCGGGCGATCTCGAGAACCAACACCTCATCAAAGATTCCAGACGGTTCACTTTTGGCGCTTGCTAGCCCACCAATGTAGAATGTCCGTCATTCGGTAGTTCTCCGGGACCAAGAGTTCCCGGAGACCAACACCACCCTTCCAGGTAGCTTTCTGGGACCAGGCATTCTCAAGAACCAACACCACCCTACAGGTAGCTCTCTAAGACCAGGTGTTCTTAGAGACCAACACCACACAGGTAGTTTTCCGAGACCGGGTGGTCTCGGGAACCAACACCTATGTCAACACCGGTGCCTGCTAGCTCGACTCGGTGAAAAATGACCAAACCTGCCCTTTTGGGCCTCCAGGCACGTTTTAGGAAAGTTCAAAATCTCTCAAAATGGTAAGTCCATCCTCCCAAATGTTGTCAAACCATCAGGCATTCCCCACACGCCATTCGGTCCAAATCCAGTTCTATTCCGGCCCACTCCGGTCAAAATGACCTTTTTGCCCCCAAGAGGCTCAACATGGCACAAACCCCGCTGAACGGCAAAAAATTCTCTCAAAACCATCCCTGAACAACCCTACACGCCTAACACAATATACCAGACAATTCCTGACCATTTCCAGCCAACTCCAGTCAAAATGACCGTTTTGCCCGCCCCGAAACAGCATTGGCCTTAGGGTTTTGAGCAAGGGATTTCATCGCACGCTTTTGTTTAACCCAAAGAACACCTTACGACACTAAGCTCACATAACTCGATAAAAGTTCCCTGGAGCGTCTCACAGACGCTCCGCTTAAATTGTCTTTTCTCCTGATTCCCTGATTATATCGCACGGTCAACCGATTTGAGAAATGCGTAAATCAAGGAATTCTCAAAAGCTTGTCCATAGATCTTTCCACCGATACGGTTTGATCGAATGGATCACTTCCCGAAGCCCTCCATCATACGGTGCGAAAATCATGACTTTCAGCAACCCCTGGAGCGTCTCGCAGACGCTCCGCCAAGGTTGGCCTTTTCTTCGACTCCCTAATCAAAACGCGCTGTCAAACGACTTGAGAAATGCGTAAATTTGGGAATTCTAGAAAGTATTTCCAGAATACTTTCCATCGGAACGGTCCGATCGAATAGATTGCTTCTCAAAGGCCTCGATCACATCAAATGAAAACAGCTACTTTCAAACACCCACGGAGAATATCACAAACGCTCCACAAAAGTGTCCTTTTTGGCACGCTCCCCAAGACAATATCCCATGCTTTTGAACATAATTCAAACTCTTCGAAAACATGAAAGTTCATCGGATGCACTAGGAGAACATCCTGAGTGTGACCGATTCCTCTGGAACCTTCCCGGTTGGCCCAATTATCGAGGCAAAGTTTAGACGATTCTTCCCGGTGATGGAGCGTATGCTACATACGCTCAAATTTTGCTCAGATCGATCGACTTTCGATCAACGGTCGAGATTTAATCAGTATATAGGGTGCCACGTGTTATTCTGGCAATGAAACAGTACCTACACATGTCCTACATGCGCACGGCCAAATTTTGGCCATGCGCATGTAGCACACGCTCATGGTCTGTTCCAGATTGCCTATAAATAGAGGCCTTCCCCCTTCCATATTCCAGGTTCGAAATTGATACGAAACTCTGCTGAAATCACTCCAGAAACTCGAATCTCTACATATATTCCTCCCCTCCAACACTTAGGCTAGATTCTACCCCTCCTAAGCTTATACACTCCATATACAAAGCCTCATACACACTTATACACTCCACTTAAGCCTCTCAAGCCTTTTTGAAGTCACTCAAGCTCCAATCAAGACATCCATTGAAGACTACAAGAGTGTTGAAGGCAAAAGGTGGTATACTTTTTACAGTTGTGCTCTCCCCCACTCTTCTCTTCTCCCTCCTAGCCTACTTAAGCTATTCTCTATTTTAATCCCCATCTTCAACTCCCCTTTCTTGCATGCTTGAGCCAAGAGGGCTCCTAGATCATGCCTAGAGGAAAGCAAGTGAGAGCCAGCTGTCGCGCCCAGATTTTTCGCACTCGAGGAATGCTCACACAAGCGGGAAAAATGCTGTACTCTCTCGTTAGAACTCACCCTCCTAAAAGAATGAGTGCGACTAGGTTTGAATTGAAAAAAGATCTGAATAAAGGGCTTTTGAAAAAGATTCGGAGTCGCCACCTAACTTAATTAAGGTGAGTTAGGTCACCTAAAAACTAAGGATAATCCGAAGACTACACTTAGAGTTTTGAAAAACGATTTTGAAAATATCTCCTCAAGAGAGGGTTTTTAAGGAAAACAGGTTGTTTGACAACCTTTGGAAAACATTTAGCCCTTTTGAAAAACAACTCCTTTTGGTCTTTCGAAATCAGTGATTCTAAGTTCGGAGGTGGGTTACGTGTAGGGAAGACGCACTAAGCTATCACCCTACCCCGCCCTAAGCTATCACCCTACTCCTTTTGAAAAGAATATGATTTGAAAATAGATTTGAAGAGATGAAATTGAAATTGAAAAGTTCAAAAATTAAAAGTAGAAATTTGAAAATAGAAATTTTGAAATTGGAATTTTGAAAATAGATTGGAATTTGAGATTGGAAAAATGTGGAAACCGCACCCATGAGGGTGGAATTGAAAATTTGAAAAGTATTGTGACCGCACCTATGAAGGTTGCCTACGTATCCCTTTGGGGGAATCAGGTCAGTCATAGTTCGGACCGGAGTCCGATTGAAAAGAGATTGATTTGAAGAGAGAAATTGGATTAGAAGAAAGAGATTGAATTGAAAATTGGATTTGATTTAAGATTAGAAAAGGAGATTGGAAATTGAAATTTTAGAAAAGATTAGACTTTGATTTGAAAAGATAGATTTGAACTTGTTTCGGAAAAGAGAAGGTTTAGGAAACCTAGACTTAGGAAAGAGAAGAGACTTAGGAAAGATTTAGAAAGATTTGACTCGAATGTTGGACTTGGAAGATTTAGGAAAGGATTAGATTTAGGAAAGGTTTGAATTAGGAAAGGCTTGATTTAGGAAAGTTTCAACTTAGGAAAGCTTTGAGTTTGGAATGTTTCAACTTTAGGAAAGTTTTGAATTAAGAAAGTTTCGAATTAGAAAAGTTTTCAAATCAGGAAATTTTTTGAAATAGGGAAGTTTTGAAAATTGGAAAGTTTCGAGTTTAGAAAGTTTTCGAAAAAGGAAAGGTTTTAAGATTAAGAAAGTTCCCAAATTAGGAAAGTTTTGAAAATCGGAAAGTTTTGAATTTAGAAATGTTTTGAATTAGAAAAAGTTTAGTTTAAGAAAGGCTTAGAATTTGGAAAGTTTCAAGTTAAGAAAGTTCTGAATTTTGTAATGTTTTGAAGAAGAGAAGTTTTGAATTTGGAAAGTTTTGAAAATAAGGAAGTTTTGAAAATAAGAAAGTTTCGCTTTGGGAAAAGTTTTTAAAAAAAGGGAAGTTTTCGATTTAGGAAATGTTTGAATTAAGAAAGTTTCGACTTAAGAAAGTCTTAAATTAAGAAAGCTTTGAGTTTAGAAAAGTCTTAGATTTGGAAAGATGTTGAAGTTTTGGAAAGTTTAGAGTTTAGAAAGATTTAACTTAAGAAAGTTTTGAATTTAGGAAGCTTAGAATTTTAAAAAGATTTGAAATTTAGAAAGTTTAGGATTTAGAAAGTTTTAGAGTTTGAATTTTAGAAAGTCTTGAAATTAGGAAAGGCTTGAGTTTAGGAAATGTTTGAAAACTTAGGTTTAAGAAGTTAAGATTTGAAAAGAGGGTAGAATTAGGAAAGGGTTGAATTAGGAAAGATTTGAAAGTTGAGTTTTAAAATTTAGGAAAGATTTTTATATTTAAGTTTTGGAAACTTAAGATTTAGGAAAGTGGAAGTTTAGGAAGGATTTGAATTAGGAAAGAGTTGAATTGAGAAGGGATTGGATTTTGTTTCGAAAAGAGAAGGTTTGATTTTGTTTCCAAAAACGGAGGATAGGATTTAGTTTCCTAAACGGGGGGATTTGATTTGGTTTCCTAAAGGGAAGATAGGATTTGGCTAGGATTTGGAAAGGGAGATTCTAGAAACCATAGATTTGAAAAATTATAGTTTTGATATAGAAAATAAGTTTTGGAAACATGTATAGTTTTGATGTAGAAAACAAGAGGTTTTGGAAACCTAGGTTTAGGGCAAAGTTTGAAAACCATGTTTTTGGGCAGAATATTTAGGGTTTCCTAATTGTGGGTTCTAGGGCTTGACTTGGGCTCTAAGGAAAGAGTTTTTGGAAAGTTTGTTTTTAGAAACGTAGATTTTAGAAGAAAAATCCTAGAGGGGAATTTCTAGAAGGGAGATTTTGGAAAAGAGAGTTTTTAGAAAGATTTTTAGGGAGCGTTTTTAGAAAGTAAATTTTTAGGAGAGAGAGTTTTGGAAAGGAGTTGGAAAAGGGGGTTTTGAAAAATAGATTTTGGAGGGGAGTTTTTGAAAACAATTTTGGAGAGGAGAGTTTTAAGGAAGTATGTTGAAAAAGAGATTTTTAGGAAGAGAGACTTTTTGAAAAGAGAGTTTTTCGAAAGTATGAAAATGTCTCACTTTCCTAAAGCGATTCTAGTCATAAGAAGGCTAGAACCACTTTAAGAAAGTGGTTAGTGGTTTTGGAAAACAATAAGATTTGAAAATATAGACCAAAAAGGTCACTTTTAATGTAACACTTTCCTAAAGCAACCCTAGCCATGGAAAGGCTAGAATCACCCTAGAATTGTGGTTTTGAAAACATGTTTTTGAAAAAGAAATTTTGATGCAATTTTGAAAACGTTTTGAAAAACAACTTTGAAAACGGTTTTTGGAAGATGCAAGACTATGACATGCACAATGCAATTTGGGGTCATGAACATACAAGGTTAAGGCTTCACCACATAATCAAGGGGGCCGGACCTACGTGGTCTTTGGTTAGACTAGAAGAAAGGCCCCGGCACGGTGACTTTCCAATAGCCCAATGCTACACATGGACCGGGAATCCCCTTGTTTCAAGCATGCAAAGAAAGGGGGGGGGGGAAAGAGATGGGGGATTAAAATAGAGAAAACCCAAGTGGGTTGGAAAGAGAAGAGAGAGGGGGAAGTACAGAAAATTAAAGAGAAAGCCTACCGTATGTCTTCTTTATTTTGCGCGCTGCGCTGTCTTCGGTCTTCAGTCTTTGTCTTGATCTTCACCTTCAGTCTTCAAGAGTTGTCTTCAAGCTTTGGATGGCAGCTCTTCGAGTCTTCAAAGGATGGTTGAAGGCTAGTGTATGAGTGTATGGGGGAGTGTATGAGTGTATAGGAGGCTAGGGTTTTTGTATAGTGGCTAGGGTTTGGGAGAACCTAGGGAGGCTAGGGTTTTGGAGGTGCTCAAGCTCTGTATATCGAAATATAGGATTTTTAGGTTAAGTTTGCAGACCCCTTTCACGTTGAATGAGGCTCTGTATTTATAGAAGTTGGACAAACCTGGCGCCTGTTGCAGTGGCGCCAGGGCAAAATTGCTCTTGGCGCCACTTAGGAAACTTTATAACTCGGCAAGCAACGTATCTTTGACTAGATTTGGGCGCCTGTACTAGTGACTACCATGCAATTTTTAGCCTAGCTTCACTAGGAATGACTCTGGAAAGTCCGGGAATGATTTGGAGGAGCCGGGAATGACCCAGAAGGCCAGAAAAGAGCAGGAACACTTAAAATAGTGTCCTGGAGGTATTTGATTTGAAAAGTGAGGATAAGATGTGTCGGAAAGGTTGACCGGGCCCTTAGGGGCAAAACGATTAATCGGACCGGGAAACTGCCGGGGTGAACTCGGATTGTCCCGAAAAAAGACTTGGGATCTGGAAACATTTTTTAGAATGTTCCTAGAGGTTGCCGGTTTGCTTCCCAGAGCCGGCGTGGTCGGAAAAGGAGACCGGCCCACTAGGGGCAAAACGGTCATTTTGTACCAGGTTTGTCGGAACTGACTCGGAATGGTCTGGAAAGGTAAAGGGAGGTTGAGAACACTATAAAAAGTATTCTCGGGTCATTACCAGTTTGATACCCAGAGCCGGTGTGGTCGAAGAAGGAGACCGGCCCTCTAGGGGCAAAATGGTTATTTTGTACCGGGTTGGCCGGAACTGACTCGGAATGATCCAGAAAGGTAAAAGAAGATTGAGAATACTATAAAAAGTAGTCTCAGGAGGTTACCGGTTTGATACCCAGAGCCGGTGTGGTTCCCGGGGCATTCGGATGCTTAGAGGCAAAATGGTCATCTTGACCGGAAAGTCTCGAAAAAGGTCCTAAGGGCAGTCTGGTCATTTTTTACCGAAGTGAGCTAACAGACACGGGTGTTGACCTGGGTTTTGAGTGTTTCCGCCACTCTAACGGTGGTCGTCGTGACACAAGGATTTGTTGCCAATTCCCTATATCGACCTATTTGTGAGTATTTCCGCTACTCTAACGGTTTTGTGAGTATTTCCGCTACTCTAACAGTTGAGTATTTCCACTACTCTAACGGTTTTGTGAGTATTTCTACTACTCGAACCGTCTCGAGGAATAAATTGTCTCGAGAGAGGGATTGGAAAGGGGTCTTACCGTCTCCGAGGAGACGTGCCTGGATTGGAACCGTCTCGAGGAATAAACTGTCTCGAGAGAGGGAATGGAAAGGGGTCTTACCGTCTCCGAGGAGACGTGCCTGGATTGTGAGTGTTTCCACCACTCTAACAGTTTTGTGAGTAGTTTTGCTACTCGGACCGTCTCGAGGAATAAACTGTCTCGAGAGTGGGATTAGAAAGGGGTCTTACCGTCTCCGAGGAGACGTGCCTGGATTGTGAGTGTTTCCGCCACTCTAACGGTTTTGTGAGTAGTTTTGCTACTCGGACCGTCTCAAGGAATAAACTGTCTCGAGAGAGGGATTGAAATTGGAATAAAAAAGAACAATGCCCCCTAAGGGCATTTTGGTCATTTTGCCTCTATTTGGGCTTGACAGGCCCACGAAGCGATGGAAAGACGGAATTTAGACCTAGAGAATTGGTTTCGATAGGAATATGCCCACAATGACTTGAAAACAAGTCTGGACGGAGTGTAGACTGCCGAGAGGTCAAAAATGAGGTGCTTACACCACCATGTAGGGGGACCTCTCACTAGCCTACTTTAAGATGGTATGGCCTAAGAGCCCCTTGTTTGTATGGTGAAGCCTAAAGGCCTTGTATGTGAATCATGACCCCTTGCATATTATTATTTTGATCATGTCTTGTATACTTGGCTTCATTTTATATTTATTGCCATATTCCACAATGCTTGCATTGCTCTTAATTTTATGACATTTCCAAGTTCTACATGTCCTTCAAAAATTGTTCCAAGAGTTGGCCCTTTGAAGTTTAGGGTGAGACCTTAAGAGTCATGCCTCAGAAAAATCCCTCACTACCCCCTAACTCACACTTTTGCCTCATTACATTTCAACTTGCACAAAGGTTGCTTTCAAACTCCCTAATTTTCAAGATTTCCATTCTCTCAAATTTAGTGGTTAAAATGGCCCCATGGAACCCTCTCTTGGGTGGTCTCCCTTTATATTGGCCAGAGGACCCCTAAATTGTTAGAATGGTCCCCTTTTTCTCCTTATGATCACCTAAAAAATGATGTTCAAATCCTTTGATTTTTATGGTTTCTATTCTCTCAAGTTTAGGGGTTCGAATGGCCCCATGGAACCCTCTCTTGAGTGGTCTCCCTTTTTATTGGCCATATGAACCCTCTCTTGTTGGAATGGTTCCCTTGAAAAATGGTTTTCAAAATCCTTCTCCAAAGATGATTTCAAAAATGTATTCTTCCCATCTTTACATAAAAAAATGATGTTCCAAAAATTACCATCATCATGTTGATCTTTGACCCCTTGTATTCTTGTCAAGATAGTGGTCATAATGGCCATGAGGAAACCTTCCTTGGAATAGTCTCCAATTACCAACCATACAAACCCTACTCTTGACTAGAGTCAAAAATTTTCATGGAAATGATCTTTAAAAAGATTGCCAACTAAAATGCATTGCATAACATGTTGTGTTTTCCAAAACTCTTCCCAAAAATACACCAAACCACACTTCAAAACCATCCTCTAATCCAACCCTAGGTTAACTTGACCCTAGTTACCTAACCCTAGGTTAACTTGACCCTAGTTGCCTAACCTTAGGTTAACTTGATCCTAGTTGCCTAACCTTAGGTTAACTTGACCCTAGTTGTCCAACCCTAGGTTAACTTGACCCTAGGTTAACTTGACCCTAGTTGATCAACCCTAGATTAACTTGACCCTAGTCATCTTAACCTTAGGTTAACCCTACCCTAGTTAGTTAAACCTAAGTAATCTTAACCTTAGGTTAACCTAACCCGAGTTAGTTAACCATAGGTCCTCCTAACCCTAGGTTGACATAACCCTAGTTAGTTAACTTTAGGTTACCCCTAACCCTAGGCGAACTCAACCTAGGTTAGTACACTTCAAGGTTCTAACTCTTGAACCATTTTCTAAATGATCTTTCAAATCTTCAAACTATTTTTTCCAAAACCTCCTACTCTTTTTGATTTCAAAAACCAACTCCATAAACTCTTCAAATGTTCTTACATTCCCTCTTCAAGACCTTTTCAAAAATATTTTCAAAAAGTCATAAACCTAAGGTGTCCTTAGCCCTCTCATGGTTAGGGATTCCAAAGACAAGTGATAAATCAAGAACAACATCTAAGGTTGTCCATATTAGGATTCCAAACCCTTAGCCCTTTCCAAAAACTACTTTCAAAAGTTAATTCATCAAAACATGCCTCCAAGGTTTTTGAAACGAGGCTTCAAAAACACTTCCAAGTTCTCTTGAGACATGCCGAAGCATTTTTTCAAAACTCCCTCAAGTTGATCTAAAAACATTTTCAAGAAACACTCCACCATCCAATTTCAAGTCAAAATTTCCAAGGCCTCCAAGTGTCTTAAACTTTTTCAAGACCACAAAGAGTCTTCAACTTTCAAAGACCTCAAAGTGTCTTAAACTTCTTCCAAGACCTCAATGTGTCTTCAAGCTTTCCAAAGGCCCTAATGCACCTATTGTCTATCGAGCTCTTGCCCGAACTACGAATGACCTGATTCTCACCAAATGAGATACGTAGGCAACCTAAAATGGTGCGGTCATAACTTTTATTTCAACCCCAATCCCTTTTTCAAAAAATTCCAATCAATTCAAAGTTTCTATTCCAAACTCTTTCAAAACCTCCATTATTTTCAAACTTCTTCCAAAACTTGCATCATGCATCATTCATCCAAAAAGTGATGACCAAATCCCCTTTTTCAAAGTTCTAAGGTGGATATTAAGTGGACAATGGTAACTGGTTATCCTAGTGAGTGAACCAAGGGTGATTAGACATATAGGTACCGAAAGGGTGGGGTAGGGTGATGATCTTAGGATATCTTCCCTACACGTAACCAACCCCCGAACTTTAGATTTCTGTTCTCGAAAGACCAAAATGGAGTTATTTTCAAAAAGGGCTTAAACATTTCAAAAGGTTGCCAAACAACCTATTTTCTTAAAAACCCTCTCTTGAGGAAGTTTTCAAAAAATACCTTTTCAAAAACTCTAAGCTTAACCTTCAGATTAACGCTTAGTTTTAGGTGCCCTAACTCACCTTTATCAAGTTAGGTGGTGACTCCTATTTTTTTAAAAAAGCCCTTAGTCAAATCAATTTTCAAACCTAGTCGCACTTGTCCTTTTAGGATGACGAGTTCTAGTGACAGAGTTCTGTGCTTTAGAGTCTCCGAGCCGAAAGGACCTTGGACACCCCAAAAATCGGGGCGCGACAGATAGAAAGAAAGTGGGTGAAAACACCCCTCTCTTGTACGCTTTTGATAGGATTCCTGCATTCTTTAATAGGGCTTTGGGATGATGCTCATATCAACTTTCCATCTATGGTTGAGATCTTCAGCCAAGGCAGGGCAGGTAGATGCTTCTTCCAAGGTTCTAGGTGAGTTGGCGGTGATGATGTAATTGTCAGCTTTCTTGACCATCCTGCCTGTATTTGTTTGCTCCGTAGCTTCTCTGACAAACCAGTCGGGCAACTTGTCTTCTCCTAGCTTGATATGTCGAGCTCGGGGTTTTCTGCTTTGGCGTTCAGCTGTGGCTCGGTGTTCCTCAGGTGTACACAATGGGGGATTCTTATCACTGAGTTTGGACAGCTCCTGGTCAATTTTCTTCACAGATTCATATGCGAACTCGTCTTCGGGGGTCGACATTTTATCGGGGTTATACCATAACCAGGCATAACACTGCTCCGTATCTTCGCATTCCATTTCCTCCCCATCCTTGTAATATATCTCTTGGCATGCAGCAAAACAAATCTTGTTGTTACCAAACTTTGTAATGACGTTGACGGTGTGGTCTAGCGGAGGGTTCGTAGCACCGTTCGGAGAAGGATTTACTGGTCATAAGCCAATAATCTTGTTATTTATCAGGTCTTGAATCTTATGCTTGAGGGTCAAACAATCTTCAGTGTCATGTCCTTGGCCGCCTGAATGATACTTACAGTTCGCTGCAGATTCAAAGTAATGAGGTAGAGGATTGGGCTGGGGTCGGGTAGGTATAGGCTTCAGATATCTGGCTACTAAGAGACCAAAATAGGTCCTGGTCTGTGAGCACGCAAGTTTAGTAAATGTTCGCTCTTTCCCACTTGTTATTTGAGGAGGTGTTGCAGATGTTTTTGATGATTGGGAACCGAGCTTTGGTGAGATCACAACCGGGTTGATGGTTCGGGAATTGAAAGGGCTTTGGGTTTTATGTTTCAAAATGGGATAATTTTTGGTGACAGGGCCAAATGGGTTGGGATGGTATCCATAGGAGAGATTATATAATCCATGGGTTTGGTTAGAGGTTGGTTTGGAAGGCATCCGAGCAAGACCCTCAGCCTGGGGAGGTTGTTGGTAAGCAATGGTTGAGGCATAGTCTTGGTCTTCCTTCTTCATCCTTTTTCGTCCATCATGGGTTTGGGCCTCCGAGGACTCTGCTTGCTCATGGGTTGCATGCGATAAGAGTGAAGATAGTATGCCTTCCATTTTGGTCATCCTGTGTCTGACTCCTCTTACCTCCGCTAGTAATAGAGTTAAGGTATCAAGAGTAAGTAATTTCATGGGCGTTTCTTAGCTTTTGGCTTGTAAGACTGGGGGGGAGGGGGGGAGGGGGGGGGGGGGGGGGGGGGGGGGGGGGGGGGGGGGGGGGGGGGGGGGGGGGGGGGGGGGGGGGGGGGGGGAACGAGGAGAGGTACCTGAAACCAACAAAGGAAAAGAGTCAGTGTTTTATCTTGACAAGTCTTTATGCAATGCATGCTCTAGGGTGCCCCTCTTTAGGAGGGAAACTACACATGGTCTATTGGCTCACTTTTGGAGATAGGGGATTTGCCCCTGTATGCAGATACCTTACCATCAGACAGGAACCTTTCCTTCGTTCATGCATTTATTCACTTACTCATTCACGGAAAATAAAGAAATACATTTAATTTCGGGTTTAATATACAAAAGAATTGAAATACATTTAAACAGGGGGAGAGGGAACATGTTCCTTTGGGGGTTCCACCTATCTAATTTTACAAAGAAAACCCTAAACTACTCTTGAGTCTTCGGATTGGTCTTCGTTGGATTTCATGTCGAGGAGGTCGCTGAGAGACCATGTTGATCGATTGCCCCTTTTCTTCTTGACAATCCTATCTTCGTGAGCATAAAGGGATTGGGGCTCCTCTTATTGAATGAATTGAGGTGTATGCCATGAGTTCTTAGGATTACATGGGAACCCTTAGGGTTTGGATAGGCTTAATGCAAGGGAGAGTGAACTAGGTGTCACTCTCTTTGGGTTGATCATATGCGTGAGAATGCAGTGACTTGAGTTACTCAGAACTCTCGTCTTGACACGGAATATGGAATGCATGAAAATGGATACATAGAGTATAAGGAGAGAGAGAATACAATTGAAGTAAACGTGCATGTATGAGCAGTTAGACATTCATTATAACAGCAAGAATACAGTCATTATAACAATAGGAATAGACAGGTATACATGAAAAAATAAGTGCAGTCGCCCTTTCCTCCATGGTTTTAAAAATGGTGCGCATGTCTTAAATCCGGCAGAGGTTCGGCTATGCATGGTGTCTATATGAGCATGAGATTGAGGGTTGACTAATGCATCCTAAAAAGGCTCGGTCCTCGGATCTTCAAACCTAGACCCACTCCCCAAGGTGGTGCCATGATCGGTTGGTGATCCAAGCGGGGGAACCATCAAGAGGCATTAGGCGAAGAAACTGACACAACATCTTGCCCACAACCAGTATACTGTTCCTCCTTTCTAACTAGAAAGGTCATATCAAGGTAAAATGCAACTATGCAGAATGCCGGTGCACATGCAGTGTGTGTGTGATTTTTGAAAGCGGAGGAAAGAGCCCAATAACTCTTATTCATCCTGTTCATCACATTCATACCTGACAGTTAAAATTTAAACAAAAAGTGCACCTACACAACAAAAATGCAAGAGTTAGTATGCGGATGGCAAACTTAATACAAGATAGTATGAATAAATGCATGTTTTTTTTTAAAACAATTTTAAAAATTTGGTTTTGAAAATTTAAAGTGAATAGGATTGAACAAGTTAATTGAAGACTCTACATAGGTGAAGGGTAAAAAGACATGACTACGGCCTAACCCTTTAAGTGTCCCCAGCGGAGTCGCCAGCTGTCGTGCCCAGATTTTTCGCACTCGAGAAATACACACACAAGCGGAAAAAATACTGTACTCTCTCGTTAAAACTCATCCTTCTAGAAGAGTGAGTGCGACTAGCTTTGAATTAAAAATTGGTTTGAATAAAGGGCTTTTAGAAAATATTTGGAGTCGCCACCTAACTTGATTAAGGTGAGTTATATCACCTAAAAAATAAGCATAGTCCGAAGACTACACTTAGGGTTTTTGGAAATGCTTTTGAAAATACTACCCCAAGAGAGGGTTTTTAAGAAAACAGGTTGTGTGGCAACCTTTGGAAAATATGTAAGCCCTTTTTTGAAAATAACTCCATTTTGGTCTTTGAAAACAGTGATCCTAGGTGCGGAGGTTGGTTACGTGTAGGGAAGACGCACTAAGCTATCACCCTACCCTGCCCTTGCGATACCTACATGTCTATTCACCCTAAATTTAACTATGAGAGCCTTCAACTAACAAAATGTCCAATCCTATCTACTTTAGAAAACAATTTTGAAAAGAATGATGCATGATATGCAATTGCAAGAGAGAGAGAGAGAGTTGGAAAATAGATTTGGAAAGAGATTTGAAAAGAAATTGATTTGATTTTAGAAAAGAGATTTGAGAAGATAGATTTGATTTTGAAAGAAAGTTTTGGAGATTGAAAATAGAGATTTAAAAATAGAAATTTGGAGTTGGAAGTTTGAAATAGATCATGGAATTAGAAATTTGAAAAAGAAAAGTTGTGGAAATAGAAGTTTGAAAAAGATTGTGACCGCACCCATGAGGGTTGCCTACATATCTTTTTGGAGGAATCAAGTCAGTCGTAGTTCGGACAAGAGTCCGATAGAAGGTATGATTGGAAGAAAGAGATTTTGATTGGAAGATTTGAAAAGATTTGATTTTGGAAAGCTTGGTTTTAGAAAACCTAGACTTAGGAAAGAAAGGTTTCGGGAAGGACTTGAGATTCAAAAAGATTTGACTCAAATTTTGGACTTGGAAGATTTGAAAAGTTGAAATTAGGAAAGGTTCAAATTAGAAAAGTTTCGTTTTGGAAAAATTTCATTTCAGGAAAGTTTTGATTTAGGAAAGATTCAATTTAGGAAAGTTCCAATTTAGGAAATATTTTAAATTAGGAAAGTTTCCGTTTTAAGAAAGTTTTGAAATTGGAAAGTTTTGAATTTGGAATGTTTTGAAATAGGAAAGTTTTGATTTAAGAAAGATTTGAAAGTTAGAAAGTTTAGAACTTAGAAAGTTTCACCTTAAGAAAGTTTTGAATTTGGAAGAATTTGAAATTTAGAAAGTTTGGAATTTAGAAAGTTTGGAAGTTTAGAAAGATTTGAAAAGTTAGATTTGGAAAGTTAAGATTTGGAAAGGGTGGAATTAGGAAAGAATTTGAATTAGTAAAGATTTAGAAGCTTAATGTTTAAGGAAAGATTTGAAAATTTTGGGAAACTTATGGTTTAGGAAGGTACTAGATTAGGAAGGAGTTGAATTAGGAAAGATTTGGGTTTGGAAGGATTGAGGTTCCTATTTCCTAAAATAAGGGATTGGATTTTGTTTCTAAAAAGAGATGTTTTGATTTTGTTTCCAAAACCGGAAGATTGGATCTAGTTTCCTAAAGAGAAGATTGGATTTGGCTTCCTAAAGGGAAGATTGGATTTGGCATGAATTTGGAAAGATAGAGTTTTAGAAACCCTAGATTCAAAAAGCTATAGTTTTGACATAGAAAAGGAGTTTTAGAAAAATATATAGTTTTGATGTAGAAAATAAGAGATTTTGAAAACCTAGGTTTTGATGTCAAAATAAGGAATTGGAAACTAAGTTTTTGGGGAGGAAAATTAGGGTTTCCTAATTGTTGGCTCTAAGGCTTAACTTAGGCTCTAAGGAAAGAGTTTTTGGAAAGTGAATTTTTAGAAAGGAAGATTTTCGGAAGAAAATCTTAGAGAGGAGTTTCTAGAAAGGGAGTTTTGAAGAGAGAATTTTTGAAAAAATTTTTGGAAGGAGATTGTTGGAAAAGAGTTTTTAGGAAAGAGATTTTTGGGAAGAGTTGTTTAGGAAGGAAACGTAAGGAGCGTTTTTGGAGACTGAAGTTTGAAGAAAGCATTTTTGGAAGGGAGCTTTTAGGAAGGACGTTTTTGGAAAGAGATTGTTGGAAGGGAGTTTTTCTAGGAAGGAGACCTAGGGAACACTTTTAGAAAGTGAATTTTGAGGAGAGTGTTTTGGTAAGGAGTTTTTAGGAAGTTTTGAAAAATAGATTTTTGAAGGGAGTTTTTAGAAGTCAATTTTGGAAAGGAATTTCGAAAAGGAGATTGAAAAGAATTTTTAGAAAGTATGTTGAAATAGAGGTTTTTAGAAGGAGAGATTTGAAAAGAAAGTTTTTAGAAAGTATATAAAATATCTTACTTTCCTAAAGCGATTCTAACCATAAGAAAATTAGATCCACTTTAATGTTTTGAAAACAACAATGTTTTGAAAATATGGACCATATTGGTCACTTTAAATGTAATACTTTCTTAAAACAACCATAACCATAGGAAGACTAGAATCACCTTAGGATTATGATTTTGAAAACAAGTTTTGAAAAAGAAGGTTTTGATGCAAGTTTAAAAACAATGTTAATGCAAGTTTTGAAAACGAGTTTGAAAATGAATTTTGAAAGAATATAAGATCATGATATGCATAATGCAAAGAGGGTCGTGAACATACAAGGTTAAAAGCTTCACTACATAATCAAGGGGGTCGAGCCTACGTGGTCTCCAGTTAGACTAAAAGAAAGCCCTGACATGGTGACTCTCCAATAGCCTAATCCTACACATGGACTGGGATTTCCCTTGTTTCAAGCATGTAAGAAGGGGGGGGGGGGGGAAGAAGATGGGAGATTAAAATAGAAGAAAACCCAAGTGGGTTAAGAGAGAGAAGAGAGGGGGAAGAATGCGTAAACGTAAATAAGAGGCCTACCTTGTGTCTTCTTTATTTTGCTTAGCTTTGCGCGCTTTGCTTTGCTTGTCTTACTTCAGTCCTCACTTCAATCTTCATCTTGATCTTCGAGTGTTTTCTTTGATCTTTCAGAGCTTCTGATTGCAGTACTTCAAGTCTTCAATGGAGGCTTTAGAGGTTAGTGTATGAGTGTATAGAAGTGTATGTGAGTGTATAGGAGGCTAGGGTTTGTGTATGGAGGCTAGGGTTTGGAAAACCTAAGGAGACTAGGGTTTAGAGAGGCCACGAGCTCTGTATATCGAAAAGTAGGGTTTTTAGATTGAGTTTCCAGACATCTTTCACGCTGGAGAAGGCACTGTATTTATAGAGAACAAAATCACCTTGCACTAGGGTAAATTTCCTCTTGGCGCCACTAGGAGTGGTGCTAGGCCATTTTTTGGCTTGGCGCCACTACTAGTGGTGCCAGCAACTTAGGAAAGTTCATTAAGTTGGCAAACAATGTATCTTTGGAAGATTTGGGCGCTTGTACTAGTGACTACCATGCAATTTTTAGCCCGGTTTCACTAGGAGTGACTCTAGAAAGCCCGGGAAGGACTTAAGGGACTGGGAAGGGCTCAGACGGCCGAAAAAGGATAGGAACCCTTAGAATAGAGTCCCAAAGGTAATGGAATTAAAAAAGGAAGACAAGATTTGTTGGAAGGGTTGACCGGGCCATTAGGGGCAAAACGACCAACTAGATCAAAAAGCTGCCGGGACGGACTCAGAATGCCCCGGAAGAAGACTCGAGATTTAGAAAAATTATTTAGAATGTTCCCAAAGGCTACTGTCTTGATAACCAGAGCTGCTGTGGTCGGAAAAGGTGACCGGCCCACCATGGGCAAAACGGTCATTTTACACCGGGTTTGCCAGAACTTATTCGGAATGATCCGTAAAGATAAAGGAAGGTCGGGAATACTATAAGAAGCATTCTTGGGAGATTATCGGTTTGATACCCAAAACCGGTGTGATCAGAAAAAGGCGACCGGCCCACCAGGGGCAAAACGGTTATTTTGTACTAGGTTTGCCGGAACTGACTTAGAATGATCCGAAAAGATAAAGGAAGGTCAAAAATACTATAAAAAGCATTCTCGAAAGGTTACCGGTTTGATACCCAGAGCTGGTGTGGTCCCCGGGGCGTTCAGATGGCTGGGGGTAAAATAATCATCTTGATTGGAAAGCCTCGGAATTGGCCCGAAACTGACTAGAAGGCACCTAATTATGCTGGATCGTCTCTAAGATGATCTTGGAAGGGTGGACTTATCATTATGAGGACTTAGGTGTGTTCTCGAGAAACGTGCCAAAAAATGGCCCTAGGGGCAATTTGGTCATTTTTCACCAAAGTGGACTAGCAGGCACTGGTGTTGATGTGGGTTTGAGTGTTTCTGTCACTTTTACGGCGGTCTTGTGATACAAGGGTTTGTTGGCAATTCCCTATATCGACCTGCTTGCGAGTATTTTCACTACTTTGACGGTTGCGATGTTTGCGAGTACTTCCGCTACTCTGACGGTTCGCGATCATTCCTGAGGTTGCCTGATCTGGGGAAGCTACTAAAGGGACTTAGCGCCTGAGAAGCCAACTTTCTCGGAAGGCATGCCGAAACCTACCATCTCAAGGAATCAGCTTTCTCGAGAGAGGGATTGGAATTGGAATTGGAAAAGAAATTGGAAAGGGGTTGGAAAGGGGACTTACCGTCTTCTGAATGACATGCCTATTGGAATTGGAAAGGGGACTTACCGTCTTCAGAAAAACGCTCCTAATGGAATTGGAAAGGGGACTTACCGTCTTTAGAAAGACGCGCCTGATTTGAAATTAGAAAGGGGACTTATCGTCTCCTGAAAGACATGCCTGATTTGGAATTGGAAAGGGGACTTATCGTCTCCGAAAAGACTCGCCTGATTTGGAATTGGAAAGTGGACCTACTATCTCCAGAAAGACGTGCCTGATTTGGAATTGGAAAGGACAATGCCCCTAAGGGCATTTTGGTTATTGTGCCTCTATTTGGGCCTGTGGACCCACGAAGCGATGGATAGACAGGATTAGACTTAAAGAGTTGATTTCGATTGGAATACATCCATATTGACTTGAGTACAAGTCTGGACGGATCGTAGATTGCCGAGCGGTCAAATATGGGGTGCTTACGGGCTCAAGGGGCAGTTTGGTCATTTTTCATCAGAGTGGGCTAGCAGGCATTAGTTTTGACTCGATTTTTGAGTGTTTTTGTCACTCTAGCAGTGAGTGTGTGATGACTTGGTTTCCAAAGGTATCTCATCCTTTGGTAAACATGCCACGGCTAAGAGGTGTGTTCTGTCTTGTGACATAGGGGGTTTGTTGGCATTCCCAATGTCGACCTATTTGAGAGTGTTTTCGTCACTCTGATGGTTGCGATGTTTATGAGTGTTTTAATCACTTTAACGATGTGTGTTCATTCCAGAGACTACCTGATCTGGTGAAGTTGTTGAATGGTCTAATCGTCTCGAGGCCTTAGGTACTTTCTCGATCGACATGCTAGATAGCGGACATTCTACATTGGCGAACTAGCAGGCGCCAGAAGTGAACCGCTCTACCATCTCAGGGACTTGGGTTTTGTCCCGATTGACAGGTTTGAAGGGACTTACCGTTTCGAGGAGTTTTCTTGTTAAATGTGTCGTACTGGATGGACTTACCATCTGAGGGATTAACTTTCTCGAAAGACGTTCTGAATTGAGTTTGATTGGTCTGAACTAGAATTGGAATTACAATTGAGGTTAAAATATAGACTTACCATCTCTAGGAAGACGTGCCGACTAGAATTGGACCGAGTAATACCACAAGGGCATTTTGGTTATTTTGCTTCTATTGGGCCTGGGGGGCTTGCGAAGTAGTTGATTTGATTGGATTAAGTCTAAAAATCCAGTCTAGGCTTGAATGTTCTGTGTCGATTTGAATGTGAATCTGGTAGGGCCGAAGATTACCGAGCGGGCAAAAATGGGGTGCTTACAGGGGTGATAGTGAAAATAAAAAGAAGATGCATCTTGTTAAATGGGGAAATGTTACTCTAAAAGAAGAGCAAGGAGGTCTAGGCATTAAACCCATCCAGATGATGAATGCTACTTTGTTAGCCAAATGGTGGTGGAGATTTAGTATTGAAAAAGATGCCCTTTGGAGGAAGTTAATATATAGCAAATACAACTTAGCAATCTCTAGATGGCTCCCCTATGTCACTATGCCTTCTAAACTCTCAAGTTTATGGAAAGGTATTATTGAATCTGGTAATGGGAATGATGTTTTTAGCAAGTGCTAAAGGAGAACCTGCACATCAATTTAGGTTGTGGAAAAAACATACAATTCTACAATGAACCTTGGTTTTCTCTGAATCAGGGTCATGGGCAGTGCTCTAGACAGATGCAACTTTTAGAAATGTTTCCAAAACTCCTCTCTTTGTCTCAAAATCAGTAAGTCTTAATAAATGAGGTATGTGAGACTTTTGCAGATGGATTAGTCAAATGGAATCTGAACTTCAAGTGGGAGCTTAGAGCTAGGGAAAGTGATGACCTTAGACAGCTAGTTCTCCTTCTTGATCATCCCAGTATTAAGCCAAGCAAAAGTGATTCACTAGTCTTCCAATAATCTATGGTTATTCCCCATTATAATCATCATTTTGTTTGAAAAAATATAGCCCCTCTAAAAGTACAGGTGTTTGGATGGCTAGCATTGCAAAGGAAAATTTGTACATAGATTTACTGCTACACAGGGGAGCTCTACCTCCAATGCAAGTTCTATATGTGCCTTGCATAATGAAGTAGAAGAAAGTTTAGATCATCTGCTACTAAGGTGTAAAGTGACTTGGCTCATTTGGTCTTCTATCTTAACTGGTAGGGAATGTAGTGGGTTTCACCTCTCAATTTGGTTGACCTGGCCCAATGGTGGTATGATATCAAGCTCTTTGGCATGGAGAAAACCATTTGGAGGGTTCTCTTTCTTGCAACTATTTAGAATGTCTGGCTTCTAAGGAATGTTATAATCTTCAACAACAACACACTGGATTGGAAAGAAACTATTCACACAATCAAGCTTTACCTTACTTTCTGGATGAAAGCTAAGTTGGGAACTCATAGTTTAGCATTAGGGAATTTATACATAACATTGCTACAGTTAGAAGCCTAAGGTGAACCCTCCCTGTTAAATCCGGTGAGTTTGGCCTCTTTCCAACCTCCTACCCTCCCTTCCCTAGTTTTACTTTCCTTTTGGCCTGGTCTGTTATGGGACTCTCACTTTAGTGATGTTTTCTTTGTATGGAATTTTCCCTTCATCTAATGGAATTTTCTATTTACTGAGCAAAAAAAAAAAAAAAAAAAAGATGTTAGGGCATCAATTAGTAGGGAGCAAAATATCATATAGCTATAGTGAGAAACTAGAGAGAGTTGGGAGTGTGAGATGAGGGACTTGGGTTGCACAGAAAGAGAGAGAAAAATAGGGGGAAGGGCTAGTAGTGGGCAATGAGCAATGGGGGATAAAGGGTGGCGGTGGGAAATGGGGCTAGCCTCCACCATCTCCGTTGATCGGGTCAGTGGTTCTAAGGATAGCGGGGAAAATAGGTAGAAGAGAAAGAGAATGTTTAGAGCATAGTTGCTGGGAGACTTATTTGGGAGAGAAAAACACACTTCCGATACCGGTACGAAAGTCATTTTAAATTTTTGGGAAAATGTTCTACAAACATTCGTGAAACTCCTAGGAAACATTTCCAAAACTCTTGGGGAGACATTTAGGAAACTCTTGGGATACTTTACAAAAACTCTTGAAAAACTTAGAAGAAATGTTTGGGAAACTTAAAATATTAATTTTATACATTTTTTTTTTCTTTAAGTTATAACTAGATATCTATGTAATTATTCATGTAGGTTTTTATTAAGTTTCCCAAAGATTTCCATTAAGTTTCAGAATGATTTCTTAAAGGTCTTCTTTGAATTTTCTGAAAGCTTCTTAATACAATTCCTATTAAGTTTCTCAATTGTTTCCCGCTTCCGTATCCCTTTATATTTTTTGTCTGCGTTTTCTGCTTTCGTTTCCCTTAATGTTTTCCGCTTCGGCTTTTCATTTTAGTAACTATGGTTTAGAGAGAAAAAGGAGTGGGTTGCAAATGTTGGGGCATTTTTGTCTCTTCATACATCATAGTACGTCCATTTTGCACTTCAATCCATGTGATAATGGATTATGTATTCATTTTTTAATGATAAAGGGGTCATGAGGTTTTAGGCCAAACCAAAAGGGGGCGAAGTATATTTACCCATTTTTGATACCTATTAAAATCATTTTAGAAGGAAAAAGATTTAATTTCTTCTATTGAAATCTGTTTGAAAGCATTTGTAGCCACTACCATAATTTGTATAGCTCGTACTATTTTTAAAGTCTTAGGATGCTTTGTTACATGCAAGTAAGGATCTTGTGATTTGGTACAAAATTACCATATCGACTGTGGCCATTATTTCAACAATGTATGAAGCAATTTTGGAATACTAGGGTAAAGTATATTTTCCCCTTTTACATAGAAGTATTAATGGATTTGGATCCCTGCATTCCATCAATCAATGGAGTTTTTCAAATATTTTATTAAAACTATGTCTTATCATTTTAAACTTTATTTTTTTTTATATAACTACAAAATTATTTATTTGTAAATAAATTTTAAGTTAATTTATTTGAACCCTTTATTTTTATTTTAACTGACTTGTCAACTACTCAAGCAACGAAATGAAAAAGATCTCAATCCAATATTCATAGCGTAGCAAATTTGTTACCAATATTTTTTTTCTATCACCATAATGCTTCAGTTCCCCCACGAACTATCTTTCATCGCTTAAGAGCAGGGCCAGCTTGAAGCCATTTTAGGCTTAAAGCAAAAATATTAAATGAGGCTTCTTTTGAAGTTAAACTAGAGTATTTTTTAACCGGACTTTTTCCTTATCCAGATGGGCCTTTTTTTATTAAAAAAATATAGAAACTGTACAAGGCCTTAATGGCATGCAAGATTTAAAGTTTGGAGTCTTCAGAAAAAAAATTTATTTGTACATTTAATGTATTGTTTCATAAATCAATATTTGTTTTGTGAAGTTAACTAGTGTATTTGTGTTTGGGCCTTCTTTTTCTAATGGGTCTTTGTTTTTCATATTGACTGGGGTCTTTTTTTTTTTTTTTTTCATATGGAATGGGGCTTTTTTTTTTTTTTTATATATAAAAAAAGGATGTAGAAACTACAGAGAGAGCTTTTGCTAAAGAATTTAAGGTTTTAAAATTTTGGAGCCTTCAAAAAATTTTTAGTTGTATAATTTATTTAGTTTTGCAAAACTATTTTTTTCCTTCAGAAATTCACTAGTGTAGTTGATTTTAGTGTTTTTTCTAATAGGCTTTTCTACTTCTTTGGATTGAAGCCTATTTTTTTAAAAAAATATGTAAAATCTATACGTGATTTTTGTTAAAGCATACAAGGTTTTAAAAAATTTGGAGCCTTCAAAAATTGCGGGCCTAAAACAAGTGCTTTGGTTGTTTAAGGGTTAACTTGACATTGCATGAGAGTAGAACATTTCAAGATATGATTATCCTAAACTTTTTACAAAATAAAGAAGAAAAACTCTCTTATGGCTTGAGTAAAAATCAAATGACTCTCCTGTAGTTCAGAAGTGAACACATAAACTACCTATGGTTTGAACTTATCTACAAAGTGGAACCATGACAGATTTGATGAAATGAGAAAAATAGCCCTGAAAAGGACAACCATTTATTTTACATAAAAGGACAAAATTGTCTTTTTAATGTTCCATTTTGGAGAGATAAAATGATGAAAATACTCCCGTGATAGAATCGCCATTAACCCTAACAGGTTCTATCCATTTTACAGTAAAATCCAAACCATATGGAGGTTATGTGTTTACTTTTAAATCATAAGGGGTCATCTGATTTTTGTTTAAACCACAAGGAGGTAAAGTATAATTATCCCTAAAAAAATTGATATGTAGAATCCTTTTCAACTTCAACAACTGTATGGCGGTTTTTTAGGTGTTTATTTATTTTTTTCTCTTCTTTTGAACCAATGAATCGTAAATTAAAAAATAATTGTATATGTAGTCTAGGGTTATGTTGATATGCTAAGATGGCTAACAAGTGCACGCAATGCTATGTGTAGCTAGGTTACCGAATAATGAATAACTTGATATGATACAATTAACTTTAAAAGGCTCGTATTATAATACAAATAACATATTTTGAGCGGTTGAGTTAACTGATCGTTTCTTTTAATTCCCTCCCTCTCATTGGATGTCTATGGCTAATAAAATTGAAGTTTAGATAGAAAAACACAATGCATAGACATTTGTAGTCAATAGTCGTGCATATTTATTATAGTTGGTAACAGAATTGAAATGTTGGTGGTGCCAACGAATTATCAAAGCTCATTGAATTATAGGTCTAATTACCTCGCTTGAAATAAAATTAACTAACTGTTAGTTACTACAACAGCGTCAAAAAGGGTTCTCATCAAGTAATTAGAGAAACTGGAAAAGAAAAAAAAAAAACATAAACATCAGTCGTGCATCTCATACAAACATGAAATATTATAATCTTTTAATCGTCTTGCTTATTCCGACAATTCACTCGAGAACCAACACCTAGGTCAACATCGGCGCTAGCTAGCCCGACTCGGTAAAAAATGACCAAACCTGCTCCTTAAGCCTCTAGGCACATCTCGAGAAAGTTTAAAATCCCTCGAGATAGTAAGTCCACCTTTCCAAAGTGTTACAAAGCAGTTGGGCGTACTCAACATGCCATTCTGTCAAATTTTGGTTTCATTCCAGCTAACTCCGCTCAAAATGACCATTTTACCCCTAGGCGCCTTAGCGCAACACAAATCCCCCCAGACAATGGAAAACTCTTTCGGGATCATCCCTGAATGACTCGGCATGCTTAACATAACACCTCAGTCCATTCCTGACCATTTTCAACCAAACGCTATCAAAATTACCATTTTGCCCTTGGTAACCCAAATGCGCCCTGAAAACTACACCAGTCCTAGAATATTGAATAGTGGGTCTTGTCATACACCCTTATTTAATGTAAGGAGGACCTTACGACACTAAACAGCCCCGACTCAATGAAAGTTCCCTAGAGCGTCTCGCAGACATTCTGCCAATATTGACTTTTTTTCCAATTCCCTGATTATAACGCACCGTCAAACGACTTGAGAAATGCGTAAATTAGGGAATTCCTGAAAGTATTTCCAAAGTACTTTCTATTGGTATGGTACGATCAGAGAGATTGCTTCCCAAAGGCCTCGATCATGCAGCACACAAACAGCTACTTTTGAACCCCCACGGAGCGTATCACAAACGGTCAACAAAAATGCGATTTCATGCACACTTCCCAAGATGTTATCTCACACTTTTGAACACCGTTCAAAATTTTTGAAAACTTAGAAGTTCACGAGAAATCGTAGGAGAACACCGTGGATGCAACCGATTCCTCCAGAACCTTCCCGATTAGCATAATTATCGAGGCAAAGTTTAAACGAACACTCCCGGCGGCGGAGCGTATGCTACATGTGCCTAGATTCTGATCACATCATTCAAACTTCGCTTAGTTGTTAAGAATTAGCCAGTACAATGGGTGCCACATGGCATTCTGCCAATGGAACAGTATTAACGCATGTACTCTATGCGCTAGGTCTCTTGAGGGCTGTCTATAAATACAGGCCTCCCCCTTTGCATATTGAAGAATAAAAAATTATGGTGAAGCTCTACACAAATAGCCCTAGAAATTTGAAACCCTCCATATACTCCTCTATCCAAACACTTAGGTTATAGTTCACCTCACTCTAACCCATACACCTCACCTACAAGGCCATACATGCCATAGAAAGCCTCATTCTAGGCCCTTCCAAGTCCATCCAAGATCAAGTTCAAGCATCTATTGAAGTTTGAGACTGTTTGAAGGCAAATGGTGGTATTTCCTTTTATATTGTTGTCTTCCCCACTCCTCTCTTCTCCCTCTTAGCTTGCTTAGGCTATTCTCTATTTTAGTCCCCATTTTCTACCCCCCATTCTTGTATGCTTGAGACAAGAGAGCTCCTAGCTCATGCCTAGAGAAAAGCTAGTGGGAGCCACCGTGTAGGGGGATCCCTCACTAGCCTACTTTAAGATGGTATGGCCTTGAAGCATCTTGATTATGTGGTGTAGCCTAAAGTCTTGTATGAATTCATGACCCCCTTGCATATGGCTATCTTGTTCATGTTTTGTGTGCTTGGCTTTATTTTCATGTTTATAACCATGTTTTTCAAAACTTACACTATTCCCATTTCCATGCCATTTTCAAGCTCAACGTTCTTTTTAAAAATGGTTCCAAGAGTTGGCTCTTAAAGTTTAGGACGAAACTGTGAGTAATTATGTCTTAGAAAAGCCCTCCGTTAACCCCTAACTCACATTTTTGCACCATTGCATTCCAATGTGCATAAAAATGGTTTTCAAATTCTCTAATTCCCAAGGTTTCTATTCTCTCAAGTTTAGTGATTGTTATGGCCCTATGGAACCCTCTCTTGAGTGGTCTCCCTTTTTTATTAGTCATAGGAACCCTAAATTGTTAGGATTGTTCCCTTATCTTTTTATTCTTGTATGAAAAGGATTTTCAAACTCTTTTATTTCTAATGCCTCTATTCTCTCAAGTTTAGTGATTGGAATGGCCCCATGGAACCCTCTCTTGAGTGGTCTCCCTTTACATTGGCCATAGGAATCCTAACTTATTGGAATGGTTTCCTTTAAAAATAGTTCTAAAATTCTTCTTCTCAAAAATGGTTTTCAAAAGTTCATTCTCTCCATCTTTGCATTAAAAATGATTTTTCAAAAAGTTATCATTATTGTGTTGATTTTTAAAATTGCTACTTTTTTCAAGATAAAGGTTATAATGGTCCACAAGAAACTTTCTTCAAAATGGTTTTCAAGCACCAATCATATAAACTATATTCTTGGCTAGAGTCAAATTCTCATGGAAATGATCTTCAAAAAGGTTTGTTTACAAAGATCCTTTGCATAACATGATTTGCCTTTCCAAAACCACCTTCCAACATTAGGTTAACCAAACCCTAGTTAGTTAACCCTAGTTCAATCTGACCCTAGGTTAACTTGACCCTAGTTGACCAACCCTAGGTTAACCTAACCCAAGTTAGTTAACACTAGGTTCCATTAACCCTAGGTTAACTTAACTCTAGTTAGTTAACCCTGGGTCACCCTAACCCTAGTTCGACCTAACCAAGGTTAGTAAGCTTTAAGGTTCCAACTTAAAGCCCCCTTTTCAAACCCCTTTTTAATTACAAAAACCCCACACATGACATATTTTCAAAACATCCCACTCTCGTGAGATTTCAAAAATCAACTCTAAACTCTTTTCAAACATTCCCATTCTGCATCTTCAAAAAAATGCTTCCAAGAGGTTCTCTTAAACTTATCTCAACTAAAGTGGCTAGACACTTAACATTTCCCAAAAACTATTTTCAAAATGTTTCCAAAAATTCACAACCCTAAAGTGTCCCTAATCCTTTATGGCTAGTGATTCCAAGGGAATGTGAAATATTAAGTACAACCTCCAAGATTGTCCATATTAAGGTTCCAAAGCCCTAGGTGTTTTCAAAAATCACTTTCAAAAGTTTTTCGAAAACAAGTTTATTAAAACACTTCAAAACCCTACCTCCATGGTTTTCAAACCAAGACTTCAAAACTCTCTTGAGTTATTTCAAAGCACTTTCAAAACTCCCTCGAGTTGTTCCAAAAACATTTCAAAACCCTATTTCAAGAGCGTTTTTCAAAAACCTTCAAGTTCTATTTTAAAAACACTCCAACATCTGACTCCAAGTCAAAATTCTCAAATCATTTTTCCAAAGACCACAAAGTGTCCTCAAGTAATTCCAAAGACCTCAAAGCATCTTCAAACATTTCAAAGGCCCTAATGCACCTATTTTCCATTGAGCTATTGCCCGAACTACGAATGACCTAATTTTTGCCAAATGAGATACATAGGCAACCTAAAATGGTGCGGTCATAACTTATATTTTCAACCCAAGTTCCTTTTCAAAAGTTTCCATCAATTCAAGACTTTTATTTCCAAATCCTTATAGGTTTCCATGTTTTCAAACATTTTTCCTCCAGACTTGCATCATGCACCATTTGTCTAAAAAGTAATGACCAAACCCTGTTTTCAAAACTCTAAAGTGGATATTAAGTGGATATTGGTAACCGGTTATTCTAGTGAGTGAACAAAGGGTGATTAGACATGTAGATATCGAAAGGGTGGGTTAGGGTGATGATCTTAGGATATCTTCCCTACACGTAACCAACCCCCAGACCATAGATTTCTGTTTTCGAGTGACCAAAATGGAGTTACATTCAAAAAAGGGCTTAAAACTTTCTTAAGGTTGCCAAACAACCTATTTTCTTAAAAACCCTCTCTTGAGGGAGTTTTTTCAAAACCTTTTTTAAGAACCCTAAGTTTAATCTTCAGATTAATACTTAGTTTTAAGTGCCCTAACGCACCTTAATTAGGTTAGGTGGCGACTCTTATTTTCCTAGAAAGCCCTTCATCAAGTCAAATTCAAGTTTAAACCTAGTCGCACTTGTCTTTCTAGGAGGATGGGTTCTAATAATAGAGTTTTGTGCCTTTTTCCCGAGCCGAAAGGACTTGGTAAAAAATCAGGGTGCGACACCCTCTCTTTCCAAATCCTCTAGGAAACTCAAACCACCGAAGCGGTTTGAGCAGCCTTGCCTCCTAAAGAACAACATGCCATCTACTATGCCCAGTACAATCAAAGATGCATCTCCAAATCCTTTAGCAGAAAAATAAAACCTCGACAGGAGACTTCGTCATCAAAAAGACATCTTCGGCCAAGCAAAAAGCTAGAAACAAAGTTCGCTCGCAATAATGAAGACTTAAAGTCATTGATGCTACTAGAGATAGATAGGGAAGTTTTCTTAGCACCCATCAATACAGATTAGATAAAGCACTACTATGTGTAATTGGAAACTCTGACAGAGCAATGGTAGCAAGGATTGAAATGAAGAGAGGCCGTTTATTACTCTTCCATATAGTTAAACAGAACCCTTGCAAAACCCCATTTAGCTTGTCATATTTCCATCATATAAACGACCTCAGCATTAGTCATAAAAGCAAAGGGTAAGAAAGGGATAAAACTATTAAAGGTGACCACGGGAATCAAAGCCGAGTAGAATGGTAGGTTTGAGCATTTTATCCTATTCTTTCAAAAACCCAACACCTAGCTATGTTACAATCCAAAAAAGACCTTTCAAATTAGTCATTGTTGTCATGGCTCTTCAAAGTAAAATGTTTACATTGGGAAGTGCACTATCTAGTAGAAGAAGTTATGAGAAGACAAATTTTATTCCAACTTAACAAGTATTTCAATGCACTCCTGAAAGATGCAACATCAACAGTCTTCAACCAAAGTAACAACTTTAGTCAACAACAAGCAATGAGTCATCTTCATCGGCATCAACAAGAGAAACACAAGAAAATGCATGACCTAAGTGTCGCCTAGATTTTTCACACTCGAGGAATACAAACACAAGCGAGAGAAATATAGTACTCTCTCGTTAGAACTCATCCTCCTAGAAGAATGAGTGCGATTAGGTTTGAATTGAAAATAGATTTGAATAAAGGGCTTTTGAAAATAATTTGGAGTCACCACCTAACTTGATTAAGGTGAGTTAGGTCACCTAAACACTAAGCACAATCCGAAAACTACACTTAGGGTTTTTGGAAAACAATTTTGAAAATACTTCCTCAAGAAAGGATGTTTAAGGAAACAGGTTGTTTGGCAACCTTTAGAAAACATATAAGCCATTTTTTGAAAATAAACTCCATTTTGGTCTTTGAAAACAGTGATCCTAGGTTCAGAGGTTAGTTATGTATAGGGAAGACGCACTAAGCCATCACCCTACCCCGCCCTTGCAGTACCTACATGTCTATTTTTACCCTAAATTCACCTATGAGAGTTTTCAATTAACAAATGTCCAATCCTATCCACTTTAGAAAACAAATTTTAAAAAGACATGATACATGATATGTAAGTGCAAGAAAAAAAGAGTTCAAAAATAGATTTGGAAAAAATTGATTTGATTTAAAAAGAAATTTGAAAAGATAGATTTGAAATTGGAAAGTTTTAGAATTTGAAAATAGAGATTTGTAAATAGAAATTTGGAATTGGAAGTTTGAAATAGATCATAGAATTGGAAACTTGAAGAAGATTGTAGAATTGGAGACTTGAAAGAAGTTGTGGGAATAGAAGCTTGAAAAAGGTTATGGAAATAGAAGCTTGAAAAGGTTGTGACCGCACCTATGAGGGTTGCCTACGTATCCTTTTGGAGGAATCAGGTCAATCGTAGTTCGGACAAGAGTCCGATAAAAAATAGAAGATTTGATAAGGAAAAAGAGTTCGATTGGAAAAAGGAGTTTGATTTGAACTTAGAATAGAAAAGTGGAAATTAGAATTTGGAATTGAAGAGATTAGACTTTGATTTGGAATGATAGAACTTGGAGGAAGAATTTAGACTTGTTTTGGAAAGATTGAGGTTTAAGAAACCTAGACTTAGAAAAGAGAGGATTTAGAAAGGACTTGAGATTAAGAAAGATTTGACTCGAATGTTGAACTCGAAAGTTTAGGTAAAGATTGAATTTAGGAAATGTTCAAATTATGGAAGTTTCAAATTAAGAAAGTGTCATTTTAGGAAAGTTCCGTTTTAGGAAAGTTTGAATTTAGGAAGGTTTTTGAAATAGGAAAGTTTCAATTTAGGAAGGTTTTGAAATAGGGAAGTTTTGAAAGTTGGAAAGTTTAGAATTTAGAAAGTGTTTGAGTTTTAGAAATTCTTGAAGTTAGGAAAGGTTTGAGTTTAAGAAAGATTTGAATACTTAGGTTTGGAAAGTTGAGATTTGGAAGGGGATGGAACTAGGAAAGGATTGAATTAGGAAAGATTTGGAAGCTTAAAGTTCAAGGAAAGATTTAAAAGTTTAGGTTTAGGAAACTTATGGTTTAGGAAGGTACTAGATTAGGAAGGAGTGGATTAGGAAAGGTTTAGACTAGGAGGGATTGAGATTCTTATTTCCTAAAATGAGTTATTAGATTTTGTTTCTAAAAAGAGATGTTTTGATTTTGTTTTAAAAAATGGAGGATTGGATCTAGTTTCCTAAATGGGAGATTAGATTTGGTTTCCTAAAAGGAAGATTTGATTTGGCATGGAATTGGAAAGGAAAGTTTTAGAAACCCTATATTTGGGAAGACTATATTTTTGATGTAGAAAAGAGGTTTTGGAAACTTAGGTTTTAAGGCAAGAGTGGAAATCATGTTTTTGGGAAGGAAAATTAGGGTTTGACTTGGGCTCTCAGAAAAGAGATTTTTGGAAAGTAAAATTTTTAGAACAGGAGATTCTTGGAAAGAAATCCTAGAGATGAGTTTTAGAAAGTGAACATGAGAGGAGTTTTAGAAAGAAGACTTTGGAAGAATCTTTTAGGAAAGAGATTTTAAGAAAGAGATTTAGGGAGAGAGTTTTCTAAGAAGGAAACCTAAGGAGTGTTTTTAGGAAAGGAATTTTGAAGAGAGCTTTTTGGAAAGGAGTTTAAAAAGAAGTTTTGAAAAATAAATTTTTCGAGGGAGTTTTTAAAAAGAATTTTGGAAAGGAATTTAAAGAGAGTTTATGGAAAGCATGTTGGAAAAGAGATTTTTAGGAGGAGAATTTTGAAAAGAGATTTTTTTAGAAAGTATATAAAATATCTCACTTTCCTAAAACGATTCTAACCATAAGAAGGTTAGAACTACTTTAAGATAGTGGTTTTGAAAACAACAATGTTTTGAAAATATGGACCATATTGGTCACTTTAAATGTAACACTTTCCTAAAGCAACCCTAGCCATGGAAAAGCTAAAATCACCTTAGGATTGTGATTTTGAAAACAAGTTTTGAAAAAGAAGATTTTGATGCAAGTTTGGAAGTGATGTTAATGCAAGTTTTGAAAACGAGTTTGAAAACGAATTTTAGAAGAATGCAAGATCATGATATGCACAATGCAAGTTGGGGTTGTGAATATACAAGGTTAAAGGTTTCACCACATACTCAAGGGGGCCGAACCCACATGGTCTCCGGTTAGACTAAAAAAAAGCCCCCGACACGGTGACCTTCCAATAGCTTAATCCTACACATGGACCGGGAAGTCTCTTGTTTCAAGCATGCAAGAAGAGGAGGGGGGGGGGGGGGGGGGGGGGGAAGAAGATAGGGGATTAAAATAGAAAAAAACCCAAGTGGATTCAGAGAGAGAAGAGAAAGGGGAAAGATGCGTAAACTTAAATAGAAAGCCTACCTTGTGTCTTGTTTGTTTTACTTTGCTTTGCACGCTTTGTTTTTCTTACTTTGCTTTGGTCTTCGTTTCAATTTTTAAGGGCTTGTCTTGATCTTCGAGATCTTCAGTTTGCAACACTTCAAGTCTTCAATGGAGGCTAGTGTATGAGTGTATATGAGTGTATATAAGTGTATAGGAGGCTAGGGTTTGTGTATGGAGGCTAGGGTTTAGAGAACCTAAGGGAGACTAGGGTTTTGGAAGGCTACGAGCTCTTAGGAAAGTTTTAAGGTCGGCAAGAATCTTCAGAAGATTTTGGTGCCTGTACTAGTGACTACCATGCAATTTTTAGCCTGACTTTACTAGGAGTGACTTTGGAAGGTCCAGGAATGATTTTATGGGACCGGGAATGGCCCGGAAGATCGGAAAGGTACAGGAACCCTTAGAATAGAGTCCCAAAGATAATGGACTTGAAAAAGGATGTCAGGGTTTGTCGGAAGGGTTGACCGGGCCATTAGGGGCAAAATGGTCAATTAGGCCAGAAAGTTGCCGGGATGGACTTGGAATATCCCAGAAGAAGACTCGAGATTTGAAAACATTATTTAGAATGTTCCCAAAGGTTACCGGTTTGATATCTAGAGCTGGTGTGATCAGAAAAGGCAACCGGCCCACTAGGGGCAAAACGATCATTTTGCACCAGGTTTGCCGAAATTGCCTCGGAATGATCCAAAAAGATAATAGAAGTTTGAGAATACTATAAAAAGCATTCTTGGGAGGTTACCGGTTTGATACCCAGAGCCGGTGTAGTTCTCGGGGCATTCGGATGCCTAGGGGCAAAATAGTCATCTTGATCGGAAAGTCTCAGAATTGGCCCGAAACTGGCTAGAAGGCACCTAATCATACCGAATCATCTCTAGGAAGATCTTGGAAGGTTAGACTTACCATTTTGAGGACTTAGGTACTTTCCCGAGAAATGTGCCAGAAAATTGCCCTAGGGGTAGTTTGGTCATTTTTCACCGAAGTGGGCTAGCAGGCACCCCTGTTGACTTGGGTTTTTAGTGTTTTCGCCACTCTGACGGCGGTCTCGTGATACAGGGGTTTGTTGGCAATTCCCTATATCGACCTGTTTGTGAGTATTTTCACTACTCTAATGGTTGCGATGTTTGCAAGTAGTTCCGCTACTCTAACGGTTCGCGATTATTCCTAAGACTGCCTGATATCGGGAAGCTGCTAAAGGGACTTAGCGCCTGAGAAGTCAACTTTCTCGAAAAGCGTGCCAAAACGGATATTTTTGCATTGGCGGGCTAGCAGGCACCAAAGGTGGACCATTCTACCATCTAGGGGACTTACGGTCTCGTCCCCGTCGATGGGTTTGAAGGGACTTACCATTTCGAAGAAACTTTCTTTGAAAAACATGCTGGACAGGATAAACTTACCGTCTTAAGGAATCAACTTTCTCAAGAGAGGGATTGGAATTGGAATTGGGAAAAGGGACTTACCGTCTTCGAGAAGACCTGCCTGATTTGGAATTAGACCGAACAATGCCCCCAAGGGCATTTTGGTCATTTTGCCTCTATTTGGGCCTGGGGGGACCGCGAAGCGATGAATCGACTAGATTAAGACTAGAATTCTAGAATATGTCCATATTGACTTGAACTAAAGTCGGGACGGACTGGAGACTGCCGAGCGGTCAAAAATGGGGTGCTTACAACTACCTTTCTTTTTCTGTCTTTACTTGTCAAAGACAGAAAATGATAGAGTAAGAGTCGCATGTTGACCGTGAGGAGGTCGGAGGGACGGACTTTGGAAATTTTTTGACAATGGGGGTTTGGAAATGGATATTGGGCCCAAAAGGCCTTTGAAATCGAGTTTTGGCGGGAAAAAGGGCAAAGCTACCCGGAATTTGGAACTGGCGCCACTAAGAGTGGTGCTTTTGTCAAATGTGGCTTGGCGCCACTGCTAGTAGCTCCAGGCCTGGGAACAAAACCAGAAAATTTTCTAGTTCGAACACTTCCGGGATTTGAAGGATTTTTGAAGAATCAAGAGTGTTAGTGAGCGAAATGACCTGGGCATTCGAAGGAACACCTTTAGGGATCACGGGTGATTGCCAGAAGTAGACGTCGTCACCGGAAAAGTCGTCGGAAGAGAAGATTTCACCATAGAACTCCTAGAGGTGAGTTTTCAATTTTCTGTTCATTTTGATGGGTAGAATTTTGTTTGAACCATGTGAATAGTAAAAATTGATGTTTTGACATGTTTTGAACATTATGGTGATGTTATTTTTGCATTTTGGTGCTTGTTTGATTGAATGTAAGCTATTTTATGTGATTATGTGAAGAGGGTTTTGTCACGCCCAGATTTTTTACAGTCGAGGAATACACACACCAGCGGAAAAAACATTGTACGCTCTAGTTAGAATTCACCCTCCTAGAAGAATGAGTGCGACTAGGTTTGAATTAAAAGTTGATTAGAATAAAGGGCTTTTGGAAAAGATTTGGAGTCGCCACCTAACTTGATTAAGGTGAGTTAGGTCACCTAAAAACTAAGCACAATCCGAGGATCACACTTAGGGTTTTTGAAAACGATTTTGAAAATATATCCTCAAGAGAGGGTTTTTAGGAAAACAGGTTCTTTGGCAACCTTTAGAAAACATTTAAGCCCTTTTTGAAAATAAACTCCATTTTGGTTTTTGAAAACAGTGATTCTAGGTTTGGAGGTTCGTTACATGTAGGGAAGACGCACTAAGCCATCACCCTATCCTGCCCTTGCGGTACCTGCATGTCTATTTATCCTAAATTCACCTATGAGAGTCTTTAACTAACAAATGTTCAATCCTATTCACTTTAGAAAACAATATTTAAAAAGACATGATGCATGATATGTAAATGCAATAAAAAAAGAGAGTTGGAAAATAGATTTGGAGATAGATTTGAAAAGATAGAATTGAAATTGGAAAGTTTTGGAAATTGGAAATAGAAATTTGGAATTAGAAAAATAGATTATGGAATTGGAGATTTGAAAAAGGTTATGGAAATAGAAGTTTGAAAAATGTTGTGACCGTACCTAGGAGGGTTGCCTACGTATCCTTTTGGAGGAATCAGGTCAGTCGTAGTTCGGATAAGAGTCCGATAGAAAATAGAATGTTTGATTTGAAAAAGAGATTTTGAATGGAAAATGGATTTGATTTTGGAAAGCTTGGTTTTAGGAAACCTAGACTTAAGAAAGACTTGGGACTTAGGAAAGATTCGACTCGAGTGTTGAACTTGGAAGATCGAAGAATGATTAGATTTAGGAAGGGTTCGAATTAGGAAAGGTCCGATTTAGGAAAGTTTCAAATAGGAAAGTGCCATTTTTGGAAAGTTTCATTTTAGAAAAGTTTTAATTTAGGAAAGTGTTCGAATTAGAAAAGTTTTCATTTTAGGAAAGGTTTTGAAATTAGGAAGTTTTGAAAGTTGGAAAGTTTAGAATTTAGAAAGTTTCAACTTAAGAAAGTTTCGAATTTAGAAAGTTTTGGATTTGGAAAGATTTGAAATTTAGGAAGTTTAGAATTTTAGAAAGATTCAAAGTTTGAGTTTTAGAAATTCTTAAAATTAGGAAAGCTTTTGAGTTTAAGAAGGGTTTGAAAACTTAGATTTGGAAAATGATGGAATTAAGAAAGGTTTGAAAGCTTAAAATTTAAGGAAAGATTCAAAAGTTTAAGTTTAGGAAACCTAAGGTTTAGGAAAGGACTAAATTAGAAAAGAGTGGATTAGGAAAGATTTAGACTAGGAAGGGTTAAGATTCCTATTTCCTAAAACAAAGGATTGGATTTTGTTTTTAAAAAGAGATGTTTTGATTTCGTTTTCAAAAACGGGGAATAGGATCTAGTTTCCTAAATGGGAAGATTGGGTTTGTTTTCCTAAAGGGAAGATTGGATTGGGCTTCCTAAAGGGGAGATTGGATTTGGCATGAATTTAGAAAAATGGAGTTTTGGAAATCTGAGTTTTGGAAAAACTATAGTTTCGACGTAGAAAAGAGGTTTTGGAAATATACATAGTTTTGATGTAGAAAACAAGAGGTTTTGGAAACCTAAGTTTTGAGGCCAAAATAAGGAATTGGAAACTATGTTTTTGGAGAAGAAAATTAGGGTTTCCTAATTGTTGGCTCTAAGGTTAACTTTGGACACCAAGGAAGGAGATTTTGGAAAGTAATCCTAGAAAGGAATTTCTACGCAAGGAATTTTGAAAAGAGTTTTTGGAAAGAAATCCTAGTGAGGAGTTTTTAGAAAGAGATTGTTAGGAAAGAGATTTAGGAAGAGATTTAGGAAGAGATTTTTCTAAGAAAGAAACCTAGAGAGTGTTTTTAGGAAAGGAACTTTGAAGGGAATGTTTTGGAAAGGAGTCGAAAAAGAGTTTTTGAAAAATAGATTTTTGGGGGGAGTTTTTGAAAACAACTTTGGAAAGAAGAGTTTTTAGGAAAGCATGTTGAAAATGAGGGTTTTAGAAAGAGAGACTTTTGAAAAGAGAGTTTTTAGAAAGTATAAAAATGTCTCACTTTCCTAAAGCAATTCTAACCATAAGAAGGTTAGAACCACTTTAAGAAAGTGGTTTTGAAAACAACAAGGATTTGAAAATATGGACCATGTTGGTCACTTTAAATGTAGCACTTTCCTAAAGCAACCCTAACTATGGAAAGGCTAGAATCACCTTAGGATTGTGATTTTGAAAACAAGTTTTGAAAAAGAAGATTTTGATACAATTTTGAAAATGATGTTAATGCAAGCTTTGAAAATGAGTTTGAAAACGATTTTGGAGAGATGTAAGATCATGATATGCACAATGCAAATTGGGGTCGTGAACATACAAGGTTGAAGCCTTCACTACATAATCAAGAGAGGCCGAACCCACGTGGTCTCCAGTTAAACTAAAAGAAAGCCCCCGACACGGTGACTCTCCAATAGCCTAATCCTACACATGGATCGGGAACTCCATTGTTTCAAGCATGTAAGAAGGGGGGGGGGGGGGGAAGAAGATGGGGATTAAAATAGAAGAAAACCTAAGTGGGTTAGGAGAGAGAAGAGAGGGGGGAAGATGCATAAACGTAAATAAGAAGCCGACCTTGTGTCTTCTTTATTTTGCTTAGCTTTGTACGCTTTGCTTTGCTTGTCTTGCTTCGGTCTTCACTTCAGTCTTCGTCTTAATCTTTGAGTGTTTGCTTTGATCTTCAACAGCTTCAGATTGTAGCACTTCAAGTCTTCAATGGAGGCTTTGGAGGCTAGTGTATGTGTATAGAAGTGTATATGAGTGTATAGGAAGCTAGGGGTTGTGTATAAAGGCTAGGGTTTGGAAACCTAATGGAGATTAGGGTTTTGAGAGACTATGAACTTTGTATCTCGAAAAGTACGATTTTTAGATTGAGTTTACGGACCCCCTTCACACTCGAGGAGGCTTTGTATTTATAGACAAAGGAATGACTTGGCGCTTGTTGTAGTGGCGCCAGGCCAAAAAATGCTTCTAGTGCTACTAGGAGTGGCGCTAGGCCAAATATTGGCTTGGTGCCACTACTAGTGGTGCCAGCTAGTTAGGAAAGTTTTAAGGTCGGCAAGCAATGTATCTTAAGAAGATTTGAGTGCCTATACTAGTGACTACCAAGCAATTTTTAACCTGGCTTCACAAGGAGTGACTCCAGAAGGTCTGAGAAAGATTTAAGGGACCGGGAATGGCCCGGAAGGCCAGAAAAGGGTAGAAACACTTAAAATAGTGTCTCAGAGGTAATGGAGTTGAAAAAGGATGACAAGATACGTCGGAAGGGTTGACCAAGCGTTTAGGGGCAAAACGGTCAACTGGATCGGAAAGCTGCCGGGACGGACTCAGAATGTCCCGGAAGAAGAATCAAGATTTAGAAACATTATTTAGAATGTTCCCAAAGGCTACCGGCTTGATAACCAGAGCTGATGTGGTCGAAATAGGGCGACCGGCCCCCTAGGGGAAAAACGGTCATTTTGCACCGGGTTTACCAAAACTGACTCGGAATAGTCTGAAAAGATAAAGGAAGGTCAGGAATACTATAAGAAGCATTCTCGAGAGATTAACGGTTTGATACCCAGAGTTGGTGTGGTCAGAAAAGGCGACCGGCCCACTAGGGGCAAAACGGTCATTCTGCACCAGGTTTGCCGAAACTGACTCGGAATGATCCGGAAAGATAATAGAAGGTTGAAAACACTATAAGAAGCATTCTCGGGAGGCTATTGGTTTGATAACCAAAGCCAGTGTGGTCCTTGGGGTGTTCGGATGACAAGGGGCAAAATGGTCATCTTGACCAAAAAGTCTCGGAATTGGCCCAAAATGGACTAGAAGGCACCTAATCATGCTGAATTTATTTTAAGACAATTTTGGAAGGGGTGGACTTACTATTTTGAGGACTCAGGTGTGTTCTCGAGAAACGTGTTGAAAAATGGCCCTAGGGGTAGTTTAGTCATTTTTCACCGAAGTGGTCTAGCAAGCACTGGTGTTGACCTGGGTTTTGAGTGTTTCCGCCACTCTAATGGCAGTCTCGTGATATAGGGGTTTCTTGGCAATTCCCTATATCGACTTGCTTGTGAGTATTTCTACTACTCTGACGGTTTCGATGTTTGAGAGTATTTCCACTACTCTAACGGTTTGTGATCATTCCCGAGACTACCTAATCTTGGGAAGCTGCTAAGGGGACTTAGTGCTTAAGAAGTCAACTTTCTCAGAAGGCGTGCCTGAAACGAACATTTCTGCATTGGCGGGCTAGTAGGTGCTAAAGGTGGACCGTTCTACCATTTAGGGGACTTGGGGTCTCGTCCCAGTCGACAAGTTTAAAGGGGACTTACCATCTTCGGAAAGACGTGCCTATTGGAATTGAAAAGAGATCTTATCATCTTCAGAATGACACGCCTAATTTGGGATTGGAAAGGGGACTTACCGTCTCGGAAAGATGCGCCTGATTTGGGATTGGAAAGGGGACTTACTGTCTTCGAAAAGACGTGCCTGATTTGGAATTGAAAAGGGGACTTACCATCTTCGAAAAGACGTGCCTGTGGGAATATGGAAAGGGGACTTACCGCCTTCGAAAAGACATGCCTATTTTGGAATTGGAAAGGATAATGCCTCTAAGGACATTTTGGTCGTTTTGCCTCTATTTGGGCCTGGTGGGCTTGTGAAGCGATGGATAGACGGGATTAGACTTAGAAAGTTGATTTCGATTGGAATACATCCATACTGACTTGAGTACATGTCTGGACGGACCATTGATTGCCGAGCAGTCAAAAATGGGGTGCTTACAGGTTTTCTGCAGGAATTGTGGGTTTGTTCTTATAGGCTTAAGCATTGGGTTTTTTGACTAGATTTTTATGCCATATGCCTTAGAATATTGTGTTTAACAACCGTGTGAAGTTTCCTGTTTTTTTTAAAACTTAGTGAATTTTTGATTTTTTGAAAAATAGAAAAGTACTTAAAAAAAATAGAAAATTGGGAAATTGATGAAATTAATAGACTTTAAAATTTAGAAACATGTACGATTATTTTAGAAAACATTTGAAATGATTTTGAGGAATTTTAGGACATTTTTGAAAACCATTGATTTATAAGAAAAATAAAACATGTGTTTTGAAAACCTCAAAAATTTAAAAAGTGTGTGCAGGTACTGATGTTATGTGATTGTAACATTGTGAAGTGCACAATTTGTGCTTTGTGTTGATGTCATGGGTGTTGTAGGGACCATTTTTAAACGAAACTCTGACGAAATTTTTAGAAATCAGGGAAAGAGTTGGAAAAGGTTTAGAAATAAAATCTTTTTGAAGAAAAAAGACAGAAAACCCTTGAGATTTGACTTGAAGTTGGAAAATCAAAAGGTGTAGGAAATTCGTTTTGACTTATCATTTGAAATCTTTTTATTATTATTATCATTTTTGTTTGTTTTTATTATTTATTTACTTTATTTTATTATTATTTATCTGCATGTACCGTATATTAACACCTCTTACCTTGGCTTACCTTTTTAGAATGGCAGATGCGGGTGATGATGGTTCTGAAAGGAGACGTCGCTCGGGGAAGGCGGCTTGGATAGATTCCACCAGCGGTTCTAGTCGATTCAGAGGTAGCCGATGATCTACTGGACAGGCCTCTTCCAGTCAGAGCAGACAGGGGAGTAGACCACCTGTCGACCCCTTTCCTCCGGTTGAGCAGGCCTTTACGGAGGAGATTGGTGCTGAGGAGGAGGTACTGGGTCTTGGGGATCATGTGATCAGTTATGGGAGAGCTTCCTTTAGACATAGGCAGACGGATGCTGATTTGGGTGACGTGGAGGTACCAGATATCTCACTGCTCAGGGATCCTGGTTACCACCCCAGTATATATTCTAGACAGCATTTGCCCCCTCTGCGGGTACACACATCTTTTAGAGGGGCTGTTCATCAGGTCTTCGTGACCAGGCAATGAACTGCTCCATCATATCATGCCTTCTTGGCTGAGATCGAATTCGGAGCCTTCATGGGATTACAGGTTAACCGTCTGAACAGACATCTCGTGTTGGCACTGATAGAGCGGTGGTTTGGAGAGACGGGGACCTTCAATTTTGTTGGCTTTGAGTTGGGTCCCACCCCCTTGGATTGGGCGACCATCATGGGGCTTTCCTTCGTCGATCGATGGATCACTTTACAATCAATCAGTAGAGACGAGGCCTGCATTCTGCTGGACTTGCCCCCTCCTAAGCGTTCTGCTTTCCCAATTTCTTGGCTCAGCCGGGATGATTGTACCTTTACCGTTGAGCCCTCCCCTGCTTAGTGTGACATCATGAGGCGGCGACTTGTTCTGTATATCATCTTCAGCTGCTTTTGCAACAACAACAAGTCGCTCGTGCCTTTTCGTTTAGTGAGCATAGTAACTGATCTTGGGGCTTTGTCTGAGCTTATTGGGGGTCCTTCTCCTTTAGCTGCTTCCTTCAATCGATGTGAGTCCGAACTTCTTCCCATTGGGGCAGTATGACTAGATTCTGGCCCTTTGTTGTCTGGTAGAGCTATGAGTACCTGCCTGTTCGTCGCCCTGTAGTTGTCGAGGATGATCTTTATCCTCGTGCTTTGCAGTGGGCTCGTGACCGGGTGACCAGCAATCCGAGATTACTGACTTTGTGACGCTACGGGCAAACCTAGAGTTGATTGAGGTGAGAGATATGACCTGGCGGCCTTTTATCGGGTCAGTTCATTATGAGACTGTATGGTACTTGGTCCCGCTGTCCTTTTCGAGGGCTACTTTTCCCAATGACGATACTTGGGAGTCCTATCTAGGAGAGCGACACTGGCGGCAGTTTTATGAAGAGTTCCGATCAGCAGGAGTTCTGCCGGAGTATATGTTTGGTGCCTTGGTGACGGGAGTGCCTATCCCCTATCAGGAGCGATAGCCGGGTGTCGGGTTCTTACTTTCTCTAGATACAGATTATGCTGCGCACTTTGGGCTCATTCTGTCAGTGCCTTCACCCGATTTGAGGTAGTAGTCGGCGGATACGTTGTGGGCCAGGAGGTGTTTGACTTGTGGCTCCGAGTTGGAGAATATATGTGCCTTAGGCTGAGTTTACTGCTGTGAGGGATCAGAGGGATCGACACCAGATGGAGCGAGATCAGTATCAGGCAGAGGTGGCTTCCTTGACGGCTCGGATAGCTCAGATGGGAGGTGGCGGGGTATGTCATCTTTTCTCTCCTTCTTTTTGCTCTGCTGTTGTTTAGTTCTTCTTTCATACAGCTGATTTCGATTCTATCTTCCCTACAAGATGCTGGTGCTTGGAGTAGTTATCCGCTTCCTTCGATGCTGGGTTTCAGGGATTTCAATCCAGATGACATTGACTTTGACCTTTGATAGATGCCCCTTGTGAAGACTTTGATTTTCCTTTGCCCCTATTCTTGAGATATATTCATGTTAGACAGTTTTATTTTGATGGATATTTATGATATTTAGATGCATGGATAGATAGAGACATTTATTATCTTTTCAGCTATGCATATGATCAGATGCATGTGATGAATGATGATGTTATGTATCTATTACATAAGTTGATGTTGGTGACTTCTGTTTTTACATGGAGTTATGTCATATGCGAAGCTCATGTGATTTTTTTTATTTTTTATGCACATATTAGAAATACATTAACTAACAGAATGACAAGAGGTGTTGTCGAACTCGATATCTTTGGAATGGTAACTCCTTCCCTTTCGAGGGTCTAACCTCTCCTTTGGCTCAACCTTACCTTGATTGGATGATAGCACTTCACACCTTTCTCAACCTTTTGATCGCCTCCGACTCTCTAACTCGGGGTTAGTGTATATGACTATTGGGCTGAAATTCTCAACTCTCGGGGTTTTCGCAACAGCTTACCTGACTTTCAGCAGAGCGATAAGTGGCCAGTCCTTTCAATCTGAGGAGACTTTGCTTTAGGACCATAATGTAGGCTAAGTTATAGAGTTTTCGGAACGATGGGATATGTAGGCTCAAATTTAATGTTGTTTTCAACAGGGTTTAGATCTGTACCATCCTTAACTCTTTTTCAGTAGGGCTAGCATCCCTCTTTAGCTTCGGCAATGTATCTAGCTCATTTAGATCAAGCAATCTGTTTTCAATCAGAGTGGACTTTAGTAGGGTTGTAATGTAGGCCATAGTTTTGGGGTTTTGTAAGAAAGGGTAAAGGCTCGAACCTATTGTTTTTACTGGGTTTCTTTGTAACCTAGGATCACCTTTAAATTTCCTTCTTACCTTTACTATACACTTCTCAGGGTGACAATGACTCTTTTCTTTCACCCTTTCTATGCTTTTTGAGATAAACATGACTCTCTTCTCTTTCAATCTTCTTATTATGCTTTTGAAGAAGACTCAATCATGGTTTTCTTCAGGCCTCTATTTAGATTTTTTTTTCTTTTTTTTTTTCTTTTTTTTTGGCCTCTTGCCCCTTGGCAACTCTTTTCCTTCACTTAGTCCTTTTTATCTTTTTCCTTTCTATGGAACGAGTAATTCTGCCATCCATTTTTCCTTTAGACCTTTTTCCTTAGCAATCTAACCCAATGTAGGCGGTAATCCCTAGGTTGGGGTTTTCTCGAAAAAGATAAATGGCTTAACAAGTTTGGCAAGGGGTTGCTTCTGACTGTATGGAAAATGAAATGAGGGTCTCTCTTCACTTTGAATTAGATTGCTTGATCTATAGAGTTTTCGATACTGTCCTAGCATGATAGAGGTGGATACCATTCCTAGAGTTCTCAACTCTTGTCTGCCCCAGTGTGGGGAGGACAGTCTTAGATCGGGGTTGACAAGAAAAATTTCGCTCGTGGCGAGGCACTAGGGGCTAAGCAGAGGGAATATAAACACATTTGTTTTTATATGGGAAAATGAAATATGGCTCCTCTTCATTTTGATAGTTTGGCCACACATTGCTTAGCTTCGGTGTCTTGCAAGTGTTACCTTTAGATAGTTTCCTCACTCATGCTTATCCTATCTTTCTTTGGAAAGCTGATCATTTGGCGAGTGGTTAACTCATGCTATCATCCCTTCAAGTCGGATCATTCCATAAGAGAAACCATGCCCCTTGCGTAGAAAGTAGTTACCACCCACAAGAGAAAATAAGGCAACAGCAATGAATAAAAAAACTTAATCATTTTATCTTATCAGTGAAAAGCGTATAGTTTTCTTTTAAAGAAACAAAACTGCAGATATTAATTTAAGGGTGAAATGTAAAGGGATAGAAAGAAAGTGGGTGAAAACACCCCTCTCTTATATGCTTTTGCAGGGATTTCGCGTCAGTAAGGCCTCAAGACAATGCCCACATCTTTAATACTCTATTTGCAATTCGGGTCCATGGCCAGGGCGAGACAAGCAAAGGCTTCTTCTAGAGCTTCGGACACGTTGGCAGTGATGGTGTAGTTGGTAGTTTCATTGATCTCCTTTTTATTCTTTGCAACAGGTCCTTCTGTAAATAAGATGGGTAGTTTACCTCCTTTTAACTCGAACAGCTCTGTCTATTCTCTTGGCTCTTCTAGCCCCTAGCCCATGTCTTCATAATTGTACTCAGTTACGGGCCAAGGGTTTTCCAACAAGTGACTTTCAACTGCTGCATACTTCGAGTTTAGAAACTCAGCACCCCATCCATCAGCAGTTATGCTTTCGAAATGCTCTTCCTTCGAGAACATTGGCTCCTCAATGGGCCAGTCAGAAGCATCAGGCACCTCATTGTAAGCACCCCATTTTTGACCGCTCGACAGTCTACACTCTGTCCAGACTTGTTTTTAAGTCATTGTGGGCATATTCCTATCGAAACCAATTCTCTAGGTCCAAATCCCGTCTTTCCATCGCTTCGCGGGCCTATCAGGCCCAAATAGAGGCAAAATAACCAAAATGCCCTTAGGGGCATTGTCCTTTCTTATTCCAATTCCAATCCTACTCTCGAGATAGTTTATTCCTCGTGACGATTCTAATCCAAGCACGTCTTTTCGGAGACGATAAGTCCCCTTTCCAATCCCACTCTCGAGACAGTTTATTCCTCGAGACGGTTCCACTCCAGGCGCGTCTCTTCGGAGACAATAAGTCCCCTTTCCAATCCCACTCTCGAGATAGTTTATTCCTTGAAATGGTTCCAACTCAGGCACGTCTTTTCGGAGATGATAAGTCCCCTTTCCAATTCCTCTCTCAAGACAATTTATTCCTCGAGACTTTTCCAACCCAGGCACATCTTTTCAAGGACGGTAAGACCCTTTCCAATCCCTCTCTCGGGACAATTTATTCCTTGAGACGGTTCCAATTTAGGCACGTCTTTTTGGAGACGATAAGTCCCCTTTCCAATCCCTTTCTCGAGACAATTTATTCCTCGAGACAGTTCCAACCCAAGCGCATCTCTTCGAAGACGATAAGTCCCCTTTCCAATCCCTCTCTCGACACAGTTTATTCCTCGAGAATGTTCCAACCCAGGCATGTCTTTTCGAAGACTGTAAAACGCCTTTCCAATCCCACTCTCGAGACAGTTTATTCCTCTAGACGGTTCCAACTCAGGCACGTCACTTCAGAGACGATAAGTCCCCTTTCCAATCCCTCTCTCGAGACGGTCCGAGTAGCGAAACTACTCACAAAACTGTTAGAGTAGCAGAAATACTCACAAATAGGTCGATATAGGGAATTGCCAACAAACCCCTTTGTCACGACGACCGCCGTTAGAGTGGCGAAAACACTCAAAACTCAGGTCAACACCAGTGTCCGTTAGCCCACTTCGGTGAAAAATGACCAAACTGCCCTTTGGACCTTTTCCGAGACTTTTCGGTCAAGATGACCATTTTGCCCCTAGGCATCCGAATGCCCCGGGAACCACACCGGCTCTGGGTATCAAACCGGTAATCCTCTGAGATTGCTTTTTATAGTACTCTCAACCTTCCTTTATCTTTCCGGATCATTCTGAGTCAGTTCCGGCTAACCCGATACAAAATGACCATTTTGCCCCTGGTGGGCTGGTTTTCTTTTTCGACCATACCGGCTTTGGGTATCAAACCGGTAACCTCCTGAGACTACTTCTTATAGTGTTCTCAACCTCCTTTTACCTTTCTGGATCATTTCGAGTCAGTTCCAGCCAACCCGGTGCTAAATGACCGTTTTGCCCCTAGTGGGCCGGTCTCCTTTTCCGACCACGCTGGCTCTCAAAATCAAACCGGAAACCTCTGGAAACATTCTAAATAATGTTTCCAGATCCCAAATCTTCTTCCGGGACAATCCGAGTCTGTCCTGGCAGTTTCCTGGTCCGATTGACCATTTTGCCTCTAAAGGCCCGGTCAACCTTTTCGACACATCTTATCCTCACTTTTCAAGTTAAATACCTCAAGGACACTATTCTAAGTGTTCCTGCTCCTTTCCGGCCTTCTGGGTCATTTCCGGCTCCTTCAAATCATTCCCGGACTTTCCGAAGTCACTCCTAGTGGCGCCAGTGTAAACTTTGGACTGGCGCCACTGCAACAAGCGCCAGTGTTGTCCAACCTCTATAAATACAGAGCCTTATTCAACGTGAAAAGGATTCAGAAATTCAACCTAAAAATCATATAATTCGATATACAGAGCTCGAGCACCTCTTAAAGCCTAGCTTCCCTAGGTTTTCCAAACCCTAGCCACTATACACTAAACCCTAGTCTCCTATACACTCATACACACTCCCATACACTCATACACTAGCCTTCAACCATTCTTTGAAGACTTGAAGAGCTGCCATCTAAAGCTTGAAGACAACTCTTGAAGATTGAAGACGAAGACCGAAGATCGAAGACAAGCAAGACGTGCAAAATAACAAGACATACGGTAGGCTCCCTATTTAAATTTCCGCACTTCCCCCCTCTCTCTTCTCTCTCCTAACCCACTTGGGTTTTCTCTATTTTAATCCCCCATCTCTTTCCCCCCCTTTCTTTGCATGCTTAAAATAAGGGGATTCCCGGCCCATGTGTAGGATTGGGCTATTGGAGAGTCACCGTGTCGGGGGCTTTCTTCTAGTCTAACCAGAGACCACGTGGGTCCGGCCCGCTTGATTACGTGGTGAAGCCTTAGCCTTGTATGTTCACGACTCCAAATTGCATTGTGCATATCATGATCTTGCATTTTCCAAAAACCGTTTTCAAAGTTGTTTTTCAAATCGTTTTCAAACTTGTTATCAAAATTACATCAAAATCTCTTTTTCAAAACTTGTTTTCAAAACCACAATCCTAGAGTGATTCTAGCTTTTCCATGGCTAGGATTGCTTTAGGAAAGTGTTACATTTAAATTGACCAATACGGTCCATATTTTCAAATCTTGTTGTTTTCAAAACCGCTTTCCTAAAGTGGTTCTAGCCCTCTTATAGTTAGAATTGCTTTAGAAAAGTGAGATGTTTTTACACCTTCGAAAAACTCTCTTTTCAAAAAGTCTTTCTTCCTAAAAATCTCTTTTTCAACATACTTTCCTAAGACTCTCCTCTCCAAAATTGTTTTCAAAAACTCCTTCCCAAAATTTATTTTTCAAAGCTTCCTTTTTCAACTCCTTTCCAAAAACTCTTCTCAAAATTCACTTTCTAAAAACACTCCTTAAATTCACTTTCCTAAAAACTCTCTCCAACAATTTTCTTCTAAAAAATCTTTCTAAAAAACTCCCTTTCCAAAATCTCCCTTCTAGAAACTCCCTTCTAGGATTTCCTTCCAAAAAATTTGTTTCTAAAAATACACTTTCCAAAACTCTTTCTCTTTAAAATCTTTTTCCAAAAATTCTATCTTCAAACTCACTTTCCAAAAACTCCTCCCTAGAATTCCCTTCTAGAAAACCTTCATTTCCAAAAACGCACTTTCCAAAAATCCTCTCTCTTTAGAGCCCAAATCAAGTCCTAGAACTCGCAATTAGAAAACCCTAATTTTCTTTCCAAAAACATGATTTTTAAACTTTACCCTAAACCTAGATTTCCAAAATCTCATGTTTTCACATCCAAACTATACACGTTTCCAAAACCTCTTTTCTACGTCGAAACTATAATTTTTCAAAACTAGGGTTTCTAGAATCTCCCTTTCCAAATCGTTGCCAAATCCTATCTTCCCTTTAGAAAACCAAATCCAATCTTCCCGTTTAGGAAACTAGATCCAATCCTCTGTTTTTGGAAACAAATCCCAAACCTTTCCCAATTCAACTCCTTCCTAATTTCCTGCCTTCCTAAACCATAAGTTTCTTAAACTTAAACTTCAAATCTTTCCTTAAGTTTCAAAATCCAAATCTTTCCTAAATTCACATCCTTCCTAAGCTTCTCCTTTCCTAAATCTTAAGTTTCCAAAACTTAAATATAAAAATTTTTCCTAAATTTCAGAACTCAACTTTCGAATCTTTCCTAATTCAACCCTTTCCTAATTCTATCCTCTTTTCAAATCTTAACTTTTCAAACCTAAGTTTTCAAATCTTTCCTAAACTCAAACCTTTCCTAATCTCAAGATTTTCTAAAACTCTAAAACTTTCCAAATCTTAAACTTTCCAAATTTCAAATCTTTCCAAATTCAAAGCTTTCCAAGTTCAAAACTTTCTTAAGTTAAGACTTTCTAAATCTTAAAACTTTCTAAATTCTAAACTTTCCATAACTTCAACATTTTTCCAAATCTAAAACTTTTCTAAACCCAAAACTTTCTTAATTCAAACATTTTCTAAATTGAAAACTTTCCTTTTTCAAACCTTTCCAAATTCAAACTTTTCTAAGTTGAAACTTCCTTATTTCAAAATTTTCTAAATTCAATACTTTCCTAAAGTGAAAACTTTCCTAAACCTAAAACTTTCCTAATTCAAAACTTTCTTAATTTGAAATTTTCCAAAAACCAAAACTTTCGTAATTCGAAACTTTCCTAAATCGAACCTTTCCTAATTCGAACATTTCCTAAAATCCAATCTTTCCAAATCTTCCAAGTCCAACATTCGAGTCAAATCTTTCTAAATCTCAAGTCTTTCCTAGGTCTCCTACCTTTCCTAAGTCTAGGTTTCCTAAACCTCCATCTTTCCAAAACCAAGTCTTTCCAAAATCAATCTTTCCAAAGCAAGTCCAATCTTCTCAATTCCAATTTCCAATCTCCTCTTCTAATCTCAAATCAAATCCAATTTTCAATTCAATCTTTTTCTTCCAATCAAATCAATCTCTTTTCAATCGGACTCCAGTCCGAACTACGACTGACTTGATTCCCCCAAAGGGATACGTAGGCAATCTTCATAGGTGCGGTCATAACACTTTTCAAACTTTCTATTCCACCCTCATGGTTGCAGTCTCCACATTTTCAAATCTCAAATTCCAATCTATTTTCAAAGTTCCAATTTCAAAATTTCTACTTTCAATTTTCAAACTTTCCAATTTCAATTCCATCTCTTCAAATCTATTTTCAAATCAAATCAATTTCAAATCAATCTCTTTTCAAATCTATTCTCTTAACTTGTACTTGCAGATCATGCATCATGTTAGTTTCTTTTCAAGCATTGTTTTTCAAAGTGGATAGGATTAAACATATGTTAATTAAAGACTCTCATAGGTGAATCTAGGGTAGATTGACATGTAGGTACCGAAAGGGCGGGGTAGGGTGATAGCTTAGTGCGTCTTCCCTACACGTAACCAACCTACGAACCTAGAATCACTGATTTCAAAGACCAAAAAGGAGTTATTTTTCAAAAAGGGCTAAATGTTTTTCCAAAGGTTGCCAAACAACCTGTTTTCCTAAAAACCCTCTCTTGAGGTGATATTTTCAAAATTGTTTTCCAAAAACCCTAAGTGTAGTTTTCGGATTATGCTTAGTTTTTAGGTGACCTAACTCACCTTAATCAAGTTAGGTGGCGACTTCGAATCATTTTCAAAAAGCCCTTTATTCAAACCAATTTTTCAATTCAAACCTAGTCGCACTCATTCTTCTAGGAGGGTGAGTTCTAACGAGAGAGTACAACATTTTTCTCGCCTGTGTGAGTATTCATCGAGTGCGAAAAATCTGGGCGCGACACTCATCAGGGTTATAGAGATAAATCAGGCACAATGGGAGATCCTCCTCCCAGTCATCTTCTTCATCGGTCTCCCAATCGTCCTCATAACCTTCGGCCCCGAGCTCATCGAACTTTCCCTTGCCTTCCATTTCTACCAATATCATGTTGACGGTGTGGCCCGACAGAGGATTGGTGGTCACATTGGGAGTAGGAGCGGGCTTTACCGGCTGCGGATCAATAGTTTTGTTATCTATTAGGTCCTGAATTTTGTGCTTGAGAGAGAAGTAGCTTTCGGTGTCATGCCCTTGGCCACCCAAATGGTATTCACAAGTAAGGGAGATATTGAAGGTTAGCGGTAGAGGGCTTGGCAATGGACGAGCAAGTATGTGCTTCAAAATATTGTTCTTCAGAAGGTTGTGGTAAGCCTTGGTTTGGGTGCAAGCTAAGGTATCAAAAGCACGGGTGCGCCGGGTAAGCCTATTAAAGTTGGGTCGTGTCCCAGCAGGGTTGTAGTTAGGGGTTGGAGCAGGCATGGTTAAAGTGGGTAAGGGCAGGAATGAGGTGATTGTGGTGGCAGTTGGTATTGGGGTAATTGGCCTGGCAGGACAGTATATTGGGGGGATTGCCCAGGCAGGATGGCAGATACCTCACTTTCTTTCTTGATTGTACCCCTTGTAGTAGCAACCTTCTTGGCTATGTTGGCAGTATACTCTCCAGTCTTGGTGTAGGGGTCCGTAATCCTCCCTGTCTTGAGGCCATTTTCTATCATCTCCCCTTGTATGATGAGCTCGGAGAAGCTTTTCCCTACACTTGTGCAGAGCTTCTCATAGTATATACCTTGAAAAGTGTGCACAAATAATTGTACGTACTCCTTTTCTTCTAGCGGGGGATTAACTTGTGCAGCAGCTTCTTTTCATCTCAAGGCATACTTTTTGAAGCTTTCCTTTTCACCCTTGCTCATAGTCATCAGGGACCATCGGTCAGAGGTGAGATCAATATTGTGACGATATTGGGCTTTAAATGCATTGACCAGCTCAATCTAGGTTGTGATCTTCCTTAAGTCCAGACGAGCAAACCATTGTAAAGCAAACCTCGTGAGGTTGTGTTAGAATAGCTACATGAGGAGTTTTGGGTCGTTGCCATGGCCACTTACTGCTCTATCACAGAGACAAAGATGAGTGATGGGGTTACCAGTGCCGTCGTACTTCTGGAAGTCAGGCATTTTGAACCTAGCTGGTCTCGGGTGGTCAGGAAAGAAATAGAGCTCGTCATAGGTGTCGCGTCCAGATTTTTCGTACTCGAGGAATACACACACAAGCGGGAAAAATGCTGTACTCTCTCGTTAGAACGCACCCTCCTAGAAGAATGAGTGCGACTATGTTTGAATTTAAAATTGATTTGAATAAAGGGCTTTTAGAAAAGATTTGGAGTCGCCACCTAACTTGATTAAGGTGAGTTAGGTCACCTAAAAACTAAGCATAATCCAAAAACTACACTTAGGGTTTTGGAAAACGATTTTGAAAATATCCCCTCAAGAGAGGGTTTTCAAGAAAACAGGTTGTTTGGCAACCTTTAGGAAAAAAAAATTTAGCCCTTTCTAGAAAAATAACTCCGTTTTGGTCTTTCGAAAACAGTGATCTAGGTTCGGAGGTTGGTTACGTGTAGGGAAGACGCACTAAGCCATTACCCTACCCCGCCCTTTCGGTACCTACATGTCAATCTACCCTAGATTCACCTATGAGAGTCTTCAACTAATAAATGGTTCAATCCTATCCACTTTGAAAAACAATGTGTGAAAAGAAACTAATATGATGCATGATATGCAAGTGCAAGAAAAGAGAACTAAAAAAATAGATTTGGAAAGAAATTGATTTGATTTGAAAAATAAAAGATAGAACTTTGAATTTGGAAAGAAGGTTTTGGAAATTGAAAATAGAGATTTGGAAATAGAAATTTGAAATTGGAAGTTTGAATATAGATCGGAGATTTGGAAAGATTTTGTGGAAATAGAAACATGAAAAATGTTGTGACCGCACCCATGAGGGTTGCCTACGTATCTTTTTGGAGGAATCAAGTTAGTCGTAGTTCGAACAAGAGTCCGATTGAAAATAGAAGATATGATTGGAAGAAAAAGATTGAGTTGGAAATTGAATTGGAAGATTGAGAGATTGAACTTTGATTGGAAGATTTGAAAAGACTTGACTTTGGAAATTTTGGTTTTAGGAAACCTAGACTTAAGGACTTAGAAAAGAAAGATTGGATTTGACTGGGAAAGATTTTAGAAAAGAATTGACTTGAATATTGGACTTGGAAGATTAGGAAAGCTTGGATTTAGGAAAGGTTCAAATTTTGAAAGTTCCATTTTAGGAGAGTTTCAAAATAGGAAAGTTTCATTTTAGGAAAGTTTTAGAATTAGGAAAGTTTTGAATTTTGAATGTTTTAAAATAAGGAAGTTTTGAATTTGGAAATGTTTTGAATTAGGGAAAGTTTAGTTTAAGAAAGGTTTTTACTTAGGAAAGTCTTGAATTAAGAAAGTTTCAACTTAGGAAAGTTTTGAAAATTAGAAGATTTGGGATTTAGAAAGTCTTAACTTAAGAAAGTTTTGAATTGAGAAAGCTTTGGAATTTAGAAAGATTTGAAATTTAGAAAATTTAAGATTTAGAAAGTTTTAGAATTCGAATTTTAGAAAATCTTGAAATTAGGAAAGGTTTGAGTTTATGAGAGATTTGAAAACTTAGATTTGGAAAGTTAAGATTTGAAAATGGGTAGAATTAGGAAATGGTTGAATTACGAAAGATTTGGATTTTGAGTTTTAAAATTTAGGAAAGATTTTTATGTTCAAGTTTTGGAAACTTAAGATTTAGGAAAGTAGAAGATTAGGAAGGAATTGAATTAGGAAAGATTTGGATTTCGTTTCTAAGAGGAAGTGGTTTTGATTTTGTTTTCAAAAACAAAGGACAGGATCTAGTTTCCTAAATGGGAGATTAGATTTGGTTTCCTAAAGGGAAAACGGGATTTGGTTTTTTAAAGGGGAGATTAGATTTGGCAAGGTTTTGGAAGAGGAAGTTTTAGAAACCCTAGACTTAGGAAGACTATAGTTTTGACGTAGAAAAGAGGGTTTTTGGAAACTTATGATTTTGACGTAGAAAGGGAGGTTTTGGAAACCTAGGTTTGGGGCAAGTTTGAAAATCACGTTTTTGGAAAGAAAATTAGGGTTTTCTAATTGTGGGTTCTAGGATTTGACTTGGGCTCTAAGGAAAGAGTTTTTTAGAAAGTGCGTTTTTGAAAATGAGTTTTTGTAGAGAAATCCTAGAGAGGAGTTTCTAGAAGGAAAATTTTGGAAAGAGAGTTTTTAGAAAGATTTTTGGAAGGAGATTGTTGGAGAGAGATTTTTTTTTAGGAAAGAGATTTAGGGGGGGGGGGGGGTTTAGAAAGTGGGTTTTGAGGAGAGTGTTTTGGAAAGGAGTTTAAAAATAGACTTTTGAAGAGAGCTTTTAAAAACAATTTTTGGGAGGAAAAGTTTTTGGAAAGCACATTGAAAAAGGAGGTTTTAGGAAATAAAATTTTTGAAAATAGAGTTTTTTGGAAAGTATGAAAACGTCTCACTTTCCTAAAGCGACTCTAACCATAAGAAGGCTAGAACCACCTTAAGAAAGTGGTTTTGAAAACAACAAATAGTTGAAAATATAGACCATGTTAATCACTTTAAATATAACACTTTCCTAAAACAACCCTAGCCATGGAAAGACTAGAATCACCCTAGAATTGTGATTTTGAAAACAAGTTTTGAAACAGAAGATTTTGATGCAATTTTGAAAACAAGTTTGAAAACGAATTTGAAAATGATTTTTGGAGGAATGCAAGATAATGATATGCACAATGCAAATTGGGGTCGTGAACATACAAGGTTAAGACTTCACCACATAATCAAGGGGGCCGAACCCACGTGGTCTCCGGTTAGACTAAAAGAAAGCCTCCGACACGGTGACCCTTCAATAGTCCAATCCTACACATGGACCAGGAATCCTCTTATTTCAAGCATGCAAAGAAAAGGGGGGAAAGAGATGGGGGATTAAAATAGAGAAAATCCAAGTGGGTTAGGAGAGAGAAAAGAGAGGGGGAAGTGTGGAAACTTAAACTAGGAAACCTACCTTGTGTCTTCTTTAGCTTTGCGCTCTTTGCTTTGCTTGTCTCACTTCAATCTTCGCTCCAATCTTCAAGAGTTTGTCTTCAATCTTCAAGCCTTTAGATTGCAGCCCTTCAAGTCTTCAAAGGAGGGTTGGAGGCTAGTGTATAAGTGTATAAGGGTGTATAGGAGTGTATAGGAGACTAGGGTTTGTGTATGGTGGCTAGGGTTTGGAAAACCTAGAGAAGCTAGGGTTTAAAGTGTGTACGAGCTTTGTATATCGAGAATTAGGGTTTTTAGATTGAGTTTGCAGACCATTTTCACGCTGGAGGAGGCTCTGTATTTATAGACATGAGATAGACCTGGCACTTGTTGTAGTGGCGCTAGGGCAAAATTTCTCTTGGAGCCACTAGGAGTGGCGCCAGGCCATTTTTTGGCTTGGCGCCACTGCTAGTGGTGCCAGCCAATTAGGAAAGTTTGTTAAGTCGGCAAGCAACGTATCTTTGACAGATTTGGGCACCTGTACTAGTGACTACCATGCAATTTCTTGCCTAGCTTCACTAGGAGTGACTCCGGAAAGTCCGGGAAGGATTTAAGAGACTGAGATTGGCCTGGAAGGCCAGAAAAGGGCAGGAACAATTAGAATAGTATCCCGAAGGTATTTAACTTGAAAAATGAAGATAGGATGTGTTGGAAGGATTAACTGAGCCATTAGGGGCAAAATGGTCAATCAGGTCGGAAAGCTGCTGGGACGGACCTGGAATGTCTTGGAAAAAGACTCGAGGTTTGGAAACATTATTCAGAATGTTTCCACTGGCTTTTTGGTTCGATACCCAGAGCCGGTGTGGTTGGAAAAGGCAATCGGGCCACCAGAGGCAAAACGGTCATTTTGCACCAAGTTTGCCAGAATTGACTAGGAATGATCTAGAAATGTAAAGAAAGGTTGAGAATACTGTAGGAAGCACTCTTGGGAAGTTACCGGTTTGATACCCAGGGCCGGTGTGGTTCCCGGGGCATTCGAATGCCTAGGGGCAAAATGGTCATCTTGACCGGAAGGTCTTGGAATTGGCCCAAAACTTACTAGAAGGTGCCTAATCATGCCGGATTACCTTTAAGACAATCTTGGAAGGGTGTACTTACCATTCTGAGGACTTAGGTGTGTTTTCGAGAAACATGCCGAAAAATGGCCCTAGGGGCAGTTTGGTCATTTTTCACCGAAGTGGGCTAGCAGGCACTAGTGTTGACCTGGGTTTTGAGTGTTTTTGTTACTCTGACGAAGGTTGCGTGATACAGGAGTTTGTTGCCAATTCCCTATATCAACCTGTTTGCGAGTATTTTTGCTACTTTGACGGTTGCGATATTTGCGAGTATTTTTGCTACTTTGACGGTTGCGATATTTGCGAGTATTTTCGCTACTCTGACGATTCGCAATCATTCCCGAGACTGCCTGATCTTGGGAAGCTGCTAAGGAGACTTAGCGCCTGAGAATCAACTTTCTCGAAAGGCGTGTCTAAATAGACATTTCTGCATTGGCGGGCTAGCAGGCGCCAAAGGTGGACCGTTCTACCATCTAGGGGAATTGGGGTCTCGTCCTGGTCGAAAGGTTTGAAGGGACTTAATGTTTTGAAGAGATTTTTTTTTGAAAAACGTGTTGGACCGTCTCGAGGAATCAACTGTCTCAAGAGGGGGATTGGAATTGGAATTGAACTTGGAAAGGGGACTTACCGTCTTCGGAAAGACGGGCCTAATTTAGAATTGGAAAGGGGACTTACTGTTTTCGGAAAGACGTGCCTGATTTGGGATTGGAAAGGGAACTTACCGTCTTCGAAAAGACGTGCCTGACTTGGAATTAGAAAGGGGACTTACCATCTTTGGAAAGACATGGCTGACTTGGAATTGGAAAGAGGACTTACCGTCTTTAGAAACACGTGCCTGATTTGGAATTAGAAAGGGCGATGCCCCCTGGGGCATTTTGGTCATTTTGCCTCCATTTGGGCCCAGTGGGGCCCGTGAAGCGACGAATTGATAGGATTAGACTTAGAAAGTTAAGTTGGATTGAAATATGCCCACAATGACTTGAACACAAGTCTGGACGGAGTGGAGACCACAGAGGGGTAAAAAATGGGGTGCTTACAGCTGCCCCTCTTTTTCTATCTTTGCTTGTCGAAGACAGAAAATGATAAAGTAAGAGCTCCATATTGACCGTGAGGCGGTCGGAGGGACGGATTTGGGAAATAGGGGTTTGGAAATGGATATTGGGCCCAAAAGGCCTTCGAAAATGAGTTTTGGCAGGAAAAAAGGCAAAGCTGTCCCGAATTGGAAACTGGTGTTACTAGCAGTGGCGCCAGGCTTAGGATCAAAACTAGCAAATTGTTGGTTTGACACTGCCGCGAGTTTTGAAGAGTTTGGGAGAATCTTAAACCTGATTGGAAAAGAAATTTTCTTAAAGAACTGAATCAGAAAAGCTTAGAGATGGATTGAAAAAATTGAGATTTGATTTTGAAAATGATTTTTGACCTTGATTTTTGAAGTAGTTTTGGGAAGGAAACATTTAGCAACCTTAGAATTTGATTTTAAGAAGTGATTTTGAAGATGAACTTTTAGAAGAAAGAATTAGAAAACCTTTTGAAAATCGATTTTGGAAAGGAACTTTTAGAAGAAAGATTTTTTGAAAACTTTTGGAGGAAAATAATAGGAAACCCCTGGGAAACTGATTTTGAAAAAGAAACTTTTGAAGGGAAGAAGTTAAGAAAGTTTTCAAGAGTTGTTTTTGGAAAAATAAATTTTTAGGAAACCTTTAAAAGTTGATTTTAGAAAAGAACCTTTGAATGAAAAGTTTAAGAAACCCTTTAAGTTGGTTTGAGTAGAATTTATATAAAAGTTGTGTCATTCATTTTCATTTATATTTTATCTTTGGTTATTATCATTATTAATTTTCTTCTTGCTTTTATTTCTTATCTTTTGAACTGCATATAGCATGTATTAATACCTCTTACCTTGACTCACCTTTCAGAATGGCATACGTGGGCAATGATGGTTCAGAGCGGAGACATTGCTTCGGGAAGGTGGCCCAGACAGATTTTGTCGGCAGCTCCAGCCGCTCTAGGGGTAGTTAGCACTCTGCCAATCGAGCACCTACTAGCCAGAGTGGGAGGGGGAAGTAGGCCTCCAGTCGCCCCCTTCCCTCCAGTTGAGCCAGCTTTCGAGGATGAGATGGACGTCGAGGTTTCCCACTTTTGACTTTTGGGATGGCCGACGCTATTTTGAGCTGACTACGGGTTTGGTATGATGGGTATCCTCCAGATGAGCAAGACATTTTCGCTGGTCCTTTGGTTGCATGGCTTCTTTCCTATTAGTGTAGCTTGTTTTCTGACCGTGGTTCCTTTTTTGCCACTTGACCTGTCTCTTTTCCATTTTGGGGAATGTGAGCTTGCCCCTGCTCCCCATGAGTATGGCTTCCTCCTAGATCTTCGAGATGGTTCAGCTGACATTATGGGACGTACTTTTCATGATGGCTGCATCACGATTGTCTCTTTTCAGCTTGGGCTCCATTTTGTGGCCTTTTCTTCTGATCTGCTGCCCTAGTTTCCTTATGTCCCAACGAAGTTCTTGTTTCTCTAATTTTGACTTTGTGATGGATAGGGGATTGGCATACTTCTCAAGATTGGTTCATTTCTCCATGTAGCCCTAGCTTTGCTTTTCCTAAACTTGTTGATGTTTCCACCGAGCGGGATGACTTGGTCGATTGTCGATTATGTGCACTGCTTGTCAAGATTCATGAGGGGCACTCCCATGCTCCTATGGTTGTGGGGGAGACCTTTGTGAGTCTTACGAGATTTCAATAGATTGTTGACGCTTATTTCCAGGGATGCGCTGCTCTCTTTCATCTTTGGGCGATTGGGCATTTGTTTGTTACTCCTTTATTCTAGCACACATGGTATCTCGAGCTTGACCATATACGTTCCCTGGCAAGAAATCAGAGAGTCATAGCAGATGAAAGGAGGCTTCCGCAGACTATCGCACCCTGGGCTAACTACCTCCGGAGCATGAGGTTAGACACGGTTAGGTGGTATTCAGGATTGGTTGGTAGGTATTGCTTGAGAGGTCAGCCTTCCGAGAGGGCCTTCGTGCCCCTAGCAAGCTTGCAGGGTATTGCCCCTTTCTTCAGGATTTGGGTTCTGCGATAGCTTGGTAGGAGTCAGGATATCCCTTATTCGGCATCTACAACTGAGTTCACTCTTGTTTTTTGAGGCATCGATCTCGAGAGCGCTAGTGGAGAGAGTTATGGATACATGGAGATCTTTGCTTCCTTATGTAGACAACGACGATCCATTCTTTGTCATACCCCTTGAGACTGAGACTTATCACTATTGGCTTCGATGCTATGTGCTAGGTCCTAGCAGACTTGGGGATCTTCTCATTGAGACTCCTTTACCTCCCGTAGGGTACACTGACTTCTTGACATCTATGATTGTTCAGGGGCATCATCATAGGCGGGAAAACCGCCGACTGATACGGATATTGCATGACCGGTTGAAAGTGAGGGATGCTGAGGTAACTTCTTTGGAGATGCAACTAGCAGCAGCCAGATCGATACATGATCGCCCACCTTTGAGTATCTCGAGGGGACGTAGCCAACCACAAGGCGCTCTAGACCGTTCCACTCCCCTCGGAGGATGGTGCGACGAATAGTCAATCTTTGCGGGAGGCTATGGAGTCCCTTACTCGAGAAAGGGATATGCTTCTGGCCAGGTGTACAAACTACGAGCGAGGCTGGCTTGGTTCTTCTGCAGCTGGTACTTCTTCGAGTGCTCCTCTTACGGTTGGCGAGCCAGTTAATCCTTACCTAGCTGGTTCCTCCTTTGATAATGATGGGGAGCCATATATTTTTGCCTCTTGCTCCCAAATTTGTTGATTCATAGTTTCTCAAGTCAAAAGTCCTTTAATTAGGGAGGTCGAGGGTGGGTCACTGCCCCATTCTCTGTTTCTTGTCAGCCATGGAAATCTGAGCTTTCTGAGGCGTGTGCCAATGCTGGACATATTTAAGGGGTGGCTTTTAGCTCATTTTCGTGTTTTACTTCATTCCCTGTGTTCCTATTTGAGAAACGGAGAAAGACATATAGTTTTTTTTATTTTTTACAAAAATAGTTTATTTATGCTAATTCTAAATACACTTATAAAGGGGTGAATGCATATCATACTCTTTTTTATGAATGCACATGGAATTAGACGCATGAATTATTTTACATGTCCTATTTTTTTTTTCCATACATCTTTTTATGAATGCACAGGTTCATACAGGAATGGAATTTAATGCATGTTATACTTTTAAATGAATTTACATATAGGAATAGAATTGAATGCATGCCATGCCTTTAATGAATACATGAATAGATACGAACTACACAGGAATTTAATGGATATATAGTTTATACATGTCATGGATGCATTTACTGCAAGTATATAAGTTGTTTACAAAGAATGTCCCAGGATTGCCCCAGGGCCCATACTCTCAAGATTCTATTTCCTTTGCAGGATTCTAGCCCATTTAGTTTTGTCCCATTCTCATTGGGGTGTGATAGCATTTGCACCATTCTCTAGGAATCTTGACCTTTCGGTTTGCTATTCTATCCCTACTTTCTACAGGGTTACTTATTTGGGATTTTCTGATCTCACTTGGTTTTCTCTCTCAGATCTCCAAAATGCCACCATGGCTCAGGCGACAACTCGCATGCCCTTTGCAAAGCGATAAACAGCTAAGCTCTCAATCCGAGAAGACTTCTTTTAGGAGCGTAATGTGGGCTGGGTTTAGGGGTTGTAAGAAACGAAGGGATATTTAGGCTCAAAGATCTTCTTTTAGTGGGTTGTTTAAACAAAACTATCTAAGCACACTTTGGAGCATGAGATTGCCCCTACATTCCTCCCCAGTTCTCCTTTCTCATCCTACTTGTCTTGGTATTGTTCAAGCTTATTTGGACTAAGCAATTTTTTTTTATCAGAGAGGACTTTAATTTGGACCGTAATGTAGGCTAGGTTAAGGGGTTTATGAATGAAAATGATACGCATACTCAAATTTGATGTTATTTTCAGTAGGGTTTAGATCCGCACCATCCTTGGTTTGTCTTCCAGTAGGGTTTGGCCCCCTAATTTCCCCTTTGAGCTTCAGCAACACGTTTGGCTCATCTAGATCAAGCAATCCTTTTTTCAATCAGAGAGGACTTTAGTAGGGTTGTAATGTTAGGCCATGGTTTTTGGATTTTTACAAGAAAGGGTAAAGGCTCAAACCTATTATTTCTACTTGATAGCTTTATTACCTAGGATCACCTTTGAATTTCCTCTTTTACAAAAGGAGTTGAACTTTCTTGTAACTTTTTGACCTTCGAAGTCTGATGCTTGCCCCTCTTTTTTTTGACTTCCGGCTTTATATGCTTTTCAAAGATAGCACAACATGATTCTTTTCCGGTCTTTCCTCAAATATGAATTTTTTTTTTCTTTCCTTTCTTGTTGCCTTTGACAAGATGAACATTTCTACAACTTCTTTCTCTCAGATCCTTTCCTTAACATTTCCATTTAACCGATTGTGGACGGTGATCCCTAGGCTGGGGTGTTTTTTGGAAAGAAAGATAACCGGCTCAATAGGTTCGACAAGGGTTGCTTTTAGCTGTATGAGAAACGAAATGAGGGCTTCTCTTCATTTTGAATAAGATTTCTTGATCCATAGAGCCTTCACGTTGCTTCAGCTTGGTGGTCGATGACGTTTTCTGCCAGATCTTATACTGCCTGTTTGCCCCAGTGTGGGGGGATGGTTTCGGATCAAGGTTGACAAAAAATCTTTCGCTTTCTGCGAGGCACTAGTGGGTTAAGCAGGAAGGGATGTTTTTGTGTATGGTAGCAGAATTGATGGCCTCTAATCATTTCAAATTGAATTACTTAGTCCATAAAGCCTTTGTACAAAATTTAGATAATATTCCTAAGGATGATATGCTGCTATCAATGAACCCCTACATGTTCTATCAAATCAACTATTTTGTGCTTACCCCAATGTGGGGTATGGTTCTTGGTTTGGGGATATCTGAGAAGAAAGTATGTACGGTTCTAGTGTGCTAAGTGAAGGATAGTGTTTATTTGGGATAAATAGAACAATGGCTTCTCATCATTTTGGGGACTTGGCTACCCATCGCCTAGCTAGGATATCATGCAAGTGTCACATTTTCAATAAAATTCGCACTTCTTTATTGAGATTGTTTTCTTTCTATCTCTCACTCTCTCTATGTCTCTCAAAGGTTTTAACCCCCTTTTTGAATGGGTTGCCCATGCTATCCCATCCTTCAAGTCAAGTCATTTACCAAATGGGAAAGAATCCCTAAACGCCACAATCGTCCACAAGAGTATGTGGCAAAGGGAATAAACTGGGAACTACCTATTTTCATTTAAAAACATGATTACATGGCATGCAGTGTTTATTTAAAGAAGATATGCAAGAACTAGAAAGATGAAAGGAAAATAAATGAATTTTATGAAAACCTACTTTTTCTAGTGGACCTCTTGGTGAGAACTCCTATCAGGGTTTTGAAGCTGTGTCAACTTCTTCGGTATTTCATGCTCCGGGTGTATCACCAAACGATGGAGGACGGATTGACAGATCTTCTGCAGTGTTTAGCATGCATTTGGAAGTTAGGAGATTCTTTTGTAGTAATGCATGGGTCCGACAAAACTTTGCAAACGATGAAGCCCTTTTCTACAAGGACGGTGATTGTCACGACATAGTGTGAAGGTAACGTCTTGTTGATGGATGACTAGTTCTTCTTGCTCCCTAATGTAGGTTTGGCCACTTCTAACAATTACACTCATCCTTCCATGAGTTTGAATTTGGTGGGGGTACTAGAAGGATTCGATGAATTCAGTTGTGCTCTTTGACCTACAAAAAGAAAAAGAAAAACAGAATGCAGTCAGCATGTGGAGCTGGAGGTTCTATGCGATGCATATCCTATGAAGGTCCGTTCTTTGAGGGAATCTAAGCATGATGACAAGTCCATTTTGGAGGTGGGGTTTTGCCCCTATTATGCAATACAATTCCTCTTTGACGTGGGCCGGTTGATGTTTCCTTATTTGGGCAATCCCGCTTCCATGGACTAAGAGAGATTTGGGCCTCTCTCAAGATATGGTTCTATACATGCTATGAATCCTTAGGGTTTAAAAACCCATAGGGGTTTTGGTAGGTTCAATTAACATGAGATTGGATTGCTCCTTTCTCTCTACGGTTGATTAGATGCATGAGAATGAAATGACTTGAGTTTCTTGGAACTCTTGTCTCTGAATGGATATAGATGCATGAGCGTAAAAGAAGTGAATGTGTAAGCAACATGTTAATAATAAGAGAGTGATTTAGAAAACCCTCTTCTTGTCTTGCTTTTGCCTTCGATTCTCTTGTTATTTGGAGATGAGGAGGGGGGAGAACAGAAGACAAGAAACAAGAGAAGAGCTAGTGCCTTGATTTGAAGATTTCTATGCAATGCATGTCCTAGGGGTGCCCCTACTTAAGAGAGAAACTAAACATGATGTATTTGCTCACTTTTGGAGATAGGGAATTTGCACCTGTATGCAGATACCTTACAGTCGAGCGGAAACCTTCATCCATTCATACAATCATCCCACCATTCATTCGCAAAAAAAATAAAGAAGTACATTAAACTTTAGGTTTAAGATACAAAAGAATTGAAATACATTTCAATAGGGGGAAGGGAGCATTTTCCTTGGGACTTCCACCTATCTAGCTTTACAAAGGAAAAACCTAAACTACTCTTGAGTCTTTGGATTCGCCTTCATTAGATTTGATGTCGAGGAGGTCGCTGAGAGACCTTGTTGATCAATTACCCCTTGTCTTCTTGACAATCCTACCTCCGTGAGCATAGAGGGATTATGGCCCCTCTTATGGAATGGATTGGTATGCATGTTATGAGTCCTTAGGGTTACGTGAGAACCCTTAGGGTTTAGGTAGGTTTAATGCAAGGGAGAGTGAACTAGGTGTCACTCTCAATGGGTTGATCATATGCATGAGGATGCAGTGACTTGAATTACTTGGAACTCTTGTCTTGACATGGGATATTGAATGCATGGACATGGATATGCAAAGAGTATAAGGAGAGAGAATGCAATAGCAAGGTAAACGTGCATGCATGAACAGTTAGATAGTCATTATAACAGTAAGAAAATAGTCACTATAACAACAGTGTCGTGCCCAGATTTTTCGCACTCGAGGAATACACACACAAGCGGGAAAAATACTGTACTCTCTCGTTAGAACTCACCCTCCTAGAAGAATGAATGCAACTAGGTTTGAATTGAAAATAGATTTGAATAAAGGGCTTTTAGAAAAGATTTGGAGTCGCCACCTAACTTGATTAAGGTGAGTTAGGTCATCTAAAAACTAAGCATAATCTGAAAACTACACTTAGGATTTTTGGAAAAAGGATTTTGAAAATATCTCCTCAAGAGAGGGTTTTTAAGAAAAAAAGGTTGTTTGGCAACCTTTGGAAAACATTTAGCCATTTTTGAAAAATAACCCCTTTTGGTATTTGAAATCAGTGATCCTAGGTTCGGAGGTTGGTTACGTACAGGGAAGGTGCACTAAGCCATCACCCTACCCCGCCCTTTCGGTACCTACATGTCAATTTACCCTAGATTCACCTATGAGAGTCCTTAACTAATTATAGTTCAATCCTATCCACTTTGAAAAACAATCTTTAGAAAAACATGATGCAAGATATGCAAGTGCAATAAAAGAGAATTGGAAAATAGATTTGGAAATTGACTTGAAAAGAAATTGATTTGATTTAAAAGAGATTTGAAGAGATAGAATTGAAATTGAAAAGTTTTAGAAATTGAAAATAAAGATTTGAAAATAGATTTTTGGATTTGAAAATTGGAAATAGAACATAGAATTAGAAACTTAAAGAAGATTGTAGAACTCGAGATTTGGAAAAGGTTTTTTAGAGTTGGAAATTTGAAAAATATTATGGAATTTGAAATTTGAAAGAAGTTTTGACCTCCCCTATAAAGGTTGCCTACGTATCCTTTTGGAGGAATCAGGTCAGTCGTAGTTCGGACAAGAGTCCGATAAAAGATAGAAGGTTGGATTGGAAGAAAGAGATTTTGATTGGAAAGAGGATTTGATTTGAACTTAGAGTAGAAGATTGGAAATTGGAATTTAGAATTTTGGAATTGAAAAGATTAGATTTTGATTTGGAAAGATAGAACTTGGAAGAAAGATTTAGACTTATTTTGGAAAGATGGAGGTGTAGGAAACCTAGACTTAGGAAAGATATGAGACTTAGAAAAAACTTGAGATTTAGAAAGATTTGACTCGAATGTTGGACTTGAAAGATTTGGAAAGATTGGATTTAGGAAATGTTCAAAGTAGGAAAATGTCATTTTAGGAAAGTTTCGAATTAGAAAAGTTTTGGTTTAGGAAAGTTTTGGAATTAGGAAAGTTTTGTTTTAAGAAAGGTTTTGAAATAAGAAAGTGTTAGATTTAGAAATGTTTTGAATTTGAAAAGCTTAGAATTTTAGAAAGATTTTAAATTAGGAAAGATTTGAATTTAGAAAGCTTCTAGAATTTTTGGAAGATTCAAAATTTTGAGTTTTAGAAAGATTTAAAAATCTAGATTTGGGAGTTAAAGTTTGGAAAGAATGTGGAATTAAGAAAGGTTGGAATGAGAAAAGGTTTAGACTTTGAAAGATTTGAAGTTTAGGAAGCTTATGATTTAGGAAGGTAGGAAATTAGGAAAAAGGGGAATACGGAAAGATTTGGATTAGGAAGGGAATTGATTTTGTTTCTAAAAAGAAGTGTTTGATTTTGTTTTCAAAAACGGAGGATAGGATCTAGTTTTCCTAAACGAGAGATTGGATTTGGTTTCCTAAAGGGAAGGTAGGATTTGACAAGGATTTGGAAAGGGAAGTTTCTAGAAACCCTAGATTTGGAAAACTATAGTTTTGACGTAGAAAATAGGAGGTTTTGGAAATATGTATAGTCTCGATGTGAAAACAAGAGGTTTTGGAAACTTAGGTTTTAAGGCAAGTTTGAAAACCATGTTTTTGGAAAGAAAATTAGGGTTTTCTAATTGTGGGTTCTAGGGCTTGACTTGGGCTCTAAGGAAAGAGAGATTTTTGGAGAGTGTGTTTTTTGGAAACAAGTTTTTGGAAGGAAATCCTAGAGAGGAGTTTCTAGAGGGAAGATTTTGGAAAGAAAGTTTATTAGAAGGATTTTTGGAAGGAGATTGTTGGAGAAAGTCTTTAGGAAAGTGAATTTTGAGGAGAGTGTTTTGGAAAGGAGTTTGAAAAGAGAAGTTTTAGAAGATGAATTTTTTGAGGGAGTTTTTTAAAACAACTTTGGAAAGAGTAGTTTTTGGGAAGCATGTTGAAAAAGAGGGTTTTAGAAAGAGAGACCTTTAAAAAGAGAGTTTTTAGAAGGTGTAAAAATATCTCACTTTCCTAAAGCAATTCTAACCATAAGAGGGCTAGAACCACTTTAGGAAAGCGGTTTTGAAAACAACAAGATTTGAAAATATGGACCATATTTTGAAAAATGTTATGGAATTGGAAATTTGAAAAATGTGGAGGAATTTAAAATTTGAAAGAAGTTGTGACTGCACCCATGAGGGTTGCCTACGTATCCTTTTGGAAGAATCAGGTCAGTCGTAGTTCGGACAAGAGTCTGATTGAAAATAGAAGGTATGATTGGAAGAAAGAGATTAAATTGGAAATTTGGATTAGAAGATTGAGAGATTGAACTTTGATTGGAAGATTTGAAAAGATTTGATTTTGAAGAACTTAGTTTTAGGAAACCTAGAAAGACTTGATACTTAGAAAAGATTTGACTTGACTTAGAATGATTTTAGAAAAGATTCGACTCAAAAGTTGGACTTGGAAAGATAAGGAAAGACTAGATTTGGGAAAGATTCGAATTAGGAAATGTTCAAATTAGGAAAGTGTCATTTTAGGAAAGTTTCATTTAGGAAAGTTTTGAATTAGGAAAAGTTCAAATTAAGAAAGTTTTACTTTGAAAAAGGTTTTGAAATAGAAAAGTGTTGAATTTAGAAATGTTTTGCATTAGGAAAGTTTAGTTTAAGAAAGGTTTAGAATTTGGAAAGTTTCAAGCTAAGAAAGTTTTGAATTTGGAAAACTTAAAATTTTAGAAAGATTTTAAATTAGGAAAGATTTAGAAAATGTTTGTATTAAGAAAGTTTTGAGTTTAGAAAGTTTTGAATTAAGAAAGTTTCATTTTAAGAAAGGTTTTGAAAGAGGAAAGGTTTTGAAAATAAGGAAGTTTTGAAAATAAGAAAGTTTTTAGTTTAGAAAGTTTTAGATTTGGCAAGATTTGAAGTTTTAAGAAAGTTTAGAATTTAGAAAGTTTTAGATTTAGAAAGTCTTAACTTAAGAAAGTTTTGAACTTGGAAAGATTTGAAATTTAAAGAGTTTTAGATTTAGAAAGTTTTAAAGTTTGAATTTTAGAAAATCTTGAGATTAAGAAAGGTTTGAGTTTAGGAAAAGATTGGAAAGCATAGATTTGGAGAGTTAAAATTTGGAAAAGGGGTAGAATTAGGAAAGGGTTGAATTAGGAAAGATTTGAAAGTTGAGTTTTAAAATTTAAAAAAGATTTTTATGTTCAAGTTTTGAAAACTTAAGATTTAGGAAAGTAGAGGATTAGAAAGGATTTGAATTAGGAAATATTTAGATTAGGAAAGGATTGGATTTTATTTCTAAAAAGGAAAGCTTGACTTTGTTTCCAAAAACAGAGGATTGGATCTAGTTTCCTAAACGGGAATATTGGATTTGGTTTCCTAAAGGAAAATTTTGATTTGACAAGGATTTGAAAAAAATGGAGTTTTAGAAACCCTAGATTTGGAAGTGTATAGTTTCGACGTAGAAAAGAGGTTTTTGGAAATATGTATAGTTTTGATGTAAAAAACAAGAGGTTTTGGAAACTTAGGTTTTAAGGCAAGTTTGAAAACCATGTTTTTGGAAAGAAAATTAGGGTTTCCTAATTGTGAGTTCTAGGGCTTGACTTGGGCTCTAAGGAAAGAGTTTTTGAAAAGTGTGTTTTTGGAAACGAAGATTTTAGAAGGAAAATCCTATAGGGGAGTTTCTAGAAGGAAGATTTTGGAAAGAGAGTTTTTTAGAAAGATTTTTAGAAAGAGATTGTTGGAGAGAGTTTTTAGGAAAGTGAATTTAGGGAGTGTTTTTAGAAAGTCAATTTTGAGGAGAAAGAGTTTTTGGAAAGAGATCTTAGTGAGGAGTTTTTTAGAAAGAGATTTTTAAGAAAGAGATTTAGGAAGAGGTTTTTCTAAGAAGGAAACCTAGGGAACGTTTTCGGAAAGTGGACCTTGAAGAGAGCGTTTTAGAAAGGGGTTTAAAAAGAGAAGTTTTGGAAAAAAGATTTTTGGAGAAAGTTTTTGAAAACAATTTTATAAAGGAGAGTTTTAGGAAAGTATGTTGAAAAAGAGATTTTTAGGAAGAGAGACTTTTGAAAAGAGAGCTTTTAGGTGTAAAAAACATCTCACTTTCCTAAAGCAATTCTAACCATAAGAGGGCTAGAACCACTTTAGGAAAGCGGTTTTGAAAACGACAAGGGTTGAAAATATGGACCATGAAAGTCACTTTAAATGTAACACTTTCCTAAAGCAATCCTAGCCATGGAAAGGCTAGAATCACCCTAAGATTGTGATTTTGAAAACATGTTTTGAAAAAGAGATTTTGATACAATTTTGAAAACAAGTTTGAAAACGATTTTGAAAACAACTTTGAAAATAACTTTTGGAAGAATGCAAGAATCATGATATGCACAATGCAAGTTTGGGGTCGTGAACGTACAATGTTAAGGTTTCATCACATAATCAAGGGGGCCGAACCCACGTGGTCTCTAGTTAGCCTAAAGAAAAGCCCCCGACATGGTGACCCTCCGATAGTCTAATCCTACACATGGACCGGGAATCCCCTTGTTTCAAGCATGAAAGAAAGGGGGGAAAGAGATGGGGGATTAAAATAGAGAAAACCCAAGCAGGTTAGGAGAGAGAAGAGAAAGGGGGGAGTGCAGAAATTTAAATAGAAAACCTACCTTGTATCTTGTTTATTTTGACCGCCTTGCTTTCTTCGCTCTTCGCTTCACTTTAGTCTTGATCTTCAAGGGGTCATCTTTAATCTTCAAGGCTTCGGTTTGCAGCTCTTCAAGTCTTCAAAGGAGGGTTGGAGGCTATTGTATAAGTGTATGGGGAAGTGTATGAGTGTATATGAGGTTAGGGTCTGTGTATGGTGGCTAGGGTTTGGAAAACCTAAGAAAGCTAGGATTTAGGGAGTGTTCGAGCTCTGTATATTGAATATTGGTGTTTTTAGACTGAGTTTGAGGACCTCTTTCATGTTAGAAGAGGCTCTGTATTTATAAAGAGAGGAATACACTGGCGCCTGTTGCAGTGGAGCCAGGCCAAACATTACACTGGCACCACTAGGAGTGGCGCCAGCCATTTAGGAAATGTTTAAGGTCGGCAAGCAACGTATCTTTGACTAGATTTGGGCACCTGTACTAGTGACTACCATGTAATTTTTAGCTTGGCTTCACTAAGAGTGACTCTGGAAAGACCGGGAATGATTTAAGGGACCGGAATGGCCCAGAAGGCTGGAAAAGAGCAGGAACACTTAGAATAGTGTCCCAGAGATATTTGACTTGGAAAATGAGGATAGGATGTGTAAGAAGAGTTGACCGGGCCTTTAGGGGCAAAACGGTCAATCGGGCTAGAAAGCGATCGGGACGAACTCGGACTGTCCCGGAAGAAAACTTGAAATTTGGAAACATTATTCAGAATGTTCCCAAAGGTTGCCGGTTCGATTCCCAAAGCCGGTGTGATCGAAAAAGGTGACCGGCCCACGAGGGGCAAAACGGTCATTTCGCATCGGGTTTACTGGAACTGACTCGGAATGATCCGAAAGGATGAAGAGAGGTTAAGAATACTATAAAAAGCATAAGGTTACCGGTTTGATACCCAGAGCCGGTGTGGTTCGCAGGGCGTTCGAATGCCTAGGGGCAAAATGGTCATCTTGACCAAAGGCCTAAGGGGCAGTTTGGTCATTTTTTACCGAAGTGGGCTAGCAGGCACCGATGTTGACTTGGGTTTTGAGTGTTTCCGCCACTCTGACGGCGGTTGCATGATACAAGGGTTTGTTGGCAATTCCCTATATCGACCTGTTTACGAGTATTTCCGCTACTCTAACGGTTCGTGATCATTCCCGAGACTGCCTGATCTTGCGAAGCTGCTAAAGGGGACTTAGCTCCTTAGAAGTCAATTTTCTCGAAAAGTGTGCCTAAATGGACATTTCTACATTGGCAGGGTAGTAGGCGCCAAAGGTGGACCGTTCTACCATCTAGGGGACTTGGGGTCTCGTCCCGGTTGACAGGTTTAAAGGGACTCACCTTTTCGAAGAGATTTTCTTCGAAAAACGTGTTGGACCGTCTCAAGAAATAAACTGTCTCGAGATAGGGATTGAAATTGGAAAGGGGACTTACGATCTTCGGAAAAACGTGCCTGATTTGGAACCGTCTCGAGAGATAAATTGTCTCCAAAGAGGGATTGGAAAGGGGTCTTATCGTCTTTGAAAAGATGTGCCTGATTTGCAACTGTCTTGAGAAATAAACTGTTGAGAGAGAGGGATTGGAAAGGGGTCTTATCGTCTTCGGAAAGACGTGCCTGATTTGGAACTATCTCGAGGAATAAATTATCTCAAGAGAGGGATTGGAAAGGGGTCTTATCGTCTTCGAAAAGACGTGCCTGATTTGGAACTGTCTCGAGGAATAAACTGTCTCGAGAGAGGGATTTGAGTTGGAATTGGAAAAGATAATGCCCTGTTAGGGCATTTTGGGTTATTTTGCCTCTATTTGGGCCTGGTGGGCCCGTGAGACGATGGACAAACGGGATTTGGACTTAGAGAGCTGGTTTTGATTGGAATACGTCCATATTAACTTGAGTACAAGTCTGGACGGAGCGTAAGCTGCCGAGTCGTAAAAAATGGGGTGCTTACAACTGCCCCTCTTTTTCTGTCTTTGCTTATCAAAGACAGAAAAAGATAAAAGTAAGAGTCCCATGTTGACTGCGAGGCAGTCGGAGGGACGGACATTGGGAATCTTTCGACAACGAGGGCTAAAAACGGATAGCGGGCCAAAAGGCGTTCGAAAATGAGATTTGGCAGGAAAGGGGGCAAAGTTGCCCAGAATTTGCAACTGGCGCCACTAGTAGTGGCGCCTTTGGCAGAAAATGCTTGGTGCCTCTGCTAGTGGCGCCAGGCTTGAAGTTAAAACCAGAAAATTTCTGGTTCGAATAGCTACGGCATTTTGGAGAGTTTTCGCAAATCCGAGAGACTTTACGTAAAAATCGACTTGAACCTTGAAGGAGCACTTCTTGGAGACCACGGGTGATTGCTGGAAGGAGACCACGTCGCCGGAAAAGTGGCCGGAAGAGAAGATTTCACCGGAGAACTTCCAAAAAGTGAGTTTTCAAATTTTATTGATTTTGATATGTAGAACTTCGTTTGAATCATGTGAATAGTGAAAATTGATGTTTTGATGTGTTTTGAACATGATGGTGATATTATTTTTGCATTTTGGTACTTGTTTGATTGAATTTGAGTGATTGTATGTGAATATGTGAAGGGGGTTTTCTGCAGGAATAGGGGATTTTTTCCTACAAGCTTGGGCATTGGGTTTTCTGGCTATATTTTGTGCAATGTGCCTTAGAAAAATGTGTTTAACAACTGTATGAAGTTTCGTGATCTTTTAAAAACTCGGTGAATTTTTGATTTTTTGAAAGATAGGAAAATACTTAGAAAATGTAGAAAAATGAGAAAACTTTTTAAAATTTGAAAAAGGTAGGAATATTTTTGGAAAACATTTGAAAGAATTTTGAGGAATTTTAGGACATTTTTGAAAACCATTGATTTATTGGAAAAATAAAACATGTGTTTTGAAAATTTTGAAAAATTAAAAAGTGTGCATGGGTGCAGATGTCATGTGATTGTGACTGTGTGAAGTGCACGCTTTGTGTTTTGTATTGATGTCATGGGTGTTGTAGAGGCCATTTTTGAACGAGACTCTGCCGAAATTTTTAGAAATTAGGGAAAGTGTCGGAAAAAGTTTTTAGGAATAAAATCTTTCCGAAGGAAAAAGCCAGAAAACTCTTGAGATTTGATTTGAAGTTGGAAAATCAAAATGTGTACGTAGGAAATTTGTTTTATCATTTAAAATCTTTCATTCATTCTGTTTGTGTTGGTTATTTATTTTATTTTATTATTATTTGAATTGCATGCATGGTATGTTAACATCTCTTTCCTTGGCTTACCTTTTCAGGATGGCAGACGCGGGTGATGACGGTTCTGAGAGGAGACGCCGCTCGGGGAAGGCGGCCCGGAAAGATTCTACTGGCTACTCTAGTCGATCTAGAGGTAGTCAATGATCTACCAGACGATCCTCCTCCAGTCAGAGTGGGCAGGGGAGTAGGTTACCTGTCGACCCTTTTCCTCCGGTTGAGCAGGCTTTCGCCGAGGAAATTGGTGCTGAGGAGGAGGTATCGGGCCCTGGGGATCAGGTGACCAGTTATGGGAGAGCTTCTTCCAGGCATAGGCACACGGATGCCGACTTGGGAGATCTGTAGATACCAGACGTCCCACCACTCGGGGATCTTGCCTATCACCCCAGTGTGTACTCTAGACAGCATTTGCCTCCTCTGCAGGTACATACAACTTTCAGAGGGGTTGTTCTTCAGGTTTTTGTGACCATGCAGCGGGCTGCCCCATCATATCGTGCCTTCTTGGCAGAGATCAAATTTGGCACCTTCATGGGATTACAGGCTAACCGCCTGAACTGGCATTTAGTACTGGCGTTGGTTGAGAGTTGGTTAGGGGAGACCGAGACCTTTCATTTTGTTAGCTTCGAGTTAGGTCCTACTCCTTTGGATTGGGCGATTATTACAGGGCTCTCCTTTGTCGGCTGGCGGATCACCCTACATCCAGTCAGTAAGGACGAGGCCTGTTTGTTGTTGGACTTGCCTCCTCCTGAGCGTTCTGCATTCCCAGTCTCTTGGATTAGTCAGGATGACCATACTTTTGCTACTGAGCCATCGCCTGCCAGGCGGGACATCATGAGACGGCGACTTGTGTTGTATATCATCTTTAGCTGCTTCTGCAACAACAACAAGTCACTTGTGCCATGTCGTTTGGTGAGTATAACAGCCGATCTTGGAGCCTTATCTGAGCTGGACTGAGGGTCCTTTTCTTTTGGCTGCTTTCTTCGGTCGATGCGGGTTTAGACTTCTTCTCTTTGGGGCAGCATGACTAGTTTCTGGCCCTTCCTCGTCTAGTGGAGCTACGAGTACCTTCCAGTTTGTCGCCCTGCAGTTGTTGAGGATGATCTCTATCCTCGCGCTTTGAGGTGGGCTTGTGACCGGGTAGCCCAGCGATCGGAGATTACCGATTTTGTGACGCTCTGGGCTAACCTAGAGCTGATTGAGGCGAGGGATGTGACCTGGCGGCCCTTCATTGGATCAGTCCATTATGAGACAGTCCGGTACTTGGTCCCGTTGTCCCTGTCGAGAGCTGCTTTTCTCAGTATGACACTTGGGAGTCTTATCTTGGAGAGCGACACTGGCAACAGTTTCATGAGGAGTTCCGATCAGCAGGAGCTTTGCCAGAGTATATGTTTAGAGACCTGGTGGCGGGAGTGCCTATCCCTTATCAGGAGCGTCATCCAAGTGCCAATTTCTTCCTTCCTCCAGATACAAATTATGCTACGCACTTTGGGGCTCATTCAGTCGGTGCCTTCACTCGGTTTGAGGTAGTAGTTAGCGGGTACGCTGTTGGCCAGGAGGTGGTTGACCTGTGGCGCCGAGCTGGAGGATATGTGCCCCAAGCTGAGTTTACTGCTGTGAGAGACCAGTACCAGATGGAGTGGGATCAGTACCAGGCCGAGGTAGCTTCCCTGACGGCTCAGTTATCTCAGATGGGCGGTGGGGGGGTATGTTGTCTTTCTTTGCTTCTTCTTGCTCTACTGTTGCTTAGTTCCTTTTGTATGCAGCTGATTTCAGTACTATCTTTCCTGTAGGATGGTGGTGCTTCGAGTAGCTATCCACCTCCTTCGATGTCGAGTTTCAGGGATTTTGATCCAGATGATATCGACTTTGACCTGTGATAGATGCGCCTTGTAGAGACTCTGATCTTCTTTTGCCCCTTGTCCTTGAGTTATATTTATGTTAGACAGTTTTATTTTGATATTTTGTACAAAAATGGATATTTATGGTACTTAGATGCATGGATAGACAGATACATTTATGATCTTTATAGCTAGGCATATGATCAGATGCATATGATGTATGATGATGTTAGATATCTATTACATAAGTTGATATTGGTGACTTCTATTTCTACAGGGAGTTATATCCTATGTGTGCAAAACCCATTTTGATATATAAATATATATACATATTTTTTTTTACATATGCACAGGTTAGAAATATGTTAATAGAATGACGCAGGGTGCTGTTAGACTTGTAGTTCTAGGAATGGTAACTCCCTCATCTTCGGGGATTTAGCCTCTCTTCTGGCTCAACCTTACCTTGATTAGATGATAGTATTTCACACCTTTCTCAACCTTTTGATCACCTCCAACTCTCTGTCTTGGGGTTAATTTATATGGTTATTGGGCTGTGACTCTTGATTCTCGGGGTTTTAGTAACAGCTTACCTGACCTTTGGCAGAGCGATAAATGGCCAGTCATTGCAATCTGAGGCGACTCCACAGGGGAATTTTTCCCACTTCTGTAAGCACCCCATTTTTGACCACTCGGCAGTCTACGCTCCGTCCAGACTTGTACTCAAGTCAATATGGACGTATTCCAATCGAAACCAACGCTCTAAGTCCAAATCTCGTCTGTCCATCGCTTCGCAGGCCCACCAGACCCAAATAGAGGCAAAATGACCAAAATGCTCTTAGGGGCATTGTCCTTTCCAATTCCATTCCTTCTCTCGGGACAGTTTATCCCTCGAGATGGTTCTAAATTAGGCACGTCTTTCTGAAGACGGTAAGTCCCTTTTCTAATCCCTCTCTCGAGACAGTTTGTCCCTCGAGACGGTTCCAAATCAGGCACATCTTTCCAAAAACGATAAGACCCCTTTCCACTCCCTTTCTCAAGACAGTTTATCCCTCGAGACGGTTCCAAATCAGGCACGTCTTTCCAAAGACGATAAGACCCCTTTCCAGTCCCTCTCTTGAGACAGTTTATCCTTCGAGACGGTTCTAAATTAGGCACGTCTTTCCGAAGATGATAAGACCCCTTTCCAATCCCTCTCTCGAGACAGTTTATTTGTCGAGATGGTTCCAAATCAGGCACGTCTTTCCGAAGATGATGAGACCCCTTTCCAATTCCAATCCCTCTCTCGAGACAGTTTATTCCTCAAGATGGTTCGGCATATTTTTTGAAGAAAACTGTCGCGCCCAGATTTTTCGCACTCGAGGAATACTCACACAAGCGGGAAAAATGCTGTACTCTCTCGTTAGAACTCACCCTCCGAGAAGAATGAGTGCGACTAGGTTTGAATTGAAAATTTGATTTGAATAAAGGGCTTTCGGAAAAAGATTCGGAGTCGCCACCTAACTGGGTTAAGGTGAGTTAGGTCACCTAAAAACTAAGAATAATCCAAAGACTACACTTAGGATTTTTGGAAAACAATTTTGAAAATATCACCTCAAGAGAGGGTTTTTAGGAAAACAGGTTGTTTGGCAACCTTTGGAAAAACATTTAGCCCTTTTTGAAAAATAACTTTTTTTTGGTCTTTGAAATCAGTGATTCTAGATTCGGAGGTTGGTTACGTGTAGGGAAGACGCACTAAGCTATCACCCTATCCCGCCCTTTCGGTACCTACATGTCAATCTACCCTAGATTCACCTATGAGAGTCTTTAATTAACATATGTTCAATCCTATCCACTTTGAAAAACAATGATTGAAAAGAAACTAACATGATGCATGATATGCAAGTACAAGTTAAGAGAATAGATTTGAAATTGATTTGATTTGAAAATAGATTTGAAGAGATGGAATTGAAATTGGAAAGTTTGAAAATTTGGAAATAGAAATTTTGAAATTGGAACTTTGAAAATAGATTGGAATTTGAGATTTGAAAATGTGGAGACCGCACCCATGAGGGTGGAATTGAAAGTTTGAATAATGTTGTGACCGCACCTATGAAGGTTGCCTACGTATCCCTTTGGGGGAATTAGATCAGTCGTAGTTCGGACTGGAGTCCGATTGAAAAGAGATTGATTTGATTGGAAGAAAGATATTGAATTGAAAATTGGATTTGATTTGAGAATAGAAGAGGAGATTGGAAATTGGAATTGAGAAGATTGGACTTGCTTTGGAAAGATTGATTTTGGAAAGACTTGGTTTTGGAAAGATGGAGGTTTAGGAAACCTAGACTTAGGAAAGGTAGGAGACCTAGGAAAGACTTGAGATTTAGAAAGATTTGACTCGAATGTTGGACTTGGAAGATTTGGAAAGATTGGATTTTAGGAAATGTTCGAATTAGGAAAGGTTCGATTTAGGAAAGTTTCGAATTAAGAAAGTTTTGGTTTTTGAAAAGTTTCAAATTAAGAAAGTTTTGAATTAGGAAAGTTTTAGGTTTAAGAAAGTTTTCACTTTAGGAAAGTTTTGAATTAGGAAAGTATTGAATTTAGAAAATTTTGAAATAAGGAAGTTTCAACTTAGGAAAGTATGAATTTGGAAAGACTTAAAAAAGCAAAGTTTTCAATTTAGAAAATGTTTGAATTAAGAAAGTTTTGAATTTAGAAAAGTCTTAGATTTGGAAAGATGTTGAAGTTTTGGAAAATTTTAGAATTTAGAAAGTTTGGAAGTTTAGAAAGATTTATCTTAAGAAAGTTTTGAATTTAGGAAACTTTGAATTTGGAAAAATTCGAAATTTAGAAAGTTTAGGATTTAGAAAGTTTTAGAGTTTTAGAAAATCTTGAGATTAGGAAAGGTTTGAGTTTAGGAAAAATTTGAAAACTTAGGTTTGAAAAGTTAAGATTTGAAAATGGGTAGGATTAGGAAAGGGTTGAATTAGGAAAGATTTGAAAGTTGAGTTTTAAAATTTAGAAAAGATTTTTATATTCAAGTTTTCGAAACTTAAGATTTAGGAAAGATTTAGATTTTGAAATTTAAGGAAAGATTTAAAGTTTAGGCTTAAGAAACTTATGGTTTAAGAAGGTAGAAAATTAGGAAGGAGTTGAATTAAGAAAGGTTTGGATTAGGAAGGGATTGGATTTTGTTTCCAAAAACGGAGGACGGGATCTAGTTTCCTAAATGAGGAGATTTGATTTGGCAAGGAGTTGGAAAGGGAGATTCTAGAAACCCTAGATTTGGAAAATTATAGTTTCGCGTAGAAAATTGGTTTTGGAAACGTGTATAGTTTGGATGTGAAAACAAGAGATTTTGGAAACCTAGGTTTGGGGCAAAGTTTGAAAATCATGTTTTTGGAAAGAAAATTAGGGTTTCCTAATTGCGAGTTCTAGGGCTTGATTTGGGCTTCCAAGAAGAGAGTTTTTGGAAAGTGCGTTTTTGGAAATGAAGGTTTTCTAGAAGGGAATCCTAGGGAGGAGTTTCTAGAGGGAAGAGTTTTTGGAAAGTAAATTTGAAGAGAGTTTTTGGAAAGAGATTTTAAAGAAGAGGAGTTTTTGGAAAGTGTATTTTTGGAAACGTAGATTTTAGAAGGAAAATCCTAGAGGGGAATTTCTAGAAGGAAGATTTTGGAAAGAGAGTTTTTGGAAAGATTTTTGGGGAACGTTTTTAGAAAGTGGATTTTGGGGAGAGGATTTTGAAAAGGAGTTGAAAAAGGGAGTTTTGAAAAAAATAGATTTTGGAAGGAGTTTTTAGAAAACACTTTTGGGGAGGAGAGTTTTAGGAAAGTATATTGAAAGAGATTTTTTAGGAAGAGATTTAAAAAGAAAGTTTTTAGAAGGTATGAAAACGTCTCACTTTCCTAAAGCAACCCTAGCCATGGAAAGGCTAGAATCACCCTAAAATTGTGGTTTTGAAAGCAAGTTTTTGAAAAAGAGATTTTGATGCAATTTTGAAAACAAGTTTGAAAACGATTTGGAAAACGAGTTCAAAAACGAATTTTGGAAGATGCAAGATCATGATATGCACAATGCAATTTTGGGGTCGTGAACATACAAGGCTAAGGCTTCACCACATAATCAAGAGGGCCGGACCCACGTGGTCTCTGGTTAGACTAGAAGAAAGCCCCCGACACGGTGACTCTCCAATAGCCCAATCCTACACATGGACCGGGAATCCCCTTGTTTCAAGCATGCAAAGAAAGGGGGGGAAAGAGATGGGAGATTAAAATAGAGAAAACCCAAGTGGGTTAGGAGACAGAAGAGAGAGGGGGGAAGTGCAAAAATTTAAATAGGGAGCCTATCGTATGTCTTGTTATTTTGCGCGCCTTGCTTTCTTCGGTCTTCGGTCTTCGTCTTGATCTTCACCTTCAGTCTTTAAGAGTTGTCTTCAAGCTTTGGATTACAGCTCTTCAAGTCTTCAAAGGATGGTTGAAGGCTAGTGTATGAGTGTATGGGGGATGTATAGGAGTGTATAGGAGGCCAGGGTTTAGTGTATGGTGGCTAGGGTTTGGAAGACCGAAGGAGGCTAGGGTTTAGGAGGTGCTCGAGCTCTGTATATCGAATTATATGATTTTTAGGTTGAGTTTGCGGATCCTTTTCACGTTGAATGAGGCTCTGTATTTATAGAGGTTGGACAACACTGGCGCCTGTTGCAGTGGCACTGGCGCCAACCATTTAGGAAGTGTTTAAGGTCGGCAAGCAACATATCTTTGACTAGATTTGGGCGCCTGTACTAGTGACTACCATGCAATTTTTAGCCTGGCTTCACTAGGAGTGACTTCGGAAAGTCCAGGAATGATTTGAAAGAGCCGGGAACGACCCAGAAGGCCGGAAAAGAGCAAGAACACTTAAAATAGTGTCCTGGAGGTATTTGACTTGAAAAGTGAGGATAAGATGTGTCCGAAAGGTTGACCGGGCCTTTAGGGGCAAAACGGTCAATCGGACCGGGAAACTGCCAGGACGGACTTGGACTGTCCCGGAAAAAGACTTGGGATCTGAAAACATTATTCAGAATGTTCCCAGAGGTTGCCGGTTTGATTTCCAGAGCCGGCGTGGTCGGAAAAGGAGACCGGCCCACCAGGGGCAAAACGGCCATTTTGTACCGGGTTTGCCGGAACTGACTCGGAATCATCCGGAAAGGTAAAGGAAGGTTGAGAACACTATAAAAAGTAGTCTCAGGATTTTACCAATTTGATACCCAGAGCCGGTATGATCGAAAAAGAAAACCGGCCACCAGGGGCAAAACGGTCATTTTGTACCGGGTTGGCCGGAACTGACTTGGAATGATCCGGAAAGATAAAGGAAGGTTGAGAGTACTATAAAAAGTAATCTCAGAGGGTTACCGGTTTGATACCCAGAGCTAGTGTGGTTCCTAGGGCATTCGGATGCCTAGGAGCAAAATGGTCATCTTGACCGGAAAGTCTCGAAAAAGGTCCAAAGGGCAGTTTGGTCATTTTTCACCGAAGTGGGCTAACAGACACTGGTGTTGACCTGAGTTTTGAGTGTTTTCGCCACTCTAATGGCGGTCGTCGTGACACAGGGGCTTGTTGCCAATTCCCTATATCGACCTATTTGTATGTATTTCAGCTACTCTAACGGTTTTGTGAGTAGTTTCGCTACTCGGACTGTCTCGAGGAATAAACTGTCTCGAGAGAGGGATTGGAAAGGAGACTTATCGTCTCCGAAGCAACGTGCTTGGGATTGGAACTGTCTCAAGGAATAAACTGTCTCGAGAAAGGGATTGGAAAAGGGGTCTTACCGTTTCCGAAAAGACATGTCTGATTGGAAGCGTCTCGAGGAATAAACTGTCTCGAGAGTGGGATTGGAAAGTGGTCTTATCGTCTCTGAAGAGACGTGCCTGGATTGGAACCGTCTCGAGGAATAAACTGTCTCGAGAGTGGGATTGGAAAGGGGACTTATCGTCTCCGAAGAGACGCGCCTAGATTGGAACTGTCTCGAGGAATAAACTGTCTCCAGAGTGGGATTGGAAAGGGGACTTATCGCCTCCGAGGAGACGTGCCTAGGTTGGAACCGTCTCGAAGAATTAACTGTCTCGAGAGAGGGGTTGGAATCAGAAAGGAAAGGACAATGCCCCTAAGGGCATTTTGGTCATTTTGCCTCTATTTGGGCCTGACAGGCCTGCGAGGCAATGGAAAGACGGGATTTGGACCTAGAGAATTGGTTTCAATAGGAATATGCCCACAATGACTTAAACACAAGTCTGGACGGAGTGTAGACTGCCGAGCCGTCAAAAATGGGGTGCTTACAAAAACCTCTTCGAAATGGTAAGTCCCTTTAAACCTGTCGATCGGGATGAGACCCCAAGTCCCCTAAATGGTAGAACAGTCCACCTTTGGTGCCCGCTAGTCTGCCAATGTAGAAATGTCCGTTTACGCACGCCTTCCGAGAAAATTGACTTCTCAGGCACTAAGTCCCCTTTAGCAGCTTTCCAAGATCGGGCAGTCTCGGGAATGATTGTGAACCGTTAGAGTAGCGAAAATATTCGCAAACATCACAACCGTCAGAGTAGCGGAAATACTCGTAAACAGGTCGATGTAAGGAATTGCCAACAAACCCCTATGTCACGACGACTGCCGTCAAAGTGGCGGAAACACTCAAAACCAACATCAACACTAGTGCCTGCTAGCCCACTTCGGTGAAAAATAACCAAACTGCCCCTTGGGCCTTTTTCGAGACTTTTCGGTCAAGATGACCATTTTGCCCCTAGGCATCTGAATGCCCAAAGAACCACACCGACTCTGGGTATCAAACCGGTAACCTTCTGAGATTACTTCTTATAGTATTCTCAACCTTCCGCTACCTTTCCGGATCATTTCGAGTTAGTTCCGGCAAACCCGATACAAAATGACCGTTTTGCCCCTAGAGGGTCGGTCACCTTTTCCGGCCACACTGGCTCTAGGTATCAAACCGGTAACTTCCCAAGAATACTTTTTATAGTGACCTCAACCTTTCTTTGTCCTTTAGGATTGTTCTGAGTCAGTTCCGGCAAACTCGGTGCAAAATGACCGTTTTGCCCTTGGTGGGCCGGTTGCCTTTTCTGACCACACCGGCTCTGGGTATCAAACTGGCAACCTTTGGGAACATTCTAAATAATGTTTCCAAATTTCGAGTCTTCTTATGGGATAGTCTGAGTTCGTCCCGGCAGCTTCCCGATCAGATTGACCGTTTTGCCCCTAAAGGCCTAATCAACCCTTCCAACACATCCTATCCTCATTTTTCTAGTCAAATACCTCCGGGACATTATTCTAAGTGTTTCTACTTTTTTTGACCTTCCGGGTCATTCCCGGTCTCCCAAACTCCTTCTCGGACTTTCTAGAGTCACTCCTAGTGAAGCCAGGTTGAAAATTGCATGGTAGTCACTAGTACAGGTGCCCAAATTTAGTCAAAGATACATTGCTTGCCGACCTAAATACTTTTCTAACTGGCTAGCGCCTCTAGTAGTGGCGCCAAGAGGAAAATTGGCCTGGCGCCACTACAACAGGCACTAGGTCTATCCCATCTCTATAAATACAAAGCCTCCTCCAGCGTGAAGGGGGTCCGCAAACTCAATCTAAAAATCATATATTTCGATATACAGGGCTCGTGCACTCCCTAAACCCCAGCTTTCTTAGGTTTTCCAAACCCTAGCCACCATACACAAACCCTAACCTCATATACACTCATACACTTCCCCATACACTTATACACTAGCCTCCAACCCTCCTTTGAAGACTTGAAGAGCTGCAAACCGAAGCCTTGAAGATTAAAGACGAGCCCTCGAAGATCAAGACTGAAGTGAGGCGAAGACCGAAGAAAGCAAGGCGAGCAAAATAAACAAGATACAAGGTAGGTTTTTTATTTAAATTTCTGCACTCCCCCCTCTCTCTTCTCTCTCTTAACCCACTTGAGTTTTCTCTATTTTGATCCCCCTTCTCTTTCCCTCCCTTGCTTTGCATGCTTGAAACAAGGGGATTCCCAGTCCATATGTAGGATTAGACTAACGGAGGGTCACCGTGTCGGGGCTTTTCTGTAGGCTAACCGAAGACCACGTGGGTTCGGCCCCCTTGATTATGTGGTGAAACCTTAACCTTGTAAGTTCAGGACCCCAAACTTGGATTGTGCATATTATGATTCTTGCATTCTTCCAAAAGTTGTTTTCAAAGTTGTTTTCAAGATCGTTTTCAAACTTGTTTTCAAAATTGCGTCAAAATCTCTTTTTCAAAACATGTTTTCAAAATCATAATCCTAGGGTGATTCTAGCCTTTCCATGGCTAGGATTGCTTTAGGAAAGTGTTACATTTAAAGTGACTTTCATGGTCCATATTTTCAACTCTTGACGTTTTCAAAGCCGCTTTCCTAAAGTGGTTCTAGCCCTCTTATGGTTAGAATTGCTTTAGGAAAGTGAGATGTTTTTTACACATTCTAAAAACTCTCTTTTCAAAAGTCTCTCTTCTTAAAAATCTCTTTTTCAACATACTTTCCTAAAACTCTCCTTTCCAAAATTGTTTTCAAAAACTTCCTCCAAAAATCTATTTTCCAAAACTTCTCTTTTTAAACCCCTTTCTAAAACGCTCCCTTCAAGGTCCACTTTCCAAAAACGTTCCCTAGGTTTCCTTCTTAGAAAAACCTCTTCTTAAATCTCTTTCTTAAAAATCTCTTTCTAAAAAACTCCTCACTAAGATCTCTTTCCAAAAACTCTTTCTCCTCAAAATTCACTTTCTAAAAACACTCCCCAAATTCACTTTCCTAAAAACTCTCTCCAACAATCTCCTTCCAAAAATCTTTCTAAAAAACTCTCTTTCCAAAATCTTCCTTCTAGAAACTTTCCTCTAGGATTTTCTTTCTAAAATCTTCGTCTCCAAAAACACACTTTCCAAAAACTCCTCTCTAGGATTCCCTTCTAAAAACCTTCATTTCCAAAAATGCACTTTTCAAAAACTCTTTCCTTAGAGCCCAAGTCAAGCCCTAGAACTCACAATTAGAAAACCCTAATTTTCTTTCCAAAAACATGGTTTTCGAACTTGCCTTAAAACTTAAGTTTCCAAAACCTCTTGTTTTCTACATCAAAACTATACATATTTCCAAAAACCTCTTTTCTACGTCGAAACTATGCACTTCCAAATCTAGGGTTTCTAAAACTCCCTTTTTCCAAATCCTTGTCAAATCAAATCTTCCCTTTACAAAACCAAATCCAATCTTCCCGTTTAGGAAACTAGATCCAATCCTCCGTTTTTGGAAACAAAGTCAAGCTTTCCCTTTTAGAAACAAAATCCAATCATTTCCTAATCCAAATCTTTCATAATTCAAATCCTTCCTAATCATCCACTTTCCTAAATCTTAAGTTTCCAAAATTTGAACATAAAAATCTTTCCTAAATTTTAAAACTCAACTTTCAAATCTTTCCTAATTCAACCCTTTCCTAATTCCATCTCTTTCCAAATCTTAACTTTCCAAATCCAAGTTTTCAAATATTTCATAAACTCAAAACTTTCCTAATCTCAAGATTTTCTAAAATTCAAACTCTAAAACTTTCTAAACCCCAAATCTTTCCAAAATCCTAACTTTCTAAATTTCAAAATCTTTCCAAATCCAAAGCTTTCCAAGTTCAAAACTTTCTTAAGCTAGGATTTTCTAAATCTAAAACTTTCTAAAATTCTAAATTTTCCTAAAACTTCAAATCTTTCCAATTCTAAAACTTTCTAAACTCAAAACTTTCTTGTTCTCAAAACCTTTCTTACTTCAAACTCTTTCTTAAAATGAAACTCTCTTAATTCAAAACTTTCCTAAGTTGAAACTCTCCTAAAGTCAAAACTTTCTGAAGTTAAAACTTTCTTAATTTCGAAACTTTCTTAATTTGAAAACTTTCCTAATTCCAAAACTTTCCTAAAATGGCACTTTCCTAATTTGAAACTTCCCTAATTCGAATCTTTCCTAAATCTAGTCTTTCCTAATCTTTCCAAGTCCAACTTTTGAGTCGAATCTTTTCTAAAATCATTCCAAGTCAACTCAAATCTTTTCTAAGTATCAAGTCTTTCTAGGTTTCCTAAAACCAAGTTCTTCAAAATCAAATCTTTTCAAATCTTCCAATCAAAGTGCAATCTCTCAATCTTCTAATCCAAATTTTCAATTTAATCTCTTTCTTCCAATCATACCTTCTATTTTCAATTAGACTCTTGTTCGAACTACAACTGACCTAATTCCTCCAAAAGGACACGTAGGCAACCCTCATGGGTGCGGTCTCCACATTTTTCAAATTTTCAATTTCATAATATTTTTCAAAATTCTATTTCTACAATTTATTTCCAATCTCCAATCCTACAATTTTCTTCAAGTTTTTCAATTCTATGATCTATTCCTATTTTTAATCTTAAATTTCAATTTTCAAATTCAATTTCAATCTTCAAATTCAAGCTTCTATCTCTTTCTTTTCAAATCAAATCAAATCTCTTTTTAAATCTATTTTCTAAGTCAACTCTCTTGTATTGCACTTATGTAAGCACCCCATTTTTGACCGCTCGGCAGTCTACACTCCGTCCAGACTTGTTTTCAAGTCATTATGGACATATTCCAATCGAATCCAATCCTCTAGTCCAAATTCCGTCTTTCCATCGCTTCGCGGGCCTGTCAGGCCCAAATAGAGGCAAAATGACCAAAATGCCCTTAGGGGCATTATCCTTTCTTATTCCAATTCCAATCCCCCTCTCGAGACAGTTTATTCCTCGAGACGGTCCAAGTAGTAAAACTACTCACAAAACCGTCAGAGTGGCGGAAACACTCACCAAACCGTCAGAGTGGCGAAAACACTCACAAAACCGTCAGAGTGGCGGAAACACTCACAAAACCGTTAGGGTGGCGGAAACACTCACAAAACCGTCAGAGTGGCGGAAACACTCATAACACCGTTAGAGTGGCGGAAACACTCAAAACCCAGGTACGTCTCTTCGGAGTCGGTAAGACCCCTTTCCAATCCCTCTCTCGAGATAGTTTATTCCTCGAGACGGTTCCAATCCAAGCACGTCTCTTCGGAGACGATAAGACCCCTTTCCAATCCTTCTCTCGAGACAGTTTATTCCTCGAGACGGTCCGAGTAGCAAAACTACTCACACAACCGTTAGAGTAGCGGAAATACTCACAGAGCCGTCCGAGTAGGGGAAATACTCAACCGTTAGAGTAGCGGAAATACTCAACCGTTAGAGTAGCGGAAATACTCATAGACCCGTTAGAGAAGCGGAAATACTCACAGATCCGTTAGAGTAGTGGAAATACTCATAGACCCGTTAGGGTAACGGATATACTCACAAAACCGTTAGGGTAACGGAAATACTCCCAAATCATCAACCCCGTCCGAGTAGCGGAAATACTCTCAAATCATCAACCCCGTCCGAGTAGCGAAAATACTCAACACCTAGGTCAATACCCATGTTTGTTAGCTCACTTCGGTGAAAAATAACCAGACTACCCTTAGGGCCTTTTCCGAGACTTTTCGGTCAAGATGACCATTTTGCCCCTAAGCATCCGAACGCCCCGGGAACCACACCGGCTCTGGGTATCAAACTGGTAACCCCCCGAGAATACTTTTTATAGTGTTCTCGACCTTCCTTTACCTTTCCAGACTATTCTAAGTCAGTTTCGGCCAACCCGGTACAAAATGACCGTTTTGCCCCTAAAGGGCCGGTCTCCTTCTTCGACCACACCAGCTCTGGGTATCAAACCGGTAATGTCCCGAGAATACTTTTTATAGTGTTCTCGATCTTCCTTTACCTTTCCGAACCATTTCGAGTCAGTTCCGGCAAACCCGATACAAAATGACCGTTTTGCCCCTGGTGGGCCAGTCTCCATTTCCGACCACGCCGGCTCTGGGAATCAAACCGGGAATCTCTGGGAACATTCTAAATCATGTTTCCAGATCCCAAGTTTTCTTCTGGGACAGTCTGAGTCTGTCCCGGCAGTTTTCTGGTCTGGTTGACCGTTTTGCCCCTAAGGGCCTAGTCGACCTTTCCAACACATTTTGTCCTCACTTTTTAAGTCAAAAACCTCCAGGACACTATTTTTAGTGTTCCTGTTCCTTTCCGACCTTCCGGGTCATCCCCGGCTCCTTCAAATCATTCCTGGACTTTCCGGAGTCACTCCTAGTGAAGCTAGGCTAAAATTTACATGGTAGTCACTAGTACAGGCGCCCAAATCTAGTCAAAGATACGTTGCTTGCCGACCTTAATTGTTTCCTAAATGGCTGGCGCCACTAGCAGTGGCGCCAAGTCAAAAAATGGCCTGGCGCCACTCCTAGTGGCGCCAGTGTAAATTTTGCCCTGGCGCCACTGCAACAGGCGCCAGGCTTGTCCAACTTCTATAAATACAGAGCCTCGATCAACGTGAAAAGGATCTGCAAACTTAACCTAGGAATCACACAATTCGATATACAGAGCTCAAGCACCTCCAAAACTCTAGCCTCCCTAGGTTTTTCCAAAGCCTAGCCACTATACACAAACCCTAGCCTCCTATACACTCATACACACCCCCATACACTCATACACTATCCTTCAACCATCTTTGGAAGACTTGAAGAGCTACCATCCAAAATTTGAAGACAACCCTTGAAGGTTGAAGAAGAAGATCAAGACGAAGACCGAAGATTGAAGACAGCGCGGCGCGCAAATTAAAGAAGATACAAGGTAGGTTTTCTCTTTAAATTTCCGCACTCCCCCCTCTCTCTTCTCTCTCCAACCCACTTGGGTTTTCTCTATTTTAATCCCCCATCTCTTTCCCCCCCTTTCTTTGCATGCTTGAAACAAGGGGATTCGCGGTCCATGTGTAGGATTGGACTATGGGAGAGTCACCGTGTCGGGGGCTTTCTTCTAGTCTAACCAAAGACCACGTGGGTCCGCCCCCCTTGATTATGTGGTGAAGCCTTAGCCTTGTATGTTCACGACCCCCAAATTGCATTGTGCATATCATAGTCTTGCATCTTCCAAAAACTGTTTTCAAAGTTATTTTTCAAAACGTTTTTAAACTTGTTTTCAAAATTGCATCCAAATCTCTCTTTCAAAAACTTGTTTTCAAAATCACAATTCTAGGGTGATTCTAGCCTTTCCATGGCTAGGGTTGCTTTAGAAAAGTGTTATATTAAAAGTGGCCTTTTGGTCTATATTTTCAAACCTTGTTTTCAAAACCACTTTCTTAAAGTGGTTCTAGTCCTCTTATGGCTAGAATTGTTTTAGGAAAGTGAGATGTTTTTACACCTACTAAAAACTCTCTTTAAAAATCTCTTCCTAAAAATCTCTTTTTCAACATACTTTCCTAAAACTCCCCTCTTCAAAATTGATTTCAAAATCTCTTTTTCAAAACTCTCTTTTTCAACTCCTTTCCAAAACTTTCTTTCCTTAAAAATTCACTTTCTAAAAACACTCCCTAAAAATCTTTCTAAAAACTCTCCTCCCGGAATCTTCCTTCTAGAAATTCCCCTATAGGATTTTCTTTCTAAACTCTATGTTTCCAAAAACATGCTTTCCAAGAAACTCCTCCCTAGGATTCCCTTCTAGAAAACCTTCGTTTCCAAAAATGCGTTTTCCAAAAAAAAAAAAAAACTCTTTCCTTAGCACCCAAACCAAACCCTAGAACCCACAATCAGGAAACCCTAGTTTTCTTTCCAAAAACACGATTTTCAACCTTTGCCCTAAACCTAGGTTTCCAAAACCTCTAGTTTTCGCATCCAAACTATACATGTTTCCAAAACCTCTTTTCTACGTCAAAACAACAATTTTCCAAATATAGGGTTTCTAGAATCTCCCTTTCCAAATCCTTGTCAAATCAAATCTTCCCTTTAAGAAACCGAATCAAATTTCCCCGTTTAGGAAACTAGATCCCGTCCTCCGTTTTTGGAAACAAAATCAAACCTTTACTTTTAGAAACCAAATCCAATCCTTTCCAAATCCAAATCTTTCCTAATTCAAATCCTTCCTAGTCCTCCACTTTCCTAAACCTTAAGTTCCCAAAACTTCAACATAAAAATCTTTCCTAAATTTTAAAACTCAACTTTCAAATCTTTCCTAATTCAACCATTTCCTAATTCAACCCCTTTTTCAAATCTTAACTTTCTAAATCCAAGCTTTTAAACCTTTCCTAAATTCAAACCTTTCTTAATTTTCAAGATTTTCTAAAAACTCTAAAATTTTCTAAAATCTTAAATTTTTCTAAAATTTTTCTAAAATCTTAAACTTTCTAAATCTTAAACTTTCTAAATTTCAAATCTTTCCAAATTCAAAACTTTCTAAATTTGAAACCTTCTTAAGTTAAATCTTTCTAAACCTAAAAACTTTCTAAATTCTAAACTTTCCAAAACTTCAAAATCTTTTCAAATCTAAAACTTTTCTAAACTCAAAACTTTCTTAATTTAAGACTTTCTTAATTCAAACATTTCCTAAATTGAAAACTTTCCTTTTTCAAAACTTTCCAAAATCAAAACTTCCCTTTTTTTCAAACATTTCTAAATTCAAAATTTTCTTAATTCAGAACTTTCCTAATTTCAAAATTCTCTTAATTCAAAACTTTCCAATTTTCAAAACTTTCCTAAACCTAAAACTTTCCTAATTTCAAAACTTTCCAAAAATGACACTTTCCTAAATCAAACCTTTCCTAATTCAAACCTTTCCTAAATCCAAACTTTCTTAAACTCTTGAGTCTTTCCTAGGTCTCCTATCTTTCCTAAGTGTAGGTTTCCTAATCCTCCATCTTTCCAAAATCAAGTCTTTCCAAAATCAATCTTTTCAAATCAAAGTCCAATCTTCTCAACTTCAATTTTCAATCTCCTCTTCTAATTTCAAATCAAATTCAATTCCCAATTCAAATCTTTTTCTTCCAATCCAACCTTCTATTTTCAATCGGACTCCGGTCCGAACTACGACTGACCTGATTTCCCCAAAGGGATACGTAGGCAACCTTCATAGGTGCGGTCACTACACTTTTCAAACTTTCAATTCCACCCTCATGGGTGTGGTCTCCATATTTTCAAGTTTCAAATTCCAATCTATTTTTAAGTTCCAATTTCAAAATCTTTCTATTTTCAAATCCCTATTTCCAAGTTTTCAAACTTTCCAATTTCAAATTTCGTCTCTTCAAATTTATTTTCAAATCAAATTCTTTTCAAATTTATCTCCAAATCTATTTTTCAATTCTCTCTTATTTTGCACTTGCATATCATGCATCATGTTAGTTTTCAAACATTGTTTTTCTAAAGTGAATAGGGTTGAACATATGTTAATTAAAGACTCTCATACGTGAATTTAGGGTAGATTGACATGTAGGTACCGAAAGGGCGGGGTAGGGTGATGGCTTAGTGCGTCTTCCCTACACGTAACCAACCTCCGAACCTAGGATCACTGATTTCAAAGACCAAAAGGAGTCATTTTTCTAAAAAGGGCTAAATGTTTTCCAAAGGTTGCCAAACAACCTGTTTTCTTAAAAACCCTTTCTTGAGGAGATACTTTCAAAAACCTTTTTCTAAAAACCCTAAGTGTAGTCTTCGGATTATTCTTAGTTTTTAGGTGACCTAACTCACCTTAATCAAGTTAGGTGGCGACTCTGAATCTTTTTCAAAAAGCCCTTTATTTCAAATCTGTTTTCAATTCAAACCTAGTCGCACTCATTCTTTTAGGAGGGTGAGTTCTAACGAGAGAGTACAGTATTTTTCCCGCTTGGGTGAGTATTCCTCGAGTGCGAAAAATCTGGGCGCGACAACTTGCATATCATGCATCATGTTAGTTTCTTTTCAAACATTCCTTTTCAAAGTGGATGGGATTGAACATTAGTTAGTTAAAGACTCTCATAGGTGAATCTAGGGTAGATTGACATGTAGGTACCGAAAGGGCGGGGTAGGTTGATGGTTTAGTGCATCTTCCCTACACGTAACCAACCTCCGAACCTAGGATCATTGATTTCAAAGACCAAAAGGAGTTATTTTTCAAAAAAAGGGCTAAATATTTTTCTAAAGGTTACCAAACAACCTATTTTCTTAAAAACCCTCTCTTGAGGAGGTATTTTCAAAATCATTTTCAAAAACCCAAAGTGTAGTCTTCGGATTATATCTAGTTTTTAGGTGACCTAACTCACCTTAATCAAGTAAGGTGGCGACTCCAAATCTTTTTCAAAAGCCCTTTATTTAAATCTATTTTCAATTTCAAACCTAGGCGCACTCATTCTTCTAGGAGGGTGAGTTCTAACGAGAGAGTACAACATTTTTCCCACTTATGTGAGTGTTCCTCGAGTGCGAAAATTCTAGGCCCGACAGCTGGCAATATGGACCTCTTACAGTGGGGCAAGAGGTCCGAATCTAGTCACCCTATTTACAGAAGAACCCACTGCAAACAACAAGAAGGAGGCTGACAACGGCATTAACAGTGTCAACATCTTTGGAGCTCTAGGAGAAGCCTTTGCCTGTCTCGCCTTAGCCGAGGATCCGGGTCATGAATGGAGCATTGAAGATATGGGAATTGTCCCAAGACCTTACTAGATAAGGGTTCCTTGCAAAAGCGTACAACAGAGGGGTGCTTTCACCCACTTTCTTTCTATCCCTTTTACTTTCTGTCTTTAAATTGATGTTTACATTCCGTTTTTGCTTTGAACTCTATGCTTTACATAAAAATGATAATAGTAGTTAAATGATGGTCTTTTATGTCATCTCTGTTGTCTTATCTTCTCTTATGAGTGGTAACTACTTCCTCCACAAGGGGCATGGTGTGTCTTATGGAATGATCCAACTTGAAGGGATGATAGCATGAGGTAACCACTCGCCAAATGATCAGCCTTCCATAGAGAGAGAGAGAATAAGGATGAGTGAGGATACTACCCAAAGGCAGCACTTGCAGGACTCTGAAGCTAAGCGATGTGTGGCCAGTTTATGAAAATGAAGAGGAGCCATCTTTCACATATAAGTAAAGAATAAATAACTAAATAAATAAAAAAAATGTGCTTATATTCCCTTTGTTTAACCCCTAGAGCTTGGCAACAAACGAAGTTTTCTTTATCAACCCCGATCCTAGACTGTCCTCCCCACACTGGGGCAAACAATAGTTTGAGAACTCTAGGAATGGTATCCACCCCCACTGTGCTAAAGCAGCAATGAAAGCTCTATGGATTAAGCAATCTAATTCAAAGTGAAGAGAGGCCCTCATTTCATTTCCCATATAGTCAAAAGCAACCCCTTGCCAAACCTGTTGAGCCATCTATCATTTTCTCGAGAAAACCCCAACCAAGGGATCACCGCCCACACTGGATAGATTGAACTGCCAAGGAAAAGGTCTAAGGAAAAAGGGTCAAAGAATTAATCATTTCATAAAAGAAAAGAAAGGACAAAGTGCAGAAAAGAATTGCCAAGGGGCAAGAGGCCACAAAATAAAATAAAATATCCTTTAATGAAAGGCCTGAAGAAAATCATGATTGAGTCATCATCAAAAGCGTAATAAGAGGATCAAAAGAAAAGAAAGTCGTGTTTATCTCAAAAAGTATATAGAAAGAGTGAAAGAACAAGGTCATTTTTACCCTGAGAAGTTAAGTAGAAATCAAGGAGGAAATTTAAAGGTGATCATAAGTTACGAAGAAACCCAGTATAAACAATAGGTTCGAGCCTTTATCCTTTCTTGCGAAACCCCAAAACCATGGCCTACATTACAACCCTATTAAAGTCCCCTTTGATTGAAAGCAGATTGCTTGTCTAAATGAGCTAGATACGCTGCCAAAGCTAAAAAAGGATGCTAATCCTACTGAAAAGTAGTCAAGGATGTTATGGATCTAAACCCTATCAAAAACAACATCAAATTTTAGCCTGCATATCTCGCTGTTTCTAAAACCCTATAACCTAGCCTACATTACGGTCCTAAACAAAGTCTCCTCGGATTGAAATGACTGGCCACTTATCACTCTGCCAAAGGCCAGGTAAGCTGTTGCTAAAACCCCTAGAGTCAAGAGTCTCAGCCCAATAACCATATACACTAAACCTAAGACAGAGAGTTGGAGGTGATCAAAAGGTTGAGAAATGTGTGAAATGCTATCATCCAATCAAGGTAAGGTTGAGCCAGAAGGGAGGCTAAATCCCCGAAGAGGAGGGAGTTACCATTCCTAAGACTACAAGTCTAATAGCACCCTGTGTCATTTTATTAACATATTCCTAACCTGTGCATATGTTAAAAAAAATAATAATAAAATAAAATAAAATATAAGCACGGGCTTTGCACACATAGGATATAACTCCCTGTAGAAATAGAAGTCACCAACACCAACTCATGTAATAGATATCTAACATCATCATACATCACATGCATCTGATCATATGCCTAGCTGTAAAGATCATAAATGTATCTGTCTATCCAAGCATTTGAATATCATAAATATTCATTTTTGTACAAAATATCAAAATAAAACTGTTTAACATAAATATAACTTAGGAACAAGGGGCAAAAGAGGATCAGAGTCTCTGCAAGGGGCATCTATCACAGGTAAAAGTAGATATCATCTGGATCAAAATCCCCGAAACCGGGCATCGGAGGAGGTGGATAACAACTTGAAGCACTGCCATCCTACAAGGAAGATAGAACCAAAATTAGCCGTATGAAAGTAGAACTAAACAACAGCAGAGTGAACAGAAGAAGCAGAAAAACAATAATATACCCCCCCACCACCCAACTGAGATAACCGAGCCGTCAAGGAAGCTACCTCGGCTTGGTACTAATCCTGCTCCATCTGGTACTGATCTCTCTGGTCTCTCATAGTAGTGAACTCAGCTTAGGGCACATATGCTCCGGCTCGGCACCACAAGTCAACCACCTCCTGGCCAACAGCGTACCCGCCGACCACTACCTCAAACCGGGTGAAGGCACCAACCGAATGAGCCCCAAAGTGCGCAGCATAATCTGTATCCGGGGGAAGCAAGAACTCGACACCTGGCTAACGCTCCTGATAAGGGATAGGCACTCTCGCCACTAGGGCTCCAAACATATACTCTGGTGGAGCCCCTGCTGATCGGAACTCCTCATGAAACTGCCGCCAGTGTCGCTCTCCCAGATAAGACTCCTAAGTGTCATCACTGAGAAAAGCAGCTCTCGACAAGGACAACGGGACCAAGTACCGAACTGTCTCATAATGGACTGATCCAATGAAGGGTCGCCAGGTCACATCCCTCGCCTCAATCAACTCCAGGTTAGCCCAGAGCGTCACAAAGTCAATAATATCCGAACGCTGGGCTACCCAGTCACGAGCCCACCTCAAGGCACGAGGATAGAAATCATCCTCAACAACTGTAGGGCGACGAATAGGAAGGTACTCGTAGCTCCACCAGACGAGGAAGGGCCAGAAACTAGTCATGCTACCCCAACGGGAAGAAGTCCGGACCCACATCGACCAAAGAAAGCAGCCGAAGGAGAAGGATCCCCAGTCCAGCTCAAATAAAGCTCTAAGATCAGCTACTATACTCACCAAACGATACGGCACGAGTGACTTGTTGTTGTTGTAGAAGCAGCTCAAAATGATATACAAAACAAGTCGCTGTCTCATGATGTCCCGCCTGGCAAGCGATGGCTCAGTAGCGAAGGTACGGTCATCCTGACTGATCTAAGAGACTGGGAAGGTAGAACGCTCAGGAGGAGGCAAATCCAACAGCAAACAAGCCTCGTCCCTACTGACTGGATGTAGGGTGATCTGCCGGCCGACAAACGAGAGCCCTGTAATAATCGCCCAATCCAAAGGAGTAGGACCTAACTTGAAGCCGACGAAATGAAAGGTCCCGGTCTCCCCGAACCACCTCTCAACAAGTGCCAGTACTAAATGCCGGTTCAGGTGGTAAGCCTGTAATCCCATGAAGGCACCAAATCTGATCTCCGCCAAATTAGGCGCGGTATGATGGGACAGCCCGCTGCATAGTCATAAAGACCTGATGAACAGCCCCTCTGAAAGCTGTATGTACCCGCAAAGGAGGCAAATGCTGTCTAGAGTACACGCTGGGGTGATAAGCAAGATCCCTGAGTGGTGGAACATCCGGTATCTATAGAACTCCCAAGTCAACATTGGTCTGCCTATGCCTGGAAGAAGCTCTCCCATAACCAGTCACCTAATCCCCAGGGTCCGGTACCTCCTCTTCGGCACCAATCTCCTCTGCAAAAGGAAAAGAGTCGACAGGTAGCCTACTCCCCTGCCCACTCTGATTGGAGGAGGATGGTCCGGTAGATCGTCGACTACCTCTAGATCGACTAGAGCCGCCAGTGGAATATGTCCGAGCCGCCTTCCCTGAGCGGCGCCTTCTCTCAGAACCGTCATCATCCGCGTCTGCCATATTGAAAAGGTAAGCCAACGTAAGAAATGTTAACATAGCATACATGCAATTCAAATAATAGTAAAATGAAATAAACAACTAACACAAACAAAACAAATAAAGGATTTTGAGTGTTAATCCAAAACAAATTTCGTACATACACCTTTCGATTTTCCAACTTCAAATTAAATTTCAAGGGTTTTCTGTCTTTTTCCTTCAAAAAGATTTTATTTGTAAAACTTTACCTAACTCTTTCCCTAATTTCTAAAATTTCCAACATCAGCACCTGTGCACAATTTTCAATTTTTTAAAATTTTCAAAACACATGTTTTATTTTTCTAGTAGATCAATGGTTTCAAAAATGCCTTAAAATTCTTCAAAATTCTTTCAAATGTTTTTCAAAAATATTCCTACCTTTTCCAAATTTTAAACTCTAAAAATCCCATCAATTTCTTGAGTTTTCTCATTTTTCTAAATTTTCTAAGTATTTTCCTATTTTTCAAAAAATAAAAAATTCACCGAGTTTTCAAAAAATCACGAAATTTCATACGATTGTTAAACACATTTTTCTTAAGGCACATTGCACAAAAATATAGCCAGAAAACCCAATGCCCATGTCAATGGGAATAAATTCACTATTCCTGCAGAAAACCCTCTTCGCATAATTAAGAAAAGTCACTCAAATTCAATCAAACAAGCACCAAAATGCAAAAAATAATATCATCATCATGTTCAAAACACATCAAAACGTCAATTTTCACTACTCGCATGATTCAAACGAAGTTCTACACATCAAAATCAACAAAATTTGAAAACTCGCTTTTTGGAAGTTCTCTGGCGAAATCTTCTCTTCCGGCGACTTTTCCGTTGACGTGGTCTCCTTTCGACAATCACCCGTGGTCTCCAAGAAGTGCCCCTTCAAGGTTCAAGTCAATTTTCACGAGAAGTCTCTCGGATTTGCAAGAATTCTTCAAAATGCTGTAGCTGTTCAAACCAGAAATTTTCTGGTTTTAACTCCAAGCATGGCACCACTAGCAGAGGCGTCAGGCATTTTCTGCCAAAGGGGCCACTGCTAGTGGCGCCAGTTGCAAATTCTGGGCAGCTTTGCCCCCTTTCCCGCCAAATCTCATTTTCGAAGGCCTTTTTGGCCCACTATCGGTTTTTGACCCCCGTTGTTGAAAGTTTCCCAATGTCCGTCCCTCCGACTATCTCGCGGTCAACATGGGACTCTTACTTTTATCGTTTTAGTCTTTGACAAGCAAAGACAGAAAAAGAAGGGCAGCTGTAAGCACCCCATTTTTGACCGCTCGCCAATCTACGCTCCGTCCAGACTTGTACTCAAATCAATATGGACGTATTCCAATCGAACCCAACGCTCTAAGTCCAAATCCCGTCTGTCCATCGCTTCGGGGGCCCACCAGGCCCAAATAGAGATAAAATGATCAAAATGCCCTTAGGGGCATTATCCTTTCCAATTCCAATCCCTCTCTCAGGATAGTTTATCCCTCGAGACTGTTCTAAATCAGGCACGTCTTTCTGAAGACGGTAAGTCCCTTTTTCCAATCCCTCTCTCGAGACAGTTTATCCCTCGAGACAGTTCTAAATCAGGCACATCTTTCTGAAGACGATAAGACCCCTTTCCAATCCTTCTCTTGAGACAGTTTATCCCTCGAGACGGTTTAAAATCAAGCACGTCTTTCCAAAGATGATAAGACCCCTTTCCAATCCCTCTCTCGAGATAGTTTATCCCTCGAGACGGTTCCAAATCAGGCACGTCTTTCCGAAGACGATAAGACTCATTTCCAATTCCTCTCTCGAGACAGTTTATCCCTCGAGACAGTTATAAATTAGGCATGTCTTTTCAAAGACGATAAGACCACTTTCCAATCCCTCTCTCATGACAGTTTATCCCTCGAGACTATTCTAAATCAGGCACGTCTTTCCGAAGATGATAAGACCCCTTTCCAATCCCTCTCTTGAGACAGTTTATCCCCTAACACAGTTCCAAATCAAGCACGTCTTTCCAAAGACGATAAGACCCCTTTCCAATCCCTCTCTCGAGACAGTTTATTCCTCGAGACGGTTCCAAATTAGGCACGTCATTCCAAAGGACGATAAGACCCCTTTCCAATTCCAATCCCTCTCTCGAGACAGTTTATTCCTCGTGACGATCCAACACGTTTTTTGAAGAAAACTCTTTGAAATGGTAAGTCCCTTTAAACCTGTCGACCAGGACGAGACCCCAAGTCCCCTAGATGGTAGAACGGTCCACCTTTGGCGCCCGCTAGCCCGCCAATGCAGAAATATCAATTTAGGCACCCCTTTCGAGAAAATTGACTTCTCAGGCGCTAAGTCCCCTTTAGCAGCTTCCCAAGATTAGGCAGTCTTGGGAATGATCGTGAACCATTAGAGTAATGGAAATACTCGCAAACATCACAACCGTCAGAGTAGCCGAAATACTCGTAAACAGGTTGATGTAGGGAATTGCCACCAAACCCCTGTGTCACGACGACCGCCATCAAAGTGGTGGAAACACTCAAAACCCAAGTCAACACTAGTGCCTGCTAGCCCACTTCGGTGGAAAATGACCAAACTACCCCTTGGGCCTTTTCCGAGACTTTTCGATCAAGATGACCATTTTGCCCCTAGGCATCCGAACACTCCGAGAACCATGCCGGCTCTGGGTATCAAACCTGTAACCTACTGAGATTACTTCTTATAGTATTTTCAACCTTCCTCTACCTTTCTAGATCATTACGAGTCAGTTCCGGCAAACCCGGTACAGAATGACCGTTTTGCCCCTAGAGGGCCGATCACCTTTTCCGACCACACCGGCTCTGGGTATCAAACCGGAAAATTTCTAAGAATACTTTTTATAGTGTCCTCAACCTTTCTTTGTCCTTTCGGATCGTTCCGAGTCAGTTCTGGTAAACTCGGTGTAAAATGACCGTTTTGCCCTTGGTGGGCCGGTCACTTTTTCCGACCACACCGAATCTAGGAATCAAACCGGAAACCTTTGGGAACATTCTGAATGATGTTTCCAAATTTTGAGTCTTCTTCCAGGACAATCCAAGTCCGTCCCGGTAGCTTCCCAATCTGATTGATCGTTTTGCCCTTAAAGGCCCGGTCAACCCCTTCGACACATCTTGTCCTCATTTTTCAAGTTAAATACCTCCGGGACACTATTCTAAGTGTTCCTGGCCTTTTCCAGCCTTCTGGGCCATTCCTGGTCCCTTAAATCATTCTCGGACTTTCTGGAGTCACTCCTAGTGAAGCCTGGCTAAAAATTGCATGGTAGTCACTAGTACAGGCGCCCAAATCTAGTCAAAGATACGTTGCTTATCGACCTTAAATATTTCCTAAATGGTTGGCGCCACTACTAGTGGCGCCAAGCCAAAAAATGGTCTGGCGCCACTCCTAGTGGCGCCAGTGTAATGTTTGGCCTGGCACCACTGCAACAAGCGCTAGTGCATTCCTCTCTCTGTAAATACAAAGCCTTTTTCAGCGTGAAAGAGGTCCGCAAACTCAGTCTAAAAACACCAATATTCGATATACAGAGCTCGAACACTCCCTAAACCCTAGCTTCCTTAGGTTTTCCAAACCCTAGCCACCATACACTAAACCCTAGCCTCCTATACACTCATACACACTCCCGTACACTCATACACTAGCCTCCAACCCTCCTTTGAAGACTTGAAGAGCTGCCATATGAAGTTTGAAGATTGAAGACAACTCTTGAGGATTGAAGACGAAGATCAAGATGAAGATCGAAGACAAGCAAGGCGCGTAAAATAAACGAGACACAAGGTAGGCTTTCTCTTTAAATTTCCGCACTTCCCCCTCTCTCTTCTCTCTCCTAACCCACTTGGGTTTTCTCTATTTTAATCCCCCATCTCTTTCCCCCCTTTCTTTGCATGCTTGAAACAAGGGGACTCCCAGTCCATGTGTAGGATTAGACTATCGGAGGGTCACCGTGTCGGGGGCTTTGCTTTAGGCTAACCGGAGATCACGTGGGTTTGGCCCCCTTGATTATATGGTGAAGCCTTAACCTTGTATGTTCACGACCCCAAACTTGCATTGTGCATATCATGATCTTGCATATTCCAAAAAATTGTTTTCAAACTCGTTTTCAAAATTTGCATTAAACTTGTTTTCAAAGTTGCATCAAAATCTCATTCTCAAAACTTGTTTTCAAAATCATAATCCTAGGGTGATTCTAGCCTTTCCATGGCTAGGGTTGCTTTAGGAAAGTGTTACATTTAAAGTGAATTTTATGGTCCATATTTTCAACCCTTGTTGTTTTCAAAATTACTTTCTTAAAGTGGTTCCAGCCTTCTTATGGTTAGAATCGCTTTAGGAAAGTGAGATATTTTTATACTTTTCAAAAAGCCCTCTTTTCAAAAGTCTCTCTTTCTAAAACCCTCTTTTTCAACATACTTCCCTAAAACTCTCCTTTCCAAAGTTGTTTTCAAAAACTCCCTCCAAAAATCTATTTTTCAAAACTCCATTTTTCAACCCCTTTCCAAAATCCTCTCCCTAAAATTCACTTTCTAAAAATGCTCCCTAAAAATTTTTCAAAAACTCTCTCCAACAATCTTCTACAAAAAGTTTTTCTAAAAACTCTCTTCCCAAAATATGCTTTCTAAAAAAACCCCCCTTTTGAATCTTCCTCTAAAATCTTCATTTCCAAAAATACACTTTTCAAAAAACTCTTTCCTTGGTGTCTAAGTCAAGCCCTAGAATCCACAATTAGGGAACCCTAATTTTCTTTCCAAAAACGTGCTTTCAACCCTTCCCCAAACCTAGGTTTCCAAAACCCCCCTTTCTACATCAAAATCATAAGTTTCCATACGTCAAAACTATGGCCTTCCAAATCTAGGGTTTCTAAAACCTCCCTCTCCAAATCCTTGTCAATTCCAATCTTCCCTTTAGGAAACCAAATCCAATCCTCCGTTTTTGGAAACAAAATCAAACACTTCTTCTTAGAAACAAAATCCAATCCCTTCCTAATCCAAATCTTTCCTAATTCCCCTCTTTCCTAATTTCCTACCTTCCTAAATCATAAGTTTCCTAAAACTTTCAAATCTTTCCTTAAATATTAAGCTTCCAAATCTTTCCTAATTCCAATCCTCCCTAATCCTCCACTTTCCTAAATCTTAAGTTTGCAAAACTTGAACATAAAAATTTTTCCTAAATTTTAAAACTCAACTTTCAAATCTTTCCTAATTCAACCCTTTCCTAATTCTACCCCTTTTCCAAATCTTAACTCTCCAAATCTATGCTTTCCAATCTTTTTCTAAATTCAAACCTTTCCTAATTTCAAGATTTTCTAAAACTCAAACTCTAAAACTTTCTAAATCTTAAGTTTCCTAAACTTCAAATATTTCCAAATCTAAAATTTTCTAAACTCAAAACTTTCTTACTTTCAAAACTTCCCTATTTCAAAACATTTCAAACTTTCCAACTTTCAAAACTTCATAATTTCAAATTCTTTCCTAAACGAAACTTTCAAAAAATTAAACTGTCTTAACATAAAACTTTCTTAATTCAAAGCTTTTCTAAGTTACAACTTTCTTAATTCCAAAACTTTCCTAAGTTGAAACTTTCTTAATTCAAAACTTTCCTAATTCGAAACTTTCTTAAAACGGAACTTTCTTAAAATGACATTTTCCTAATTTGAAACTTTCCTAATTCGAACCCTTCCTAAATCCAAGCTTTCCTAATCTTTCAAGTCCAATATTCAAGTCAATTCTTCTCTAAACTCTTTCCAAGTCAAATCCAAGCCTTCTTTTCTAAGTCTCAAGTCTTTCTAGGTTTCCTAAAACTGAGTTTTTCAAAGTCAAGTCTCTTCAAATCTTCCAATCAAAGTTCAATCTCTCAATCTTCCAATCCAATTTCCAATTCAATCTCTTTCTTCCAATCAACTCTTCTATTTGCAATCGAACTCTTATCCGAACTACGACTGACCTGATTCCTCCAAAAGGATACGTAGGCAACTCTCATGGGTGCAGTCAGAACATTTTTCAAATTTCTAATTCCACAACTTCTTTGAAATTTCAAATTCCTCCATATTTTCTAAATCTTAAATTCCACAATCTTTTCACATCTCCAATCTATTTTCAAATTTTCAATTTCAAATTTCTATTTTCAAATCCCTTTTCTCAAATCTCTTTTCAATTTCAAATCTCTTTTCTAAAATCAAATCAAATTCTTCTATTCCCGAATCTATTTTCAAATCAAGTCTTTCTCTTGCACTTGCATATCATGCATCATATCTTTTTAAACATTGTTTTATAAAGTGGATAGGGTTGAACATATGTTAGTTGAAGACTCTCATAGGTGAATTTAGTGTAGATTGACGTGTAGGTATCGAAAGGGCGGGGTAGGGTGATGGCTTAGTACGTCTTCCCTACACGTAACCAACCTCCGAACCTAGAATCACTGATTTCAAAGTCCAAAAGGAGTTATTTTTCTAAAAAGGGCTAAATGTTTTGCAAAGGTTGCTAAACAACCTGTTTTCTTAAAAAACCCTCTCTTGACGAGATATTTTCAAAAATCATTTTTCAAAACCCTAAGTGAAGTATTCGGATTATGCTTAGTTTTTAGGTGACCTAACTCACTTTAATCAAGTTAGGTGGTGACTCCAAATCTTTTTTTCAAAAGCCCTTTATTCAAATCTATTTTCAATTCAAACCTAGTCACACTCATTCTTCTAGGAGGGTGAGTTCCAACGAGAGAGTACAACATTTTTTCCGCTTGCGTGAGAATTCCTCGAGTGTGAAAAATTTGGGCGCGACAGCTGGCGACTCCGCTCAGAGGAATACTTCTTTATTTTTATGAATGAATGCATAAATGACTGAAGGTTCCTACTTGGAGGTAAGGTATTTGCATACAAGGGCAAATCCCCTATCTCCGAAAGTGGGCCAATACATCATGATTAGTTTCCCTCTTAAATAGGGATACCCTAGGACATGCATTGCATAAAGCTCTCTAAAAACCAGAAACTGACTTGCGATTTGTGTTGTTGTCTTCTTCTTTCTCTCTTTTTATTTTTCATTCATAGAGGTCACCCTGTACTGAGTCAACATTGCTCCTAAAAAGGGGCAACATCCACCTAGGGATTCCATTATCACCCGGCAAAGAGCATCTTTGATGGCTGCTAACCCTGAAGAATCCTCTCAAGTCTCTCGAGAGGAAGTCAACGAAATGAGGACTAAGATGGATGAGATGCTCAAACTCATTCAAACTCTGGCCATGAAGGATGCTACTGCAATCCCGTCATCATTTATGACTTCATCCAAAGACCTTGAACCCGCTAATCCAAGGATCATGCTTCAATCTGACAATGCTGGGAGGATTAAAGAAGACGCCAAAGGGGTCAACATTGAAGAAGAAGAGACCATATTGCTTTCTCCTGCTATAAAGAAAGCCTCTTTAGACCCTCTTAGTCTAAAAATCCAAGGATTGGAAGATTCGTTGTGAAGTCTTCATGGCCACGATACTTACGGGTTCACTTCCTATGATGAGTTATGTTTCTTCCCTAACCACCTGAGACCTGCTAAGTTTAAAATCCCAGACTTTCAGAAGTACGATGTTACTAGTAACCCCGTTGCTTATCTTCATCTATATGCTGGAGCGCTAAGTGGACATGGCAACGATCCGAAACTCCTTATGCAGCTATTCCAACACAGCCTCACAGGGTCTGCTCTACAATGGTTTGCTCGTCTAGACTTAAGGAAGATCACAACCTGGATGGAGCTAGTCAATGCGTTCAAAGCCCAATACCGTCACAACATCAACCTCACTTCCGATCGATGGTCCTTGATGACGATGAGTAAGGGTGAGAAGGAGGGCTTTAAAGCATATGCCCTAAGATGGAGGGAGGTCGCTGCACAAGTGAATCCCCCGCTGGAGGAGAAGGAATATGTACAACTGTTTGTACATACTTTTCAAGGTATATTCTATGAGAAGCTCTGCACAAGCGTGGAAAAAACTTTTCTAAGCTCATCATGCAGGGAGAGATGATAGAAAACGGCCTCAAGATAGGAAGAATTACAGATCCGTATGCCAAGACTAGAGAAAATACTGCCAACATAGCCAAAAAGGTGGCCACTACAAGGGGCACGATCAAGAAGGAAAGTGAAGTGTCCACTATTCTGCCTAGCCAACCACCCCAATACCGACCCCCGCTACAATCACCCTCAGGCCTGCCATTACTCACCTTGTCCATGCCTATTCCTACCCCTAACTATGGTCCCGCTGGGGCATGACCCAACTTTAATAGACCTGCTCGGCGCATTCGTACTTTCGACGCTTTAGCCTGCACCCAAACCGAGGCTTACCATAGCCTTCTGAAGAACAACATCTTGAAGCCCGCCCCTGCTCGCCCGTTGCCAAGCCCTTTGCCCCTAACCTTAAATGCTGCCCTTACATGTGAGTACCATTCGGGTGGCCAGGGGCATGACACCGAAAGTTGCTTTGCTCTCAAGCACAAGATCCAAGACCTGATCGATAATAAGACCATTGATCTGCAGCTGGTAAAACCTGCTCCTACTCCCAATGTGACCGCTAACCCTTCGTCGGATCACACCGTCAATATGATACTAGTAGAAATGGAAGGTGAGGGAGAATTCAACTAGCTCGGGGCTAAAAGTTATGAGAACGATTGGGAGGCCGATGAAAAAAATGACTGGGAGGAAGATCTCCCATTGTGCCCGATTTATCTTTATAATCTTGAGGAGGTGCCTGATGCTTCTGACTGGCCCATTGAGGAGCCAATATTTCTGGAAGATAAGATGACCAAGAACACAGTTGTTGATGGATGGGGTGCTGAGTTTCTACATCCGAGGTATGCCGCAGCGAACGTCACTTACTAGAAAACCCTTGGCCCGCAACTGAGTACAACTATGAAGACATGGGCTGGGAGCTAGAGGAGTCAAGAGAACAAACAGAGCCTTTCGAATTGGAAGGGGGTGAGTTGGTCACCCTGTTTACAGAAGAACCCACTGTAAAGAACAAGAAGGAGGCTGACAATCGCATCAACAGTGTCAACATCTTTAAAGCTCTAGGAGAAGCCTTTGCCTGTCTCGCCTTAACCGAGGATCCGGGTCGCAAATGGAGCATTGAAGATGTGGGAATTGCCCTAAAGCCATACTAAAATGGGTTCCTTGCAAAAGCGTTCAAGAGAGGGGTGTATTCATCCACTTTCTTTCTATCCTTTTTACTTCCTGCCTTTAAATTAATGTTTACATTTTCTTATTGCTTAAGAACTTTATGCTTTCCGTAAAAATAATAATAATAATCAAATGACAGTCTTTTATTCAATTGTTGTTGTCTTGTCTTCCTTGGGGAATAGTGACTATGTTCTGCGTAAGGGGCATGGTTTAATCTTATGGAATGATCCAACTTGAAGGGATGATAGCATGAGGTAACCACTTACCAAATGATCAGCTTTCCACAGAGAGAGAGGATAAGGATGAGTGAGAATACTACCTAAAGGCAACACTTGCAGGACTCCAAAGCTAAGCGATGGGTGGCCAGTTTATCAAAATGAAGAGGAGCCATCTTTCATTTCCCCACATATAAATAAAAGGAATGAATCACTAAATAAATAAACAAATGTGCTCATATTCCCTTTTTTTAACCCCTAGAGCCTCGCAACAAGCGAAGTTTTCTTTGTCAACCCCTATCCAAGACTGTCCTCCCCACTCTGGGGCAAACAACAGTTTGAGAACTCTAGGAATGGTATCCACCCCTGCTGTGCTAAAGCAGCAATGAAAGCTCTATGGATCAAGCAATCTAATTCAAAGTGAAGAGAGGCCTTCATTTCATTTCCCATACGGTAAAAAGCAACCCCTTGCCAAACCTATTGAGCCATCTATCCTTTTCTCGAGAAAACCCCAATCAAGGGATCACCACCCACATTGGGTAGATTGAACTGCCAAGGAAAAGGCCTAAGAAAAAAGGGTCGAAGAATTATTCGTTTCATAAAAGAAAAGAAAGGACAAAGTGCAGAAAAGAATTGCCAAGGGGCAAGAGGTCAAAAAAAAAAAAAAAAAATCTCCCTTAAGGAAAGGTCTGAAGAAAATCATGATTGAGTCATCTTCAAAAGCATAATAAAATGATCGAAAGAAAAGAAAGTCATGTTTATCTCAAAAAGCATATAGAAGGGGTGAAAGAACAAGGTCATTTTCACCCTGAGAAGTCGTGTAAAAAGCAAGGAGGAAATTTAAAGGTGATCCTAGGTTACGAAGAAACCCAGTAAAAATAGTAGGTTCAAGCCTTTACCCTTTTCTTACAAAACCCCGAAGCCATGACCTACATTACAACTCTATTAAAGTCTCATCTGATTGAAAACAGATTGCTTGATCTAAATGAGCTAGATACGCTGCCAAAGCTAAAGAAGGATGCTAATCCTACTGAAAAGTAGTCAAGGATGGTATGGATCTAAACCCTATCGAAAACAACATCAAATTTGAGCCTTCATATCCCATTGTTTCTAAAACCCCATAACCTAGCCTGCATTACAGTCCCAAACAAAGTCTCCTCGGATTGAAATGATTGGCCACTTATCGCTCTACCAAAGGCCAGGTAAGCTATTGCTAAAACCCCGAGAGTCGAGAGTCTCAGCCCAATAATCATATACACTAACCTCAAGGCCGAGAGCCAGAGGCGATCAAAAGGTTGAGAAAGGTTTGAAGTGCTATCATCCAATCAAGGTAGGGTTGAGCCAGAGGAGAGGCTAGACTCCCGAAGAGGAGGGAGTTACCATTCCCAAGACTACAAGTCTAACAACACCCTATGTCATTCTATTAACATACTTCTAACTTGTGCATATGCTAAAAAAAAAAAAAAAATCAGCATGGGCTTCGCACACATAAGATATAACTCCCTGTAGAAATAAAAGTCATCAACATCAACTTATGTAATAGATATCTAACATCATCATACATGACATGCAACTGATCATATGCCTAGCTGTAAAGATCATAAATGTATCTGTCTATCCATGCATCTAAGTACCATAAATATCCATTTTTGTACAAAATATCAAAACAAAACTATCTAACATAAATATAACGCAGGGACAAGGGGCAAAAGAGGCTCAAAGTCTCTACAAGGGGCATCTATCATAGGTCAAAGTCGATATCATCTGGATCAAAATCCCCGGAACCCGGTATCGGAGGAGGTGGATAACTACTCGAAGCACCACCATCCTGTAGGGAAGTTAGCACCGAAATCAGCTGCATACAAAAGGAACTAAGCAACAACAGAGCAAGAAGAAGCAAAGAAAGAATAACTTACCCCCCAACCACCCAGCTGAGATAACTGAGCTGTCAGGGAAGCTACCTCAGCCTGGTACTGATCCCGCTCCATCTGGTACTGATCTCTCTGGTCTCTCGCAGCAGTAAACTCAGCCTGGGGCACATATCCTCCTGCTCGGCGCCACAAGTCAACCACCTCCTCGCCAATAGCATACCCACCAACTACTACCTCAAACCGAGTGAAGGCACCAACCGAATGAGCCCCAAAGTGCGCAGCATAATCTGTATCCGGAGGAAGCAAGAATTCAGCACCTGGCTGACGCTCTTGATAAGGGATAGGCACTCCCGCCACCAGGGCACCAAACATATACTCTGGCGGAACTCCTCATGAAACTGCCGCCAGTGTTGCTCCGCAAGATACAACTCCCAAGTGTCATCACTAAGAAAAGCAGCTTTCGACAGGGACAACGGGACCAAGTACCGGACTGTCTCATAATGGACTAATCCAATGAAGGGCTACCAGGTCACATCCCTCACCTCAATCAGCTCCAGGTTAGCCTAGAGCGTCACAAAATCGGTAATCTCCGATCGCTGGGCTACCCGGTCACGAGCCCACCTCAAAGTGCGAGGATAAAGATCATCCTCAACAACTGCAGGGCGACGAACAGGAAAGTACTCGTACCTCCACCAGACGAGGAAGGGCTAGAAACTAGTCATGCTGCCCCAACAAGAAGAAGTCCGAACCCGCATCGATCGAAGAAAGTAGCCAAAGGAAAAGGACCTCCAGTCCAGCTCAGATAAAGCTCCAAGATTGGCTAGTATACTCACCAAATAACACGGCACGAGTGACTTGTTGTTGTTACCGAAGTAGCTAAAGATGATATACAACACAAGTCGCCGTCTCATGATGTTCCGCCTGACAGGCGATGGCTCAGTAGCAAAAGTACGGTCATCCTGACTGATCCAAGAGACTAGGAAGGCAGAATGCTTAGGAGGAGGCAAGTTCAATAGCAAACAGGCCTCGTTCCTACTGACTGGATGCAAGATGATCCGCCGACCGACAAAGGAGAGCCCTGTAATAATCGCCCAATCCAAAGGAGTAGGACCTAACTCGAAGTCGACAAAATGAAAGGTCCCGGTCTCCCTGAACCACCGCTCAACCAACGCCAGTACTAAATGCCGTTTCAGGTGGTTAGCTTGTAATCTCGTGAAGGCGCCAAATCTGATCTCTGCCAAGAAGGCACGATATGATGGGGCAGCTCGCTGCATGGTCACAAAAACCTGATGAACAGCCCCTCTGAAAGTTGTATGTACCCGCGGAAGAGGCAAATGCTGTCTAGAGTACACACTGGGGTGATAGGCAAGATCCCCGAGTGGTGGGACGTTTGGTATCTATAGATCTCCCAAGTCGGCATCCGTCTGCCTATGCCTAGAAGAAGTTCTCCCATAACCGGTCACTTGATCCCTAGGGCCCAGAACCTCCTCCTCAGCACCAATCTCCTCAGCGAAACCCTACTCAACCAGAGGAAAAGGGTCGACAGGTAGCCTACTCCCCTGCCCACTCTGACTGGAGGAGGATCATCCGGTAGATCGTCGACTACCTCTAGATCGAATAGAGCCGCTAGTAGAATCTATCTGAGCCACCTTCCCCGAGCGGCGCCTCCTCTCAGAACCTTTATCACCCGCGTCTGCCATCTTGAAAAAGTAAGCCAAGGTAAGAGATGTTAACATACCATACATGCAGTTCAAATAATAATAAAATAAAATAAATAACTAACACAAACAAAACAAATAAAGGGTTTTGAATGATAAACCAAAACAAATTTTCGACGTACACATTTTTGATACTGTCACAATCACGTAACATCAGCACAAAACACAAAGCGTGCACTTCACATTGTCACAATCACATAACATCAGTACCTGTACACACTTTTCAATTTTTCAAAATTCTCAAAACACATGTTTTATTTTTCCAATAAATCAATGGTTTTCAAAAATGTCCTAAAATTCCTTAAAATTCTTTCAAATGTTTTCCAAAAATATTCCTACCTTTTTCAAATTTTAAACTCTAAAAATCCCATCAATTCCTTGGGTTTTCTTGTTTTTCTAAATTTTCTAAGTATTTTCCTATTTTTCATAAAATCAAAAACTCATCGAGTTTTCAAAAAATCACGAAATTTCACACAGTTGTTAAACACATTTTTCTAAGGCACTTGGCACAAAAATATAGCCAGCAAACCCAATGCCCAAGTTTGTAGGCACAAACCTCCTATTCCTGCAGAAAACCCCTTCACATATTCACTCAAATTCAATCAAACAAGCACCAAAATGCAAAAATAATATCACCATCATGTTCAAAACACATCGAAATAACAATTTCCACTATTTGCATGATTCAAACGAAGTTCTACGCATCAAAATCAACAAAATTTGAAAACTCATTTTTTGGAAGTTCTCCAGCGAAATCTTTTCTTCTGGCGACTTTTCCGGCGACGTAGTCTCCTTCTGGTAATCACCCGTGGTCTCCAAGAAGTACTCCTTCAATGTCCAAGACGGTTTCCTCGCAATGTCTTTTGAATTTGTGAAAAACTCCCAAAATCCCGCAATTTTTCGAACCAGAATTTTTTCTAGTTTTAATCTCAAGCCTGGCGCCACTAGTAGAGGCCCCAAGCTTCTTCTGCCAAATGCGCCACTCCTAATGGTGCCAGTGTCCAATTCTGAGCAGCTTTGCCCCCTTTCCCGCCAAATCTCATTTTCGAAGGCCTTTTTGGCCCGCTATCCATTTTCGACCCCCGTTGTTGAAAGATTCCCTATGTCCGTCCCTCCGACTACCTCACGGTCAACATGGGAGTCTTACTTTTATCATTTTCTGTCTTTGATAAGCAAAGAAAGAAAAAGAGGGGCAGCTGTAAGCACCCCATTTTTGACCGCTCGGCAGTCTACGCTCCATCCAAACTTGTGTTCAAGTCATTGTGGGCATATTCCAACCAAAACCAACTTTCTAAGTCCAAATCCCGTCCGTCCATCGCTTCGGGGGCCCGCCAGGCCCAAATAGAGGCAAAATGATCAAAATGCCCTTAGGGGCATTGTTCTTTCCAATTCTAACTCCAACCCCTCTCTTGAGACAGTTGAGTCCTCGAGACGGTAAATCTACTCCAATCAGGCACGTCTTTCCGAAGACAATAATACCCCTTTCCAATCCCTCTTTTGAGACAGTTTATTCTTCGAGAGAGTTCCAAATCAGACACGTCTTTTTGAAGACGATAAGACTCCTTTTCAATCCCTCTCTCGAGACAGTTTATTCCTCGAGATGATTCTAAATTAGGCACGTCTTTTCGAAGACGATAAGATCCCTTTCCAATCCCTCTCTCAAGACAGTTTATTCCTCGAGATGGTTCCAAATTAGGCACGTCTTTCCGAAGACAATTAGACCCTTTTCCAATCCCTCTCGAGAGAGAGTTTATCCTTCAAGACGGTTCCAAATCAGGCACGTCTTTCCGAAGACGATAAGACCCCTTTCTAATTACAATCCCTCTCTCAAGACAGTTTATTCCTCGAGACGGTCCGACACGTTTTTCGAAGAAAATCTCTTTGAAATGGTAAGTCCCTTTAAACTTGTCGACCGGGACAAGACCCTAAACGGACATTTCTGCATTAGCACGCTAGCGAGCGCCAAAGGTGGATTGTTAGAGTAGCAGAAGTACTTGCAAACATCAAAACCGTCAGAGTAACGGAAATACTCGTAAATAGGTCGATGTAGGAAATTGCCAACAAACCCCTATGTCAGGATGACTACCGTCAGAGTGGCGGAAACACTCAAAACCCAGGTCAACACCAGTGCTTGCTAGCCCATTTTGGTAAAAAATGACCAAACTGCCCCCTTGGGCCTTTTCCGAGACTTTTCGGTCAAGATTACCATTTTGCCCCTAGGCATCCAAACGCCTCGGGAACCACACCGACTCTGGGTATCAAACCGGTAACCTTCTGAGATTACTTCTTATAGTATTCTCAACCTTCCTCTACATTTCCGGATCATTCTGAGTCAGTTCTGGCAAACCCGACGCAAAATGACCGTTTTGGCCCTAAAGGGCCGGTCACCTTTTCCGACCACACCGGCTCTGGGTATCAAACCGGTAACTTCCCGAGAATACTTTTTATAGTGTCCTCAACCTTTCTTTGTCCTTTCGGATCATTCCGAGTCAGTTCTGACAAACCCGGTACAAAATGACTCTTTTGTCCTTGGTGGGCCAGTCTCCTTTTCCGACCACACCGACTCTGGGTATCAAACCAGTAACTTCTTGAGAATGCTTTTTATAGTATTATCAACCTTTCTTTGTCCTTTTCAGATCATCCCGAGTCAGTTCCGGCAAACTCGGTACGAAATGACCATTTTGCCCCGGGTGGGCCGATCACCTTTTTCGACCACACCGGCTCTGGGAATCAAACCGGCAACCTTTGGGAACATTCTGAATAATATTTCCAAATCTCGAGTCTTCTTCCGAGATAGTTCAAGTCCGTCCCAGCAACTTCCCGATCCAATTGACTGTTTTGCCCTAAAGGCCCGGTCAACCCTTCCGACACATCCTATCCTCATTTTTCAAGTCAAATACCTTCGGGACACTACTTTAAGTATTCCTGCTCTTTTCCGGCCTTCCGGGTCATTCCCGGTCTCCCAAACTCCTTCTTGGACTTTCCGGAGTCACTCCTAGTGAAGCCAGGCTAAAAATTGCATGGTAGTCACTAGTACAGGCACCCCAATCTAGTCAAAGATATGTTGCTTGCCGACCTTAAACATTTTCTAAAAGGCTGGCGCCAAGCCAAAAAATGGCCTGGCGCCACTGCAACAGGCACCAGTGCATTCCTCTCTCTATAAATACAGAGTCTCTTCCAGCGTGAAAGAGGTCCACAAACTCAGTCTAAAAACACTAATATTCGATATACAGAGCTCGAACACTCCCTAAACCCTAGCTTCCTTAGGTTCTCGAAACCCTAGCCTTCTATACACTCATACACACCCCCATACACTTATACACTAGCCTCCAACCCTCCTTAGAAGACTTGAAGAGCTGCAATCTGAAGTTTGAAGATTGAAGACAACTCTTGAGGATTGAAGACGAAGATCAAGACGAACACCGAAGACAAGCAAGGCGCGCAAAATAAATAAGACACGAGGTAGGTTTTCTTTTTACGTTTCTGCACTTCCCCCTCTCTCTTCTCTCTTCTAACCCACTTGGGTTTTCTCTATTTTAATCCCCTATCTCTTTCCTCCCCTTTCTTTGCATGCTTGAAACAAGGGGACTCCCGGTCCATGTGTAGGATTAGACTATTGGAGGGTCACCGTGTCGAGGGCTTTCCTTTAAGCTAACCGAAGACCACGTGTGTTTGGCCCCCTTGATTATGTGGTGGAGCTTGAACCTTGTATGTTCACGACCCCAAACTTGCATTGTGCATGTCATGATCTTGCATCTTCCAAAAATCATTTTTAAACTCGTTTTCAAAATTTGCATTAAACTTGTTTTCAAAATTGCATCAAAATCTCTTTTTCAAAACATGTTTTCAAAATCACAATCCTAGGGTGATTCTAGCTTTCCATGGCTAGGGTTGCTGTAGGAAAGTGTTACATTCAAAGTGACCAATATGGTCCATATTTTCAAATCTTGTTGTTTTCAAAACCGCTTTCCTAAAGTGGTTTTAGCTCTCTTACGGTTAGAATTGCTTTAGAAAAGTGAGATGTTTTTAAACCTTCTAAAAACTCTCTTTTCAAAAGTCTCTCTTTCTAAAACCCTATTTTTCAACGTGCTTTCTAAAAACTCTCATTTCCAAAGTCATTTTCAAAAACTCCCTCCAAAAATCTATTTTCCAAAACTTCTCTTTTTAAACTCCTTTCCAAAATGCTCTCTTCAAGGTCCATTTTCTAAAAACGTTCCCTAGGTTTCCTTCTTACAAAAACCTCTTCCTAAATCTCTTTCTTGAAAATCTCTTTCTAAAAAATTCCTCACTAGGATCTCTTTCCAAAAACTCTTTCTCCTCAAAATTCACTTTCTAAAAACACTCCATAAATTTACTTTCCTAATAACTCTCTCATTCCAAAAATCTTTCTAAAAAAAATCACTTTTCAAAATCCTCCCTGTAAGCACCCCATTTTTGACCGCTCGGCAGTCTACACTCCGTCCAGACTTGTTTTCAAGTCATTTTGGGCATATTCCAATCGAAACCAATTCTCTAGGTCCAAATTCCGTCTTTCCATCGCTTCGCGGGCCTGTCAGGCCCAAATAGAGGCAAAATGACCAAAATGCCCTTAGGGGCATTGTTCTTTCTTATTCCAATTCCAATCCCTCTCTCGAGACGATCCGAGTAGCAAAACTACTCACAAAACCGTTAGAATAGCGAAAATACTCACAAAATCCTTAGAGTAGCGGAAGTACTCACAAAACCGTTAGAGTGGCAGAAATACTCACAATCCAGGCACGTCTCTTAGGAGACGGTAAGACCTCTTTCCAATCCCTCTCTCGAGACAGTTTATTCCTCGGGACGGTCCGAGTAGCAAAATTACTCACAAAACCGTTAGAGTAGCGGAAATACTCACAAAGCCATTAGAGTAGCGGAAATACTCACAAATCATCATCCCCGTCCGAGTAACGGAAATACTCACAAATCATCAACCCCGTCCGAGTAGCGGAAATACTCAACCCTATCCGAGTAGCGGAAATACTCAACCGTTAGAGTAGCGGAAATACTCACAAAACCGTTAGAGTAGCGGAAATACTCACGAATAGGTCAATATAGGGAATTGGCAACAAATCCCTGTGTCATGACGACCGCCGTTAGAGTGGCGGAAACACTCAAGACCCAGGTCAACACCCGTGTCTGTTAGCTCACTTCGGTGAAAAATGACCAGACTACCCTTAGGACATTTTCCGAGACTTTTCGGTCAAGATGACCATTTTGCCCCTAAGCATCCGAATGCCTCGGGAACCACACCGGCTCTGGGTATGAAACCGGTAATGTCCCAAGAATACTTTTTATAGTGTTCTCGACCTTCCTTTACCTTTCCGGACCATTCCGAGTCAGTTCCGGCAAACCCGGTACAAAATGACCGTTTTGCCCCTGGTGGGCCGGTCTCCTTTTCCGACCACGCCAGCTCTGGGAACCAAACCGACAACCTTCGGGAACATGCTGAATAATGTTTTTAGATCCCAAGTCTTCTTCCAGGACAATCCGAGTCTGTCCCGGCAGTTTCCTGGTCCGATTGACCGCTTTGCCCCTAAAGGCCCAGTCAACCTTTCTGACCCACCTTATCTTCATTTTTCAAGTCAAATACCTCCAGGACACTATTTTGAGTGTTCCTACTCCTTTCCAGCCTTTCGGGTCATTCCCGGCTCCTTCAAATCATTCCCGGACTTTCTGGAGTCACTCCTAGTGAAGCCAGGCTAAAAATTACATGGTAGTCACTAGTACAGGCGCCCAAATCTAGTCAAAGATACGTTGCTTGCCGACCTTAAACCTTTCCTAATTGGCTGGCGCCACTAGTAGTGGCGCCAGTGTAAAGTTTGCCCTGGCGCCACTGCAACAGGCGCTAGGTTTGTCCTCCTATAAATACAGAGCCTCATTCAACGTGAAAAGGGTCTGCAAACTTAACCTAAGAATCCTATATTTCGATATACAGAGCTCGAGCATCTCCTAAACCCTAGCCTCCCTAGGTTTTCCAAACCCTAGCCACTATACACAAACCTTAGCCTCCTATACACTCATACACTCCCCCATACACTCATACACTAGCCTTCAACCATCCTTTGAAGACTTGAAGAGCTGCCATCCAAAGCTTGAAGACAACTCTTGAAGACTGAAGGTGAAGATCAAGACAAAGACCGAAGACCGAAGACAGCGCGGCGCGCAAAATAAAGAAGACATACGGTAGGCTTTCTGTCTAATTTTCTGCACTTCCCCCCTCTCTCTTCTCTTTACAACCCACTTGGGTTTTCTCTATTTTAATCCCCTATCTCTTTCCCCCCCTTTCTTTGCATGCTTGAAACAAGGGGATTCCCGGTCCATGTGTAGGATTGGGCTATTGGAGAGTCACCGTGTCGGGGGCTTTCTTCTAGTCTAATCAAAGACCACGTGGGTCCGGCCCCCTTGATTATGTGGTGAAGCCTTAACCTTGTATGTTCACGACCCCAAATTGCATTGTGCATATCATAATCTTGCATCTTCCAAAATTCGTTTTCAAAGTTGTTTTCAAAATCGTTTCCAAACTTGCTTTCAAAATTGCATCAAAATCTCTTTTTCAAAAACTTGTTTTCAAAACCACAATTCTAGGGTGATTCTAGCTTTTCCATGGCTAGGGTTGTTTTAGGAAAGTGTTATATTAAAAGTGACCTTTTGGTCTATATTTTCAAACCTTGTTTTTAAAACCACTTTCTTAAAGTGGTTTTAGTCCTCTTATGGCTAGAATCGCTTTAGGAAAGTGAGATCTTTTTATACTTTCCAAAAACTCTCTCTTCAAAAATCTCTTCCTAAAAAATCTCTTTTCCAACATACTTTCCTAAAACTCTTCTCTCCAAAATTGTTTTCAAAAACTCCCCTCCAAAATCTATTTTTCAAAACCCTTTTTTTTTTTTTTTCAACTCCTTTCCAAAACTCTCTTAAAAATTCACTTTCCAAAAACGCTCCCTAAAAATCTTTCCAAAAACTCTCTTTTGCAAAATTTTCCTTCTAGAAACTCTCCTCTAGGATCTTCTTTCCAAAATCTACGTTTCTAAAAACGCACTTTCCAAAACTCCTTCTCTTTAAAATCTTTTTCCAAAAACTCCCTCTTCAAATTCACTTTTCAAAAGTTCCTCCCTAGGATTCCCTTTTAGAAAACCTTCGTTTCCAAAAACGCACTTTCTAAAATCCCTTTTCTTTAGAGCCCAAGTCAAGCCCTAGAACCCACAATTAGGAAACCCTAAATTTTCTTTCCAAAAACATGGTTTTCAAACTTTGCCCCAAACCTAGGTTTCTAAAATCTTTTGTTTTCTACATCAAAACTATACATGTTTCCAAAACCTATTTTCTATGTCAAAACTATAATTTTCCAAATCTAGGGTTTCTAGAATCTCCTTTTCCAAATCCTTCCCAAATCCTATCTCCCCGTTTAGGAAACTAGATCCCGTTCTCCGTTTTTGGAAACAAAATCCAACCTTTCTCTTTTAGAAACCAAATCCGATCCCTTCCTAATCCAAACCTTTCTTAATTCAATTCCTTCCTAAACCATAAGTTTCCTAAGTTTAAACTTTAAATCTTTCCTTAAATTTTAAAATCCAACTCTTTCCTAATTCAAATCATTCCTAATCCTTCACTTTCCTAAATCTTAAGTTTCCAAAAACTTGAACATAAAAATCTTTCCTAAAATTCTAAAATTCAACCCTTTCCTAATTTAACCCCCTTTCTAATTCTTAACTTTCCAAATCCAAATCTTTCCTAAATTCAAGCCTTTCCTAATTTCAAGACTTTCTAAAATTCAAACTCTAAAACTTTCTAAATCCTAAACTTTCTAAATTTCAAATCTTTCTAAAATTCAAAACTTCCTAAATTCAAAACTTTCTTAAGTTAAATCTTTCTAAACCCAAATCTTTCTAAACTCTAAACTTTCCAAAACTTTAACATCTTTCCAAATCTAAGACTTTTCTAAACTCAAAGCTTTCTTAATTTAAGACTTTCTTAAGTCGAAACTTTCTTAATTCAAACATTTCCTAAACTGAAAACTTTTCTTTTTCAAACCTTTCCTAAAACAAAACTTTCTTATTTTCAAAACTTCCTTGTTTTCAAAACTTTCCAAAATCAAAACTTCCCTTTTTCAAACATTTCTAAATTCGAAATTTTCTTAATTCAAAACTTTTCTAATTTCAGAACTTTCCTAAGTTGAAACTTTCCTAAACGAAAACTTTCCTAATTCACAACTCGGAACTTTCCAAAAATGAAACTTTCCAAATTCGAAGCTTTCCTAAATTGGGCCTTTCCTAATTCAAACCTTTCCTAAATCCAATCTTTCTTAACCTCAAGTCTTTCCTAGGTCTCCTATCTTTCCTAAGTCTAGGTTTCCTAAAACTAGGTCTTTCCAAAATCTATCTCTTCAAATCAAAGTCCAATCTTCTCAGTTTCAATTTTTAATCTCCTCTTCTAATTTAAAGTCAAATTCAATTTTCAATTCAATCTCTTTTCAAATCAAACCTTCTATTTTCAATCGGACTCCAGTCCGAACTACGACTGACCTGATTCCCCCAAAGGGATACATAGGCAACCTTCATAGGTGCGGTCACAACATTTTTCAAACTTTCAATTCCACCCTCATGGGTGTGGTTTTCAAAATCTTTTCAAATCTCAAATTCCAATCTACTTTCAAACTTCCAATTTCAAATTTCTATTTCCAAATTTTCAAACTTTCCAATTTCAATTCCATCTCTTTAAATCTATTTTCAAATCAAATCAATCTTTTTTTTTAAATTTATTTTTCAATTCTTTTCTATTGCACTTGCATATCATGCATCATGTTTTTCTAAACGTTGTTTTTCAAAAGTGAATAGAGTTGAACATATGTTAATTAAAGACTCTCATAGGTGAATCTAGGGTAGATTGACATGTAGGTACCTAAAGGGCGGGGTAGGGTGATAGCTTAGTGCGTCTTCCCTACACATAACCAACCTCCGAACTTAGAATCACTGTTTTCAAAGACCAAAAACAGAGTTATTTTTCTAAAAAGGGCTGAATGTTTTCTAAAGGTTGCCAAACAACCTGTTTTTCTTAAAAACCCTCTCTTGAGGAGATATTTTCAAATCGTTTTCCAAAAACCCTAAGTGTAGTCTTCGGATTATGCTTAGTTTTTAGATGACCTAACTCACCTTAATCAAGTTAGGTGGCGACTCCAAATGTTTTTCAAAAGCCCTTTATTCAAACTTATTTTTCAATTCAAACCTAGTCGAACTCATTCTTCTAGGAGGGTGAGTTCTAACGAGAGAGTACAACATTTTTCTCGCTTGAGTGAGTATTCTTCGAGTGCGAAAAATCTGGGCGCGACACTCCCTCTAGAAACTCCTCTCTAAGATTTCCTTCCAAAAACTTGTTTCCAAAAAACACACTTTCCAAAAAATCCTTTTTCTTGGTGCCCAAGTCAAGCCCTAGAACCCACAATTAGGAAACCCTATTTTTCTTTCAAAAAACATGGTTTTCAAACTTACCTTAAAACCTAAGTTTCCAAAACCTTTTGTTTTCACATCAAAACTATACATATTTCTGAAACCTCTTTTCTATGTCAAAACTATAGCCTTCCAAATCTAGAGTTTCTAAAACCTCCCTTTCCAAATCCTTGTCAATTCCAATCTTTCTTTTAGGAAACCAAATCTTATCTTTCCTTTAAAAAACCAAATCTCATCTTTCCTTTAGGAAACCAAATCCAATCTCCTCATTTAGGAAACTAGATCCAATCCTCCGTTTTTGGAAATAAAATCAAACTTTCTCTTTTAGGAACAAAATACAATCCCTTCCTAATCCAAATCTTTCCTAATTCAACTCCTTCCTAAACTTCTCCTTTTCTAAGCCTTAAGTTTCTAAAACTTGAACATAAAGATCTTTCCTAAATTTTAAAACTCAACTTCCACATCTTTCCTAATTCTACTCCTTTCCAAATCCTAACTTTCCAAATCTAAGTTTTCAAACCTTTCTCAAATTCAAACCTTTTCTAATCTTAAGATTTTCTAAAACTCTAAAACTCTAAAACTTTCTAAATCTTAAACTTTCTAAATTTCAATTTTTTCCAAAATTCAAAACTTTCTAAACTTAAAACTTTCTTATTTTCAAAACTTCCTTATTTTCAAAACATTTCCTCTTTCAAAACCTTTCTTAAAATGAAATTTTCTTAATTCAAAACTTTCTAAACTCAAAACTTTCTTAATTCAAACCTTTTCTAAATCTTTCCTAATTTAAAATCTTTTTAAAATTCTAAGCTTTCCAAATTCAAAACTTTCTTAGCTTGAAACTTTCCAAATTCTTAACCTTTCTTAAACTAAACATTTCGAAATTCAACACTTTTCTATTTCAAAACCTTTCCTAAAGTAAAAGTTTCTTAATTCGAACTTATCCTAATTTAAAACTTTCCTAAATGAAACTTTTCTAAAATGACACTTTCCTAATTTGAACCTTTCCTAATTTGAATCTTTCCTAAATCTAGTCTTTCCTAATCTTTCTAAGTCCAACTTTTGAGTCGAATCTTTTCTAAAATCATTCCAAATCAAATCAAATCTTTTCTAAGTCTCAAGTCTTTCTAGGTTTCCTAAAACCAAGTTCTTCAAAATCAAATCTTTTCAAATCTTCCAATCAAAGTACAATCTCTCAATCTTCTAATCCAAATTTCCAATTTAATCTCTTTCTTCCGATCATACCTTCTATTTTCAATCGAACTCTTATCCGAACTACCACTGACCTGATTCCTCCAAAAGGATACATAGGTAACCCTTATGGGTGCGATCACAACTTCTTTCAAATTTCAAATTCCTCCACATTTTTTAAATTTCAAATTTCACAACATTTTTTAAGTTTCTATTTCCATAAAATCTTTCCAAATCTCCAATCTATTTTCAAACTTCCAATTTCAAATTTCTATTTCCAAATCTCCATTTCTAATTTTTCAAACTTTCCAATTTCAAATCTATCCTTTCAAATCTTTCTTCTAAAATCAAATCAAATTCTTCTTTTCAAATCTATTTCCAAATCTATTTTTCAACTCTCTTATCTTGCACTTGCATATCATGCATCATGTCTTTTTAAACATTCGTTTTCAAAGTGGATTGGATTGGTCAATAGTTAGTTGAAGACTCTCATAGGTGAATCTAGGTTAGATTGACATGTAGGTACCGCAAGGGTGGGGAAGGGTGATGGCTTAGTGTGTCTTCCCTACACGTAACCAACCTCCGAACCTAGGATTACTGATTTTAAAGACCAAAACGGAGTTATTTTTCAAAAAGGGCTTGAATGTTTTCCAAAGGTTGCCAAACAACTTGTTTTTTTAAAAACCCTCTCTTGAGGTGGTATTTTCAAACACCTTTTTTCAAAAACCCAAAGTGTAATTTTTGGATTATGCTTTGTTTTAGGTGACCTAACTCACCTTAATCAAGTTAGGTGGCTACTCCAAATCTTTTTCAAAAGCCATTTTTTCAAACCAATTTTCAATTTAAATATAGTCGCACTTATTCTTCTAGGAGTGTGAGTTTTAACGAGAGAGTACAACATTTTTCCCGCTTGTGTACGTATTCCTCGAGTGCGAAAAATCTAGGCACGACAGCTGGCGACTCCTAGTCACCCTGCCCTTACCCCACCTTGTTTATAGAAGGAATACTCATCCCCAGTCCTACCCTTACCCACCTTGACCATGCCTGTTCCTACCCCAAACTATGGTCCCGTTGGGGCACGACCCAACTTTAATAAACCTGCTCGACGCATCCGTACCTTCGACGCCTTAGCCTGCACTCAAACCGAGGCTTACCATAGCCTTTTGAAGAACAACATTTTGAAGCCCGTACCCGCTCGCCCGTTGCCAAGCCCTTTACCCCCAACCTTTAATGCTGCCCTTACCTGCGAGTACCATTCGGGTGGCCAGGAGCATGACACCGAATGCTACTTTGCTCTCAAGCACAAAATCCAATACCTGATCGATAATAAGACCATTGATCTGCAGCCGTTAAAACCTGCTCCAACTCCCAATGTGACCGCTAACCCTCTGCCAGATCACACCATCAATATGATACTACTAGAAATGGAAGGCGAGGGAGAATTCGACAAGCTCGAGGCCGAAGGTTATGAGAATGATCGGGAGGCCGATGAAGAAAATGACTGGGAGGAAGATCTCCTATTGTACCGGATTTATTTTCATAACCCTGAGGAGGTGCCTGATGCTTCTGACTGGCCTATTGAGGAGCCAATATTTCTAGAAGATGAGATGACCAAGAACACAGTTGTTGATGGATGGGGTGCTGAGTTTCTACATCCGAGGTATGCCGCGGCGGAACGTCACTTACTAGAAAACCCTTGGCCCGCAACTGAGTACAACGATGAAGACATGGGCTAGGAGCTAAAGGAGTCAAGAGAACAGACAGAGCCTTTCAAATTGGAAGGGGGTGAGGTGGTCACCCTGTTTACAGAAGAACCTACTGCAAAGAACAAGAAAGAGACTGACAACCGCATCAACAGTGTCAACATCTTTGGAGCTCTAGGAGAAGCCTTTGCCTGTCTCGCCTTAGCCGAGGATCCGAGTCGCGAATGGAGCATCGAAAATGTGGGAATTGTACCAAAGCTGTACTAAAAAATGGGTTCCTTGCACAAGCGTACAAGAGAGGGGTGTTTTCACCCACTTTCTTTCTATCCCTTTCACTTTCTGTTATTAAATTAATGCTTACATTTTCTTATTGCTTAAGAACCTTATGCTTTCCGTATAAATAATAATAATAATCAAATGACAATCTTTTATTCTATTGTTGTTGTCTTGTCTTCCCTGGGGAGTAGTGACTACTTTCTACGCAAGGGGCATGGTTTATCTTATGGAATGATCCAACTTGAAGGGATGATAGCATGAGGTAACCACTCGCCAAATGATCAACCTTCCACAGAGAGAGAGAATAAGGATAAGTGAGGATACTACCCAAAGGCAACACTTGCAGGACTCTGAAGCTAAGCGATGTGTGGCCAGTTTATCAAAATGAAGATGAGCCATTTTCATTTCCCCACATATAAGTAAAAGAATAAATGACTAAATAAATAAACAAATGTACTCATATTCCCTTTGTTTAACCCCTAGAGCCTCATAACAAACGAAATTTTCTTTGTCAACCCCAATCCAAGACTGTCCTCCCAACACTGGGGCAGACAATAGTTTGAGAACTCTAGGAATGGTATCCACCCCCACTGTGCTAAAGCAGCAATGAAAGCTCTATGGATCAAGCAATCTAATTCAAAGTGAAGAGAGGCCCTCATTTCATTTTCCATATAGTCAAAAGCAACCCCTTGCCAAACCTGTTGAGCCATCTATCCTTTTCTCGAGAAAACCCCAACCAAGGGATCACCGCCCACATTGGGTAGATTGAACTATCAAGGAAAAGGTCTAAGGAAAAAGGGTCGAAGAATTATTCGTTTCATAAAAGAAAAGAAAGGACAAAGTGCAGAAAAGAATTGCCAAGGGGCAAGAGGCCAAAAAAAAAAAAAATCTCCTTTAAGGAAAGGCTTAAAGAAAATCATGATTGAGTCATCTTCAAAAGCATAATAAGAGGATTGAAAGAAAAGAAAGTCATGTTTATCTCAAGAAATATGTAGAAAGGGTGAAAGAATAAGGTCATTTTCACACTGAGAAGTATATGGTCAAAAGCAAGAAGAAGATTTAAAGGTGATCCTAGGTTACGACCAAACCCAGTAGAAACAATAGGTTTGAGCCTTTACCCTTTTCTTGCAAAACTCCGAAACCATGGCCTACATTGCAATCCTATTAAAGTCCCCTCTGATTAAAAGCAGATTGTTTGATCTAAATGAGCTAGATACGCTGCCAAAGCTAAAGAAGGATGCTAATCCTACTGAAAAATAGCCAAGGATGGTATGGATCTAAACCCTATCGAAAACAACATCAAATTTGAGCCTGCATATCCTGTTGTTTCGAAAACCCCATAACCTAGCCTACATCACGGTCCCAAGCAAAGTCTCCTTGGATTGAAAGGACTAGCCACTTATCGGTCTGTCAAAGGTCAGGCAAGCTGTTGCTAAAACCCCGAGAGTCGAGAGTCTCAGCCCAATAACCCTATACAGTAACCTCGAGGTAGAGAACCGAAGGTGATCGACAGGTTGAGAAAGGTTCGAAGTGCTATCATCCAATCAAGGTAGGGTTGAACCAGAGGAGAGGCTAGACTCCTAAAGAGGAGGGAGTTACCATTCCCAAGACTACAAGTCTAACAGCACCCTGTGTCATTCTATTAACATACTTCTAGCTTGTACATATGTTAAAAAAAAAAAAAAAATCAGCATAGGCTTCGCACACATAGGATATAACTCCCTGTAGAAATAGAAGTCACCAACATCAACTCCTGTAATAGATATCGAACATCATCATACATCACATACATCTGATCATATGCCTAGCTGTAAAGATCATATATGTATCTGTCTATCCATGCATCCAAGTACCATAAATATCCATTTTTGTACAAAATATCAGAATAAAACTGTCTAACATAAATATAACTCAGGGACAAGGGGCAAAAGAGGATCAGAGTCTCTACAAGAGGCATCTATCACAGGTCAAAGTCAATATCATCTAGATCAAAATCCTCGAAACTCGGCATCAGAGGAGGTGGATACCTACTCGAAGCACCACCATCCTATAAGGAAGATAAAACTGAAATTAGCTACATACAAAAGGAACTAAGCAACAACAGAACAAGAAGAAGCAAAGAAAGAATAATATACCCCCCCACCGCCCATCTGAGATAACCGAGCCGTCAGGCAAGCTACCCCGGCCTGGTACTGATCCCTCTCCATCTGGTACTGATCTCTCTGGTCTCTCACAGCAGTAAACTCAGCCTGGGGTACATATCCTCCGGCTTAGTGCCACAGGTCAACCACCTCCTGGCCAACAGCATACCCTCCAACTACTATCTCAAACTGAGTGAAGGCATCGACCGAATGAGCCCCAAAGTGCGCAGCATAATCTGTATCTGGAGGAAGCAAGAACTCGGCACCTAGCTGACGCTCTTGATAAGGGATAGGCACTCCCGCCACCAGGGCTCCAAACATATACTCTGGCTGATCTCCTGCTGATCGGAACTCCTTATGAAATTGCCGCCAGTGTTGCCCCCCAAGATAAGACTCCCAAGTGTCATCACTGAGAAAAGCAACTCTCGACAGGGACAATGGGACCAAGTATCGGACTGTCTCACAATGGACTGATCCAATGAAGGGCCGCCAGGTCACATCCCTCACCTCAATTAGCTCCAGGTTAGCCCGGAACGTCACAAAATCGGTAATCTCCGATCGTTGGGCTACCCGGTCACGAGCCCACCTCAGAGCACGAGGATGGAGGTCATCCTCAACAACTGCAGGGCGACGCACCGAAAGGTACTCGTAGATGAGGAAAGGCCAGAAGCTAGTCATACTACCCCAACGAGAAGAAGTCCAAACCCGCATCGACGGAAGAAAGCAGCCAAAGGAAAAGGACCCCCAATCCAACTCAGATAAAGCTCCAAGATCGGCTAGTATACTCACCAAACGACACGGCATGAGTGACTTGTTGTTGTTACAGAAGCAGCTAAAGATGATATACAACATAAGTCACCGTCTCATGATGTTCCGCCTGGCAGGCGATGGCTCAGTAGCAAAAGTACGGTCATCCTGATTGATCCAAGAGATGGGGAATGCAGAACGCTCAGGAGGAGGCAAGTCCAATAGCAAACAGGCCTCGTCCCTACTGATTGGATGTAGGGTGATCCGCCGACCGATAAAGGAGAGCCCTGTAATAATCGCCCAATCCAAAGGAGTAGGACCTAACTCGAAGCTGACAAAATGAAAGGTCCCGGTCTCCCCGAACCACCGCTCAACCAATGCCAGTACTAAATGCCGGTTCAGGCAGTTAGCCTGTAATCCCATGAAGGCGCCCAATCCGATCTCCACTAAGAAGGCATGATATGATGGGGCAGCCCGCTGCATGGTCACAAAAACCTGATGACCAGCCCCTCTGAAAGTTGTATGTACCGTAGAGGAGGCAAATGCTGTCTAGAGTACACACTGGGGTGATAGGCAAGATCCCTGAGTGGTGGGACGTCTGGTATCTACAGATCTCCCAAGTCGGCATCCGTCTACCTATGCCCAGAAGAAGCTCTCCCATAACCGGTCACCTGATCCCCAGGGCCCAATACCTCCTCCTTAGCACCAATCTCCTCGGCGAAAGTCTGCTCAACCGGAGGAAAAGGGTTGACAGGTAGCCTACTCCCCTGCCCACTCTGACTGGAGGAGGATCGTCCGGTAGATCGTCGACTACCTCTAGATCGACTAGAGCTGCCAGTAGAATCTGTCCAGGCCGTCTTCCCCGAGCGGCTCCCCTTCTCAGAACTGTTATCACCCGTATCTGCCATCCTAAAAAGATATGCCAAGGCAAGAGATGTTAACATACCATGCATGCAGTTCAAATAATAATAAAATAAAATAAACAACTAACACAAACAAAATAAATAAAAGATTTTGAATGATAAGTCAAAACAAATTTCCTACATACACATTTTTTATTTTCCAACTTCAAATCAAATCTCAAGGGTTTCTGTCTTTTTCCTTCAAAAAGATTTTATTTCTAAAAACTTTTTCTAACTATTTCCCTAAATTCTAAAAATTTTAGCAGAGTCCCGTTCAAAAATGGCCCCTACAACACCCATGACATCAACACAAAACACAAAGCGTGCCCTTCACATTGTCACAATCACATAACATCAGCACCCGTACACACTTTTCAATTTTTTAAAATTCTCAAAACACATGTTTTATTTTTCCAATAAATCAATGGTTTTCAAAAATATCCTAAAATTCCTCAAAATTCTTTCAATTGCTTTCCAAAAATATTCCTACCTTTTTCAAATTTTAAACTCTAAAAATCCCATCAATTTCTTAGGTTTTCTCATTTTTCTAAATTTTCTAAGTATTTTCCTATTTTTTACAAAATAAAAAATTCACCAAGTTTTCAAAAAAAACACGAAACTTCATACAGTTGTTAAACACATTTTCCTAAGGCACTTGGCACAAAAATATAGCCAGAAAACCCAATGCCCAAGCTTGTAGGCATAAACCTCCTATTCTTGTAGAAAACCCCATTCACATATTCACATATAATCACTCAAATTCAATCAAACAAGCACCAAAATGCAAAAATAATATCACCAACATGTTCAAAATACATCAAAATATTAATTTCCACTATTCACATGATTCAAACCAAGTTTTACGCATCGAAATCAACAAAATTTGAAAACTCACTTTTTGGAAGTTCTCCGGCGAAGTCTTCTCTTCCGGCGACTTTTCCGGCGATGTGGTCTCCTTCCGGCAATCACCCGTGGTCTCCAAGAAGTACTCCTTCAATGTCTAAGACGGTTTTCTCGCAATGTCTTCCGAATTTGTGAAAAACTCCCAAAATCCCGTAATTCTTCGAACCAGAATTTTTTCTGGTTTTAATCTCAAGCCTGGCGCCACTAGTAGAGGCGCCAAGCTTCTTCTGCCAAACGTGCCACTCCTAGTGGTGCCAGTGTCCAATTCTGGGCAGCTTTGCCCCCTTTCCCACCAAATCTCATTTTCGAAGGCCTTTTTGGCCCGCTATCCGTTTTCGACCCCTGTTGTCAAAAGATTCCCTATGTCCATCCCTCCGACTGCCTCACGGTCAACATGGGACTCTTACTGTTATCATTTTCTATCTTTGACAAGCAAAGATAGAAAAAAAGGGGTAGCTGTAAGCACTCCATTTTTTACCACTCGGCAGTCTACGCTCCGTCCAGACTTGTGTTCAAGTCATTGTGGCCATATTCCAACTGAAACCAACTTTCTAAGTCCAAATCCCGTCAGTCCATCGCTTCGCGGGCTCGCCAGGCCCAAATAGAGGCAAAATGACCAAAATGCCCTTAGGAGCATTTGTTTTTTCCAATTTCAATCAAACCCCTCTCTCGAGACAATTGATTCCTCAAGACGGTAAATCTACTCCAATCAGACACGTCTTTCCGGAGACGATAAGACCCCTTTCCAATCCCTCTCTCGAGATAGTTTATTCCTCGAGACGGTTCCAAATCAGGCACGTCTTTCTGAAGATGATAAGACCCCTTTCCAATCCTTTTCTCGAGACAGTTTATTCCTCGAGATGGTTCCAAATCAGGCACGACTTTCCGAAGACGATAAGACCCCTTTCCAATCCCTCTCTCGAGACAGTTTATCCCTCGAGACGTCTAAATCAGTCACGTCTTTTCGAAGATGGTAAGTCCCTTTTCCAATCCCTCTCTCAAGACAATTTATCCCTCGAGACGGTTCCAAATCAGGCACGTCTTTCCGAAGACGATAAGACCCCTTTCCAATTCCAATCCCTGTCTCGAGATAGTTTATTCCTCGAGATGCTCCAGTACGGTTTTTGAAGAAAGCCTCTTCAAAATGGTAAGTCCCTTTAAACCTATCGACCGGGACGAGACCCCAAGTCCCTTAGATGATAGAACGGTCCACTTTTGGCACCCGCTAGCCCGCCAATGCAGAAATGTCCGTTTAGGCACGCCTTCTGAGAAAATTGACTTCTCAGGCGCTAAGTCCCCTTTAGCAGCTTCCCAAGATCAGGCAGTCTTAGGAATGATCGCGAACCGTTAGAGTAGCGAAAATACTCGCAAACATCACAACCGTCAGAGTGGCGGAAATACTCGTAAACAGGTCGATGTAAGGATTTGCCAACAAACCCCTGTATCACGACGACCGCCGTCAGAGTGGCGAAAACACTCAAAACCTAGGTCAACACCAGTGCCTGCTAGCCCACTTCGGTGAAAAATGACCAAACTGCCCCTTGGGCCTTTTCCGAGACTTTTCGGTCAAGATGACCATTTTGCCCTTAGGCATCCGAACGCCCCAAGAACCACACCGGCTCTGGGTATCAAACCGGTAACTTCCCGAGAATAATTTTTATAGTGTCCTCAACCTTTCTTTGTCCTTTCGGATCATTCCAAGTCAGTTCCGACAAACCTGGTGCAAAATGACCGTTTTGCCCTTGGTGGGCCGGTCGCCTTTTTCGACCACACCGGCTCTGGGTATCAAACCGGCAACCTTTGGGAACATTCTGAATAATGTTTCCAAATCTCGAGTCTTATTCCGGGGCAGTCTATGTTTGTCCCGGCAGCTTCCCGATCCGATTGACCGTTTTGCCCCTAAAGGCCCGGTCAACCCTTCCGACACATCCTATCCTCATTTTTCAAGTCAAATACCTTTGGGATACTACTCTAAGTGTTCCTGCTCTTTTTTGACCTTCTGGGTCATTCCCGGCCTTCCAAACTCCTTCCCGGACTTTCCGGAGTCACTCCTAGTGAAGCCAGGCTAAAAATTGCATGGTAGTCACTAGTACAGGCGCCCAAATCTAGTCAAAGATACGTTACTTGCCGACCTAAATACTTTCCTAACTGGATGGCGCAACTAGTAGTGGTGCCAAGACGAAAATTGGCCTGGCACCACTGCAGCAGGCGCCAGGTCTATCCCATTTCTATAAATACAGAGCCTCTTCCAGCGTGAAAGGAGTCCGCAAACTCAGTCTAAAAATGATATATTTCGATATACAGGGCTCGTGCACTCCCGAAACCCTAGCTTTCTTAGGTTTTCCAAACCCTAGCCACCATACCCAAACCCTAACCTTATATACACTCATACACTTTCCCATACACTTATACACTAGCCTCTAACCCTCCTTTGAAGACTTGAAGAGCTGCAAACCGAAGCCTTAAAAATTAAAGACCAGCCCTCGAAGATCAAGACTGAAGCGAAGCGAAGACCGAGAAGGCAAGGCGCGCAAAATAAACAAGATACAAGGTAGATTTTCTATTTAAATTTCTGCACTCCCCCCTCTCTCTTCTCTCTCCTAACCCACTTGGGTTTTCTCTATTTTAATCTCCCATCTCTTTCCCCCCCTTTCTTTGCATGCTTGAAACAAGGGGATTCCTGGTCCATGTGTAGGATTAGACTATTGAAGGGTCACCGTGTCGGGGGCTTTCCTTTAGGCTAACTGGAGACCACGTGGGTTCGGCCCCCTTGATTATGTGGTGAAGCCTAAACCTTGTATGTTCACGACCCCAAACTTGCATTTTGCATATCATGATTCTTGCATTCTTCCAAAAGTTGTTTTCAAAATTGTTTTTAAACTTGTTTTCAAAGTTGCATCAAAATCTCCTTTTTCAAAACATGTTTTCAAAATCACAATCTAGGGTGATTCTAGTCTTTTCATGGCTAGGGTTGCTTTAAGAAAGTGTTACATTAAAAGTGACTTTTACGGTCCATATTTTCAAATCTTATTGTTTTCAAAACAGCTTTCTTAAAGTGTTTCTAGCCTTCTTATGGTTAGAATCGCTTTAGGAAAGTGAGACATTTTTATACTTCCCAAAAATTGTCTTTTCAAAAATCTCTTCCTAAAAATCTCTTTTTCAACATACTTTCCTAAAACTCTACTTTCCAAAGTTGTTTTCAAAAACTCTCTCCAAAAATCTATTTTCCAAAACTTCTCTTTTTAAACCCTTTCCAAAACACTCTCTTCAAAGTACACTTTCCAGAAACGTTCCCTAGGTCTCCTTCCTAGAAAAAACTCTCTCCAAAAATCTTTCTAAAAAACTCTTTTTCAAAACTCATCTTCTAGAAACTCCTCTCTAGGATTCCTTTCTAAAATTCTTCGTTTCCAAAAACGCACTTTCCAAAAATCCTTTTTCTTTGTGCCCAAGTCAAGCCCTAGAACCCACAATTAGGAAACCCTAATTTTCTTTCCAAAAACATGGTTTTCAAACTTGCCTTAAAACCTAGGTTTCCAAAACCTATTTTCTACGTCAAAACTATAGCCTTCCAAATCTAGGCTTTCTAAAACCTCCATTTCTAAAACCTCCCTTTCTACGTATCCTTTTGGAGGAATTAGGTCAGTCGTAGTTCAGACAAGAGTCCGATTGAAAATAGAAGGTATGATTGGAAGAAAGAGATTAAATTGGAAATTTGGATTAGAAGATTGAGAGATTGAACTTTGATTGGAAGATTTGAAAAGATTTGATTTTGAAGAACTTGGTTTTAGGAAACCTAGAAAGACTTGAGACTTAGAAAAGATTTGACTTGACTTGGAATGATTTTAGAAAAGATTAGACTCAAAAGTTGAACTTGGAAAGATTAGAAAAGACTAGATTTAGGAAAGATTCGAATTAGGAAAGTTTCAAATTAGGAAAGTGTCATCTTAGGAAAGTTTTGGAATTAGGAAAGTTTTCAAATTAAGAAAGTTTTGAAATTAAGAAAGTTTCAACTTAGGAAAGTTTTGACTTTAGGAAAGTTTTAACTTAGGAAAGTTTTGAATTAAGAGAGTTTCATTTTAAGAAAGAGTTTGAAGTAAGAAAGGTTTTGAGAACAAGAAAGTTTTGAGTTTAGAAAGTTTTAGATTTGGAAAGATTTGAAGTTTTGGAAAAATTTAAAAATTTAAAATTTTAAAAAGTTTTAGATTTGGAAAGTCCTAGCTTAAGAAAGTTTTGAAATTGGAAAGCTTTGGATTTGAAAAGATTTTGAAATTTAGAAAGTTAGGATTTTGGAAAGATTTGGGGTTTAGAAAGTTTTAGAGTTGGAATTTTAGAAAATCTTGAGATTAGGAAAGTTTTGAGTTCAGGAAAGATTTAAAAACTTGGATTTGGAAAGCTAATATTTGGAAAGAAATGGAATTAGGAAAAGGTTGAATTAGGAAAAATTTGAAAGTGGAGTTTTAAAATTTAGGAAAAATTTTTTGTGTTCAAGTTTTGGAAAGTTAAGATTTAGGAAAGTAGAAGATTAGGGAAGGATATGAACTAGGAAAGATTTAGATTTGGAGTCTAAAAGGGAAGGTTTGATTTTGTTTCCAAAAATGGCAGATAGGACCTAGTTTCCTAAACGAGAAGATTTGATTTGACAGGGATTTGGAAAAGGAAGTTTCTAGAAACCCTAGATTTGGAAGTGCATAGTTTTGACGTAGAAAAAGATTTTGGAAATGTGTATAGTTTGGATGTAGAAAACAAGAGGTTTTGGAAACCTAGGTTTGGGGCAAAGTTTGAAAACCATGTTTTTGGGAAGAAAAATAGGGTTTCCTAATTGTGGATTCTATGGCTTGACTTGGGCACCAAGAAAAAGGATTTTTGAAAAGTGCGTTTTTGGAAACGAAGATTTTTAGAAGGGAATCCTAGAGAGGAGTTTTTGGAAAGTGAATTTAAAGATAGAGTTTTTGGAAAAAGATTTTAAAGAAAAGGAGTTTTGGAAAGTGTGTTTTTGGAAACGAAGATTTTTAGAAGGGAATCCTAAAGAGGAGTTTTTTAGAAGGAAAATTTTGGGAAGAGAGTTTTTTGGAAAGATTTTTGGAAGGAGATTGTTGGAAAGAGTTTTTAGGAAAGTGAATTTAGGAAGTGTTTTTAGAAAGTGAATTTTGAGGAGAGGATTTTGGAAAGGAGTTGAAAAAGAGAGTTTTGAAAAATAGATTTTTAGAGGGAGTTTTTGAAAACAATTTTGGAAAGGAGAGTTTTTGAAAAGTATGTTGAAAAAGAGATTTGTAGGAAGAGAGACTTTTGAAAAGAGAGTTTTTAGAAGGTGTAAAAAACATCTCACTTTCTTAAAGCAAATCTTACCATAAGAGGGCTAGAACCACTTTAGCAAAGCGGTTTTGAAAACAATAAGGGTTGAAAATATTGACCGTGAAAGTCACTTTAAATGTAACACTTTCCTAAAGCAATCCTAGCCATGGAAAGGCTAGAATCACCCTAGGATTGTGATTTTGAAAACATGTTTTGAAAAAGAGATTTTGATGCAATTTTGAAAACAAGTTTGAAAACGATTTTGAAAACAACTTTGAAAACAACTTTTGGAAGAATGTAAGAATCATGATATGCACAATGCAAGTTTGGGATCGTGAACATACAAGGTTAAGGTTTCACCACATAATCAAGGGGGTCAAACCGACGTGGTTTCCGGTTAGCCTAAGAAAAGCCCCCGACACGGTGACCCTCCGATAGTCTAATCCTACACATGGACCGAGAATCTCCTTGTTTCAAGCATGCAAAGAAAGGGGGGGGGGAAGAGATGGGAGATTAAAATAGAGAAAACCCAAGTGGGTTACGAGAGAGAAGAGAGAGGGGGGAGTGCAGAAATTTAAATAGAAAACCTACCTTGTATCTTGTTTATTTTACGCACATTGCTTTCTTCGGTTTTCGCTTCACTTCAGTCTTGATCTTCGAGGGCTCGTCTTTAATCTTCAAGGCTTCGGTTTGTAGCTCTTCAAGTCTTCAAAGGAGGGCTGGAGGCTAGTGTATAAGTGTATGGGGAAGTGTATGAGTGTATATGAGGTTAGGGTTTGTGTATGGTGGCTAGGGTTTGGAGAACCTAAGGAAGCTAGGGTTTAGCGAGTGCACGAGCCCTGTATATCGAAATATATGATTTTTAGACTGAGTTTGCAGACCTCTTTCACGCTGAAAGAGGCTTTGTATTTATAGAGAGAGGAATGCACTGGTGCTTGTTGCAGTGGCGCCAGGCCAAACATTACACTGGCGCCACTAGGAGTGGCGCCAGGCCATTTTTTGGCTTAGTGGTGCCAGCCATATAGGAAATGTTTAAGGTCAGCAAGCAACATATCTTTGACTAGATTTGGGCGCCTATACTAGTAACTACCATGTAATTTTTAGCTTGGCTTTACTAAGAGTGACCCCGAAAAGTCCGAGAATGATTTAAGGGACCGAAAATGGCCCGGAAGGCTGGAAAAGAGTAGGAACACTTTAAAATAGCGTCCCAGAGGTATTTGACTTGAAAAATGAGGACAAGATGTGTTGGAGTTGTTGACTGGGCCTTTAAGGGCAAAACGGTTAATCGGATCGGGAAGCTGCCGGGACGGACTCGGACTGTCCCGGAAGAAGACTCAAAATTTGGAAACATTATTCAGAATGTTCCCAAAGGTTTCCAATTTGATTCCCAGAGCCAGTGTGGTCAGAAAAGGCGACCGACCCACCAAGGGCAAAATAGTCATTTTGCACCGGGTTTGCCGGAACTGACTCAGAACGATCTGAAAGGACAAAGAAAGGTTGAGGACACTATAAAAGGTATTCTTGAGAAGTTACCGGTTGGATATCTAGAGCCGGTGTGGTCAGAAAAGGTGACCGACCCTCTAGGGGCAAAACGGTCATTTTGTATCGAGTTTGCCGGAACTGACTCGGAATGATCCGAAAAGGTAGAGGAAGGTTGAGAATACTATAAGAAGTAATCTCAGAAGGTTACCGGTTTGATACCCAGAGCCGATGTGGTTCCCGGGGCGTTCGGATGCCTAGGGGCAAAATGGTCATCTTGACTGAAAAGTCTCGGAAAAGGCCCAAGGGGCAGTTTGGTCATTTTTTACCAAAGTGGGCTAGCAGACACTGGTGTTGAGCTAAGTTTTGAGTGCTTCAGCCACTCTGACGACGGTCGTTGTGACACTGGGGTTTGTTGGCAATTCCCTACATCGACCTGTTTACAAATATTTTCGCTACTCTAACGGTTATGATGTTTGCGAGTATTTTCGCTACTCTAACGGTTCGCGATCATTCCCGAGATTGTCTGATCTTGGGAAGCTGCTAAAGGGGACTTAGCACCTGAGAAGTCAATTTTCTCGGAAGGCGTGCCTAAACGGATGTTCTTGCATTGGCAGGCTAGCGGGCGTCAAAGGTGGATTGTTCTACCATCTAGGGGACTTGGGGTCTCGTCCTGGTTGATAGTTTTAAAGGGACTTACTATTTTGAAGAAGTTTCTTTGAAAAACGTGTCGGTACGTCTCAAGGAATAAACTGTCTCGAGAGAGGGATTGGAATTGGAAAGGGGTCTTATCGTCTTCGAAAAGACGTGCCTGATTTGGAACCGTCTTGAGGAATAAACTGTCTCGAGAGAGGGATTGGAAAGGGGTCTTATCGTCTTCAGAAAGACATCTTGATTTGGAATCGTCTCGAAGGATAAACTGTCTCGAGAGAGGGATTCGAAAGGGGTCTTATCGTTTTCGAAAAGACGTGCCTAATTTGGAACCACCTCGAGGGATAAACTGTCTCGAGAGAGGGATTGGAAAGGGGTCTTATCGTCTTCAGAAAGACGTGCCTGATTTGGAACCGTCTCAAGGGATAAACTGTCTCAAGAAAGGGATTGGAAAGGGGTCTTATCATCTTCAGAAAGACGTGCCTGATTTAGAACCGTCTTGAGGGATAAACTGTCTTGAGAGAAGGATTGGAAAAGGGACTTACCGTCTTCGAAAAGACGTGACTGATTTAGACGTCTCGAGGGATAAACTGTCCCGAGAGAGGGATTGGAAAAGGGACTTACCGTCTTCGGAAAGACGTGCCTGATTTAGAACTGTCTCGAGGGATAAACTGTCCCGAGAGAGGGATTGGAATTGGAAAGGACAATGACCCTAAGGGCATTTTGGTCATTTTGCCTCTATTTGGGCCTAGTGGGCCCGCGAAGTGATGGACAGACGAGATTTGGACTTAAAGCGTTTGTTTCGATTGGAATATGTCCATATTGACTTGAGTTCAAGTTTGGACGGAGCGTAGAATGCTGAGCAGTCAAAAATGGGGTGCTTACAGCTGCCCCTCTTTTTTTTGTCTTTGCTTATCAAAGATAGAAAATGATAAAAGTAAGAGTCCCGTGTTGACCGTGAGGCAGTCGGAGGGACGGACATAGGGAATCTTTCGACAACAGGGGTCGAAAATGGATAGCGGGCCAAAAAGGCCTTCGAAAATGAGATTTGGCGGGAAAGGGGGCAAAACTGCCCAGAATTGGACACTGGCGCCACTAGGAGTGGTGCCTTTAGCAGAAGAAGCTTGGCGCCTCTGCTAGTGGCCCCAGGCTTGAGATTAAAACCAGAAAAAATTATGGTTCGAAGAGTTGCGGGATTTTGGGAGTTTTTCACAAATTCGTAAGACATTGCGAGGAAACCATCTTGGACATTGAAGGAGTACTTCTTAGAGACCACGGGAGATTGCCGGAAGGAGACCACGTCGCCGGAAGAGAAGATTTCACCGGAGAACTTCCAAAAAGTGAGTTTTCAAATTTTGTTGATTTTGATGCGTAGAACTTCATTTGAATCATGTGAATAGTGAAAATTGATGTTTCGATGTGTTTTGAACATGATGGTGATATTATTTTTGCATTTTGGTGTTTGTTTGATTGAATTTGAGTGATTATATGTGAATATGTGAATGGGGTTTTCTGCAGGAATAGGAGGTTTGTGCCTACAAGCTTGGGCATTGGGTTTTCTGGCTATATTTTTGTGCCAAGTGCCTTAGAAAAATATGTTTAACAACTGTCTGAAGTTTCGTGATTTTTTGAAAACTCGGTGAATTTTTGATTTTTTGAAAAATAGGAAAATACTTAGAAAATTTAGAAAAATGAGAAAACCCAAGAAATTGATGGGATTTTTAGAGTTTAAAATTTGAAAAAGGTAGGAATATTTTTGTAAACATTTGAAAGAATTTTGAGGAATTTTAGGACATTTTTGAAAACCATTGATTTATTGGAAAAATAAAGCATATTGTTTTGAAAATTTTAAAAAATTGAAAAGTGTGCACTGGTGCTGATGTCATGTGATTGTGACAATGTGAAGTGCACGCTTTGTGTTTTGTGTTGATGTCATGGGTGTTGTAGGGGCCATTTTTAAATAGGACTCTGCCGAAATTTTTAGAAATTAGGGAAAGAGTTAGAAAAAGTTTTTAGAAATAAAATCTTTTTGAAGGAAAAATACAGAAAAACTCTTAAGATTTGGTTTGAAGTTGGAAAATCAAAAATGTGTACGTAGGAAATTTGTTTTGACTTATCATTCAAAATCCTTTATTTGTTTTGTTTGTGTTAGTTGTTTATTTTATTTTACTATTTTTTGAATTGCATGTACGGTATGTTAACATCTCTTACCCTGGCTTACCTTTTCGGGATGGTGGACGCGGGTGATAACGGTTCTGAGAGGAGGCGCCGCTCGGGGAAGGCAGCTCGGATAGATTCTACTGGCGGCTCTAGTCGATCTAGAGGTAGTCAACGATCTACCGGACGATCCTCCTCCAGTCAGAGTGGGCAAGGGAGTAGGCTACCTATTGACCCTTTTCCTCCGGTTGAGCAGGCTTTCGCCGAGGAGATTGGTGCAGAGGAGGAGGTACTGGGCCTTGGGGATTAGGTGACCGGTTATGGGAGAGCTTCTTCCAAGCATAGGTAGACGGATGCCGACTTGGGAGATTTGCATATACCAGACGTCCCACCATTCGGGGATCTTGCCTATCACCCCAGTGTATACTCTAGACAGCATTTGCCTCCTCTGCGGGTACATACAGCTTTCAGAGGGGTTGTTCATCAGGTTTTTGTGACCATGCAGCGGGCTGCCCCATCATATCGTGTCTTCTTGGCGGAGATCGGATTTAGCGCCTTCATGGGATTACAGGCTAACCGCCTGAACTAGCATTTAGTATTGGCGTTGGTTGAGTGGTGGTTTAGGGAGACCGGGACCTTTCATTTTGTAGGCTTCGAGTTAGGTCCTACTCCTTTGGATTGGGCGATTATTACAGGGCTCTCCTTTGTCGGCCAGCAGTTCACCCTGCATCCAGTTAGTAGGGACGAGGCCTGTTTGCTGTTGGACTTGTCTCCTCTTGAGCGTTCTGCCTTCCCAGTCTCTTGGATCAGTTAGGATGACCGTACTTTTGCTACTGAGCCATCGCCTGCCAGGCGGGGCATCATGAGACGGCAACTTATGCTGTATATCATCTTTAGCTGCTTCTGCAGCAACAAGTCACTCGTCCCGTGTCATTTGGTGAGTATAGTAGCCGATCTTGGAGCGTTATCTGAGCTGGACTGGGGGTCCTTTTCCTTTAGCTGCTTTTTTTGGTCGATGCGGGTTCGGACTTCTTCTCGTTGGGGCAGCATGACTAGTTTCTAGCCCTTCCTCGTCTAGTGGAGCTACGAGTACCTTCCTGTTCGTTGCCCTGCAGTTGTTGAGGATGATTTTTATCCTCGCGCTTTGAGGTGGGCTCGTGACCGAGTAGCCCAGCGATCGGAGATTACTGATTTTGTGACGCTCCGGGCTAAGCTGGAGCTGATTGAGGCGAGGGATGTGACCTGGCGGCCCTTCATTGGATCAGTCCATTATGAGACAATCTGGTACTTGGTCCCATTGTCCCTGTCGAGAGCTGCTTTTCTTAGTGATGACACTTGGGAGTCTTATCTTGGGGAGCGACACTGGCAGTAGTTTCATGAGGAGTTCTGATCAGCAGGAGCTCCGCCAGTGTATATGTTTGGTGCCCTGGTGGCGGGAGTGCCTATCCCTTATCAGAAGCGTCAGCCAGGTGCCGAGTTCTTGCTTCCTCTGGATACAAATTATGCTGCGCACTTTGGGGCTCATTCGGTCGGTGCCTTCACTCAGTTTGAGGTAAAAGTTGGCGGGTACACTGTTGGCCAAGAGGTGGTTGACCTGTGGCGCCGAGCCGAAGGATATGTGCCCCAGGCTGAGTTTACTGATGTGAGAGACTAGAGAGACCAGTACTAGATGGAGTGGGATCAGTACCAAGCTGAGGTAGCTTCCCTGACGGCTCGGTTATCTCAGATGGGCGGGGGGGGGGGGGGGGGGGGGTATGCTATTCTTTCTTCGCTTCTTCCTGTTCTGTTGTTGCTTAGTTCCTTTTGTATGTAGCTAATTTCGGTTCTATCGTCACTGCAGGATGGTGGTGCTTCGAGTAGTTATCCACCTCCATCGATGCTGGGTTTCGGGGATTTTGATCCAGATGATATCGACTTCGACCTATGATAGATGCCCCTTGTAGAGGCTCTGATCCTCTTTTGCCCCTTGTCCCTGAGTTATATTTATGTTAGACAGTTTTATTCTGATATTTTGTACAAAAATGGATATTTATGGTACTTAGATGCATGGATAGATAGATACATTTATGATCTTTACAGCTAGGCATATGATCAGATGTATGTGATGTATGATGATGTTAGATATCTATTATAGGAGTTGATGTTGGTGACTTCTATTTTTACAGGGAGTTATATCCTATGTGTGCAAAGCCCATGTTGATTGATTTTTTTTTTTTTTTTTTAACATATGCACAGGTTAGAAATATGTTAATAGAATGACACAAGGTGCTGTTAGACTTGTAGTCCTAGGAATGGTAACTCCCTCCTCTTCGGGGATTTAGCCTCTCTTCTGGCTCAACCCTATCTTAATTGGATGATAGCATTTCGCACCTTTCTTAACCTTTTGATCTCCTCCAACTCTCTGTCTTAGGGTTAGTGTATAGGGTTATTGGGCTGAGACTCTCGACTCTCGGGGTTTTAGCAACAGCTTGCCTGACCTTTGACAGAGCGATAAGTGGCTAGTCCTTTCAATCCAAGGAGACTTTGCTTGGGACCGTAATGTAGGCTAAGTTATGGGGTTTTCGAAACAACAGGATATGCAGGCTCAAATTTGATGTTGTTTTTAATAGGGTTTAGATCCATACCATCCTTGACTACTTTTCAGTAGGATTAGCATCCTTCTTTGGCTTTGGCAGCGTATCTAGCTCATTTAGATCAAGAAATCTGCTTTCAATCAAAGGGGACTTTAATAGGATTGTAATGTAGGCCATGTTTCGGGGTTTTGCAAGAAAAGGGTAAAGGCTCAAACCTATTGTTTCTATCGGGTTTCTTCGTAACCTAGGATCACCTTTAAATCTCCTTCTTGCTTTTTACCATATACTTCTCAGGGTGAAAATGATCTTATTCTTTCACCCTTTCTATATACTTCTTAAGATAAACATGACTTTCTTTTCTTTCAATCCTCTTATTATGCCTTTGAAGATGACTCAATCATGATTTTCTTCAGGCCTTTCCTTTAAGGATTTTTTTTTTTTTTTTGGTTTCTTGCCCCTTGGCAACTCCTTTCCTTTGCTTTTTTTTCTCTCTATTCCTTTATGAAATGAATAATCCTTCGACCCTTTTCCCTTAGATCTTTTCCTTGGCAGATCATTCTACCCAGTGTGGGCGGTGATCTCTAGGTTTGGTTTTGTTAGGAAAAGGTAGGTGGCTCAACGGGTTTGGCAAGGGGTTGCTTTTGACTGTATGGAAATGAAATGAGGGCCTCTCTTCACTTTGAATTAGATTGCTTGATCTATAGAGTTTTCATTACTGCTTTAGCACAGTGGGGGTGGATACCATTCCTAGAGTTCTCAAACTATTGTCTGCCCCAGCGTGGGGAGGACAGTCTTGGACCGGGGTTGACAAAGAAAATTTCGTTTGTTGCGAGGGTCTAGGGGTTAAACAAAGGGAATATGAGTATATTTGTTTATTTATTTAGTGATTCATTCCTTTTATTTATATGTGGGGAAGTGAAAGATGGCTCCTCTTCATTTTGATGAACTGGCCACCCATCGCTTAGTTTCGAAGTCCTGCAAGTGCCGCCTTTAGGTAGTATTCTCACTCATCCTTATCCTCTCTCTCTATGGAAAGCTGATCATTCGACGAGTGGTTACCTCATGCTATCATCCCTTCAAGTTGGATTATTTCATAAGACACACCATGCCCCTTGTGTAGAAAGTAGTCACTATTCCCTAAGGAAGACAAGACAACAACAATGAAATAAAAGACTGTCATTTGATTATTATTATTATTTTTACGAAAAGCATAAAGTTCTTAAGTAATAAGAAAATGTAAACATTAATTTAAAGATAGAAAGTGAAAGGGATAGAAAGAAAGTGGGTGAAAACACCCCTCTCTTGTACTCTTATGTAAGGAATCCATTTTTAGTAAGGTCTTGGGCCTATGCCTTCGTTTGCATTCCATCCACGGTTGAGATTTTCAGTCAAGGCAGGATAGGTAGATGCTTCTCCCGGAGCTCCAAGTGAGTTGGCGGTGATGATGTAATTGTCAGCTTTCTTGACTGTCTTGCCTTCATTTGTTTACTCCGGAGTTTCTCTAACAAACCACTTGGGCAACTCGTATCCGTCCAACTCGATAAGTCGTGCCCGAGGTTTTCTGCTCTGGCCTCTAGTTGGGGCTCAATGCTCCTCAGGTGTACACAATGGGAGATTTTTATTACCTAGTTTGGATAGCTCCTGGTCAATTTTCTTCACAGATTCATATGCGAGTTTGTCTTCGGAGGTCGGCATTTTATCGGGGTTGCACGTAATTGAATACGACTCTGTTCCATATCGTTGCATTCCATCTCCTCCCCATCCTTGTAATATATCTCTTGGCATGTAGCAAAACAAACATTGTTGTTACCAAACTTTGTAACAATGTTGACGGTGTGGTCCAATGGAGGGTTTGTAGGGCCGTTCAGAGAAGGATTTGCTTGGTGTACCCCAATGATCTGGTTATCTATCAAGTCTTGAATTTTATGCTTGAGGGTCAAACAATCTTCAGTGTCATGTCCTTGGCTATCCGAATGATACTTACAGCTTGCTACAGATTTAAAGTAATGAGGCAGAGGATTGGGCTGGGGCCGGGCAGGTATAGGTTTCAAATATCATCCTGCTAAGAAACTAAAATAGGCCGCGGTCTGTGAGCACGCTAGTTTAGTAAACGTCCGCTTTTTCCCACTTGTTCGCCTAGGCCGAGGAGGTGTTGCAAATGTTTTTGATGATTGGGGACCAAGCTTTAGTGAGGTCACAGCCGGGTTGATGGTTCGGGAATTAAAAGGGCTTCGGGTTCTATGTTTTAAAATGGGACAATTTTCGGTGGTAGGGCCAAATGGGTTGGGATGATATCCGAAGGAGAGATTATATAGTCCTTGTGTTTGGTTAGGGGTTGGTTTGGAAGGCATCCGAGCCAGGCCCTCGGCTTGGGGAGGTCGTTGGTAAGCAACGGTGGTGGCATAGTCATGGTCTTCCTTCTTCATCCTTTTTCGTCCATCATGGTTTTGGGCCTGCGAGGACTCTGCCTACTCATGGGTTGCGTGGGATAAGAGTGAAGAAAGCATGCTTTCCATTTCGGTCATCTTATGCTTGACTCCTCTTGCTTCTGCTAGTAATAGAGTTAAGGTATCAAGAGTAAGCAATTCCATGCTTGTAAGACGAGGGAACGAGGGAAGGTACCTAAAACCGACAAAAGAAAGGAGTCAGTATTTTATCTTAATAGGTCTTTATGCCATACATGCTCTAAGGTACCCCTCTTTCGGAGGGAAACTAGTCATGATGTATTGGCTCACTTTTGGAGATAGGGGATTTGCCCCGGTATGCAGACACCTTACCGTCAGGTAGGAACCTTCAGCCATCCATGCATTCATTCATAAAAGTAAAGAAGTACATTAAATTTTGGGTTTAAGATACAACAGAACTGAAATACATTTTAATAGGGGAAGGGGGAACATTTTCCTTTGGACTTCCACCTATCTAACTTTACAAAGGAAAACCCTAAACTAGTCTTGAGTCTTCGGGCCTCTTGCTCCATAAAACACAAAATGTGCACTTCACATTGTCACAATCATATGACATCAACACCCGTGCACACTTTTTAATTTTTCAAAATTTTCAATACACGTGTTTTGTTTTTCTAATAAATCAATGGTTTTCAAAAATGTCCTAAAATTCCTCAGAATTCTTTCAAATGTTTTCCAAAAATATTCCTACCTTTTTCAAATTTTAAACTCTAAAAAATCCCATCAATTTCTTGAGTTTTCTCATTTTTCTAAATTTTCTAAGTATTTTTCTATTTTTCAAAAAATCAAAAATTCACCGAGTTTTCCAAAAATCACGAAACTTCATACGGTTGTTAAACACATTTTTCTAAGGCACATTGCACAAAATATAGCCAGAAAACCCAATGCCCAAGTCTGTAGGAACAAATTTACTATTCTTGCAGAAAACTCTCTTCGCATGATCATGAAAAGTCACTCAAATTCAATCAAACAAGCACCAAAATGTAAAAATAATATCACCATCATGTTCAGAACACATCAAAACATCAATTTCCACTATTCACATGATGCAAACGAAGTTCTACACATAAAAATCAACAAAATTTGAAAACTCACTTTTTGGAAGTTCTCCGGCGAAATCTTCTCTTCCGGCGACTTTTCTGGCAACGTGGTCTCCTTCTGGCAATCACTCGTGGTGTCCAAGAAGTGCCCCTTCAAGGTTCAAGTCGATTTTCACGCGAAGTCTCTCGGATTTGCAAAATCTCTCCAAAATACCGCAAGTGTTCGAACCAGAAAATTTTCTGGTTTTGTCCTTAAGCCTGGGGCCACTAGCAGAGGCGCTAAGCCTTTCCTGCCCAAGGCGCCACTCCTAGTGGTGCCAGTGTCCAATTCTGGGTAGCTTTGCCCCCTTTCCTGCCAAATCTCATTTTCGAAGGCCTTTTTGGCCTGTTATCCATTTTCGACCCCCGTTGTCGAAAGATTTCCAATGTCCGTCCCTCCAACTGCCTCGCGGTCAACATGGGACTCTTACTTTTATCGTTTTCTGTCTTTAACAAGTAAAGACAGAAAAAGAGGGGCAGCTGTAAGCACCCCATTTTTTACCGCTCGGCAGTCAACGCTCCGTCTAGACTTGTACTCAAATCAATATGGACGTGTTCCAATCGAAACCAACTTTCTAAGTCCCAAATCCTATTTGTCCATCGCTTCGCCCAGGAGCCAAGCCCAAATAGAAGCAAAATGACCAAAATGCCCTTAGGGGCATTGTTCTTTCAAATTCCAATTCCAACCCCTCTCTCGAGACAGTTGATTCCTCGAGACGGTAAATCTATTCCAAATCAAGCACGTCTTTCCGAAGACGGTAAGTCCCCTTTCCAATTCTAACCTCTCTCTCGAGATAGTTGATTCCTCGAGATGGTAAATCTACTCCAATCAGGCACGTCTTTCCAAAGACGGTAAGTCTCCTTTCCAATCCCTCTCTCGAGACAGTTTATCCCTCGAAACGGTTCTAAATCAGGCACGTCTTTCTGAAGACGATAAGACCCCTTTCGAATTCCAATCCCTCTCTCGAGACAGTTTATTCCTCGAGACGGTTCGGCACGTTTTTCAAAGAAAATCTCTTCGAAATGGTAAGTCCCTTTAAACCTGTCAACGGGGACGAGACCCCAAGTCTCCTAGATGGTAGAACGGTTCACCTTTGGCGCCTGCTAGCCTACCAATGCAGAAATATCCGTTTAGGCACACCTTCTAAGAAAATTGACTTCTCAAGCGCTAGGTCCCCTTTAGCAGCTTCCCGAGATCAGGCATTCTCAGAAATAATCGCGAACCGTCAGAGTAGAGGAAATACTCGCAAACATTGCAACCGTTAGAGTAGTAAAAATACTCGCAAACAGGTCGATATAGGGAATTGCCAGCAAACCCCTGTGTCACGACGACCGCCGTCAAAGTGGCGGAAACACTCAAAACCCAGGTCAACACCGGTGCCTGCTAGCCCACTTCGGTGAAAAATGACCAAACTGCCCCTTAGGCCTTTTCCAAGACTTTTCGGGAAAGATGACCATTTTGCCCCTAGGCATTCGAACGCCCCAAGAATCACATCGACTCTGGGTATCAAACTGGTAATCTCCTAAGATTGCTTTTTATAGTATTCTCAACCTTCTTTTACCTTTTCGGATCATTTCGAGTCAGTTCTGGCAAACTCGTTACAAAATGACCGTTTTGCCCCTGGTGGGCCGGTTCCCTTTTCCGACCACACCGGCTAACTTCCCAAGAATGCTTTTTATAGTATTCTCAACCTCTCTTTATCCTTTCAAATCATTCCGAGTCAGTTCCGACAAACTCGATACAAAATGACCGTTTTGCCCCTGGTGGGCCGGACACCTTTTCCGACCACACCGGCTCTGGGTATCAAACTGGTAACTTCCCGAGATTGCTTCTTATAGTATTCTCAACCTTCTTCGACCTTCCTCGATCATTCCGAGTCAATTTCGGCAAACCCGGTGCAAAATGACCGTTTTGCCCCTAGAGGGCCGGTCGCCTTTTTTGAAACCACACCGGCTCTGAGTATCAAACCGGCAACTTTGGGAACATTCTGAATAATTTTTCCAAATCATGAGTCTTCTTCCGGGACAGTCCTAGTTCGTCTCGGCAGCTTCCCGATCCGATTGACCATTTTGCCCCTAAAGGCCCGGTCAACCCCTCCGATACATCTTATCCTCATTTTTCAAGTCAAATACCTTCGGGACACTATTCTAAGTGTTCCTGCTTTTTTCCGACCTTTCGGGTCATTCCTGGTCTCCTAAACTCCTTCCCGGACTTTCTGGAGTCACTCCTAGTGAAGCCAGGCTAAAAATTGCATGGTAGTCACTAGCACAAGCGCCCAAATCTAGTCAAAGATACGTTGCTTGCCAACCTTAATAGTTTCCTAATTGGCTGGCACCACTCCTAGTGGCGCCAGAAGCATTTTTGGCCTGGCGCTACTGCAACAGGCGCCAGGTCTATTCCATGTCTATAAATACAGAGCCTCTTCCAGCCTGAAAGAGGTCTGCAAACTCAATCTAAAAACACCAATATTCGATATACAGAGCTCGAACACTCCCTAAACCCTAGCTTCCTTAGGTTTTCCAAACCTTAGCCACCATACACTAAACCCTAGCCTTCTATACACTCATACATACCCCTATACACTTATACACTAGTCTCCAACCCTCCTTTGAAGACTTGAAGAGCTACAATCTAGAGTTTGAAGATTGAAGACCACTCTTGAGGATTGAAGACGAAGACCGAAGACAAGCAAGTCACGCAAAATTAACAAGACACGAGGTAGGCTTTCGTTTTACGTTTCTACACTTCCCCCCTCTCTCTTCTCTCTCCTAACCCACTTGGGTTTTCTCTATTTTAATCCCCCATCTCTTTCCCCCCCTTTCTTTGCATGCTTGAAATAAGGGGACTCCCAGTCCATGTGTAGGATTAGACTATTGGAGGGTCACCGTGTCGAGGGCTTTCCTTTAGGCAAATCGAAGACCACGTGAGTTTGGCCCCCTTAATCATGTGGTGAAGCCTTAACCTTGTATGTTCACGACCCCAAATTTGCATTGTGCATATCATGATCTTGCATCTTCCAAAAACCATTTTCAAACTCGTTTTCAAAGCTTGCATTAAACTTGTTTTCAAAATTGCATCAAAATCTCCTTTTTCAAAACATGTTTTCAAAATCACAATCCTAGGGTGATTATAGCTTTTCCAAGACTAGGGTTGCTTTAGGAAAGTGTTACATTCAAAGTGACCAATATAGTCCATATTTTCAAATCTTGTTGTTTTCAAAACCGCTTTCCTATAGTGGTTCTAGCCCTCTTATGGTTAGAATTGCTTTAGGAAAGTGAGATGTTTTTACACCTTCTAAAAACTCTCTTTTCAAAAGTCTCTCTTTCTAAAATCCTCGTTTTCAACATGCTTCCCAAAAACTCTTCTTTCCAAAGTTGTTTTCAAAAACTCCCTCCAAAAATCCATCTTCTAAAACTTCTCTTTTCAATCTCTTTTCCAAAACACTCTCCTTAAAATTTACTTTCCTAAAAACTCTCTCCAACAATCTCCTCTCAAAAATCCTTCTAAAAAACTCTCTTTCCAAAATCTTCCCTCTAGAAACTCCTCTCTAGGATTTCCTTCTAAAAACTTGTTTCCAAAAAACATACTCTCCAAAAATCTCTCTTTCCTTAGAGCCCAAGTCAAGCCCTAGAACCCACAATTAGAAAACTCTAATTTTCTTTCTAAAAACATGGTTTTCAAACTTGCCTTAAAACCTAAGTTTCCTAAACCTCTTGTTTTCACATCAAGACTATACATATTTCCAAAGCCTCCTATTTTCTATGTTAAAACTATAGTTTTCCAAATCTAGGGTTTCTAGAAATTTTCTTTTCCAAATCCTTGTCAAATCCTACCTTCCCTTTAGGAAACCAAATCCAATCTCTCGTTTAGGAAAACTAGATCCTATCCTCCATTTTTGGAAACAAAATCAAACACTTCTTCTTAGAAACAAAATCCATTCCCTTCCTAATCCAAATCTTTCCTAATTCCCCTCTTTCCGAATTTCCTACCTTCCTAAATCATAAGCTTCCTAAACTTCAAATCTTTCAAAGTCTAAACCTTTCCTCATTCTAACCTTTCTTAATTCCACATCCTTTCCAAACTTTAACTCCCAAATCTAGATTTTCAAATCTTTCTAAAACTCAAAATTTTGAATCTTCCAAAAATTCTAGAAGCTTTTTAAATTCAAATCTTTCCTAATTTAAAATCTTTCTAAAATTCTAAACTTTCCAAATTCAAAACATTTCTAAATTTAACACTTCCATATTTCGAAACCTTTCTTAAAACAGAACTTTCCTAATTCCAAAACTTTCCTAAACTAAAACTTTCCTAATTCGAAACTTTCCTAAAATGACACTTTCCTAATTCGAACCTTTCCTAATTCGAACATTTCCTAAATCCAATCTTTCCAAATCTTCCAAGTTCAACATTCGAGTCAAATCTTTCTGAATCTCAAGTTTTTCCTAAGTCTCCTATCTTTCCTAAGTCTAGGTTTCTTATACCTCCATCTTTTCAAAATAAGTCTAAATCTTTCTTCTAAGTTCTATCTTTCCAAATCAAAATCTAATCTTTTCAATTCCAAAATTCTAAATTCTAATTTCCAATCTTCTACTCTAAGTTCAAATTAAATCCTCTTTCCAATCAAAATCTCTTTCTTCCAATCCAACCTTCTATCTTCTATCAAACTCTTGTCCGAACTATGACTGACCTGATTCCTCCAAAAGGATACGTAGGTAATCCTCATGGGTGCGATCACAACATTTTTCAAATTTCTAAGTCCACTACTTCTTTCAAATTTCAAATTCCTCCATATTTTCCAAATCTCAAATTCCACAATCTTTTCACATCTCCAATCTATTTTCAAATTTCCAATTTCCAATTTCTATTTTCAAATCCATTTTCTCAAATCTCTTTTCAATTTCAATTTCAAATCTATCTTTTCAAATCTCTTTTCTAAAATCAAATCAAATTCTTCTATTCCCGAATCTATTTTCAAATCAAGTCTTTCTCTTGCACTTGCATATCATGCATCATATCTTTTTAAACATTGTTTTATAAAGTGGATAGGGTTGAACATATGTTAGTTGAAGACTCTCATAGGTGAATCTAGGATAAATTGACATGTAGGTACCGAAAGGGCGAGGTAGGGTGATGGTTTAGTGCGTCTTTCCTACACGTAACCAACCTCCGAACCTAGAATCACTTATTTCAAATACCAAAAGGAGTTATTTTTCTAAAAAGGACTAAATGTTTTCCAAAGGTTGCTAAACAATTTGTTTTCTTAAAAAAACCCTCTCTTGAGGAGATATTTTCAAAAATCGTTTTCCAAAACCCTAAGTGTAGCCTTTCGATTATGCTTAGTTTTTAGGTGACTTAACTCACCTTAATCAAGTTAGGTGGCAAATCCAAATCGGTTTTCCAAAAGCCCGTTATTCAAATATATTTTCAATTCAAACCTAGTCGCACTCATTCTTCTAGGAGGGTGAGTTCCAATGAGAGAGTACAACATTTTTCCCGCTTGTGTGAGTATTCATCGAGTGCGAAAAATCTAAGCGCGACAGCTGGCGACTCCGCTGGGGAATGAAAGTAAGAACAGTCGCCCTTTCCTCCATGGTTTTGGAAAATAGTGCGCGTGTCTTAAATCCAGTAGAGGTTCGGCTATGCAGGGTGTCTATATGAGTATGAGGTTGAGGGTTGACTAATGCATCCTAAAAAGACTCGGTTCCCAAATCTTCAAGCATAGGCCCACTCCCCAACATGGTGCCATGATCGGTTGGTGATCCGAGTGGGGGAACCATCAAGAGGCCGTAGGCGAAAAAACTAACACAGCATCTTGCCCACAACCAATATACCGTTGCCCTTTTCTAACTAGAAAGGACATATCAGGGTAATAATGCAAGTATGCAGCATGCAGGTGCACATACAGTGTGTGTGTGTGATTTTTAAAAACGGAGGAAAGAGCCCAACAACTCCCATTCATCCTGTTCATCACATTCATGCATGGCAGTTAATAAAACTTAAGCAAAAAGCATGCCTACAAAACAAAAGATGCAAGAGTTAGTATGTGGATGGCAAACTTAATACAAGATAATATGAATAAATGCATGTTTTTTGGAAAACAATTTGGAAAATTTGGTTTTGAAAATTTAAAGTGAATAGGATTGAACCAAGTGAATTGAAGACTCTACATGGGTGAAGGGTAAAGAGACATGACTATGGCCTAACCCTCTAAGTGTCCCCAGTGGAGTCACCAGCTATCGCGCCTAGATTTTTCACACTCGAGGAATACACACACAAGCGGGAAAAATATTGTACTCTCTCTTAGAACTCACCCTCCTAGAAGAATGAGTGCGATTATGTTTGAATTGAAAATTGATTTGAATAAAGGGCTTTTAGAAAAGATTTGGAGTCGCCACCTAACTTGATTAAAGTGAGTTAGGTCACCTAAAAACTAAGCATAATCCGAAAACTACACTTAGGGTTTTGGAAAACAATTTTGAAAACATCTCCTCAAGAAAGGATTTTTAAGAAAACAGGTTGTTTGGCAACCTTTAAGAAAAAAAAAAATTGAGCCTTTTTTGGAAAAATAACTCCGTTTTGGTCTTTCGAAAACAGTGATCTAGGTTTGAAGGTTAGTTACGTGTAGGAAAGATGCACTATGCCATCACCCTACCCCGCCCTTTCGATACCTACATGTCAATCTACCCTAGATTCACCTATGAGAGTCTTTAGCTAACAAATGGTTCAATCCTATCCACTTTGAAAAATAATGTGTGAAAAGAAACTAACATGATGCATGATATGCAAGTGCAAGAAAAGAGAATTGAAAAATAGATTTGGAAAGAAATTGATTTGATTTGAAAAAGAAAAGATAGAAGTTTGAATTTGGAAACAAGGTTTTGGAAATTGAAAATAGAGATTTGGAAATAGAAATTTGAAATTGGAAGTTTAAATATAGATCAGAGATTTGGAAAGATTTTGTGAAAATAGAAACTTGAAAAATGTTGTGACTGCACTCATGAGGGTTGCCTACGTATCTTTTTGGAGGAATAAGGTCAGTCGCAGTTCGGACAAGAGTCCGATTGAAAATAGAAGATATGATTGGAAGAAAAAAGATTGAGTTGGAAATTGAATTGTAAGATGGAGAGATTAAACTTTGATTGGAAGATTTGAAAAGACTTGACTCTGGAAAACTTGGTTTTAGGAAACCTAGACTTAAGAACTTAGAAAAGAAAGATTGGATTTGACTTGGAAAGATTTTAGAAAAGAATTGACATGAATATTGGACTTGGAAGATTATGAAAGCTTGGATTTAGGAAGGGTTCAAATTTGGAAAGTTCCATTTTAGGAAAGTTTCATTTTAGGAAAGTTTTCAAATTAGGAAAGTTTTGAATTTGGAATGTTTTAAAATAAGAAAGTTTTGAATTTGGAAATGTTTTGAATTAGGAAAAGTTTAGTTTAAGAAAGGTTTTTACTTAGGAAAGTTTTGAATTAAGAAAGTTTCAACTTAGGAAAGTTTTAAAAATTAGAAGGTTTGGGATTTAAAAAGTCTTAACTTAAGAAAGTTTTGAATTGAAAAAGCTTTGGAATTTAGAAAGATTTGAAATTTAAAAAATTTAAGATTTAGAAAGTTTTAGAATTCGAATTTTAGAAAATCTTGAAATTAGGAAAGGTTTGAGTTTAGGAGAGATTTGAAAACTTAGATTTGGAAAGTTAAGATTTGAAAAGGGGTAGAATTAGGAAATGGTTGAATTAGGAAAGATTTGGATTTTGAGTTTTAAAATTTAGGAAAGATTTTTATGTTCAAGTTTTGGAAACTTAAGATTTAGGAAAGTAGAAGATTAGGTAGGAAAGTAGAAGATTAGGAAGGAATTCAATTAGGAAAGATTTGGATTTTGTTTCTAAGAGGAAGTGGTTTTGATTTTGTTTCCAAAAACGGAGGATAGGATCTAATTTCCTAAACGGGAGATTGGATTTGGTTTCCTAAAGAGAAAATGGGATTTCGTTTCCTAAAGGGGTGATTGGATTTGACAAGGATTTGGAAGAGGAAGTTTTAGAAACCGTAGACTTTGGAAGACTATAGTTTTGACGTAGAAAAGAGGGTTTTTGAAAACTTATGATTTTGACGTAGAAAGGGAGGTTTTGGAAACCTAGGTTTGGGGCAAGGTTGAAAATCACGTTTTTGAAAAGAAAATTAGGGTTTCCTAATTGTGGATTCTAGGATTTGACTTGGGCTCTAAGAAAAGAGTTTTTTAGAAAGTGTGTTTTTGAAAACGAGCTTTTGGAAAGAAATCCTAGAGAGGAGTTTCTAGAAGGAAGATTTTGGAAAGAGAGTTTTTAGAAAGATTTTTGGAAGGAGATTGTTGGAGAGAGTTTTTTTTTAGGAAAGAGATTTAGGGGGGCGTTTTTAGAAAGTGGGTTTTGAGGAGAGTGTTTTGGAAAGGAGTTTAAAAATAGATTTTTGAAGAGAGCTTTTGAAAACAATTTTTGAGAGGAAGAGTTTTTGGAAAGCACGTTGAAAAAGGAGGTTTTAGGAAATATGATTTTTGAAAATAGAGTTTTTTGGAAAGTATGAAAACATCTCACTTTCCTAAAGCGATTCTAACCATAAGAAGGCTAGAACCACTTTAAGAAAGTGGTTTCGAAAACAACAAAGAGTTGAAAATATAGACCATCTTGATCACTTTAAATATAACACTTTCCTAAAGCAACCCTAGCCATGGAAAGGCTAGAATCACCCTAGGATTGTGATTTTGAAAGCAAGTTTAGAAAAAGAAGATTTTGATGCAATTTTTAAAACAAGTTTGAAAACGAATTTGAAAACGATTTTTGGAGGAATGCAAGATAATGATATGCACAATGCAAATTGGGTTCATGAACATACAAGGTTAAGGCTTCACCATATAATCAAGGGGACTGAACCCACGTGGTCTCCGGTTAGACTAAAAGAAAGCCCCCGACACGGTGACCCTCCAATAGTCCAATCCTACACATGGACCAGGAATCCCCTTGTTTCAAGCATGCAAAGAAAGGGGGGGGGGGGGGGAAGAGATGGGGGATTAAAATAGAAAAAACCCAAGTGGGTTATGAGAGAGAAAAGAGAGGGGGAAGTGCGGAAACTTAAATAGGAAACCTACCTTATGTCTTCTTTAGCTTTGCGCACTTTGCTTTGCTTGTCTTGCTTCAATCTTCACTTGAATCTTCAAGAGTTCATCTTCAATCTTCAAGCCTTCAGATTGCAGCCGTTCAAGTCTTCAAAGGAGGGTTGGAGGCTGGTGTATAAGTGTATAGGGGTGTATAGGAGTGTATAAGAGGCTAGGGTTTGTGAATGGTGGCTAGGGTTTGGAAAACCTAGAGAAGCTAGGGTTTAGAGTGTGTACGAGCCCTGTATATCGAGAATTAGGGTTTTTAGATTGAGTTTGTAGACCCTTTTTACGTTGGAGGAGGCTCTATTTTTATAGACATGAGATAGACTTGGCACCTGTTGTAGTGGCGCTAGGGCGAAATTTCTCTTGGCACCACTCCTAGTGGCGCCAAGCCACTTTTTGGCTTGGCGCCACTGCTAGTGGCGCCAACCAGTTGGGAAAGTTTGTTAAGTCGGCAAGCAACGTATCTTTGACAGATTTGGGCGCCTGTACTAGTGACTACCATGCAATTTCTTGCCTAGCTTCACTAGGAGTGACTCCGAAAAGTATAAGAAGGATTTAAGGGACTGGGATTGGCCCGGAAGGCCAGAAAAGGGCAGGAACAGTTAGAATAGTGTCCTGGAGGTATTTGACTTGAAAAATGAAGATAGGATGTGTTGGAAGGATTGACCGAGCCATTAGGGGCAAAACAGTCAACTGGACCGGAAAGCTACCGGGACAGACCCGGAATGTCTTGGAAAAAGACTCGAGATTTGGAAACATTATTCAGAATGTTCCCAAAGGCTTGCCGGTTTGATACCCAAAGCCGGTGTGGTTGGAAAAGGCAACCGGCCCACCAGGGGCAAAACGGTCATTTTGCACCGGGTTTACCGGAACTGACTCTGAGTGATTCAGAAAGGTAAAGAAAGATTGAGAATAATGTAGGAAGCACTATTGGAAAGTTACCGATTTGATACCCAGGGCCGATGTGGTTCCCGGGGCATTCGAATGCCTAGGGGTAAAATGGTCATCTTGACTGGAAGGTCTCAAAATTGAGCCGAAACTGACTAGAAGGAGCCTAATCATACCGGATTGCCTTAAAGATAATCTTGGAAGGGCGGACTTACTATTCTGAGGACTTAGGTGTGTTCTCGAGAAACGTGCTGAAAAATGGCCCCAGGGGCAGTTTGGTCATTTTGCACTGAAGTGGGCTAGCAAGCACTGGTGTTGACCTGGGTTTTGAGTATTTCCGCCACTCTGACGGCGACCGCGTGATACAGGGGTTTGTTGGCAATTCTCTATATCGACCTGTTTGCTAGTATTTTCGCTACTCTAACAGTTGCGATGTTTACGAGTATTTCCGCTACTCTAATGGTTCGCGATCATTCCCGAGACTGCCTGATCTTGGAAAGCTACTAAGGGGACTTAGCGCCTGAGAATCAACTTTCTCGAAAGGCATGCCTAGACGGACATTTCTGCATTGGCGGGCTAGCAGGCGCCAAAGGTGGACCGTTCTACCATTTAGGGGACTTGGGGTCTTGTCCCGGTTGACAGGTTTGAAGGGACTTACCATTTCGAAGAGATTTTTTTCAAAAAACGTTCTGGACCGTCTCAAGGAATCAACTGTCTCGAGAGAGGCATAGGAATTGGAATTGGACTTGGAAAAGGGACTCACCGTCTTCGAAAAGACGCGCCTGATTTGGAATTGGAAAGGGGATTACCGTCTTCAGAAAGACGTGCCTGATTTGGGATTGGAAAGGGGACTTACCTTCTTCGAAAAGACGTGCCTGACTTGGGATTGGAAAGGGGACTTATCGTCTTCAGAAAGACGTGCCTGACTTGAGATTGGAAAGGGGACTTACCGTCTTCGGAAAGACATGCCTGACTTAGAATTGGAAAGGGGACTTACCGTCTCTGGAAAGACGTGCCTGATTTGGAATTAGAAAGGGCGATGCCCCAGGGGCATTTTGGTCATTTTGCCTCCATTTGGGCCCAGTGGGGCCCGCGAAGCGATGAATTGACAAGATTAGACTTAGAAAGTTAAGTTGGATTGAAATATGTTCACAATGACTTGAACACAAGTTTGGACGGAGTGAAGACCGCCGAGCGGTTAAAAATGGGGTGCTTACAGTAGGAAGTGAACCCGTAAGTGTTGTGGCCATGGAGACTTTGCAGCGAATCCTCTAGCCCTTGGATTTTTAGACTAAGAGGGTCTAGGGGGGCCTTCTTTACGAAAGGTGAAAGTAATATGGTCTCCTCCTCTACAGCACTGACCCCTTAGGCATCTTCCTTATTCCTCCCAACATTGTCAGATTGAAGCACGATCCTTAGATTAGCGGGTTCAGGGTCCTTGGATGAAGTCATAGATGATGATAGGACTGCAGCAGCATCCTTTATAGCCATAGTTTGAATGAGTTTGGACATCTCATCCGTCTTGGTCCTTATTTCATTGACCTCTTCTCGAGAAACTTGAGACGACTCTTCAGGGTTAGCAGCCATCAGTGATGCTCTTTGCCAAGTGATAATGGGATCCCTAGGTGGATGTTGCCCCTTCTTAGGAGCAATGTTGACTCAGTACAGGGTGATCTCTGTAAAATAAAAAAAGGAAAAGACAAAAAGGCAAAAACACAAATCGTAAGTTAGTTTTGGGTGTTTAGAGAGCTCTATGCAATGCAAGTCCTAGGGTGCCCCTATTTAAGAGGGAAGCTAAACATGGTGAATTGGCTCACTTCTCGGAGATAGGGGATTTGCCCCTGTATGCAGATACCTTGCGGGGAACTTCATCCATTCACATATTCATCCATTCGTTCGAGAAACATAAAGAAATACATTTAACTTTGGGGTTTGAAATGCGAAAGAATTTTAATAGGGGGAGGGGGAACATTTTCCTTTGGGGGTTCCAACTATCTAGTTTTATATAAGAAGTCCTAAACTACTCTTGAGTCTTCGGATTTGCCTTGCTTGGATTTAATGTCGAGGAGGTCGTTGAGAGACCTTGTTGACTGATTGACCCTTGTCTTCTTGGCAATCCTATCTCCGTGAGAATAGAAGGATTGGGGCCCCTCTTGTGGAATGAATTGATGTGCATGCCATAAGTCCTTAGGATTACATGGGAACCCTTAGGGTTTGGGTAGGTTTAATGCAAGGGAGAGTAATCTAGGCGTTACTCTCAATGGGTTGATCATATGCATGCGAATGCAGTGACTTGAGTTACTTGGAACTCTCATCTTAACATGGAATATGGGATGCATGTGTCGCGCTCAGATTTTTCGCACTCGAGAAATACACACACA